>JACDQD010000012.1:46508-671389 GCA_019843655.1 Lethocerus indicus
TGGGAGAATTTTTACAAAAAATGGCCTGGGTCGCACCAATTTTTTGACCGAAACACATTTAAATTAAATTCAAACCAAACGAAAGCACTGCATATATTTCCATTATGGTAGGTATTTATATTTGTATATAAAATATATAACTATATTTAGAAAATAATTATAAAAAATGCTCTGGTCGCACCAATTTTTTGACCGAAAGACATTTAATTAAATTCAAACCAAACGAAAGCACGCTGCATATATTTCCCATTATGGTAGGCTTATTTATATTTGTATATAAATATATAACTATACATATTTAGAAAATGGGGGGAGAATTTCTATAAAAAATGGCTCTGGTCGCACCAATTTTTGACCGAAAGACATTTAATTAAATTCAAACCAAACGAAAGCACGCTGCATATATTTCCCATTATGGTAGGCTTATTTATATTTGTATATAAATATATAACTATACATATTTAGAAAATGGGGGGAGAATTTCTATAAAAAATGGCTCTGGTCGCACCAATTTTTTGACCGAAAGACATTTAATTAAATTCAAACCAAACGAAAGCACGCTGCATATATTTCCCATTATGGTAGGATTATTTATATTTGTATATAAATATATATACATATTTAAAATGAGAATTTCTATAAAAAATGGCTCTGGTCAATTCAATTTTTGACCGAAAGACATTTAATTAAATTCAAACCAATCGAAAGCACACTGCATATATTTCCCATTATGGTAGGCTTATTTATATTTGTATATAAATATATAACTATACATATTTAGAAAATGGGGGGAGAATTTCTACATAAAATGGCTCTGGTCGCACCAATTTTTTGACCGAAAGATATTTAATTAAATTCAAACCAATCGAAAGCACACTGCATATATTTCCCATTATGGTAGCTTATTTTATATTTGTATAAATATATAACTATACATATTTAGAAAATGGGGAGAATTTACAAAAAATTTGTCGCACCAATTTTTGACCGAAAGACATATTTAAAATTCAAACCAATCGAAAGCACACTGCATATATTTCCCATTATGGTAGGCTTATTTATATTTGTATATAAATATATAACTATACATATTTAGAAAATGGGGGAGAATTTTATAAAATGGCTCAGTCGCAAATTAATTTTGACCGAAAGACATTTAATTAAATTCAAACCAATCGAAAGCATACCTGCATATATTTCCCATTATGGTAGGATTATTTATATTTGTATATAAATATATAACTATTATTTAGAAGGGGAGAATTTCTATAAAAATGGCTCTGGTCGCACCAATTTTTTGACCGAAACACATTTAATTAAATTCAAACCAATCGAAAGCACACTGCATATATTTCCCATTATGGTAGGCTTATTTATATTTGTATATAAATATATAACTATACATATTTAGAAAATGGGGAGAATTTCTATAAAAAATGGCTCTGGTCGCACCAATTTTTTGACCGAAAGACATTTAATTAAATTCAAACCAATCGAAAGCACGCTGCATATATTTCCCATTATGGTAGGCTTATTTATATTTGTATAAATATATACTATACATATTTAGAAAATGGGGGGTTAATTTCTATAAAAAATGGCTCTGGTCACACCAATTTTTTGACCGAAAGACATTTAATTAAATTCAAACCAATCGAAAGCACACTGCATATATTTCCCATTATGGTAGGCTTATTTATATTTGTATATAAATATATAACTATACATATTTAGAAAATGGGGGGAGAATTTCTATAAAAAATGGCTCTGGTCGCACCAATTTTTTGACCGAAAGACATTTAATTAAATTCAAACCAAACGAAAGCACACTGCATATATTTCCCATTATGGTAGGCTTATTTATATTTGTATATAAATATATAACTATACATATTTAGAAAATGGGGAGAATTTCTATAAAATGGCTCTGGTCGCACCAATTTTTTGACCGAAAGACATTTAATTAAATTCAAACCAATCGAAAGCACACTGCATATATTTCCCATTATGGTAGGATTATTTATATTTCTATATAAATATATAACTATACCTTTAGAGAAATGGGGGTAGAATTTCGAATGGCTCTGGTCGCACCAATTTTTTGACCGAAAGACATTTAATTAAATTCAAACCAATCGAAAGCACACTGCATATATTTCCCATTATGGTAGGCTTATTTATATTTGTATATAAATATATAACTATACATATTTAGAAAATGGGGGGAGAATTTCTAAAAAAATGGCTCTGGTCGCTCCAATTTTTTGACCGAAAGATATTTAATTAAATTCAAACCAATCGAAAGCACACTGCATATATTTCCCATTATGGTAGGCTTATTTATATTTGTATATAAATATATAACTATACATATTTAGAAAATGGGGGGAGAATTTCTAAAAAAATGGCTCTGGTCGCTCCAATTTTTTGACCGAAAGACATTTAATTAAATTCAAACCAATCGAAAGCACACTGCATATATTTCCCATTATGGTAGGCTTATTTATATTTGTATATAAATATATAACTATACATATTTAGAAAATGGGGGGAGAATTTCTATAGAAAATGGCTCTGGTCGCACCAATTTTTTGACCGAAAGACATTTAATTAAATTCAAACCAATCGAAAGCACACTGCATATATTTCCCATTATGGTAGGATTATTTATATTTGTATATAAATATATAACTATTATTTAGAAAATGGGGAGAATTTCTATAAAATGGCTCTGGTCGCATCCAATTTTTGACCGAAAGACATTTAATTAAATTCAAACCAAACGAAAGCACACTGCATATATTTCCCATTATGGTAGGATTATTTATATTTGTATATAAATAATATAACTATACAATTTTTAAAATGAGAATTTCTAAAAAAATCCTCCAAACGCACCAATTCTGTTGCGGAAGATTTATATTATGATACCATATAATCGAAAGTGCCCTATATATTCTAATTCTTTTGATGAATTAATTTCTAAATAAATATATCGCAATGCATCCCATTTAGATTTGTTTTATATTTTACAGCGAAAATGTCATGGCATTTAAAACGATCGGCACTTTTGATGACTTTTTCAACTTTTTAGGGGTTTATTTTGCTCCTAAAAACGTCATTTTTGCGCCTAAAAACCTCTAGTTTGGTCCGATTTTGCGCTAAAAACCGCATTTGAGGGCCTTTCTATCGCCCAAAACCCTATTTTTGCTCCCAGTCCCGGCCGGGAGGAATCCCAGTTAAAAATAGGAGGAAGCGATTCGAAGGACAAGGAAGAAGAAGGAAAATATCGGTTGACAACTAGTGAGTTTCCGTCACATTTTGATTACGTTATTTTCGCAAAGTTGTACGCTCTATACGGTGATGAAGCTTTAATTTCCAAAAATCGGCCCTAAAAATGAGGTTTTCAGGCGCGAAATCGGCCCAAAAATGTCGACAACGCCGACAATACCCGATCTTCAGTAGTGGTTTTTCGATCCGCCGTTCATAGGGCAAGAATGGGGCCTATTTGGGCCTAAATACCGCGTTTCCGATTTTGCGCCTAATAACCTTACTTTTGGCCGATTCCCGGTTAAATTCACATTTTGGGCCTCAAAATCGCATTTTGACCTTAAACATTTTTTGCCAAAAATCCGCATTTTAGCAAAATGAGCCTTTTTTCGCCCAAAAATGCGGTTTTAGGCCCAAAATTGAGGTTTTAGGCACAAAATCGAGCCAAAATGCTGCTTTATGCCCAAAATGAGGATTTTGGGCGTAAAATGGGCCTGAAAATGCCTTTTTCTTACCCAAAAATGCGGTTTTAGGTGTAAATTGGCCCAAAAATGCCGTTTTAAGTGTAAAATTCAAAATGGTTTTAGCCAAAATTATGCGGTTTTAGGCGCAAAATGCAACTTAGGCGCAAAATTGGTCCAACATGCCGTTTTAAGTGTAAAATTCAAAATGGTTTTAGCCAAAATTATGCGGTTTTAGGCGCAAAATGCAACTTAGGCGCAAAATTTCCAAAATGCGGTTTTAGGGCGCAAAATCGGCCAAAATGCAGTTTTTAGGCCTAGAAATAAGATTTTAGGAGCAAAATCGTCCCAAAAATTTAGTTTTTAGGCCCAAAATTGAGGTTTTTAGGCGCAAAATCGAGCCAAAAATGCTGTTTTTATGCCCAAAAATGAGGATTTTGGACAATAATGGGCCTAAAAATGCCTTTTTCGTACCAAAAAATTCTTTAGGTGTTAAATTTGCCTAAAATGCAGTTTTTAAGCACAAAATTATGCGGTTTTAGACGGAAAATGCAATTCTTAGGCGCAGAATTGGCCCAAATATGCGGTTTTTGGGCACAAAATCGGCCCAAAATGCAGTTTTTAGGCCCGAAATTGAAGTTTTTAGGCGCAAAATCGGGCCAATAATGCTGTTTTTATGCCTAGAAATGAGGATTTTGGGCGCAAAATGGGCCTAAAAATGCCTTTTTCTTACCCAAATATCCGGTTTTTGGGGACAAAATCGGCCCAAAATGCAGTTTTTAGGCCCGAAATTGAGGTTTTAGGCGCAAAATCGACCCTAAAAAATGCGGTTTTTGGCGGCCAAAATTATGTAGTTTTTAGACCAAAATGCACCGGTGCAGCGCAAATTGGCCCAAATATGCGGTTTTTAGCGCAAAATGCCCAAAATGCAGTTTTGGCCCAAATTGGGGTTTTAGGTGTAAAATAGGCCAAAAATGCTGTTTTATGCCCAAAAATGAGGATTTTGGCGCAAATGGGCCAAAATGCTGTTTTTATGCCCAAAATGATTTTAAGCAAAATGGGCCTAATACCTTTTCTTACCCGAAAATGAAGTCCGAAGGGGGGTTCTTAGGTGTAAAATTGGCCCAAAAATGCGGTTTTTAGGCCCAAAGTTGAGGTTTTTAGGCGCAAAATCGGGCTAAAAATGCTGTTTTTATGCCCAAAAATGCGGATTTTTGGCGCAAAATGAGGCCAAAAATACCTTTTTTATACCCAAAAATGCGGCTATTAACCGTAAAATTGGCCCAGGAATGTGTTTTTTGAACCCATAAGTCCGGTTTTTAGGTGCAAAATCGGCCCAAATATGAGATTTTTAGGACCAAAATCGGCCCAAACATGCATATTTACGGGCAAAATGGCGCGAAATTCCGACCCACCGTTTCAGGGGCAAGTGTAACTCATTTTGGGACACTTGTGGGTGGAATATGGGGCCGATATCTGAAAATTTTCGAAAAACCTAAATTTTCGATTTCCAGGCCGTCCTTTTAGGGGCAAGTGTAGCTCACATTAATACACTTGTGGGTGCAATATGGGGCCGATATCTGAAAATTTTCGAAAAACCTAAATTTTCGATTTCCAGGCCGTCCTTTTAGGGGCAAGTGTAGCTCACATTAATACAAATATGGGGCCGGAAAATTTTCCCTAAATTTTCGATTTCCATTTTTAGGGCTAGCTCACATTAATACACTTGTGGGTGCAATATGATATCTGAAAATTTTACCTAAATTTTCGATTTCCAGGATTTTAGGGCAAGTGTAGCTCACATTAATACACTTGTGGGTGGCCTGAAAATTTTCGAAAACCTAAATTTTCGATTTCGTCGTCCTTAGGTGTAAATTGGCCTTAAAATGCGGTTTTTAGGCCCAAAGTTGAGGTTTTAGGGCGATATCTGAAAATTTTCGCAAAATCAGGTCGTCCTTTAGCAAGTGTAGCTCACATTAATACACTTAGTGCAATATGGGCCGATATCTGAAAATTTTCGAAAACCTAAATTCCGATTTCCAGGTCGTCCTTTTAGGGCAAGTGTAACTCACATTAATCGAAAAACACTTCCAGGTCGTGGGTGCAATATGGGATCGATCTGAAAATTTTCGAAAACCTAAATTTTCGATTTCCGTCGTCCTTTAGGGGCAAGTGTAGCTCACATTAATACACTTGTGGGTGCAATATGGGGCCGATATCTGAAAATTTTCGAAAACCTAAATTTTCGATTTCCAGGTCGTCCTTTTGGGGCAAGTGTAGCTCACATTAATACACTTGGGTGCAATATGGGGCCGATATCTGAAAATTTTCGAAAACCTAAATTTTCGATTTCCAGGCCGTCCTTTAGGGGCAAGTGTAGCTCACATACACTTGTGGGTGCAATATAAATGATATGAAAATTTTCGAAAACCTAAATTTTCGATTTCCAGGCCGTCCTTTAGGGCAAGTGTAGCTCACATTAATACACTTGTGGGTGCAATATGGGGCCGATATCTGAAAATTTTCGAAAACCTAATTTTCGATTTGTGGTCGTCCTTTTTAGGCAAGTGTAGCTACATTAATACACTTGTGGGTGCAATTGGGCCGAAAATTTTCGGAAAACCTAGTCGTCCTTTAGGGGCAAGTGTAGCTCACATTAATACACTTGTGGTGCATTATGGGGCCGATATCTGAAAATTTTCGAAAACCTAAATTTTCGATTTCCGAATAGGTCGTCCTTTAGGGCAAGTGTAGCTCACATTAATACACTTGTGGGTGCAATATGGGGCCGATATCTGAAAATTTCGAAAAACCTTAAATTTTCGGATTTCCCAGGCCGTGTCCTTTAGGGGCAAGTGTAGCTCACATTAATACACTTGTGGGTAATATGGGGCCGATATCTGAAAATTTTCGAAAACCTAAATTTTCGATTTTCAGGTCGTCCTTTTAGGGGCAAGTGTAGCTCACATTAATACACTTGTGGGTGCAATATGGGGCCGATATCTGAAAATTTTCGAAAAACCTAAATTTTCGATTTCCAGGTCGTCCTTTTAGGGGCAAGTGTGGCTCACATTAATACACTTGTGGTGCAATATGGGGCCGATATCTGAAAATTTTCGAAAACTAAATTTTCGATTTCCGGTGTCCTTTAGGGCAAGGTCACTATCATACTGTGCAATAATATGGGGCCGATATCTGAAAATTTTCGAAAACCTAAATTTTCGATTTCCAGGCCGTCCTTTTAGGGCAAGTGTAGCTCACATTAATACACTTGTGGGTGCAATATAGCCGATATCTGAAAATTTTGAAAACCAATTTTATCCAGGCCGTCCTTTTTGGGCAAAGCTCACATTAATACACTTGTGGGTGCAATATAGCCGATATCTGAAAATTTTGAAAACCAATTTTATCCAGGCCGTCCTTTTTGGGCAAAACATTAATACACTTGTGGGTGCAATATGGGGCTGATATCTGAAAATTTTCGAAAACCTAAATTTTCGATTTCCAGGTCGTCCCTTTTAGGGGCAAGTGTAGCTCACATTAATACACTTGTGGGTGCAATATGGGGCCGATATCTGAAAATTTTCGAAAAACCTAAATTTTCGATTTCCAGGCCGTCCTTTTAGGGGCAAGTGTAGCTCACATTAATACACTTGTGGGTGCAATATGGGGCCGATATCTGAAAATTTTCGAAAAACCTAAATTTTCGATTTCCAGGCCGTCCTTTTAGGGGCAAGTGTAGCTCACATTAATACACTTGTGGGTGCAATATGGGGCCGATATCTGAAAATTTTCGAAAAACCTAAATTTTCGATTTCCAGGCCGTCCTTTTAGGGGCAAGTGTAGCTCACATTAATACACTTGTGGGTGCAATATGGGGCCGATATCTGAAAATTTTCGAAAAACCTAAATTTTCGATTTCTAGGCCGTCCTTTTAGGGGCAAGTGTAGCTCACATTAATACACTTGTGGGTGCAATATGGGGCCGATATCTGAAAATTTTCGAAAAACCTAAATTTTCGATTTCCAGGCCGTCCTTTTAGGGGCAAGTGTAGCTCACATTAATACACTTGTGGGTGCAATATGGGGCCGATATCTGAAAATTTTCGAAAAACCTAAATTTTCGATTTCCAGGTCGTCATTTAGGGGCAAGTGTAGCTCACATTAATACACTTGTGGGTGCAATATGGGGCCGATATCTGAAAATTTTCGAAAACCTAAATTTTCGATTTCCAGGTCGTCCTTTTAGGGGCAAGTGTAGCTCACATTAATACACTTGTGGGTGCAATATGGGGCCGATATCTGAAAATTTTCGAAAAACCTAAATTTTCGATTTCCAGGCCGTCCTTTTAGGGGCAAGTGTAGCTCACATTAATACACTTGTGGGTGCAATATGGGGCCGATATCTGAAAATTTTCGAAAAACCTAAATTTTAGATTTCTAGGTCGTCCTTTTAGGGGCAAGTGTAGCTCACATTAATCACATTAATTAAGCTTCACCACCGTATGCCGCAGTCAACATCCGATACGCGTCAGCGCACACGATATTATTATAAGTGTTTTTGGCCAATTCGTGCGCACGAGAAGCGACGTGTGAGCCGGGGCGTTTTTTTCTATTTTTTTCTTTTCAGGTCGTCGCTGGACCGTACAATGATCACCTGACTATCGCTGTCGCGGCGGAACTCGAAAGCGCTTTCGGAGGTTGGGTGCCGCCGTTCGCCAACGCAGACACAGAATAAATAAAGACGACTGCGAAAGAAAAGGAGATTGATTTGGAAAAAAAAAAATGTTTCGCCTTATATAAAAAGTATTCGTTGTAGAAAGGTGGCGGAGAAAGGGGAGCGGAACGGAGAAATTTATTTACAATACGAAATCCGGGTCTTTGTACGGCAAACCGACAACAGTATTTTTTAACCCTATTTCTAATATAAAACGTAGAATTTTTTTTCAGCATAAAAATTTGACGTTTAGACACAAGTCGCAGTCTGATTTGTCTACGGTCGGTAAAAAACGGTGGCAAATTTTTGTTTTAAAAAAATAAGATCGACTTCCCGCCATTATTTTGAACCCTTTTTCAATATAAAGTATAACGTATATAATTTTTTTTAAATATTTCCGTTCGAATATCGGACCGAAGTAGCGATCTAATTTGTCCAACAAATTGTGGCAATTTTATTTTTTTAAATAACGGTTCAATATTCAATTTCTGTCTTCAGTAATCTCTCGGTTATAGTCGAAAATTTGTTTCTGTTTTTTGTTTTTCTTTTTAACAAATGAAAATTTCCCCCAGAAAAAACACACATTTTTTTAATTTCTTAACAGAGCAGGCAGCCACACCATAAACGTTACTTACAAGAAGTTTAGAATAGTTGATATTTAAGAGATTTAACTAAACAAAAAAAATATATATATATAATATATAATATAGCGCAATTTTTTAGTGGCGCATAGAGATATTGTCTCCTCCCTGACGGGAGGATATCGTTGAAAATAAAATTCCGATTTATACGAGATTAATTTCTTTTTAATATATATATATATATATATATATATATATATATATATATATATATATATATATATAGTCAAAAATGCAGTATTAGAAAGAAAAAAAATTGTGGAATCAATTTCTCCATATTTCTGAAAAATACGGTAAGAGGTAAAATATTTTATAATTCATTAAATTTGATTGTTGAGAGATTACTGTACTTCAAAATGAACAGTTCCTTGAGACTGTTTTTCTTTTTGTTTTTGCATTTCATTATATACTTTTCTACTCGTCGAGCTTGAGCTTTTTCGAAAGTGTAATCGCATTTATACTTTAATATATGTCGTATGTATCCTTTTTATATATTATTTTTAATATCGTATATTGTTAGGATTGTTAACGCTTTTCGATTTTACGATTTATTTTAACTTTTCGATTATATAACAATTGAAATACTTTTCCTACCTACCACCGTTCATTCCGATAAATATGCACTCAATTTTTTAAAATTTTTCTATATACGCACTGAGGATATTTTGTATGAATTTTTTGGCCGGGAACTGGCAGTATTAGACTTTTCTTAGGGGTTTAAAAAAAAAAACCTTTTATTTTTCTAAAAAATTTTTTTCTATATTGTACTAGACTGTTTCGTAAATAATATTTCGTCGAATGCTGTGTTTAAAATCTTTCAACGGAAGAATAATCGGTAATTTAGAAGAGAAGGTATTATACGCAGAGGGAGCATTTTAAGTTTCTATTTTCACATATATATATATTAGCTTTCCATTCGAGAATGCTGTTGAGAGATACTGTCTTTCTTTTAATAATATATAATTACATTTTTATATTTTAGTAAAGGGAAAAATTATTTTCTTTTTAAATCGAATAAATTTTTACAAAACCAAATATTGTGCCTTGTTTTAACGTAAAATATTGTTTCATTCATTTTATATAATTAGGCCAGGATAGGTCACCTTCGGAAGTATTATGCTCGGTCAGATATTAGCTTTTAGTACATTTAGTAAAACCTAAATATTTTTATATAATTTCAATTTATATTTATATATTGAATTACGTATACATGTGATGCATCTGTGACACTGGTGATTTGGAATGCAACAATAAATGGCATAAAATGGTTTTTATTTCTCCCTAATTACACCACCCCCTCCCCCCCCACCCACCAAACTCCAAATACTTTCTACATCATCCATATATTTATTTACTCTGGCGTTTGTTTCAGAATGTGCGGTTTTTGCATATATTTCCCATTATAATAACGGGAAGGAGGAGAAGTTTGTGTATCCATAAATCTAGTTCTACAGATAGAAATGTTCTAAATTTTTAGGTTTTTAGTCCCATAACTATCGATGAAAGGATCACCTTAGGACCGATTTTTGGCCTAAACCCTCTTTTGGGCTGATTCAGTCTAAATCCCTTGGACATTTTTGTTAAAAAGGGGTATTTAAAATCGACTGAATTATAAAATTTTATAAATTTTAAAAATTTATAAGTCGCATTAATTTTTTGACCGAAAGACATTTAATTAAATTCAAACCAATCGAAAGCATACTGCATATATTTCCCATTATGGTAGGATTATTTATATTTGTATATAAATATATAACTATACATATTTAGAAAATGGGGGGAGAATTTTTATACAAAATGGCTCCTGTCGCACCAATTTTTTGACCGAAAGACATTTAATTAAATTCAAACCAATCGAAAGCACACTGCATATATTTCCCATTATGGTAGGATTATTTATATTTGTATATAAATATATATATATTTAGAAAATGAGGAGAATTTTATAGAAAATGGCTCTGTCGCACCATTTTTGACCGAAAGACATTTAATTAAATTCAAACCAATCGAAAGCACACTGCATATATTTCCCATTATAATATTTATATTTGTATATATATATCTATACATATTTAGAAAATGGAGGGAGAATTTCTATAGAAAATGGCTCTGGTCGCACCAATTTTTTGACCGAAAGACATTTAATTAAATTCAAACCAATCGAAAGCACACTGCATATATTTCCCATTATAGTAGGCTTATTTATATTTGTATATAAATATATAACTATACATATTTAGAAAATGGGGTAGAATTTCTATAAAAAATGGCTGTGGTCGCTCCAATTTTTTGACCGAAAGACATTTAATTAAATTCAAACCAATCGAAAGCATACTGCATATATTTCCCATTATGGTAGGCTTATTTATATTTGTATATAAATATATAACTATACATATTTAGAAATATCAAATATAATTGACCAAGACATAATTTAATTCAAACCAATCGAAAGCACACTGCATATATTTCCCATTATGGTAGGCTTATTTATATTTGTATATAAATATATAACTATACATATTTAGAAAATGGGGAGAATTTCTATAGAAAATGGCTCTGGTCGCACCAATTTTTTGACCGAAAGACATTTAATTAAATTCAAACCAATCGAAAGCACACTGCATATATTTCCTTATATAGGATTATTTATATTTGTATATAAATATATAACTACATATTTAGAAAATGGGGAGAATTTATAAAAATGGCCTTGGTCGCACTAATTTTTTGACCGAAAGACATTTAATTAAATTCAAACCAATCGAAAGCATACTGCATATATTTCCCATTATGGTAGGATTATTTATATTTGTATATAAATATATAACTATACATATTTAGAAAATGGGGAGAATTTCTATAGAAAATGGCTCCTGTCGCACCAATTTTTTGACCGAAAGACATTTAATTAAATTCAAACCAATCGAAAGCACACTGCATATATTTCCCATTATGGTAGGCTTATTATATTTGTATATAAATATATAGAAAACTATACATATAGAAAATGGGGAGAATTTCTATAAAATGGCTCTGGTCACCAATTTTTGATGGCTCCCGAAAGACGAAGACATTTAATTAAATTCAAACCAATCAGAAAGCACACTGCATATATTTCCATTATGGTAGGCTTATTTATATTTGTATATAAATATATAACTATACATATTTAGAAAATGGAGGTACTATAAATGGCATCTTCAATTTTTGAAAGACATTTAATTAAATTCAAACCAATCAGCTTACATGCATATATTTCCCATTAGGTTGCATTATTTATATTTGTATATAAATATATAACTATACATATTTAGAAAATGGAGGGAGAATTTCTATAGAAAATGGCTCTGGTCGCACCAATTTTTTGACCGAAAGACATTTAATTAAATTCAAACCAATCGAAAGCACACTGCATATATTTCCCATTATGGTAGGCTTATTTATATTTGTATATAAATATATAACTATACATATTTAGAAAATGGGGAAATTTCTATAAAATGGCTCTGGTCGCTCCACCAATTTTTTGACCGAAAGACATTTAATTAAATTCAAACCAATCGAAAGCACACTGCATATATTTCCCATTATGGTAGGATTATTTATATTTGTATATAAATATATAACTATACATATTTAGAAAATGGGAGGAGAATTTCTATAGAAAATGGCTCTGGTCGCACCAATTTTTTGACCGAAAGACATTTAATTAAATTCAAACCAATCGAAAGCACACTGCATATATTTCCCATTATGGTAGGCTTATTTATATTTGTATATAAATATATAACTATACATATTTAGAAAATGGGGAGAATTTCTATAGAAAATGGCTCTGGTCGCTCCAATTTTTGACCGAAAGACATTTAATTAAATTCAAACCAATCGAAAGCACACTGCATATATTTCCCATTATGGTAGGATTATTTATATTTGTATATAAATATATAACTATACATATTTAGAAAATGGGGGGAAAATTTCTATACAAAATGGCTCTGGTCGCACCAATTTTTTGACCGAAAGACATTTAATTAAATTCAAACCAATCGAAAGCACACTGCATATATTTCCCATTATGGTAGGATTATTTATATTTGTATATAAATATATAACTATACATATTTAGAAAATGGGGGGAGAATTTCTATAAAAAATGGCTCTGGTCGCACCAATTTTTTGACCGAAAGACATTTAATTAAATTCAAACCAATCGAAAGCACACTGCATATATTTCCCATTATGGTAGGCTTATTTATATTTGTATATAAATATATAACTATACATATTTAGAAAATGGGGGGAGAATTTCTATAAAAAATGGCTCTGGTCGCTCCAATTATTGACCGAAACACATTTAATTAAATTCAAACCAATCGAAAGCACACTGCATATATTTCCCATTATGGTAGGATTATTTATATTTGTATATAAATATATAACTATACATATTTAGAAAATGGGGGAGAATTTCTACAATGGTATATAAATATATAACTATACATATTTAGAAAATGAGGGGAGAATTTCTATAGAAAATGGCTCCTGTCGCACCAATTTTTTGACCGAAAGACATTTAATTAAATTCAAACCAATCGAAAGCACACTGCATATATTTCCCATTATGGTGATTTATTATATTATATAAATATATAAAACTACATATTTAGAAATGGGGAGAATTTCTATAAAAATGGCTCTGTCGCAATTTTTGACCCAAAGATATTTAATTAAATTCAAACCAATCGAAAGCATCACTGCATATATTTCCCATTATGGTAGGATTATTTATATTTGTATATAAAATATAACTATACATATTTAGAAAATGGGGAGAATTTCTATAGAAAATGGCTCTGGTCGCACCAATTTTTTGACCGAAAGACATTTAATTAAATTCAAACCAATCGAAAGCACACTGCATATATTTCCCATTATGGTAGGATTATTTATATTTGTATATAAATATATAACTATACATATTCTAGAAAAGGGGAGAATTTCTATAAAAATGGCCTGGTCGCACCAATTTTTGACCGAAAGACATTTAATTAAATTCAAACCAATCGAAAGCACACTGCATATATTTCCCATTGTAGGTTTATTTATATTTGTATATAAATATATAACTATACATAATTTGTTAGAAAATGGGGAGAATTTTCAATAAATTCAAACCAATCGAAAGCACACTGCATATATTTCCCATTATGGTAGGATTATTTATATTTGTATATAAATATATATCTATACATATTTAGAAAATGGGGGAGAATTTCTATACAAAATGGCTCTGGTCGCACCAATTTTTTGACCGAAAGACATTTAATTAAATTCAAACCAATCGAAAGCACACTGCATATATTTCCCATTATGGTAGGATTATTTATATTTGTATATAAATATATATACATATTTGTAAAATGGTGGGAGAATTTCTATAGAAATTATGGCTCTGGTCGCACCAAGTTTTTTTGACCGAAAGACATTTAATTAAATTCAAACCAATTGAAAGCACACTGCATATATTATGCCCAAAAATGAGGATTTTGGACAATAATGGGCCTAAAAATGCCTTTTTCGTACCAAAAAATTCTTTAGGTGTTAAATTTGCCTAAAATGCAGTTTTTAAGCACAAAATTATGCTGTTTTAGACGGAAAATGCAATTCTTAGGCGCAGAATTGGCCCAAATATGCGGTTTTTGGGCACAAAATCGGCCCAAAATGCAGTTTTTAGGCCCGAAATTGAAGTTTTTAGGCGCAAAATCGGGCCAATAATGCTGTTTTTATGCCTAGAAATGAGGATTTTGGGCGCAAAATAGGCCTAAAAATGCCTTTTTCTTACCCAAATATCCGGTTTTTGGGCACAAAATCGGCCCAAAATGCAGTTTTTAGGCCCGAAATTGAGGTTTTTAGGCTCAAAATCGACCCAAAAATGCGGTTTTTAAGCACAAAATTATGTAGTTTTTAGACGGAAAATGCAATTCTAAAGCGCAAAATTGGCCCAAATATGCGGTTTTTAGGCACAAAATCGGCCCAAAATGCAGTTTTTAGGCCCGAAATTGAGGTTTTTAGGCGCAAAATGGGCCAACAATGCTGTTTTTATGCCTAAAAATGAGGATTTTGGGCTCAAAATGGGCCTAAAAATGCGGTTTTGAGGCGAAAATTGGAGCCAAAATGCTGTTTTTATGCCCAAAATGAGATTTTGGGCGCAAAATGGACCTAAAAAATACCTTTACTTTTTAATGCAAAATGGGGTTTTAGGTGTAAAATTATTAAAATTGCGGTTTTAGGCCCAAAGTTGAGGTTTTAGGCGCAAAATGGGCCTAAAATACCTTTTATGCAAAAATAGGTTTAGGTGTAAAATGCAAAAATGTGGTTTTAGGCCCAAAATTGAGGTTTTAGGCGCAAAATGGGGCCAAAAATGTTTTATGTCTAAAAATGAGATTTTAGGCACAAAATGAACTAAAAATGCCTTTTCATTTGTACCCAAAATAAGGGTTTTAGGTGTAAAATTAGCCCAAAAATGCGGTTTTTAGGCCCAAAGTTGAGGTTTTTAGGCGCTAAATCGGGCCAACAATGCTGTTTTTATGCCTAAAAATGAGGATTTTGGGCACAAAATGGGCCTGAAAATGCCTTTTTCTTACCCAAAAATGGGGTTCTTAGGTGTAAAATTGGCCCAAAAATGCGGTTTTTAGGCCCAAAGTTGAGGTTTTTAGGCGCAAAATCGGGCTAAAAATGCTGTTTTTATGCCCAAAAATGCGGATTTTTGGCGCAAAATGAGGCCAAAAATACCTTTTTTATACCCAAAAATGCGGCTATTAACCGTAAAATTGGCCCAGGAATGTGTTTTTTGAACCCATAAGTCCGGTTTTTAGGTGCAAAATCGGCCCAAATATGAGATTTTTAGGACCAAAATCGGCCCAAGTGTAGCTCACATTAATACACTTGTGGGTGGAATATGGGATCGATCTGTGAAAATTTTCGAAAAACCTAAATTTTCGATTTCCAGGTCGTCCTTTTAGGGGCAAGTGTAGCTCACATTAATACACTTGTGGGTGCAATATGGGGCCGATATCTGAAAATTTTCGAAAAACCTAAATTTTCGATTTCCAGGCCGTCCTTTTAGGGGCAAGTGTAGCTCACATTAATACACTTGTGGGTGCAATATGGGGCCGATATCTGAAAATTTTCGAAAAACCTAAATTTTCGATTTCCAGGTCGTCCTTTTAGGGGCAAGTGTAGCTCACATTAATACACTTGTGGGTGCAATATGGGGCCGATATCTGAAAATTTTCGAAAAACCTAAATTTTCGATTTCCAGGTCGTCCTTTTAGGGGCAAGTGTAGCTCACATTAATACACTTGTGGGTGCAATATGGGGCCGATATCTGAAAATTTTCGAAAAACCTAAATTTTCGATTTCCGAGTCCTCCTTTTAGGGGCAAGTGTAGCTCACATTAATACACTTGTGGGTGCAATATGGGGCCGATATCTGAAAATTTTCGAAAAACCTAAATTTTCGATTTCCAGGCCCTCCTTTTAGGGGCAAGTGTAGCTCACATTAATACACTTGTGGGTGCAATATGGGGCCGATATCTGAAAATTTTCGAAAAACCTAAATTTTCGATTTCCAGGTCGCCGTCTTTAGCAAGTGTAGCTCACATTAATACACTTGTGGGTGCAATATGGGGCCGATATCTGAAAATTTTCGAAAACCTAGTTTTCGACGGCCGTCCTTTTAGGGGCAAGTGTAGCTCACATTAATACACTTGTGGGTTTCCAGAAAATTTTCGAAAACCTAAATTTTCGATTTCCCGTCCTTTAGGGGCAAGTGTAGCTCACATTAATACACTTGTGGGTGCAATATGGGGCCGATATCTGAAAATTTTCGAAAACCTATTTTCGATTTCCATTTTAGGGGCAAGTGTAGCTCATTAATACCCTTGTGGGCATGGGGCCGATATCTGAAAATTTTCGAAAAACCTAAATTTTCGATTTCCAGGCCGTCCTTTTAGGGGCAAGTGTAGCTCACATTAATACACTTGTGGGTGCAATATGGGGCCGATATCTGAAAATTTTCGAAAAACCTAAATTTTCGATTTCCAGCCGTCCTTTTAGGGGCAAGTGTAGCTCACATTAATACACTTGTGGGTCATGGGGCCATTAATCGAAAACACTCCAGGTGTCCTTTTAGGGGCAAGGGCTCACATTAATATGGGGCAATATGGGGCCGATATCTGAAAATTTTCGAAAAACCTAAATTTTCGATTTCCAGGCCGTCCTTTTAGGGGCAAGTGTAGCTCACATTAATACACTTGTGGGTGCAATATGGGGCCGATATCTGAAAATTTTCGAAAACCTAAATTTTCGATTTCCTGAAAATTTTCGAAAACCTAAATTTTCGATTTCAGGTCGTCCTTTTAGGGGCAAGTGTAGCTCACATTAATACACTTGTGGGTGCAATATGGGGCCGATATCTGAAAATTTTCGAAAAACCTAAATTTTCGATTTCCAGGCCGTCCTTTTAGGGGCAAGTGTAGCTCACATTAATACACTTGTGGGTGCAATATGGGGCCGATATCTGAAAATTTTCGAAAAACCTAAATTTTCGATTTCCAGGCCGTCCTTTTAGGGCAAGTGTAGCTCACATTAATACACTTGTGGGTGCAATATGGGGCCGATATCTGAAAATTTTCGAAAAACCTAAATTTTCGATTTCCAGGCCGTCCTTTTAGGGGCAAGTGTAGCTCACATTAATACACTTGTGGGTGCAATATGGGGCCGATATCTGAAAATTTTCGAAAAACCTAAATTTTCGATTTCCAGGCCGTCCTTTTAGGGGCAAGTGTAGCTCACATTAATACACTTGTGGGTGCAATATGGGGCCGATATCTGAAAATTTTCGAAAAACCTAAATTTTCGATTTCCAGGCCGTCCTTTTAGGGGCAAGTGTAGCTCACATTAATACACTTGTGGGTGCAATATGGGGCCGATATCTGAAAATTTTCGAAAAACCTAAATTTTCGATTTCCGACCCCTCCTTTTAGGGGCAAGTGTAGCTCACATTAATACACTTGTGGGTGCAATATGGGGCCGATATCTGAAAATTTTCGAAAAACCTAAATTTTCGATTTCCAGGTCGTCCTTTTAGGGGCAAGTGTAGCTCACATTAATACACTTGTGGGTGCAATATGGGGCCGATATCTGAAAATTTTCGAAAACCTAAATTTTCGATTTCCAGGCCGTCCTTTTAGGGGCAAGTGTAGCTCACATTAATACACTTGTGGGTGCAATATGGGGCCGATATCTGAAAATTTTCGAAAAACCTAAATTTTCGATTTCCAGGCCGTCCTTTTAGGGGCAAGTGTAGCTCACATTAATACACTTGTGGGTGCAATATGGGGCCGATATCTGAAAATTTTCGAAAAACCTAAATTTTCGATTTCCATGCCGTCCTTTTAGGGGCAAGTGTAGCTCACATTAATACACTTGTGGGTGCAATATGGGGCCGATATCTGAAAATTTTCGAAAAACCTAAATTTTCGATTTCCAGGTCGTCCTTTTAGGGGCAAGTGTAGCTCACATTAATACACTTGTGGGTGCAATATGGGGCCGATATCTGAAAATTTTCGAAAAACCTAAATTTTCGATTTCCAGGCCGTCCTTTTAGGGGCAAGTGTAGCTCACATTAATACACTTGTGGGTGCAATATGGGGCCGATATCTGAAAATTTTCGAAAAACCTAAATTTTCGATTTCCAGGCCGTCCTTTTAGGGGCAAGTGTAGCTCACATTAATACACTTGTGGGTGCAATATGGGGCCGATATCTGAAAATTTTCGAAAAACCTAAATTTTCGATTTCCAGGCCGTCCTTTTAGGGGCAAGTGTAGCTCACATTAATACACTTGTGGGTGCAATATGGGGCCGATATCTGAAAATTTTCGAAAAACCTAAATTTTCGATTTCCAGGTCGTCCTTTTAGGGGCAAGTGTAGCTCACATTAATACACTTGTGGGTGCAATATGGGGCCGATATCTGAAAATTTTCGAAAAACCTAAATTTTCGATTTCCAGGTCGTCCTTTTAGGGGCAATTTCCACTTGTGGGTGCAATATGGGGCCGATATCTGAAAATTTTCGAAAAACCTAAATTTTCGATTTCCAGGCCGTCCTTTTAGGGGCAAGTGTAGCTCACATTAATACACTTGTGGGTGCAATATGGGGCCGATATCTGAAAATTTTCGAAAAACCTAAATTTTCGATTTCCAGGCCGTCCTTTTAGGGGCAAGTGTAGCTCACATTAATACACTTGTGGGTGCAATATGGGGCCGATATCTGAAAATTTTCGAAAATCCTAAATTTTCGATTTCCAGGCCGTCCTTTTAGGGGCAAGTGTAGCTCACATTAATACACTTGTGGGTGCAATATGGGGCCGATATCTGAAAATTTTCGATTTCCAGGCCGTCCTTTTAGGGGCAAGTGTAGCTCACATTAATACACTTGTGGGTGCAATATGGGGCCGATATCTGAAAATTTTCGAAAAACCTAAATTTTCGATTTCCAGGCCGTCCTGTTAGGGGCAAGTGTAGCTCACATTAATACACTTGTGGGTGCAATATGGGGCCGATATCTGAAAATTTTCGAAAAACCTAAATTTTCGATTTCCAGGTCGTCCTTTTAGGGGCAAGTGTAGCTCACATTAATACACTTGTGGGTGCAATATGGGGCCGATATCTGAAAATTTTCGAAAAACCTAAATTTTCGATTTCCAGGCCGTCCTTTTAGGGGCAAGTGTAGCTCACATTAATACACTTGTGGGTGCAATATGGGCGCCGATATGTGAAAAATTTTCGACTTTCGATTTCCAGGCCGTCCTTTTAGGGGCAAGTGTAGCTCACATTAATACACTTGTGGGTGCAATATGGGGCCGATATCTGAAAATTTTCGAAAAACCTAAATTTTCGATTTCCAGGTCGTCCTTTTAGGGGCAAGTGTAGCTCACATTAATACACTTGTGGGTGCAATATGGGGCCGATATCTGAAAATTTTCGAAAAACCTAAATTTTCGATTTCCAGGTCGTCCTTTTAGGGGCAAGTGTAGCTCACATTAATACACTTGTGGGTGCAATATGGGGCCGATATCTGAAAATTTTCGAAAAACCTAAATTTTCGATTTCCAGGCCGTCCTTTTAGGGGCAAGTGTAGCTCACATTAATACACTTGTGGGTGCAATATGGGGCCGATATCTGAAAATTTTCGAAAAACCTAAATTTTCGATTTCCAGGCCGTCCTTTTAGGGGCAAGTGTAGCTCACATTAATACACTTGTGGGTGCAATATGGGGCCGATATCTGAAAATTTTCGAAAAACTAAATTTTCGATTTCCAGGCCGTCCTTTTAGGGGCAAGTGTAGCTCACATTAATACACTTGTGGGTGCAATATGGGGCCGATATCTGAAAATTTTCGAAAACCTATTTTCGATTTCCATTTTCAAGTGTAGATTTGGGGCCGATATCTGAAAATTTTCGGTCCTCCTTTTAGGGGCAAGTGTAGCTCACATTAATACACTTGTGGGTGCAATATGGGGCCGATATCTGAAAATTTTCGAAAAACCTAAATTTTCGATTTCCAGGTCGTCCTTTTAGGGGCAAGTGTAGCTCACATTAATACACTTGTGGGTGCAATATGGGGCCGATATCTGAAAATTTTCGAAAAACCTAAATTTTCGATTTCCAGGCCGTCCTTTTAGGGGCAAGTGTAGCTCACATTAATACACTTGTGGGTGCAATATGGGGCCGATATCTGAAAATTTTCGAAAAACCTAAATTTTCGATTTCCAGGTCGTCCTTTCAGGGGCAAGTGTAACTCACTTTGGGACACTTGTGGGTGGAATATAAAAACCCCATTTTTGCCGATTTGCCCCTGAAAATCCCATTTTTGGGCCGATTTGGCGCTTAAAAACCGCATTTTTTGGCCGATTTTGCGCCTAAAAATACCATTTTTGGGCCTAAAATCCCATTTTCGGGCCGATTTTGCACATAAAAATCCAAATTTTGCACCTAAGAACTGCATTTATGGGCCGATTTAGCACCTAAAAATTCAATTTTTGGGCCTAAAAACTTTATTTTGGGCAGATTTTGCGCCTAAAACCGCATTTTTGGGCCTAAAACCGCATTTTGACCCTTTTGCACGTAAGGATGCCTGATTTCGGGTTTAAAACCCAATTTTTGGACCGATTTTCCACTTAAAAACCGATTTTTGGGCAAAAAACCGTATTCTTTGGCCGATTCTGCGCCTAAAAATCCTATTTTCGGGCCTAAAAACCGCATTTTTGGGCAGATTTTGCGTCTAAAAACCCCACTATTGGGTCGATTTTGCGCCTAAAAACTCCATTTTTGGGATAAATTGAAAAATAACGCCTAAAATGTGGTTTTTATCCGTAAAAACAGGCGTAAAATGGGGTTACTAACCTCAAAAATATCCCCAAAAAGTGGTTTTTACCATCAAAAGTAGCCCCTTAAAATTGGTTTTTAACTACACAATCGGGCGTAAAAAGAGGTTTTTAGCCGAATAAATAAGTGGTTTTCAACAGTAAAAACAGGCCTAAAATGGGTTATTATGCCATTTAGCCCTAAAAAAGTTAGTTGTTTCTAAGCGCAAAATCGTGAAAAAAGTCCTGATTTTACAACGTCTTTGAGGTCAAGTAAATAAATTTTGGGCGGTTAGTGATAATTGAAATTCTAACCGTCGGTCATTTATTATTTGAAACTTGAAATAGCCAGCGATATTTGAACGTTTTCCTCTGTCTAGAAGAGTTTCTCTCCTTTAAAAGGCGTTAAAGAGGCTTTAAAATGGGTTCAACCTTGGACGTTAACTGGTTCCAATTGCAAACTCCTCGTTTTATACTCTCCCTCTCTTTATATAGACCGGACTGAAAATTAAAATTACATCGGTCGTCCGCTTGAAAGAAAATTCTCACTTTTATATTGAGGAGAGAACTGGGTGTAGGACATCAATTTTGGGTATAGAAACCTCATTTTTGAGACTGAAAACCGCATTTTTGGGCCGGTTTGGCGCTCGAAAAGCCCATTATTGGGCTGAAAATCCGCTTTTTAGGCCGATTTTTCGCTCAAAAACCGCACTTTTGCGCCACAAAATTGTACTTTTGGGCCGATTTAGCGCCTGAAAACGTCATTTTGGTCCGGTTCTGCATTTTGAGCCTGAAAACGTCATTTTGGTCCGGTTCTGCACCTAAAACCTCATTTTGAGCCTGAAAACGTCATTTTTGGGCCGATTTTGCGCCTAAAACCTCATTTTGGGCCTAAAACCTTATTTTTGGCGACGCATTTTCGGCAGATTTTGAAAACGCATTTTGGGCCGATTTAGCGCCTGAAAACGTCATTTTGGGCGTAAAACCGCATTTTTGGCCGATTTTGGGCCTAAAACCATAGTTTTGGCTGATTTTGCGCCTGAAAACCGCATTATTGGGCTGAAAATCCGCCTTTTGGGCCGGATTTTGGGCCTAAAACCATAGTTTTGGCTGATTTTGCGCCTGAAAACCGCATTATTGGGCTGAAAATCCGCCTTTTTGGGCCGATTTATCGCTGAAAAACCGCATTTTTGTGCCTAAAAATTATACTTTTGGGCCGATTTAGCGCCTGAAAACGTCATTTTTGGACGTAAAAACCGCATTTTTGGGCCTAAAACCACAGTTTTGGCTGATTTTGCGCGTTAAAACCGCATTATTGGGCTGAAAATCCGCCTTTTTGGGCCGATTTATCGCTGAAAAACCGCATTTTTGCGCCTAAAAATTGTACTTTTGGGCCAATTTTGCGCCTGAAAACCGCATTTTTTGCCCCATTTTGGGTTTCGATTTTTAACCCGAAGTTTCAGGGGCAAGTGTAGCTCACTTTGGCACACTTGTGGGTTCAATATGGGATCGATCGGCAAATGGAAATTTTATATTGCGTAATAAAAAAAAATACGTATTGAATAAAATATGAGATTATCTAATAATGAGTATTAGATTTGAGTGCGAATTTGTCTGCGGCCTGATGCATTTTCCGGGCCGAGCTCGAGCGGTGTTGGCAACACTGCTCCTCCCGTCCGCAGTCTGGCCACACCCGGCGTTTTAAATTTCCCCCAATTTCCGGCAATTACCGTCCAGTCGAACAAACTAGTTCCATCAATTTCACAAGGACGTACTTCAGTTCGGGTTCTTTTTTTACCTAACTCAATTGACCGACTCAATTGCTGCAGCGAGAGACCACAATTTTTTTTATCAGCCACGAAAACATTAAATACGTCTTCTTGAATTCACCTTTTATACACCTAGCACCTATTCAAACGTAGCCAATAAGAATGAAATAAAAAAAACCCCATTTTTGGGCCGATTTAGTGCCTAAAAATTCCATTTTTCGGCCTAAAATCCCATTTTGGGCCGATTTTGCACCTAAAAACCCCATTTTCGGGCCTAAAAACTTCATTTTTGGGCAGATTTTGCGCCCGAAAACCCGATTTTTTGGCCTAAAAATCGCATTTTTGAACCTATTTTGCACCTAAAGACCCCGTTTTCGGGTTTAAAGACCGTATTTTTGGGCTGATTTTGCGACTAATTCCCCATTATTGGCCAATTTAGCGCCTAAAATACCATTTTCGGGCCTGAAAACAGCAATTTGATATGATTTTGCACCTAATAACCTCATTTTTGGGCTTAAAAACCGCATTTTTGGGCCGATTTTGCGCCTAAATACCGCATTTTTGGGCCAATTTGCTCCTAAAAACCCCATTTTCAGGCCTAAAAACTCCATTTTTGGGCCGATTTTTCGCCTATAAACCCCAATTTTGCGCCTAAAAATACCATTTCTTGGCCAATTTTACCCCTAAAAATCCCATTTTTAGGCCCAAAAACCACATTTTTTGCCGATTTTCAGCCTTAAAATCCCATTTTGGGCCGATTTTGCTCCTAAATATCCCATTTTTGGTGTTTTAAACAGAAATTCTACTCTCGTTCGGAGCTCTTAGTGCCCCATTATTATTATATTTTCGATCGGATACGATCTGACTGGGCGAGTGGACAATTTAATTTATCTTGCGGTCTAAAACAAAGTTAAATATATAATTCTCGCATTTCTACGCAGCAGAAATTCTTTTTACAGAATATTACAGAGTATTTGTTGAAAACAGATTTTTCCGTCCGTTCCAAATCCGAAATATTGTAAACCTCGGGTGTATTATTTGCCGTTTAAATTGGAGAAAAACATGTCGGTCCGCTTTCACAGAACGTGTGAAAATCTCTGAAAATATTTAAAAATCGGAAAAAAAACGTTTGTATCAGTTTAATATTATTGCGGTAGAGATTATTATATTTTATTATACTGTTCTTGTATTTCTACTGTGTGAAACTCTGAGAGACAACTTCCAGTTTTGGACGGCCCAATCGAAATATATATATATATATATATATATATATATATATATATAATACATTTCTCAATACCGGACAGAGCCCTACAAATAAATATCTTACATTTTACAAATACACAACATATTCCATTAATACCAGAGGTTGGCACGTCTGACGCAACGTGGGGGAACCGCGTTCCGGTTTTTCATATATTAAAGAGCCGCACATTAGTTTTATAATATTAATTACTCGAATTAAATTTAATTAATATATTCTACACAGGTCTTCTTAAATATTATATAGAGTATAGGAGATATAAGAAAACAGAAATTGAGAGAAATAAAATACAAAAATCATTATTTCAATCGAAGCTACTACTCGCTTCGTGAACAAGATTCGTGAAAAAAGTAACGAATATTTAAAAACGGATTTTTTTTTATTTTAAAGGAATATTTATTTTTCATTTTTAATGTCGTAAATTATACTTGTTACATGTTATAATGTTACTGTCCTTCGCCTCCGCGCTGTACACTATACAAGGTGTTTTAATTTTGTTTCTGCACAAACTATATCTGTATGTATAAGACAAAAAAAAAAAATTAAATTAAAAACTAAAAAAAAATTCTTGTAACACGAATCTTCGATTGAATATACTTTTCTTCTGACCGCTATACGTATACGCGTTGTATACGCGGCGGTATACGGAAACGTTATAAAATTTCTGTTCAATCGAAAAAAAATCGTCGATTATTATTGGTAATAATTCTGAATTGTATTTTCTCTGGGGAATATTTTTTTTTTTTGGTTTTTTCGGTTAACCCCCGTCCATCGTCCAGTTCAAATTCGGTCATGCGGACGACGGTGTAAGCGACAAGGGCCACTTTGCACGAATCTCGTTTTCGGCCGTAGCTTTCTCTTTTCGGACAATTCATGTGTTTTTTTTCTTTAATCGGGAGAGTAAAAAAAAGAAGCTGAAAATATGGAGTGTTTGGACTTTTAGAATTCCAGGTATTGGGACACCAAACGATACTGTATTACATGGGGGGGTTTTGCAACCTTCCTAACCTGTGTACGGCAATTTCGCCGGTATAAGAGGGATTTATTTAATAATATAAATCGTTTTCGATATTGAAATTTCGTGTTTTTTTTTTTCCCCAAGGACATAATCAAGAAAATGAGGGACGTCGACGACAAGCTGGTCTACACGCTGAACGCCAACGTCCCGACGCCCTCATTCAGAAGCGAAATAGATTTGGCGCAGAACTGCGAAGAATTGTTCAAACAGGTAAATATATTGGGCGGTTGATTCGTCGGAGAAAAGTAAGGAGAAAAGTATAACGAAAAGTTATCGTAGACACAATTTGAGTAGTGGGAGCGGGACGAACCTTCCACTCCGGATAACCGCAATATGATTACTATAACCTCCCAGTCGAAAGGTAAACCGAATGTGTGTAAAAAACTTTACCCTTAACATTAAATTAAATAGTTTCTAATTCACCGACCGTTGTCCTTGCCTATAACATTACGCTGTCCTACCGCAAGCCGGATATTACAGACTATTTAACATTTTTGCGGTCGGCGGCTTTTTCCGCTGTGCAGGTACAAATAGAATAATTTGAAGGTGTTTCACGCCGAAATTCAAATGCAAAAGACTTCGCAGGAAACAAAGCGACGATCTGTAAGCCTTCCGATTGACTTCAGCAAACTACTTTCGGTACGTCGCCCAATTTGGCTTCTTGCCTTTAGTTGGACTGTCGAAGACGAACAGAATCGAAGTCGAAACAGACCAAACGAAATTGTTTTGCGAATCTTTGACGGGACCGGCAAAATCCTCACCACTTTGGACGCCGTCGGCAATTTTTTTTTCCCTCTGTCGTCGATCGCAAAGTGGGATTTAACCCTTAAACTGAGGAAAAGTGCGATGACGAAATTTGTCGGTCGCTACCTCGGTACAGAGTCGGATTCAACAGTTTAACTGAAGGTAGAAGCCAAGTTGGGCAACGTACCGAAAGTAGTTTCTAATTCACCGACCGTTGTCGGAATTTTACAAGCCGGATATTACAAACTATTTAACATCTTTGCGGTCGGCGGCTTTTTCCGCTGTGCAGGTACAAATAGAATAGTTTGAAGGTGTTTCACGCCGAAATTCAAATGCAAAAGACTTTGCCGCAGGAAACCGCAAAGTGATCCCAACGCAAAGAACGATCTATATCCCTTCCGATGGATTTACTGATTAGCAAACTACTTTCGGTACGTTGCCCAACTTGGCTTCCAGTTGGACTGTCGAAGACGAACAGAATCGAAGTCGAAAACAGACCAAACTTGTATAAAACGAAATTCGGTTTGCGAATCTTTGACGCGACCGATCCTCACCACTTTACGGCAGTTTTTTTTCCCCTGTCGTCAGATCGCAAAGTGGGAATTAATCTTGTTGAGGAAAAGTGCGATGACAAAATTTGTCAGTCGCTACCTCCGGATTCAACAGTTTAACGCTTAGAAGCCAAAGGCATAAAAGCGGTGCGTTTTCCTTCAGATTCATCATCGCTGCTTTCATATTCTTCATCGTTCGTTAAGTCTCTCGAGCAGCCTATGCGATCACTTTCGGTATATTTCGAAACGTTAGAACCGATCCCGCTCCTAATATCCATTTTTTTGCATAAATTTTTTCCGAGTCAACAAAATTATCGTTAATTTTGTTAACAGTAGTACGGTAGGCAAAAATGTTATGAATAGTGTAAATTTGGCTGAATTAATTTCTCCCAACCCAATGCTAGAAATGCGTACTGTGTTCGGACACAGTACCGACTTGTAAAATCGTAATTTTTTTATCGTTGACCCGGAATTAGAATAATTTCGATTTCAAATGGAAACGATTTTCTAATGCCGGAACGATAACTAAAAAAGAAAAAAAATTGCACCTATATTTTTCAGCTGCAGGGAAACTACGAGAAGAGGGAAAGGAGTATTAGGAACTGCATAAGCGTAACTTCGGCGAAAGTGAAAGAGCTGAGGGAGAAGAGAGACGCGGGCGGCGACATGAACGTCGTCAAACTGCTCAACAAAGAACAGACCAAGGTATGCGAAATCGGTGCGCTTAATACTGCGCAGTAGGGAAAGTATTAATATTAATTTAACACACCTGTTTTGTGGTCTGCGAGGGGTTGGAATAGCGCAGATTTGCTGCGTTTCTGTCTCCTGTCGCCGGTTCGGTCTTTCGCCGGACCGCGGTTTCGGCCGCTCGCCGTCTTCAGTAGCGCCCTGTGTCAGTCGCTGTTGTGGCACTTTGGACGTTTTTCAGGCATCCCCACCGCACGCACTGTCACTTTGAAAGTACAACACAGTACAAGTGACAGTGCAGTGAGGATGTCCGAAAACGTCCAAAGTGCCACAGCGACTGACACGCGCTACTGAAGATAGCGAAACCGCAGTCTGGCGAAAAGACCAAACCGGCGACAGGAGACAGAAACATCCACGAACCTACGGTATTAATATTAAAGTTCAAATCCACCTTATCGGTCTGTCTTATAAGTTAATATCGATCGGGAGCTCGAGTAATGTTTACGGCCACTTGAGCTCAGTGTCCATCAATCTACATAAAACATTTAAGAATGAGTTTAATTGCTCGACCATTCAATACGTTGAGTACATTAAGTTCTTTTTGACTTTGATAATTTCTGTTGAAAAAATTTTCTTTTACTGATCCCGGCATGGGTGACGGCGTTAAAAAAAAAAAGGAAATTTTTAATCGTTACACTTATCTACAGTTGTGTACAGTGTAGAGGCGTCGTTTTACAGCTCTTCGCACGAAGCCCGACCGAAGAAACGAACCTTCGACCAGCCGATCGTTTACTTAAATTTCGCCCCTTGAAAAATTACTTCCGGCGATAAAAATTGTATAAAAGCGATTTTCGACGAGAAAGAGATAACGCTTTTAAAAAAAATACTCGAATATAATTCAATTTACCGACAGGGGATGGACGGGTGTGTGAAGCGCTAACAATAAGCTCCCCTAACCCTCTAATGCTGTCAACATAAACATGTATATTGGTATTTTTCTACGGTTGGGATTTGATAAATCGAGTGCGTTAAAATGCGGTCCGTTAAGGAATTGTATTTTTTTTAACCGGAAATGAAAAAAATTTGGCCGCTCTATTACACTATTGTATTCGTGCATCTCAAACGTTTACCCCGATTGTTGAGAATTAACGCGAATTATATAGAAATCGGAATTGTCGAGCGGGCGGTGGCGGAATCGCGGTTTTCTGTATCGAAACGGTTCCGGTTTCGATTGTACCGGATTTTCAACGCCGAATTTATTCCGCTATTTTTTTTTTACAGTTGCGCTTCTCAGGTCCGGAACTGAACGCCGAAGAAGTCGTCAGGGACAGATCTCTGAAATTGTACTACTGAGCGTTGTCGGCAGTTCTACAAACCGCCGAATCGAACCGCAGTAAAACCTCGCCGAATACACTCGAAAGAATGAATTTGAGAAAGTAGCAATTTAAAAAAAAAAAAAATAAGAGAAAACAAAGAAAAAGATCGGATTCGGTTATAGTCGGGATTGAGGGGAGACCGAAGAGTGGGGAAGGGTTGAAAATTTGTACACTTTATTTTCAAAGTGTCCCCCCCCTCCCCCCCTGAAATATAACTAAAAGTGTTCTAATCGAGGACACGATATTGATGGACTCGACGCCCGAACCTCGACGCCTTAGTATTTAGTTCAAACTCTCTAGATGAACCGATTGTACAATTGTTTTTCTTTTTGGTGGATTTTACAATTTGTTAAATAAATGTGTAATTCTGCTTTTCGTCCGTTACCTTCGAGACCGTTCCCCAATTTGTACGGGTACAGTATACACAATTTATAAATAAAATCGATTATAAACCCGAACTGGAGGACGGAGGTCGCGGAACGACTCGATGCTCAGTAGTTATAAACGACACGTATAACTAACCCGAAAGTGACTACTGAAGATGGCGAGAGGCTGAAAAACCCTGTCCGGCGAGAGGAAATTTACAAAAAAAAAGTTTTAGTCCACTTTTAGGCTAAATACGCAATTGAAATTGTTCACCTCTGAGATCGCCAAAAACGATCATTTAAATTATAAATTAAATTGTATATAATGAAATTCTTTCGATACCCTGTTAAATGTAAAGCAACCAAAAAAAAAAAATTATAGGAAGATAAGAAAAATGCGATAAGGACATGAAATGAAATCTACAAAAATTTAAATACATAATTGAAATTATGCAATTACCTCCTCAATCGACCATTTAAATTATAAATTAAATTGGATATAATAAAATTCTTTCGATACCCTGTTAAATATAAAGCAACCAAAAAAAAAAAAAATTATAGGAAGATAAGAAAAATGCATGGATTTTAAGGTCGATACATCGGACATGAAACCGGTCCAGCGAGAGGAAATCTACAAAAAAGTTTTAGTCCACTTTTAGGCTAAATACATAATTGAAATTACCTCTGAGATCACCAAAAACGATCATTTCAATTAAATTGTATATAATAAAATTCTTTCAATACCCTGTTAAATGTAAGGAACAAAAAAAAAATTATAGGAAGATAAGAAAAATGCATGGATTTTAAGGTCGATACATCGGACAAACTGTTTCAGTCTACAAACTTTTATTGTATACAATTTATACAATAGTTTTCTTTTCAACGGAGAACATACCTAACAAAAAAAAAAAAAAAATGGACAATGCACGCTCAGTAAATAATACGGCGGAAGCGAATTGTCCGATAGTTATAAAAATTTAAAGCGAAAAACAACGCACCGTTTTCGGCGGTATATATTTGGTAGAAATCGTTTCTTTTTTTTTTTTTCAATTTTTGTTATTGTTGGGCGGCCCTCTCTCTCTCCGCCCTCGCCTCCTCCTTTATCTGCCTGTGCCATTCCTGGTTCATCCGGGTCACCGATTCTCCCCTCTCGGCGGCCATCTTGCCGCTGTACGCCACACCGATGCACGCCAATATTGTCGCCAGCATCATGTAATTAGCGATACGTATACGCGCCTTGTTGCGAGCCTTTTCGATCGTTTCAATCCTGAAATTAAATAAATAAATTCTCTCTCTCTCGATAATTTATCTTGTATGAGCTAAATTTCGGAGAGTTTCACGACTTCTTTAAAAAAAAAAATACAGATACAATACGTCTGTTAATATACGTATATTATGGTACGTAATTAAGCGTATTGGCCCGACGGCCTTACCGCTGTAAGTATGTTGGACCGAGAAAAAAATTTCTGTATAAAAATTCGAAAATCGAAAGTTACCCGACATCCCCGATAAGAAACTGTCCCTCTGTTTAATTATAAATTAAACACTTTCAGTCTCTCTGTCAGTTTTTACGTTATAATTTGGAGAAATTTCCGTTTTTTTTGTTTTCGAACGGTCGGTTTTATAAATTTAAGATCATTTCGGTGGTCGAATATTTCAGTAATAAATAATAATTGCTGTCTGCGGGGAAATACTCGTAAATCGATATTTCATCGAACTAAAACGATAATGAATTGATCTTAAAAAATTAACTCTAAAGGAAATTTCGATCAAAAAATTAATGACGGAATATATTATTATTACGTTGTTAGCAATACTGACTATTGAATTGTACCTGTTACAGGATTCTGATTTATCGTCGAAATACCGAAGAGAAAAATTGGTAGACGAATCGAAAAAAAAAAATTATTTCGGGCCATTTTTTTTTGTTTTCATGTTCCTTAGTATAAAACGGCTCTTAGAGCAAACAAAATATATTATTAGATTTAGACTGTAGCCCGACTTTTTAGGATATAATATCGGAGACTTTCTGTAGACATTGCTGTTGCGAGTATAATCATTTCTGAAAGCGATAGCGGGGGGGAAAAAAATTTTTTTTTGTTAAATTTTTTGCTAACTTCGACAAAAAAACCTCATATATTCTCTCTCTCGCCATCAATCAGTAAAATTGGCAGAGATTATCGAAGACTTGTGCGCTATCAACGGATTAACATTCGGACAGTATACGCCCCCCCACTTATGTATTATCAGATTGGTATCGATAATTATCGGATAATGAAAGTGTGCAGTTGGCGAATACGGAGTGCAATTTTTGACGTTGGACGTTTCCGAAAAATACAGTTCAATGTGTAGACGGCGGCGCGATACGTCTACAGACCTACAGACAATAGATTTTCTGTTATTGCGGATAGACTGAAATGTAAACGGTTCGTTTTGTTTGTGCACCGAATATTTTCCTAACGCAAACACGCTTTTTAGTTCGACTGTAAACAGTGAACACGTATCCGGTTTCGGTTAAAAGAAAAATACCGTTGCGCGATTCAAAAATAAGTCTCTCGAGTCCTACAACAAAAGTTGAACAAATATCTCGGACTCTGCAGTAAAAATTGAATTTAATTGCAAAACTATTCTTGTATTTATACTGTCAGTTGGAGAAATAAATACTAACGAGTTAATAAAACATCGAGGAGGTAAAACAGGTTTATAAATAAAAAATGCGTATAGATAATATAAAAATCGTACAATGTACTTGAAAATTAAAGGAGGAAGCAATTAAAGCGCATTTGAATTCACATTCGGAATTTTATGTTGCGAAATTGCAATATACACAAAAATTGGATGCAATATAATGGGGAAATAATTATTTTTATGCGTTATACTAGTTCAGTATAGAAAATGTTGTTAAATACAATTTGCAAGAATGTTTGTACGTCGCGTTTAATTTAATTTAGAGAGTAGATAATTAATTGTTTAAACGAATAGATAGGGCCGGAAAAATTCTATTAAAAAGAATTGTAATATAGAAAATGTTTAAACATGAATACAGCGGATAAAATTCTATTTCTTTTACGCTTTTCATGGGGTTTGTTAGAAGAGGCGTAAGCGAAATATTAAGGCTTAGGTTTCAAAGAAGTGTGAGGATATATTATCATCAATTATCGAGTAGGTCGAAATGAGATATTCAGTTTGCTTGCACTTTGCAAAATTCCAAGAACTGTTTGTTTGCTCGCGATATTAACAGTCCAAACAGTTATTCGGAAGCCCAGGACTTTTCATCATTATTAGTTTACAAATTTACAAGCGAAAGAAGGCGGGAAAGAGAGAGAGAGATAGAAAAGACCGTAGGTTCGGTGATGTTTCTATCTCCTCTCTCGCTGCGGTTCGGTCTTTCGCCAGACCGCGGTTTCGGCCTCTCGCCATCTTCAGTAGCGCCCCCTGTGTCGGTCACGTTTGACGTTTTTTGTGTTCATTTCGCGACATTCAACACACGCACTGTGTTCGCCTTTGAAATTTTCCGACACAACGACTAGTCGAAAATATAATAGCCGAGAACGATACACAGTTAAAAACAGTGGAATATTTTGTAATTTTCAGTTAAGTATTCACATACTAACCTGAAGAATTCTATCGGGCAATGGTTTAAATTGTAAATTTTGTCGTACCGAATTTTTTTTTTGGTTTTAATCGCGATATAAAAAATGTTTTTTTGCACTTGTCACTGTCAGCACTTTGGATGTTTTTTTGGGGGCATCCTCACTGCACTGTGTCACTTTCACATGTACTGTAGTGTCTGTCAGTATGTCAGTCATTTATATATATATATATATATATATATATATATATATATATATTCTGTTATTGTTATTGGGGGTTACTGTTATTGTGAAAGGTGACACAGTGGGGGCAGTGAGGATGCCCCCGAAAAAAAACATCCAAAGTGCCGACAGCGACTGACGCGGGGCGCTACTGAAGACGGCGAGCGGCCGAAACCCGTCCAAACCGCCGGCGAGAGGAGACAGAAACGCCGCGTAACCTACGGCATTCCAACGACCCCCTCGCAGGCCACAAAACAGGTATTAGATGGAAAAGAGTTGAGATATTTTGCGTTTTCGGCCTTACGGTACGCTCCTCGGTATCTCGTCGCGGCTCTTATACCGTCCGGTCCAGACGAGTAGACGGCGTTCTAAATTATTCGGGGCGTGCATTTTGCGATCTACAAGAGAAAACAGAAGAGAAATAAAAAAATAAAGCAAAAAAAAAGAGAGAGAGGAAAACTGTTTGAGGGAGGAAGTAGAGCATCCTGTAATAGGGACCCACCCGATGTCTACATTTTCGGGCTCGGGAAATTATTTATTTTTTTAAATTTGCCAATCGTTTAATACTGAATTCTGTAAATTGGACCGAAGAATAAAACGCCGGTAATAGCGCCCCGGAGGGGTGGGGGGAGGGGGCTATCACTATTATTATGAATTAGTTATCTCTATGAGGAAATTGGGGACTTACAGATAATTTCGTGGACGTCGACTTCGGGCTTCTGCTGTTGCGGCGCCTCTTTGGCCGGCTCCGCGGCGGCGGCGGCCTTCAAGTTCTTCTCGGTGGACATCGCCCTCCCGAAGACGGCCAGCCTCGCCTTAACGCCGGCCGTAACCAACAGTCTGGACATCGGTCTGAACTGACAGAAACGGCTGTTGTATTCACCGTACGGAGGACGGCGGGCGAATGAAGGCCGGGACGAAGTAGAAGGGGGGAAAAAAAAAACGTCAAACTGCGCTCTCCGCTCGGGGCTAATATATTATAAATGGACGGCCCAGTGTTGCCACGCTGAAGGCCGGCCGGGGACAACAGAAATATTACCTTTTCGTAGGGCCGAATTAAAATTTTTAAAATATAAATTAAAACACGCCTAGAATCAGATCGAAAACAGATCTATTAACAAAGTATAAATGAAATGTAGTGATCAAACTGAGAAATATTGGGTTGACAACCAAGTAATTGGGGAAGTGGCGTTGAACATATTTTTAAGCACGTCACAGTACATCTTTGCACAGATAAGATTCTTCGATACGTTATTATTTCTGGTCCTTTCTGTGAAATATTCGGATATTACATTGAATTGTGTGTGTATAAAAAGCTAAAATACGGTGAACCGAAGTGAGCGTTTCCGTCACATATCATATATGTTTTTATTTTCCCAAAGGTGTTATAACGCCTCGCAGGCTCATTTGGATTTAATTCAAAACAGAAGATATTTTTAAAAAAATATATATAATACGCGGAAAATATACAGAATAATAACAGCGAAACGAAAATAAAAATTTATTTAGTAATAAAAATAACAGGTTTTATCGATTTACAGGATTTCTAAAAGTAAAAATCATAATAGTTATCAAAATAACCGATTCTATAGTTTTATACGATGTTGAAACTCAACATTTGTAGTTGAACTATTAGCCGAATATAATGAGCGGAATAAAAAAATAAAGCGAAATGCTATCGCAATAGTGTAAAAATGAAAGATTTTAAAGCTTTACGCGGTGTTAAATATACAAATTATCGATGAATAAGTTATAACATGCTTGGGGATAAATTATCGGATTAAAATTTTCAGCCGTGAAAAAAGTTTCGTTTTCGTTGGTAGTTTTCGATATGGGGGGGAAAAATATCGCTTTGAATTCAGTGAAAAGTATCTTAACGTGAATAAAATGAACGTTTCAAAGATACTTTGTGACTGTGTCGGGCGGTGGACCGTTTTGTTGCCGGCGACAAATGAGCTTGGCGATTATTTAAAATTTAAATCTATTCAATTTTTTTAACGCGTCGATTGTGGGGAGGTTAGGAGAAGCGTTGGTTTTCAGGATTATTTCAGGTTTTTTCTACGGATTTTTTTACCGTTCCGATTGTAACCTCCCCCGGCGTACTGCCGCGTCAGGTTACGTTGCCATTGGGAATGTTTACTGGGACAAACGGAATGACGGGCTGTCCGCCCGCCTTCTTCGGGATATTTCCCGTTCGGAATTGTCGATTTTAGCGTGAAAAATACCGGTTTTTTTTCGTTATTGTAATGTCGCCAAAATGGGGAAATGCTTTTGCTGTATACCGTTTCGCATTATCAAGCGCTACAAGAATACCAACAGGTCGGGGAAACGGTCGGCATTTCACTTGGGATATTTTCTGGCTTCACTGTATTTCAATTAAAGTTTTTTTCTTTTCTTTTTACAGAAGAATCGTCCTTCTGTTGGCCGGACTCGACAATGCCGGAAAGACGACAGCAGCCAAAGGCCTAGTCGGAGGTATAATTCGCTTCAATAATTACTCAGAGTAGTCGAACAAAACTGTCTATAAATTGTGCCATTTTCCGCAGAATTATATATCAAAAAAATGTAATTGTTCGACTTCGATGATACAAGACCGGGCGATATTTCAGATGAAACCTTTCGGCCGTATAAAAATGAATTTTCTACATACCTTTAATGTCAGATTAAACCTACGAAAATATTGTTTTTTTTTTGGTCGTTGGACCTAAGAAATGTAGCGTGGATTTTTAGATTTGTGACCGCGCTTATATCGATGTAAAAAGTGTCTGTATGGATTGAAATTACGTAGTATAAATTAACCATTTCGATGCCGTGGTCTTCCGGAGAAAATATCCACCGTAGCCAAATATTTTTTTTGCGATTATACGAAATCAATTGGAATAGATTTTACGTGTGTATTTAGAACGGTCCAGAAAAAGTAAAATAAGTATTCTTTTAAACCGACACAAATATGTGACGCCGGGCTATAGATAAAAACTGAACGCGCCCACGTGTCACATATATGTGTCGCATTAAATTAGAAGAAATTGATTATAAGACAAAAAATATAAATACAATTTATCGATACGAAATTCGTTTTATTTTACGAAAATTCGTCATTTTGTCGAGAGATATGTTTTGTGTTAAAAAATATTAAATAATTTTTATAGCTCGCTTATATCTAGCTACTTAGGTGACAATTTTAATAATTTTTCCTTTTTAAATTTAACTTAAATCGGCCGTTAATTTCACTGACCCCGCTAAAACGACCTATTCGACTGTTATAAAGACTCTAAATAATCTAACGCGATATTGTTGTAATAATCGGGAAAATCTACAATAAAACCCGATAACTAAATTTTGTTTTGTATTTAACCGGTGTTAAATTCATTTAGAACCAAAAATAAAATTTAGGAAAATGACTAAGACACTAAGAAAACTTTTTTATGTCAGTTAAAAAAACAAGATATTAGTTAAACATGCAGGCCACAACATATATATATATATATATATATATATATATATATATAATATCTTTAATTTATCATTATTTTGAAACGCTCTAATATTTTACTTAAATAATTTCAATCTTCTAATATTACTATACGTATTATTTTTTATTTTAAAATTTAATTCGATTAGCGCAATTTATCGTTAATATTAATGAAATGTATTCGATTTCGCACTGAACAATACGAACTAGTACTGGAAATTATTATTGCGTTATTAAAAAACAAAAAAAATGTTTTTACTTTTTCAATAGAAAATCTCGGGTTTCTTACAGTGAAGAGAACAAGAAATGCTCGATTTTAAATTGTTCCGCTGAATGACTTTATTTTAAAATTCAGTTTAATTCGATTAACGCCATTTATCGGTGATATTGATGAGCACGCAGGCGACAACAGACCAATTATTAAGCCGTTCAATCGGTATAAATAGAAAACGTATCCGATCGTTATTTATACACTTTAAATCTTATCTTTCAGATTCTGTGGACAACGTCGTACCGACCGTTGGTTTTACGTCGATAAGACTAATTCACAGAGGTTACAGCGTAACAATATACGATCTCGGCGGTGGACCGCAGATTAGAGGAATATGGAATAAATATTTCAGCGACGTAAGAATCGAATTTTTATATTCAATATCGTAATATTTGAACAGACGGCGAGATGCATTCAATCGCGAGAGTTTGTTACGTGTACAGTATTACAGTTCTTCGGTGTAATTTATTTTCTATATTTATGCGCGCAGAATGCGTTTCGATAAAATTTTAATACATCGAATTTAAATTTGAATCTGCTCAACGTCGATTTAAAAGTTCAGTCGCGTTCAGTTTTGAAAATTGGTATTGATTTACATTAAAATCGGTTACTTGTACTAATTTTAGTGTTGTTGATTTCAACTAGAAATTGTAAAACAGTTTATTGTTGGAAATTAAGGTGTCACCTTTAAATTGTGCATTGGCGATTATTTGTATCATTTTTATTCTTTGAAAAAGTTTTAAGCGAAAGTGTTCCCGGAATCAATTTTTCCGACTTGACGCCGTCAGAAATTAGAAGAAAAAATTATGCAGATTTAAATTCTAAAATATTAAACATTTTTCTAATAAATTGTTACTTTTCTTGTAGGTTCACGGCGTTATATTTGTGGTCGATGCTAGTGACGTTTCACGGATTGGCGAATGTAAAACCGAATTGGAAAAATTACTGTCGCATGAAAAACTCGCTGGGAAACCTGTATTGCTGTAAGTATTTTTCAATTTACAAAGGAAATTGATTTTTTTCGCATTCGTTATTTTTGTAGTACATTCACAAGTTTTGAAAATTCGAAGATATGTTCTACAATTTTTTTTTTTTTTTAGTTTTACATGGGAGAAAATTTGATATTATGTTGTGGGTTTTGTAACAATTTCAAAACCTACTTTTCGCAGTCTTGTCTCTTATTGTATCGAATCAAATTATGTTTTTCAATAGTTTTTGAAAACAGGTTATCGAAATTTTGTTTCGACTCAACGTCGTTGTAGATATAACGGATTATTACATGGGAGAAAATATTCTGTTGTGGGTTTTGTAACGATTTCAAAACATTTTTTTGCACTTTGCTTCTCTGTACTCTGTTTCTCGTTGTATCGAATCGAATTATGTTTTTCAATAGTTTTTGAAAATAGATTATCGAAATTTTGTTTCGACTCAACGTCGTTGTAGATGTAACGGATTATTACATGGGAGAAAAATTGATATTCTTTTGTGGGTTTTGTAACAATTTCAAAACATTTTTTTGCACTTTGCTTCTCCGTACTCTGTTTCCCGTTGTATCGAATCGAATTATGTTTTTCAATAGTTTTTGAAAATAGGTTATCGAAATTTTGTTTCGACCCAACGTCGTTGTAGATGTAACGGATTATTACATGGGAGAAAAATTGATATTCTGTTGTGGGTTTTGTAACAATTTCAAAACATTTTTTTGCACTTTGCTTCTCTGTACTCTGTTTCTCATTGTATCGAATCGAATTATGTTTTTCAATAGTTTTTGAAAATAGATTATCGAAGTTTTGTTTTAAATGAATGTTGTAGATGTAACGGATTATTACATGGGAGAAAATATTCTGTTGTGGGTCTTGTAACGATTTCATCGAATTTCATGAATTTCATTTATCATTTTTTTATATTTTAATCGGACAGTTTGTATCCGAATTGTTTTTTATAAACGCCCTTCTGTCGCATTCGAAGTAGCGAAACGATTCTGCTCGAATTTCTGTTGGCAGGCTCGCTAACAAACAGGACGTTTTGGGCGCGATGGACGAAATCGATATAGTCGAGAGCCTCGGCGTCGAACAGTTGGTCAACCGGCAGAAGTGTCCGACGCTCGTCGAAATATGCTCGGCGGCTGAAGGTCAGCGCGGTACGGCCGGCATTGACCCGGGCCTCCTCAGCGGCTACAGGTAACGGCCCGAGTATTGATCGCGGCGTAAATATTACAGCCGGTTGGTTACGAGGGCTGGCCGGAAACGCATCGGCGCATAATGCCGGCCGACAATAGCGCAGTAATAATTCAGTTTAGAATGTCAGTGTTCTCTCTCGAAAAGTCAGTCCGCGCAACAATCTAGAATCGAGCATTTCTTGTTCACCTCACTGTAAGAAACACGAGATTTTCTATTGAAAAAGTAAAAATATTTGTTTTAATAACGCAATAATAATTTCCAGTACTAGTGAACGTGCCCAGAAGTCGCCTGCGTCCTCATCAATATTACCGATAAAGCTAATCGAATTAAACTAAATTTAGAAGTCATTCAATTTAGAATCGAGCATTTCTTGTTGTTTCTTCATAAGAAACACGAGATTTTCTATTGAAAAAGTAAAAATATTTGTTTTAATAACGCAATAATAATTTCCAGTACTAGTGAACGTGCCCAGAAGTCGCCTGCGTCCTCATCAATATTACCGATAAATGGCGCTAATCGAATTAAACTAAATTTAGAAAATAAAGTCATTCCGCGCAACAATTTAGAATCGAGCATTTCTTGTTGTTTCCCCTTCACTTCGCTGTAAGAAATTGCGAGATTTTCTATTGAAAAAGTAAAAATATTTGTTTTAATAACGCAATAATAATTTCCAGTACTAGTGAACGTGCTCAGAAGTTTCTGCCGTCATCAATATTACCGATAAATGGCGCTAATCGAATTAAACTAAATTTAGAAAATAAAGTCATTCCGCGCAACAATTTAGAATCGAGCATTTCTTGTTGTTTCCCCTTCACTTCGCTGTAAGAAACACGAGATTTTCTATTGAAAAAGTAAAAATATTTGTTTTAATAACGCAATAATAATTTCCAGTACTAGTGAACGTGCCCAGAAGTCGCCTGCGTGCTCATCAATATTACCGATAAATGGCGCTAATCGAATTAAACTAAATTTAGAAAATAAAGTCATTCCGCGGAACAATTTAGAATCGAGCATTTCTTGTTCACCTCACTGTAAGAAACCCGAGATTTTCTATTGAAAAAGTAAAAACATTTTTTTTTTTTGTTTTAATAACGCAATAATAATTTCCGGTACTAGTTCGTATAGTTCAGTGCGAAATCGAATACATTTCATTAATATTACCGATAAATTGCACTAATCGAATTGAATTTTAAAATAAAAATAATGCGTATAGTAATATTAGAAGATTGAAATTATATAAGTAAAATATTAGAGCGTTTCAAAATAATGATAAATTAAAGAATCAATGATATATTTATATGTTGTGGCCTGCATGTTTAACTTAATATCTTGTTTTTTTAACTAACTTACAGAAGTTTTCCTAGTGTCTTAGTCATTTTATTTCCTAAATTTTTTTTTTTTTTTTAAGGTGGCTCCTGCGACAGATAATAAAAGACTATTCGAAGTTGAACGGGCGCGTCGAGAAGGACATGAAGGAGGAACACGAAAGGATATCGGAGATGAGAGAGTCCTGGAGGAGGGAAAGGGACAGAGAGGCGGACAGCGAAGAGACGAGGGAAAATTATACAAATTTCTTCAGACCGATCGACGAAGTTGTTGTATATATATATATATATATATATATATATATATATATATATATATATTTTTTTTTTTTTAAATTGACTTAGCTGTATGAACAAAATTAAATCCCTACCGTCAACTAAATATTAAACTCCCCTAAATGTTTCTGTAATTAATAAAACCCGGTAAATGATAACCTATTTGTTAATAAAATATGACAATACCCACCAAAATACCAGTAAACTTCATACTAATCTCAAATAAGAAAAATTGGAAAAGTGTTCATCGGTTAATTGCATTTTTTTATGTAATGATTAGTCTACAGTTTTACACTTTTCATTTATTGATTTATTGAAATTTACTCGGGGATATTACCATGTTTTATTGACAATAGGTTATCGGTATTCGCAAGTTTTTTTTTTAAATTATTATATTACAAAAACATCCAGGTGTAAGAATTTAATCGAATTTAGTGAAAGGAATTTACAATTTCTTAAGAAATATTTACATGATAGCGCTAAGATATTGAATTCTGATGAAAATTTAGTTTTAGTTTGCATTCTATATGGAATTTTCATTAATTTTTCAATCTACTTTTATACTCTTCAAACTGGATATACATTCTTAAAGTTTTGAATTTATTTAGTAAACTTTTGAAATATTTCATTCTTAAACTTTACATGACACTGAAATTTATGTTTTGTGTTCCCGATTGAAATCAAATAAACATTTATTGGGATAATATAAAAACAATAATTAAAATATGGGAAAATGATGGCAAACTGCCGCTTATTAATATTTTTTTTTTACTTCTTTGTTATAAACACACTTGTTCAAGGATTGCATAACGAGAAAATATCTTTCCAAAGATAATCGTTTAGAAAAACTTAGTTTTGTAAATGTAAATTGCATTCAATTTTAAAACGTATAAGCGACAAACAAACTATAAAACAAGCTTTGTATTTTAAAAACATTAATTAAATCGATTAAACTGTTACAGCCGGAAAATTGTCCTTTTTTTTTTTAATTGTTATTATATATTGCAGAGGGATATTGAAAGGGACTCCGCGATTGTCAAAAGCGATTTTAAAACTCGCGACGAAAGCATGGACTCGAATCAGAATAAAAAAGTCGAAGTTGATGTTGAAAAGACAAACGGACTTCCAGAAGCCAATGGACGCGTCAATGAAACGGAACATTCCAATTTTACTGCGGATATTAGAGGTAAAAAAAAACGGATTATGGACAATTAAAAATAATCGCGCTTTTAGCTCCACTGGTATGTTTATTATTTAAAGATTGCGATTTTGAAGCTTTCTGTTGTTACTTCATGTCCGATATTTTATGTATATTGCATGCCACACAAAAAATGAATTCTTGAATTTTACATTCGGATAAAATATGAAAAGAACAATGCGAATACCGTAGGTTTGTGGTGTTTCTGTCTCCTGTCGCTGGTTTGGTCGTCGTCTTCAGTAGCGCCCTGTGTCAGTCACTGTCGGCACTTTGGATGTTTTCTGGGACACTGTACTGTGGTGACTGTGATAGTGCGGCGGCCAAAAAATAGCAGTAACACCGCTACTGAAGACGGCGAGCGGCCGAAACCGCCGTAAATCTCTGTTCGATTGTAACAGTTGAAGTTCTCAGTGTAATTTTTTTCTATTTAAAAGAAACGTTATTATTGCAGGTTCGTGGTGTTTCTGTCTCCTTCTCGCTGGTTTCCCCTTTCGCCAGACCGGTTTCGGCCGCTCGCCATCTTCAGTAGCGGCACTTTGGACGTTTTTTGGACATCCCCACTGCACTGTGTCACTTTCACTTGTACTGTGTTGTACTTTCAAAGTGGCAGTGCGGTGGGGATGGCCCAAAAAATGTCCGAAGCGAGTAACACCGCTACTGAAGACGGCGAGCGGCCGAAACCGCCGTAAATCTCTGTTCGATTGTAACAGTTGAAGTTCTCAGTGTAATTTTTTTCTATTTAAAAGAAACGTTATTATTGCAGGTTCGTGGTGTTTCTGTCTCCTTCTCGCTGGTTTCCCCTTTCGCCAGACCGGTTTCGGCCGCTCGCCATCTTCAGTAGCGGCACTTTGGACGTTTTTTGGACATCCCCACCGCACTGTGTCACTTTCACTTGTACTGTGTTGTACTTTCAAAGTGGCAGTGCGGTGGGGATGCCCGAAAAACGTCCAGAGTGACTGACACAGCGCTACTGAAGATGGCGAGCGGCCGAAACCGCGGTCCGGCAAAAGACGAAACCGGCGAGAGGAGGCGGAAACGCACGAAATCTACTGCAGTCTACACAATTTGTATTAGGCCAGCTTGAAAAGAAGGGGAGCAAACAGCGCCAGAAGATGACGTTGATCGGTCGTAACAACAAGGTGGGCCCTCAGAGGTCGGCCGGCGGTGAGCTGCCGCCCCTGATAGTGCCTGGGCCAGGCGGACCTCTCGGCGACAGGAGCAGGGCCCTCGACGCGCTGACTAGCCCGCCGACACACTGCCCAACCGACTCCAAGTTCCTGCTTCCGCCGCTCAGCAAACAGCCGGAAATGCGTCCTTTCACCTCCAGGTCGCTCGGTAACGAAGGTAACATACCGGAAACTAATTTCAGATTAACCCTTTCGCTACGGGCGGGTTCTCCCCTGCGGTTTTGGGACGAAAAAATATTCACACAAAGGATAAAGGATATTTATAAATAAAGAGTATTCCGGAGTAATGATGCAAAATAAAATACTGTATCAGTGCGTGTCCAGAGTCAGATACTTATGCAAAACCGTTTGCCGCAATACCTCAGCGGTATCTAACGGAGAGCCACTATAGTGGCCCGTAGTACCTCAGTGGCATCTTATGGAAGGCCACTATAGTGGCCCGTAGTACCTCAGTGGCATCTTATGGAAGGCCACTATAGTGGCCCGTAGTACCTCAGTGGCATCTTATGGAAGGCCACTATAGTGGCCCGTAGTACCTCAGTGGCATCTTATGGAAGGCCACTATAGTGGCCCGTAGTACCTCAGTGGCATCTTATGGAAGGCCACTATAGTGGCCCGTAGTACCTCAGTGGCATCTTATGGAAGGCCACTATAGTGGCCCGTAGTACCTCAGTGGCATCTTATGGAAGGCCACTATAGTGGCCCGTAGTACCTCAGTGGCATCTTATGGAAGGCCACTATAGTGGCCCGTAGTACCTCAGTGGCATCTTATGGAAGGCCACTATAGTGGCCCGTAGTACCTCAGTGGCATCTTATGGAAGGCCACTATAGTGGCCCGTAGTACCTCAGTGGCACCTTATGGAAGGCCACTATAGTGGCCCGTAGTACCTCAGTGGCATCTTATGGAAGGCCACTATAGTGGCTCGTAATAGCGAAAGGTGAAATGATTCGCCGGGCTGATGTAATGAGGGCCTTATTAAAAAGGATGTTTCTGTCTCCTCTCGCCGGTTTCAGCCACTCGCCATCTTCAGTAGCGGTGTCAGTCACTTTTGGCAGGATTTTCTTCAGCTTTCACACTTCCCTTGCGGGTTTTTAAGGGGAAATTGCGTGGGAAATGCCGTAGATTTCGTGTGTTTCTGCCTCCCTCTCGCCGGTTTGGTCTTTTGCCAGACTGCGGTTTCGGCCGCTCGCCATCTTCAGTAGCACCCTGTGTTAGTCACTGTTAGCACTTTGGATGTTTTTTGGGCGACATTGGTGTTCAAATAGCACTAGTAACGAGTAGAATATAACGGAGGAGAAACCCACTGGTTTTCCCCCTTTTTCTAATAATTATTTAATTTTATTTACTTAATATTGTTGTTTGTTGTATGTTATTTTCCCTATTATATTTTACACATCACATAGATCATGTGGCCACTTCCTTTTCAGGCGTCTGTAACTGGATATTAATTTAAAAAAACAATAAGAATTGCTTTCCAGTGTAATAACTCCAATTTATGTGTTTCTATTTTGAATTGAAATATAAATTAGTCAATAATATAATTTCGTGTAATATAAAAGGATGGTGCGGAATGGCTCTAAAAAAAGGTTTTAATCTGCCCAAAGTTCAAATTTAAGGATAATTTTCAGGGGTAGATTTAAAAACAACAATAATAATTGCTTTCTGCTATAATAAATACAGTTTAACTCATGTTTATATTACCTAAGAAGGTTATTTCAAATATTATTAATGTGTTTAATACTCTGTTTAAAATAATAGTTTTCTGGTATTGAAATTGTGATTGTGTTCTATTGTTTACAATGATTAATCATTTTAGTTGTATTAATTATTATTCGATATATTGATTTGTTTTATTAACTTTAATTCAACTTCTTAGTTCATAGACATTTTCTCTTTTTTTGCCCTGTGGTCATAAATATTCAGCAGTTTTATTTGTTATTTCTGTATACAATACGCAATGTCCTATGTATAATTTTAGACATAACGAAATGTGAATTTTATTCGAATACTAATTAGTTTTAATTTTTCAGGCGAAGCGTGGGGTTTAAGTGAAGATTTGGAAGTCGTCTTACCCAAAGTTGGAGATATTAGAAAAGCAAAGTCGGACGACGAAGACGTTGTAATTGGTTAATTCCGTTCCGGTATTTAACCGGTCTAATTTATATTTATGATTTTAGATTTCGAAGTAGCTAAATATAATTTATAGGATATTCAAAAGAAAATCTCAGTCGCATTTTTATATTGCTTTAGTGTAATTATAACTGCGTAAAACTGAATTTAAAGTCGTATTAGTGTGATGGTTTGTATTTTTTTAACGCACAAATGTTAGCCAAAGATATTTTTTTTTATATATATATATATATATAATAAACATTGTACGAGTTGATAATTACGTATTTATGTGGATGACTGTAATGTTGTAAATCTGAAGTGCTGTGTCCTCGCTGAAAGTAGGAATTATAATCCGTCCTTCGTAGAGTTATTTTTTTCAATTTTCAGTCATTTTGTAAACGCTAGTCATTTTTTTATTGCGCGATTTATAATGTAAATAAATTATTTTATTACATTTATATAAAATTGTATTTTAGTATTTTCATTGGTTGGCATGTTGTATCCGAATAGAAATTGTGAAAATTTTTAAATATATTCGTTAATAGTACCCTTAAATTACCACACCCCCCTCCCCAATTTGTGTTATTTGTGATTGTTCAGAACGAATTAAAAGGATGTAAATCTATAAATATAAATTTTCAGTTCAGGAAATATCTTTATTTGTAGATTTATTAGAAAATAAAATTATCTCCTTGCAATTATTATTATTATATCTATCGGCTGGAAGGGATGCCGTAACGTTTTTTCTCTAACCAGTGCCTTCTCGATCGTCGACACCGGTCGTAAAAACTCATTTTTCTTGCTTATATGCTCCGAATTATTAAAATTTGCGTTATTTATTAGGATATTTCAGTTCAATTACACTATTTAATAGTTGAATGAAAGCGAAAAGAAATTAAAAATACAAAAAGAAAGGGTTGGTAGTCGGGCGAGACGTCCGGTTATTCAGTTGGCTACGAGAAAATGTAGTGCGCGTCCGTGTTTTTTAAGTAGTTCATACGATTCGGCTTTATCCTAAGTTCTTTTTATTCGTTTAATTCAAATAACGAGAATTACTGGATACTGTTAGTTTTGTGATTAAAGTGAAACTGTAGATTTGTCGGTTTAAGGTTGTATTTGGTAACAACCAATGGTACAATGGTAGTTTTTGAACGGGCCGAATTTGAGTTTGTTAAGTTGTAGGCCTGAGTGGGGTTCCCCTTCCCACCGGCCGACGAATTTGTCAAAAGTAGTCGGTAAAATGGCGTGAAACCAGTCGGTGTGTCTGCGCGCGCGTTTAGGTTCTCGGGGTTATTTAGAGGCGAAAATGGCAACGACAGGGATACTGCCCACCTACCAGAGGTTCCTGAACGGGGCGCCGGTCCCGACGTCGGGCCGGAGGTCGTTCAGGCCCCGCGAAAAGTACCTAATAGTGCTCGTCTTCTTCACGTTCGGCGTCGTCAGCTTCGGGGCGTTTTTCTTCCTGCCCGAATTCAAGGCGGCCGGCACAGTCAACTCTGTCTACACGGTCTACAAGCAGATGAGGAAGGCCGGCCCGGAACTGTTGATACCGGCGCCGCCGAGGGCCGACGAGGTGCTGCTGAGGCACGATCTGTTGGAGTCGGCCGATCCCCACCGGGAGGAGGACAGGGCCAAGCTGTTGGCCAAGATAAGGGAGGACCTGGAGGCGGACAGGAGGAGCCAGAAGGTGTTGGAGAGGCCGAGGGTGAGGGCGGAGACGCCGGCCGCACCCTCAACCCCGGTCCCCCAGGTGAGGGAGGCCGCAGCCGCCGCCGCCGAAGAGCTCCTCCAGGGCAGCCAGACGATGGTCACCGTGCCGCCGGCCAACAGCCACCGCTATCCGGACACCACGGGAGGCGAGGACCGTGACCCGCTGGCCAGGTCCAGGAGAGCCAAAGTATTAGAGGTCAGTCTGCCTACTTTCACTTCGACCAATTATTATTTCACTCTTATCGCTTCATCCACAAACTCCCTTGAAATATTGTACATCGCCCCGTTTCAATCACCACTAGCTTTATCGCATCGGACGTCCCGTTCACTCTATCACTTACTCACCGTGAAGACGTGGACGACACTACTCCAGTAGCGCAGTAACACTGCCCTAACGATCACGAGTCTGTACAGGGTTTTATATTTTAGTACTCGGCTATATCGCCAAAACTGTCCCTTCCTCGGGTAGAGACAGACGGAATTTATATTGGCCTTGTCGAGAAATCATTTTCGGTTTCACGAGTAGGTACACAGAGAGCGAGGGTTTCCTCGGGTTCTTCAGGTAGAGGAAAGACCGAAATCATTTTCGGTTTCACGAGTAGGTACAGAGCGTGAGGGTTTCCTCGGGTTCTTCAGGTAGAGACAGACAAAATTAATTTATATTGGCCTTGTTGAGAAATCATTTTTGGTTTCACGAGTAGGTACAGAGCGAGGGTTTCTGCGGGTTCCTCGGGTAGAGACAGACAAAATTAATTTATATTGGCCTTGTTGAGAAATCATTTTTGGTTTCACGAGTAGGTACAGAGCGAGGGTTTCCTTGGGTTCCTCCGGTATAGACAGACAAAATTTATATTGGCATTGTTGAGAAATCATTTTCGATTTCACAAGTAGGTACAGAGCATGAGGGTTTCCTCGGGGGTCAGACAGACAAAATTTATATTGGCCTTGTTGAGAAATAATTTTCAGTTTCACAAGTAGGTACAGAGCATGAGGGTTTCCTCGGGTTCCTCGGGTAGAGACAGACAAAATTTATATTGGCCTTGTTAAGAAATCATTTTCGGTTTCACAAGTAGGTACAGAGCATGAGGGTTTCCTCGGATTCATCGGGTAGAGACAGACAAAATTTATATTGGCCTTGTTAAGAAATCATTTTCAGTTTCACAAGTAGGTACAGAGCATGAGGGTTTCTTCGTGTTCTTCGGGTATAGACAGACAAAATTTATATTGGCCTTGTTAAGAAATCATTTTCAGTTTCACAAGTAGGTACAGAGCATGAGGGTTTCCTCGGGTTCCTCCGGTATAGACAGACAAAATTTATATTGGCCTTGTTAAGAAATCATTTTCAGTTTCACAAATAGGTACAGAGCATGAGGGTTTCTTCGAGTTCTTCGGGTATAGACAGACAAAATTTATATTGGCCTTGTTAAGAAATCATTTTCAGTTTCACAAATAGGTACAGAGCATGAGGGTTTCTTCGAGTTCCTCGGGTATAGACAGACAAAATTTATATTGGCCTTGTTAAGAAATCATTTTCGGTTTCACAAGTAGGTACAGAGCATGAGGGTTTCCTCGGGTATAGACAGACAAAATTTATATTGGCCTTGTTAAGAAATAATTTTCGGTTTCACAAGTAGGTACAGAGCATGAGGGTTTCTTCGTGTTCTTCGGGTATAGACAGACAAAATTTATATTGGCCTTGTTAAGAAATCATTTTCAGTTTCACAAATAGGTACAGAGCACGAGGGTTTCTTCGTGTTCTTCGGGTATAGACATACAAAATTTATATTGGCCTTGTTAAGAAATCATTTTCAGTTTCACAAGTAGGTACAGAGCACGAGGGTTTCCTCGGTTCTCGGTATAGACAGACAAAATTTATATTGGCCTTGTTAAGAAATCATTTTCGGTTTCACAAGTAGGTACAGAGCATGAGGGTTTCCTCAGGGTTCTCGGGTATAGACAGACAAAATTTATATTGGCCTTGTTAAGAAATCATTTTCAGTTTCACAAGTAGGTACAGAGCATGAGGGTTTCCCTTGGTTCCTGGGTATAGACAGACAAAATTTATATTGGCCTTGTTAAGAAATCATTTTCAGTTTCACAAGTAGGTACAGAGCATGAGGGTTTCCCGGAGTTCATCGGGTATAGACAGACAAAATTTATATTGGCCTTGTTAAGAAATCATTTTCAGTTTCACAAGTAGGTACAGAGCATGAGGTTTCTCAGGTTCCTTCGGTGTAGACAGACAAAATTTATATTGGCCTTGTTAAGAAATCATTTTCAGTTTCACAAATAGGTACAGAGCATGAGGGTTTCTTCGAGTTCTTCGGGTTTAGACAGACAAAATTTATATTGGCCTTGTTAAGAAATCATTTTCAGTTTCACAAATAGGTACAGAGCATGAGGGTTTCTTCGAGTTCTTCGGGTATAGACAGACAAAATTTATATTGGCCTTGTTAAGAAATCATTTTCAGTTTCACAAGTAGGTACAGAGCATGAGGGTTTCTTCGAGTTCTTTGGGTATAGGCAGACAAAATTTATATTGGCCTTGTTAAGAAATCATTTTCGGTTTCACAAGTAGGTACAGAGCACGAGGGTTTCCTCGGGTTCCTCAGGTAGAGACAGACAAAATTTATATTGGCCTTGTTGAGAAATCATTTTCGGTTTCATGAGTAGGTACAGAGAGTGAGGGTTTCCTCGGGTTCCTCGGTTAGAGGAAAGTCTGAAATCATTTTCGCTTTCTAAAAATTAATTTTTAATTAGCCCAGGGGTATGTCATCTCGGCCCTACAATTGGGTCTGCCCGCCAAATAATTTTACCGTCGTTTTAAATTAAATTAAATTCCAAATTCCCCCCCCCGAAGGTTGATAGTTGAAATTTACTGTAGTTACCCGTAAAAAAAAAATTAAATTAACCGTTATTTTTAAAGAACCGCGCCAAATTAACCTATTGTTATATTCTGTACGGAGAACGGGATGAAAGAATCACGGTACGACATAAATATGAGAGTGGCAATAAAATGATTCATAGTAATAACAGTTATGGCCAACTGTTTAAATTCTTTAGTCTAAATGAAAAGTTGTATTTCACTGTTGAATAGAAAATTCCCCAGTTGTAATTTTCATTATCGATTCGAGGCTCATTTTCCGTTGTAAATTGTCGATTTACAAACATGCTCAGTGTAGGTTAGTTAGAATGCAATTTTTTTATTAATCTTTAAATTTTTTTAACTTTAAACATTGGTTTGTAAACTCACGGTCCAATATTTAGTGTCTTATTTGAATTTTCGATTTTGGTTACAGCGATAATGAATTGAGTCCCGTTGAAAAAATTTGAAAGATAAACTGCTTTATATAAAAAAATATATTTTAACTGATTGTGTACAACGATAATGTTACGGTGTACATCCTTCCTGTTATTTAATTTGGTGAATATTTATAATAATGCAGCAGGTTTTTAGAAGTCTTATCCCACATTTTTTCAGTTGGATCCGTTTTCTTGCGCTTTCGACCAATCGATTTATCGAGGCGACAAATATTCACCGTATCGAAAATCATTCATCGCATTAAATTCATCGAGAATACGGTGAATTTTCATTGGCAAAACTCTACATTGGACAGTGTTTTTCATTTTCAATGTAACCTACCCCCAGCACATGGGTCTATAACCTTACTCAGTTTTTAAATTTGAAATCGTTACAATCCTATCTTTATTTTATTTTCTTGGCGAAAATCAGTCAATTCTATCGCTGTAATTGTAAAATAGTTTAATAATTTGTTAAACGTCTTGTCGTTTGTTGTATTTGAAATTGAACAAAAAAAATCTGTTGTTTTAAAAGTGTCATTAGGACGGTGGCTGTTTTGTCAGTTGAATTCAGCCTCAAATTATTATGAATAATTTTTTTTTATTTACACAAAATTGTGATTTATTCAGATACATTAGGTGTACCCCGAAAGTGATCGACAATTCGATAAGATGTATTTCGGTATCGGGGGAAGCTCTTCGAGAGGGTAATCAAGACAATATCGGTGAATATATAGTATAGATTAAAGTCTCTTTTTTGGCAAAATAAAATGAATTTGAAAGTCAAAATGTCGATCACTTTCGGCCACCCCTAATATATTTCATACCGGCCAGTTGTTCATGGTGAAAATTGTTCTTGCGAATAGGTGAAAGAATCAGTTATATAATATTATTTTTTCGGTCGAATATTTTCCCTTCGACTGTAGATTTCTGATAAATACCGACAAGTGTTGGTACCCCTTGGATTTCGGTTCGCTTAGTTTTCCAATGCATATCATATACCTCTACGTTATCAGTCGGTGATAAGGCTCGACAGGCGTATTGTAAGTGGGTTTCGGTTATCAATCGGTGAACAAAGTTGAATCAACGTGTCTCCGGCCTGTACTTGAGCCAAAAAATTTTTATTTGTCCTATCTAAAAATTTTTCACCGGGATTCGAACCCGCGCCCTGTCAGAATCCTCGAGCGTGCGGCTTCTACACTCGATTGTTGGTTCTCAGATAAATTTCTCCGCCAATTTTATTCGTCTTCAGTATCTATCCTCAATGTCATAACCGTCCGCCATCCTCAACGCCACCTAATCTGATCTCTGTCTAGAGATGTAGATGTAGATCTGGATAAAAAAATGTAATATTTACATTCAATTATCAATGTATTAGGCTGTTGTCTATTCGTGATAAGTCTATTAAAAAGTTCTATTTCAAAAAAAATATACTCTCGTACCCAGTATTATGAACCACTGGTCTTTTTTGGACCATTTTCAAAATAACATTTTTTACGCGGGCCGCACATTCAAATCTAACTTGAATAGCGCTTTTATATCATATACGAGTATAAATATCATTAAAAATAGATATAGAAAAAATTTAATTTCTATCGACACGCTACAATATAACAATAATGTCGGAGAGCGAAAATTGTACAATACTTAAAAAGAAAAAAAAATCCAATTACATACGTATAAGGAAAATATTAAGGAAAATATTATCTTTCGTTATATTATTCGTATAATAATCGTATAATTATAATATTCGTAATATTATTCTTTTTTTTTATTTTAATTTATCTTTCGTTTTATTCGTTCGTTAAAATTCGACGCGGTTTTTGTTCTCGAATCTTTTTCAGTTTCAGTTTCAGTAAATTTTCATCCGTTCTATATTTTGATTTTATGAAATTCGCCTAAATAGGCGGTGGGAAAAAAATACGAATCGTGGATTTTGCAAAAATTTCTCAAAAATCGGGAAATTTGTTTTCCGGTAGATTCGAATAGAAGGGCGATTAAATTATTTTCATCGAAATTCAAGTCATCGTAAAGGATTTTCAAGTATGTTCGTTTTTTTTTTGCGTAAAATTCTTGAAACCGATGACGAAAATTTTTTTAGTGACCGGATAAAAATATTCGAAGGGCGCCGTTTGTCGTTTTCGGTTAGAAACGATTGCGAAGTAGGAAAATGACAATAATTTTTCTTTTCGGTAAAATAGATTTTCCCATTATGCTTCTTCTGTTGGAGGGCATTTTTGTCACCGGTCGCATTTAAAGTTGTCGATTTTTCCTAAAAATTATATATCGGCGCTTTGCAAAGGGTCGCAGGTTGGCGGACTTAACAAGTCTGTAAAGGTCAATTGCGCCTAATAACAATATAAGATTGATTGTTGATTGATAGCGGATATTCTGAGTCGATAAGCTGGCTCCGATAAGGCGCATCCTGAAGATCCTCTGGGGTGTTTTTTCTTCCAGCCGACGACCCCTTCACCGTCCAATTCGCGGTCTCCTCCCTCCAATTCGGTACCGGGGCGGTCGGTCGGATCCGGTTTCAGCGTGTACCGTTAGTGCCGCCGCATCCTGTAAGCACTGCATTCTACGGCTCCGAAACCGGTGGGGACACTCTGAAAAGTTTTACAATTATACAATACAGAATCATCCCTTCTGTACGGAAGCTATTGTAGGGTGTGCGCGGGGTCGTTGGAGGTAGCGCCGAAACAAGATGGAGAAAAACTGCGGGTTTCGCCGTCTTCAGTAGCAAGATACAAGATAGAGACGAGTTTTAAATACAAATGATACAAATTGTGATTCCTGCATGCATTCCGACCTATACATTGATCGTGAATTTTTAACAATATTGTTGCGATAATCGGGTAAAAAAATCCGAGAATTTAAGCTACACTCACTACATTCGCTCGCGCATTTTGCACTGCACCTTGCACTGCACTTTGCACTGCACTTTGCACTGCACTTTGCACTGCACTTTGCACTGCACCTTGCACTGCACCTTGCACTGCACCTTGCACTGCACCTTGCACTGCACCTTGCACTGCACCTGCACTGCACCTGCACTGCACTGCACTGCACTGCACTGCACTTGCACTGCGCTGCACCTTGCACTGTGCAAAATACAACAGATTTCGCTCCAGAATTAAGCACCATCCCAATCCTACGGTTTTCTGGACATCCCATAAGTTCATTACGGACGCCTAAAAATGAAGTGGATTTAAATGTACTAAGTAAATAAAATTATGGGGGCTCAATTATGGCTATTCGTTACTATTAGTTGAACAGCAATGTGGGGTACCCAAAAGTAATCGACATTTTGACTTTGGAATTCATTTTATTTTGCTAAAAAGAAACTTTAATTAGACAACTCTCCGGCCACTTTTCCAGGCAAATTTTCACGATTCCCCCCTCTCTCGAGGAACTCCTCGAGACCAGAATAGATCTTATCAAATTTTCGATTACTTTTGGGTACAGCCGATATTATAAATTTTGTGGCGATAAAACATTTTAGAGAATTAGTGTTTTCCTCGAATACACGATACAGTCCACGTCTACGGTATACACTCGGTGTTGAGATATTGAAATTTCGAATATCACAAAACGGACTGTCCCTTTACGACGGTGAAGAGCAGATTGAGTTAGCTCAGTAACTGTGCTCAGTAACTTGGGGGGGTGGGCCCATCTGCCTGTAATTCGGTTAATTGCTATAATTGGGATGTTGAAGCACGTTCCGTTTATTATTGGATAAACGGGAAAGGGACGCAAACGTTGTGTCGGACCGTCGGTAATTTCATTCCTGTACATTCGATTTTTCCTTTTTTCCTTCCAAATTCGGTCAGCATTTAAAACGATATTCGATCCGGAATCTCCCGTATTTTCGGTCGTCTCGAAGTGGGTAATTTTTCGGTTTTTTTTTCTCGACCTCAAAGCGTATAAAATATAGTCTGGGATATACCTGCGTTTGTGGTCTTCGAGGGGTTGGAATTCCGTGTAGATTTCGCGTGTTTTGTGCCTACTAACCGGTCTAGTAAAAGACCAGCGAGAAGAGACAGAAACACACAAAATCGACGGTATATATATATATATATATATATATATATATATATATATATATATATATATACCAACCAATTTTCCCTTAAAAACCCATATTAAAACTAGTTTAATATACCTGTTTTGTGGTCTGCGAGGGGTTGGAATACCGTAGGTTCCTGGCGTTTCTGTCTCCTCTCGCCGGTTTGGTCTTTTCAGCTTCTCGCCATCTTCAGTAGCGCCCTGTGTCAGTCACTGTCAGCACTTTGGATGTTTTTCGGGCATCATCGCATGTGGAGTACACGTGAAAGTGATACAGTGCAGTGAGGATGCCGCCCGAAAAACGTCCAAAGTGCCAAAAGTGACTGACACAGGGCGCTACTGAAGATGATGGCGAGCGGCCGAAACCGGCGAGAGGTGGCAGAAACACACGAAATCTAGGGCGTTTTCCGACGGCGATTTCCCCTTAAAAACCCCGCAAGGGAAGCGTGAAAGCTGAAGAAAAAGTCCTGCCGTTCGGAGTATTGGCCTCTAAAACTCAAGAGTCCACAAGTTCCCAAGTTTAAAATTGGTCGTCGTTTTAATTAAATATAAGTTTCGCGATACTTTTTCTTCAACGAAATTTCATTTATAGGTACGATTTTCAGGGCGGGGTGGGTAGGCTGTGGCTCTACAACCCCCTTTCACGAGGGTGCTCCACTGTCCGCTCCTTATAACTTTAGCCTACTTTCTCTAGTGGCTCTCAAGACACTGTACAAGAGACTCTATAATACATGGCCGGTTTTATATATCGATGGCCAAGATAGAACCCCGTTCTGGAACTGCGTTTCTTTCATTTTTGACCCCCCCTCCCCGCTCCTGAAAAAAAGAAAAAAACTGTCTCTCAGTTATAATTTTTTTCGCTGCCCCTATTTTGTTACAGAGTGGTCCAAAAAAAATGTATCCACCGTTTAACAGTCCATAACTTGCAAACTAATTGACACGGAGTTGTCTCATTTTTGGTGAAAGTGTAGCTTAAAGTCCAACTTAAAGATATATCACTAGGTAGGTGTTCCAAATGGCCACCGTTAACATCCACAGACAAACTGCAGCACCAACTGCAATCTGCAACCTGTTCAGTCGGATATTGGCTCTGTTCGATACTCATCATTAATGTTTTCGTACTTAAAATACCACTTCGAAACTGACTTCCTTTCAATCGAATTCTAAGCCTTGGGCCGGCCACGTTCACTCGAGGTACGTGACAGGGTACAACTGACACAACAGAACACTGACTATCTGACAAAACAGGACAACGCAATACAACGTATTGTAGGGCGCGATTGCCCGAACTACAACACTATAACAATACCGAAAATGAGACAACTCCGTCAATTAGTTCGCAAGTTATGGACTTTTAAACAGTGGATACATTTTTTTGGACCCCTCTGTATATATATATATATATATATATATATATATATATATATATATATATATATATCGCGATATTATTGTACAAGTGATACTTTGTTCAGCGATAAAATTGTATTTCAATATCAGTTTCAATCAGTTCAATATGTTTGAATACCGTAGATTTTCGTTTCGCTAGACCGGTTTCGGCCGCCCGCCATCTTCAGTAGCAGCGTCTCACTCGTAGTGCTTGAACAACATAATATCTTCGCGGTGTTTCTGTCTCCTCTCGCCGGTTTGGTCTTTTGCCAGACCCCGGTTTCGGCCGCTCGCCATCTTCAGTAGCGCCCTGTGTCAGTCACTGTCAGCACTTTGTCACTTTCACTTGGTACACCAAACCAGCGAGAGGAGACAGAAACAAACTGACAGACACTACAGTGCGTGTGAAAGTGAGGATGTCCGAAAACATCCAAAGTGCCAACTGACACAGCGCTACTGAAGATGGCGAGCGGCCGAAACCGGGGTCTGGCGAAAGATCAAACCGGCGAGAGGAGACAGAAACATCACGAACCTACGTATTCAACGACCCGCAGACCACAAAACAGGTGTATTAAAATAATATCTTCGGCTTCACAAGTTAAACGCTGTAACTCTTTTGCGGGGGAGAAATTTTTTTTTTTTTTCATCCGTACAATTAACAGGACAACTGCCCCAAATCCATGGGGCGGCGGAGGGTTGACGGTTCTAATTCCTCTCGGCGGAGTTATTTCATTTTCGCCCGTGGGAAAACATTACGCAACGCGGTGAAACCGGGAACAATGGGGAAAGGGGATAAACAAAGCGAACTCGAGAATTTCCGTAGGACCGGCCCGTGTAACAGCGTTACGTGACCAATTACCAGTCGTTACGTGGTAAGGTGTGCTTCGTTATCGACGGATAGTTTTTTTTGAAAAACCAAAAACTGGTTGATCAGTTTCTGTTTTCCGCCGCCCAATTCGGTCTAATTCCGGAGAGAGGCGGTTGTACGGGGGAGGGGGAAATTACAGACCAGAAAACTAATTAATAGGTCCAATTTAATAGTTTTAAAGTCTTTCGAACCGTCCTAAGTCCCCGATGTGTTTCCAATCGACGAAGTGCCGGTTCCTTAAAGTCCTTCCGAAGCCCGGAAAGGCCCCTTTATCGAGACGAACAAAACGGCCGCATAAAACGGCCCTTCCGCGATTGTACTACAGAATTGATTTCGGTTAAAATTCGGTAATTTAATTAAATTACCTGTTCCGAGAGACACATTCATGACACACATACTATCTCTCTCTCTCGCGGTCAGACTCTTTCCGGAGACTCTCATGCCTCAAACTGTGTGAAAAAATATTCTGGCACCCCATTCTGCATTTTGACCCTGATTTCTTGTTGGTTGTACAATAAATAAAATAAATTTTTGGGAATCCTTCTTATCGCATTGGATATTTCGCAGCGGAATTTCCCACCCCATCAAGATTTGTCAAAAATGGAATTTATTTATTTTTTTTAATACAAATAAGCCTAATTTATTGGGCCCCGGTTGTATTCTGTTTTGGCACGACCGTATCGAAAATTTTTTTTTACGCCCAGCCGAGATTATCGGAAATAATCTGCCGTAAATCTCTGTTCGATTATAGCGGTTCTAGTGAAGTTCTCAGCGTATTTTTTTTCTATTTTAAAGAAACGTTACTATTGCAGGTTCGTGGTGTTTCTGTCCCTCTCGCTGGTTTCGTCTTTTGCTAGACCGGTTTCGGCTGCTCGCCGTCTTCAGTAGCGGCACTTTGGGCGTTTTTCTGGACATCCCCACCGCACTGTGTCACTTTCACTTGTACTGTGTTGTACTTTCAAAGTGGCAGTGCTGTGGGGGGATGCCCGAAAAAACGTCCAGAGTGACCAACACCGCGCTACTGAAGATGGCGAGCGGCCGAAACCGGGGTCTAGCAAAAGACGAAACCGGCGAGAGGAGACAGAAACACCACGAACCTACGGTATTCCAACCCCTCGCAGACCACAAAACAGGTATATTTAACGTTACTATTTTTTTTTTAATAAATAAACTAGCTGAACTATCACAGTTCTTTCGTCGAAGTTTATTTCGGTGCAAACAAATATTACATTTTCGACGGCATTGCGACTTTCCCCTCTCCCGTAAACAAATTTGTTGTTTCCCCCGTATAACTTTGTCCGTTGTAAATTTCCTATTTCCGCCCCCTCCCCCCCTCAAATAACCATTACGATAATACGTGTAGTGTATACACTCTATTATGATATGGACACCCCCCCCCGCCCCCATTATCGTCGATGGAATGTTTTTCGCAGAAAATTGGAGAAATGGAACAAATAATGAATATTGATATTGCCGTTGTGCGGGGTTGGCGTGCCTACCGAAGCTGCCGATTTGGCAGCGGTCCCATTTATCCGCAGAAAAGGCGTCCAAAGTGATTGCACTTTCTTCGGTCGATAGGGAGTTGTCCGACAAACAAACCCTCGTCCCGAAGCCCATCGTTCTATCCGGTTGACCCGTTAAGTACCTGTATTTTTTTATCCGAAAATTTTTCATAAAATATACTTATCACGATGCACTATTATCACAAATAGTACCTGCAGATATGTTTTTAAAAACAGCCGTCCAGTGATGGTACTTTTGACCTGCAGAAAGTCTCTAGGCCGGCGGCGTTTAAGGGGATAATGGATGGGTAAAAGAGGAAAGGGACTTAACTAGTGGATTTGGATGTGGAGAGAGGCGGGAGTGGAATTTAAGTAAGCGTGATTTTGTCGGGGTATGTTGAGGTCATTATGGATTGTTCGGTTAGAAACATACCCAGGGGGGGGGGCATTAAGGATGGTACTGGAAGGACTTTTACCGGAATGTTTGGATGCGAGCGATGTCGGATTTCTTGGCGGAACCCAGCATAGCTTTATATATTGTCAGTTTGTTGACTATTGTCAGTTTTGATGTCCTTTTCAACAGTCCAAATTTACGATTTAGATATGTAGTTTTCAGTCCGGTATGGGGATTCCACGTGCCTTTTTTTGTTTAATTTTCGAAAATACCGTAAATAATATTAGGGTGAACGAGTGGTGGGCGTTTTATTCGCCCGTTCTCGGTCGGTTTCTGGTCCAAGAAGCTTTTTGTAATTGGACAGAAGGGGGTGGGGGTCCGACTGTCCCCTGCCTCCCCCCTCTTATATATAGACAGAGTCTTCTAATGGACGATGGCCTCTTTATTTCAGATTGGGACATCCGTCCCGGCCGCCGTCGTCTTCAATTATGTCCGAACGAGGACAGTTCTGGAGTTCTGCGGTGTATTTTATTAAATGGAAAATTTGATTTGTTTTGTCCTTTTTAGGCCTGGGGGGGCGTGCAACACAGTTTCGATTCTGGACACGGATACGTGACGAAATTATTAGACGTCGATTGGCACTTAATTACGTGTGAATGTCGGCCGGAAATAGACACGGGTCCGGGTATAAAAAATATAAATAAATTTCATAAAACCGTCGTCAGAATACCGACCGTCCAAACCCCCCTTTACTATTTTGCCTTACGGGATCTAATAAACATGCGAAGAAAAATAAATGACATAGATTTCGTCTGTTTCCGTCTCCTCTCGCTGGTTTCGTCTTTTGCTAGACCGGTTTCGACCGCTCGCCATCTTCAGTAGCGCGGTGTTTTTCGGGGGCATCCTCACTGCACTGTCACTGTCACTTGTACTGCGGTATATACACATTGTCATGTGTCTTGTTATTCTATTTTTCGGGACGTTGTTTGCCTCCTTTGGGTTGGGAGGGATTAACTCCCAGTCTGGTCTTAATCGGCTTAATTCTTTGTCTGATTAATGGTCGAAAAAACACAATAACAAGATATATATATATATATATATATATATATATATATATATATATATATATATCTGTGCAGTTAGGATGCCCTAAAAACATCCTCAGAAGTTCTCAGTGTATTTTAAAGAAACGTTACTATTGTAGGTTCGTGGTGTTTCTGTCTCCTCTCGCTGGTTTCGTCTTTTGCTAGACCCCGGTTTCGGCCGCTCGCCATCTTCAGTAGCGGTGTTAGGCACTTTCGACGTTTTTTGGACATCCTCACTGCACTTTCAAAGTAACAGTGCAGGGGAGGGGGGGTGGGAAATGCCCGAAAAACGTCCAGAGTGCCAACAGTGACCGCTACTGAAGACGGCGGGCGGCCGAAACCCGTCTAGCAGAAGACGAGACCGGCCAGAGATTCCTGTTCTAGGCCACAAAAACAGAGTTTAGATAAAGTGGGTTATAAACTTTGAAGGACAGACAATCGAGATTTTAAGCCGTCCGTGATTATTGGACAGAGCTTAAGCTCGCCACAATCCAGTATTCGGTGATGCGATGCATCGTGACGCATACTGCACAGTGAATGCCTGCGTTTCGAGTTGGGCTCCGAGTTATATTCCGTCGGCGGGAAGGCGCGTAGGAGGAAGCCTTGAACTTTAGCTCGCGTCCCAAGTCCGGCCACTTAATGAATGGATCTGTTTGTTCTTCCACTTAGAGTTCTTCTCCCTCGGCTCCAACTAGCCCGTTACTTACTCGTGTGAAAACGCGTTAAGTCACAACTTAACGAACGGTTCGGTTCTTTGTATATGTAATTTTAGTTTTCCTCTGGGATCGGTTAAAAAACAGTGGATTTCGTGTTTTCTATCAGTACTGATGGCGAGCGGCCGAGGCGAAATCTACTGTACTCCGACCCAGTAGTAATCGTGAAAGTAATCGGTTTTATATTAAAAAAAAAAAAAAAATTACTCGACAAGGTTTGGCTCAAAATTTAACCTTGCTATTCGTAACATAAACAGCGCTTTCTCGGCTATTTGAAGCTGGATTTTTGTGTTGACCTGAAGTTTTGTGTGCAGAAAAATATTCAAAACCGAAGAGAAGGATTATAACATACCTGTTTTCTGGTCGGAATGACGTAGGTTTGTGGTGTTTCTGTCTACTCTCTCGCCGGTTCGGTCTTTTGCTAGACCGGTTTCGGCCGCTCGCCATCAAACATACAAACCGCCACAGTACAAGTGACAGTGACACAGTGCAGTGAGGATGCCCAAAAAAACATCCATAGTGCCAACAGTGACTAACACAGCGCTACTGAAGATGGCGAGCGGCCGAAACCGCAGTCTAGCAAAAGACCGAATCAGCGAGAGGAGACAGAAACATAATATCGCAATCCTTCTGCCTTGTCGACCGTTCAAACCAAGATTTATTTCTGCATATCAACGTGATAGCGATTTCGCGAGCAAAAAAAAACAATGTTGTTTCAAGTCGTAAAATAAAATTGTTTCTATTATTAGCACCAGTGTGAAATAGTGTCGTGTGGGGGAAACAGGAGAAGAGATAACACAGGCCCCCGTCTAGAAATTATCACGCCTTCTCTCAGCGTCCGGATGATTGAAATTCGTATTTTCAGATTTTCACAGCTTATAAATAATTTCTGGTTGGTTTAACATACCTGTTTTGGTGGTCTGCGAGGGGTTGGAATATAGCCCTAGTAGGTTTCTGTCTCCTCTCGCCGGTTTGGTCTTTCGCTAGACCGGTTTCGCGGCCGCTCGCCAACCTTCAGTAGCGGTCCGACAATCCGACGCATACACACAATTCCCCAATAGCACAACAACAAGATACGTATATATATACAACTGACAAAATACTACAGTACAAGTGACAGTGACAGTGCAGTGAGGATGCCCCCAAAAAAACATCTCCAAAGTGCTACTGAAGGTGGCGAGCGGCCGAAACCGGTCTAGCGAAACGAGCGAGAGGAGACAGAAACACCATAAAACCTAGGGTAATTTCCCGTTTCTTCGATTCCCGGAGGAATCGCGAAAGTTCGAGGACGTCGTGGGGATAATCCATCGGGGACGGTCGGAAGTAGGAGTTTCGATTGGATATCGTGGAGGAAAACCAAAACGTCACAGTATCAGCAACAGCGGGCCATAATTGATTTTATAAAGCACCGACTTTTACCCAACTGTTTTTGGCGACAAATCAAATTCAATACGACGTCGCGTTGGGTCGTCTCCGATAAAGAGTGGAATTTTTATTGCCAAAAAAATTGTCGAACGACCCTTTACCGGAAGGGTCTCTCCGCACCAATAAATAAATGATCCCATCCGGCCAATAGCTCCAATCCTCTCCAATATCGGCCTTCTTCTTTGTTTCCGTCTGTCTTCCTTCCGTATTGGATTTAATCACCTCTTTCGGTCGACACTTTATTTCGTTTATTATATTATTGTAGAGCTCCACGATCTCTCTCTCTCTCTCTCTCTCTCTCTCTCTCTCTCTCTCTCTGTATTATGTTTCCTTTCAGTCTCGAACGCACTTCAGTGGACACAGTTATATATATATATATATATATATATATATATATATATATATATATATATATAATGCAGTGACGCCGGCAGCTATCGTAGACTGAGAGACTGTATTCTCTCGTGTTGTGTTGGAGTTAAATTGGTCCGTGCGGAAGGGTATGAGAAGAGGAAGAGAGAGAGTGAGGGGAGGGGGAGAGATTTAGATAAGGGGGAATGGAATAGAGAAAGAGGGGATGTGGGAGGATCACGAAAACCTGTCTATCTCTCTCCCTCCCTCCCTCTCCTCTCTCTCTCTCTCTCTCTCTCTCTCTCTCCCTCTGTCGCCTCCTTCCGAACGGGTCACGACTGCATTCCCGCTCTGTCCTGTATGTACTCTCCCCCCCCCCCCTTCGGCTTGTGTATAACTCCCGGATAACTCTCTTTTTTAACATACCTCTTGGTCATGGCGGCGGGGGGGGGAGGGGAACCTTCCTTTGGCGCTGGCGCATGCCCCAATCTACTATAACTTCCTTCTATAACTCTCTTTCCGATCCTGTTTTTTTCCACACGCCAGACCGGTTTCGGCGTCTGGGCGCGGTCCGTAAATTTTTAATCTACAAATTTAAAGCGTTAATCTACATTTTGGGTCTCTCCCTCTGTCTCTCGCCACAGCGCAAATATCCGAGGGTTTCCCTTCGCGGAAAGTATGTCGCGCGCTTATTTACTGCATAAAAAATTAGTAAATAACAAATATATGATATATATATATATATATATATATATATATATATATATATATATTCACCTGACAAGATTGACTTCTTGTCGCGATAAAGAATCCACCAAATCATGGTACTTTTGTCGTTTATCTGGACTAAAGAAAATCCCTAGGTCGATGGCTTTTAAGCCTTCCTGGTTGGGGGGGGGGGAAGGAAGAAGGATAACAGAGGAGAAGGATTAAACGAGTGAATTAGGACCCTGGATTTTATTAAGTCATCGACCCTAAGCATTAAGGAGCGGTTCTAAGGACTTTCGATTGAGTTTCTTTCCCACAGTTCTACACCGTAATCGGTCCATATCGGTTTTGACACTGCTTTGTACACGATTTCGACGGTTTAGGCTCAATTTTCATGTCCTCAATAGTCCAAACTCAATGTTTAAGGCGATTGGTGGGCGTTACGTTGAGTCAGTTTTTCGGTCCATTTTAATACCATTAACCGTAGTTCATGTTAAACAATGATTATATAAGCCGAGCGTTAACAGTCGCTTGAGAATTTATTACCCGACCGTATGTTTTATTCATTCGCGATTTACATTCCCTCCGGTTATTGTTGTTATAGAATAGTTTATTCTATAGAATACGGTCCTACCGATATTGTGTATATATATATATATATATATATATATATATATATATATATATATTTTGTATGCTGCGAAAAAAATGGTTTTCAAAATATTCACTAATCGCCGAAGACATTACACTGAAGAGAAGTGGCCCTTCGCTGTAATGACCGTGAAGCAAAAACCTCAGTAATGGGTCGGTTTAAAGGGCCGGTCAAAGAAATGCTTTGAGCTTCTGAGTGAAATGTTCTGCGAATTGTATATACTTTGAAAAAATATATAAATATTTAATATATATAAATATTGAAACGCTAATTGGCTTCTCTCTTGCAATAAAGGTTTTCCATTATGGACGGTCTCCAAATCCGTCAATATATTTTAACATACCTGTTTTGTGGTCTGCAAAGGGTTGGATTTCGTGTGTTTCCGAGATCTCCTCTCGGTGGTTTGGTCCTTCGCTTTGGACCGCGGTTTTGGCCGCTCGCCATCTTCAGTAGCCGGTGTTGGTCACTTTTGGCACTTTGGATGTTTTTGTTGGGGGCTTCCTCACTGCACTGTGTCACTGTCACTTGCACTGTCGAGAACAAACGAAGCGACGTAATAAAAAAAATAAATAAATTCCTTAAGTGATGCTATATATAGTAAATACCCCCAAAAAAAATACAATAACAAGACTCGACAAACAGACAACCACCAGCAGTACAAGTGACAGTGCACTGAGGATGCCCCCAAAAAACATCAAAAGTGACTAACAGCGCTACTGAAGATGGCGAGCGGCCGAAACCGGTCTAGCAAAAGATCAAACCGGCGACTGAAACAGACGAAATCTACGGCCATCAATATATATTTGGAAACAACCTTATTATTGCTGTCTTAACCAATAAGTGAAATTGATGTTGAAGTAACCACTTCACAACTTTCAATGCGTTTATCGTGCAGGTACATTGTGTAATTCTCTGTTGGAATTTATTGGAATTTGTAATGGCAAGGTCGCTGAAGAACGGTACTTAGGAACAGTGTGCATTGTGAGATCGTAGTGCCTTAGTTATCCGCCGTTATATTTTTCTTTTAATTTATTATTTATACATTTTATATATTTTTGTACTGTATTTTTTACGGGCAAATCCGGATTGAATATTAAACGAAATTATTCCTGAACAACTTTTCTGTCCCGCCCTCCTATAATTTACCGGTAAACATATTTTTCTATTTTTCTATTAAGTCGCGACTACGATATCTAAAATTACAGTGATAGGGCGATTTGATAACACTAGTGTATGTTGAAATTCCTATTTTGTCGAAGGAATATTCTGTAGTTTAATATACCTGTTTTGTGGTCTGCGAGGGGTTGAAATACCGTAGGTTTGTAAGGTATCTCCTCTCGCCGGTTCGGTCTTTCGCTAGACCGGTGTTTCGGCCGCTCGCCACCCTCAGTAGCGGTGTTGGCACTTTGTCACTGTAGATGTTTTTCGGGCATCCTCACTGCACTGTATCACTGTCACTTGGACAGTGTACACCAAACCGGCGAGAGATTACGTATATTCTGTAATATCAAATATTTCGACGTTGGTAAATAATCGCGTATTGTAAATTGGAACCGGCTGTCAAATTTGTGTATTTTGTCCCGAATGGGCGGGGGGGGGGGCGGGGGGGGTTCAAGTTCGATTTTCTCGGTCGGTCGGTTCTAAAGCAAATGTTTTTCAGCCATTTGCCATTTGGGGCGTAAATTGCATTATGAGACGCCCGATTAGCAGCTCGGGATCGGTTGTTTGAATATTCGAAGTAAACTCGGGCCGCCAACGGCTGATTACGGTAATTTATTTAGTGTTTTCAGTGCGCACTAAATTTCCCCCCCGACATCCGACGATGTCGACCGAAGCGGCGACAGTGAGTGTTTTTTCATAAGCCGCCTTCATATGGCGTCATAAAAATTATAATTTATCAATTTTCTTTCGGCCATAAAATGCATTTTTGCAGTGAAAACGTCTAGGGATGAGTCAACCCTATTCTATTAGGTGCACCCCAAAATTAATCGACAATTTGATAAGATGTATTTTGGTCTTGAGGAGTTCTTCGAGGAGGGGAATCGAAAATTTGCCGGAAAAGTAGCAGTAGTAGATAATATCGGTGAATATATAGTAGATTAATAATTAAAGTTTCTTTTTTAGCAAAATAAAATGAATTCCAAAGTCGAAAATGTCGATTGCTTTTGGGTACCCCTAATACGATAAAAACATAATAACTGTTGTAAAATTTCGTGTGTTTCTGCCTCCCGCCGTGTGTTTGCTCTCTTGCTAGACCGGTTTCGGCTGCTCGCCATCTTCAGTAGCACTCACTTTGGATGTCTCTCGGCCATTCCCACTGCACTGTCTCACTGTCACTTGTACTGTGAAGGCCAAACGGTCTACGTTATTCCACCAGCTCGCAGACCAAAAACATAAAAAAATTATCTCAGTTCAAAATCGTTTGAACTTAAACTCCGTCCGTTTTGGGTTCAGAGGCTCGTCTGGGTCCCGATTTAAAATATATACCTTTTATGCTATTTTTTCGCCGTTATTCGCGTCATAATTTAGGACATATTCAGAGCGAATAGTATTGAATTTTTTTTCCGACTGGATAAGATTGTGGGGTAGAATACGTGGATGGGGAAAGGGTTGAGCCCCCGACTCTGGGGGCGGGTTTTTCTCTCGCGTTCGGAAAACAATCGGCGGGCTCCGTTGAAGGAGAATTGACGATGGAGGGAGGATAGAACATCGAAATCTTTTATGAACGGTTAGCCGCCGAAGAACAAGTGTCTCGCACGAGTGTGTTTCGGCCGTCCGCCACCGGTTCAGTAGGCGCGAACTACCATTTCAGAACCGGGACGGGGACTCACTACAACTCGGTGGGGCTTATCCGGCGATCTGTTTCCTGACCCCGGGGTCGAACCCCAGTCCATTGTTACTTCTGCCCCTGACTTTGTAGGGAGGGGGGGGTGGTGGCGGTGGAGGGGAAAAAAAGGAAGCTGTAGGAGGATAAAGGCTAAGAGTAAAATACGATGCTGGAGCCCCCACCCCATAGAAAAAAACGTAATGGGAATACAAAAGGGACGTTTAAACGTGTGGGAGTGATCCTGGGGCGTAGAGCGTCACAGTAAATTACAATTTTTTTCTTTTCTCTTTCCGTTTATTTTCAAGTCACAACTACAATCCGTAATTATATCCGGCGACAGAGCTATATAGTGGTGTCCTTTTTGTCGGAGAAGATTAGTTTAATATACCTGTTTTGTGTTCTCCAAGGGGTTGGAATACCGTAGATTTCGTGTGTTTCCTCTCGCTGGTTCGGTCCTTCGCTAGACCGGTTCTCGGCCGCTCGCCATCTTCAGTAGCGCTGTGTCAGTCACTTTGGATGTTTTTCGGGAGCATCCTCACTGCACCGTGTCACTTGTACTGTGGTGGTTGTCCGTGTGCCGTGTCTTGTTATTGTGTTTTCGGGGGAGGTTATTTACTATATATAGAATCACTTCGGGTGCAAGTGTGACAGTGCAAGTGATAGTAGCAGTGCGGAGAGGATGGCCCCGAAAAACATTCAAAGTGCTGACAGTGACTCTAACACCGCTACTGAAGACGGCGAGCGGCCGAAACCGGTCTAGCAAAATATTCTTCGATACGTTATTATTTGGTCCTTTCTGAAACATTCGGTATCAAAATTATATTGACCAGTTGAATTGTGTGTGTGTATAAAAAGCTAAAACTCGGTGAACCGAAGTGAGCATTTCCGTCACATTTCGCTTTTTTATTTTCGCAAAGTTCATAAATCCTCTCCGGTTCATAAAAAGTTGTACGCTGTGTACGGCGATGAAGCCCTTAAATAGATCGCCATAGTTCAACACTGGGACATTGGAGAGACGCTGAATATATCTTATACGCGCATTCGAAACCGTCTACGGGGCTTATCTGTGCAAAGATGTCGACGTACTTAAAAATATGTACAACGCCACTTATTGGTGAAGTCCGCAATTACTTAGTTGTCGACCCAATATATCGGTAAAATTCGTGGACTCTCAGATAAGGTGTTGACTACTTTACGAAGGATTGTAAATTCTGTTGCAGTTGGACGGCTTAAATTAGTTTACACTTTAGTTTATTAAATCATAAATGATAGTGATTTTGCGTCGATTGTCGGTATGTTGAAGTGTGGTTAGAGGGCATACCCTCAAGCATTGATGACGGTTCCAAGGATTGGAATCTCTGGACGGGAGCGATGTTGGATATTTCCAATTTTTCCAAAGGATAATATCCAGGACCTTCTTTTCCGTTGAACGAAATCTCTCGACGGAAATTTCGAACCCACTATTTTATTTCAGCACTTTCACTGTAAAAAGTCCCTTTGTGCCGGACCGGTTTCGGCGTTTCGCCATTGTCGTCGGTATCGTCGTGCCGTTATAAAGTAACAGGTCGCCGGGGCGCCACTGTCACTCTCCTTTGTAGTCAGCCCTTTTATTTTGAGTCCCCCGTGAAAGCCATTCATTCAAAAGGGGTGGGGGGGGTGGGAAATCCCTTTCCCATTTCCGCACTTCAATCGGCGTCTCCTCGGCGAAATTTTCCGACGGCGTCGGGAATTATTTGACGACGTCAATTATCCGATATTTGAGAGGAATTTACCGTTGGGCACAGTGCGGTGTTTACAATTGAACCGTGTAAAAAGGGGGGAAAACCTTGTACTCGAACGTTGACCCCCCCCGATCACTAGGACCGGCTGTATGAGATCTGCATCAATATACGGAGGGGGTCCAAAAAAATGTATCCACCGTTTGACAGTCCATAACTTGCAAACTAATTGACACGGAGTTGTCTCATTTTTGGTGAAAGTGTAGCTTAAAGTCCAACTTAAAGATATCACTAGGTAGGTGTCCGAAATGGTCACCATTAATATCCACACACAAACTGCAGCACGAACTGCAACCTGTTCAGTCGGATATTGGCTCCGTTCGATACTCATCATTAATGTTTTCGTACTTAAAATACCACTTCGAAACTGACTTCCTTTCATCCAATTCTAAGCCTTGCGCCGGCCACGTTCACTCGAGGTACGTGACAGGGTACAACTGACACAACAGAACACTGACTATCTGACAAAACAGAACGACGCAATACAACGTATTGTAGGGCGCGATTACCGGAACTACAACACTATAACAGTACCGAAAATGAGACAACTCCGTGTCAATTGGTTTGCAAGTTATGGACTTTTAAACGGTGGATACATTTTTTGGACCCCTCTGTATATTGGAGTCATCAATGGGCAACCCAAATCGCCCATTAAACTTTTCTTCTGTTCGCACTTCGTCCGGCACTTAACTGAGACTCCTCGACAATAGATCACAAATATCACTAACGAAAAATTTATTAATCTACAACTGCATTTACCGCAGTTACTTAGACTATTTTGCACTTGTGTTCGCCGCACATATTTTGTTTCCGCGTTTATATCAAGTGGTATATTTTTGCATCTTCTAAGAATTGTAGTACTGTTTTTATAGTTTCTTCTGTGTTATTCAATATTGTTTCCAGTGTTCTTGGTATTTGTGTTGGCCAGTTTCTATTGTATTGGGGGATTTCGTACGACTACATTTTAAAACCAGAATTGAGCTGTGGTACAGGCTGAAAGAGTTCTGTACTGGTTTTCTAGTAAAACCGAAATAATCGTCGGTCAATTTTCCCAGCCACTTTCGCTTTCCCTTATTATTTTATAGTCGAACATTAATATTTTGTCTGTATCATATATCTTGTATCGGTCGGAAAACATTTTACAGAATTGAAACTCGGCAAAGATGTACCTACCGAACCCGGTCCCAGATTTTGGTACTTTCGAGTTACGTCATTGTTAGACATCATATATACCAACACACACACACACACACACACACACACACAGATCATATGTATGCGACATATCCGTCTTCTACGTTAATATACGGCCGGCCGTATTGCGTATAATGCCGTGAAGGATATAGGACGCTGTCTGTCTTAGGACCGCTCAAGGATTTCCTCCCCATTTCCTCCTCCCCGTACTCTCCTCTAAATTCGTATGAATTATCTCATGAACCGTCAACTTGAAAATAGATGGACGTCGTTTAATACGCGCCAATTGTTCTATTCCGACAATTGTCATTCGGGAATTCGAGGGGGGGGGATGGTTCAGTTTCGGCTTTTCGCCATAAGTCAGGGCTGAAATTGTGGTTTTTCAAAGCAAAATGAAGGCTGAGAAGAGTGTTCCGTTTCTACTGGAAAAATCTGGTCCTAATAACGTGGGCCGCAAAATGGGCTCTGAAATATATCGGTTTTTCACCGCAAAAATATATCTTTAATAGGGGTTTTTCACTGCAAAACGAGTGCCAAAAAGTTGTTTTACGCCTCAAAAATTGGTGGGGGGGAAATGTGGTTTTACTCCCCAAAAATTAGGATTAAAAAGTCTTTTTCATCGCAAAACGAGGGAAGGAAGTGTTCTGGGCAAAATGAAGGTTTATCACTGAAAAACGAGTGCTGAAATTGTAGTTTTTCACCTATCGCTATTTTTTAATGATTGGAAATCGTAGAAATGAAAAATAATAAAGAGTCGTTCGATAGCTTCAATACCGTACATATCTAAACATAAGTACCAGTCCAACGTGCAAAATGTTTCGACCGATTGCTCCGTCTAGACATTTTAGATAATTTCAATACGAATATGAAGCGAATTATTACATTCCGACTGTGTATTGGCACGCAGTTAAGGGCCGTGTTTTTGTTTTTACGAAAGAAATCGAGAGAAATCCAGACGGCCATGGAATTGTCCGACGTCACTGGCGGGTGTAGTATGGTATTATTTGCGTATTTATTATTAGCGTTGTATTATTTGTCGGCGGCATTATAAAATCCTGTCAGCATCCTGTCAGCACCTGTTATCGCGGCCGGCGGTGAAATATTTTGTCTTTATATAGGAGGGTGTCCTAAAATTGACGCGAGATTTGAATTTGTGCCACCCTATTAAAAAAAAACCCTTTCGACATCTGATAGTTTTAGGATTTATAGTAAAAAATGGAGTCGTCACCGTCGAGGTGAAAATTCGCTTAGTCGCTGAAAATGATTTTGTTGCGAAAAATCCGCTTGTCGATGTTCACAAACACTCTCTCACTATTCCGACTGTGGCTGTAGAAATTTTTCATTATTTTTTAAAATTATTGTCCAACAACGAAAACACGTTGTTCTATCGTGTAGAGCTCCATTTGTACTGACCCTAAACTATCGGCTGTCAAATGGGTTTTTTTTTTAATACGGTGCGAGTTCAGTGTCAATATTTTTCTGCTCTGAGTGCACTGCAGCACTGCATTTTGATTTTCAGTATCAATTTACAAAATCTACATAAATGTAGAAAGGCGGAACGCGTCTATTAACCAATATGTGTATACCGTTTTCTCGATGTTCTATCTATATTTATTGACAGATAACGTTTGTATTTGTATTTTGTATTTTGCAATAGCAGTGAAAACACGTTGTTCTATCGTGTAATGATCCTAAATTATCGGCTGTCAAATGGTTTTTTTTTTAATACTTTACTGCAATAATGGTGGCGAATTCTTGCGTTAATTTTGGAACACTCTTTATATCCTCGCGACTTTGAACAGACTTTGGCGGCTATTTGCCCCCCCAAAATTCAAGGGATACAAAAATTCCAACAGATTTACAAACTCCTTGTATGACTAGTTGACAAAGGTTTTCGTCGAAATAAAATAAAAACTTTTATTTTTAACAACCCCCTAGTTTTTGAACTTTGTCCAATCTAGAGGGGGCGGCGGTGGAGGTGGGCGGGGGCTTCGTGTAAATTATTCTATGGGCTGGGGAGGGGCCCGGAGCGAAAACTTCAGAAACAACTTCACGAAGCATTCCGCCAACAGCCGAACTATTCCGAACTTCACAAAGCGCGCCCTGTAACCCGGATTGTTCACGGGCGGATTCCAAATATTCCCGCGAAAGAACTCAACGGGGGGCGGGGGCGGGGGCATTCTTCCTCCCCTCGAGTGGCCGTCGGCATAACCATAAAGGCAGAATTTGAATTAATTGTTAAAAGTTGGGGGTGTGGGGGCTACATTATCCCGTTTCTAATATCAGTTTAAAGTACTTCGAGGAGATTGGGGAGTGTAGATCGGGGGTAAGTTTCCCTCTCAATGACCACACAGTACTCGGAAGAATCGACGTAAACCCTATTAAATTTGGACTATTAACACATTAAGTACCAAATTTTTTTTCTGAAAATTTTGCATAAAATTTACTTATTGCGATGCATTATTATCAAATAGTACCTCCAAATATGTTTTTAAAAACCAGGCCAATCTAATTATTACAGCAAAATTGGGTACCCAAAAGTAATCGACATTTTTGACTTTGGAATTCATTTTATTTTGTTAAAAAAGAAACTTTAATTATTAATCTACTCTATATATTCACCGATATTATCCGAAAACTCTCCGGCCAATTTTCCGGCAAATTTTCGCCGGAATTATTTTCGAAAAACTCCTCAAGACCGAAATACATCTTATCAAATTGTTGATTATTACTTTTGGTTACAATAATAACCCAACGGAGACATAGAGTTATCGGTCATTAAACCGTTAAGTACCGAATTTTTTTTTTCTGTAAATTTTGCATAAAATCTACTTATTACAATTATTATCAAATAATACCTCCAAATATGTTTTTAAAACCGGTTTGTCAAATATTTTGTTTTTAAATCGAGTCCCATTTGGGGATTAGGGCACTACAGAGTTGAACCGACACATGAGACGGATCATCTTTTATTGTGAATAATAATCATAATTACAAGTATTTTAACACGATGTAGTATTTATAATGTGAAATTAGTGAAAGTAATAAAAAAAACTTCCTCTAAACACATACGTCATATCAGAAAAAATTTAAAAAATTAACTGATCCCCATTTGGGGCCTACGGTACTTAATGGGTTAGTATCGAAAAAAATGAAATTGTTTTGTATTATTGTTCTTCTACTATTGAGTAATTCATCTGGGACCCTTAGGTACATTGTCTATCCAATTGGATGTAGAACTTAAGGGCCTTTTGAATATCGAATATTTAATTGCGTAGGATCCTAATTTAACCCATTGGGTACCAAAATTTTTTTTTTCTGAAAATTTTTTCATAAAATTTACTTATTATCGTGCGCTATTATCAAATAGTGCCTCCAAATATGTTTTTAAAAACCCGGTTTTTTTTTTAAATCGAGTCCCATTTAGGGGGATTGGGGCACTACAGAGTTGAACCAATTCATGAGACCGATCATTTTATTGTGTGAAATTACTGAAAGTAATAAAAATAAATAAAAAAACTTCCTGTAAACATCCCCATTTGGTGTCTACGGTACTTAATGGGTTAAGGGCAATTCGACAATTCTGTTCAGCGGACGCATCCCGTCGGTGGATGAAAGGAACTGAAACAAAATTTCTGTTTAATTTACTGTGGGATTTTCACCGTCTGTTAAAGGCCAGGTGGAGGGATAATTAGGGTATTATTCGGAAGCGGAAATGGGGAAAAGTCGTTGTTGTGGTGGTGGTGGGGTGGGGCGGGGTGGTGAGGGTTTTCCGCTCTTCGCGGTTAAATTTCCATTACAACTTGGCTTGAAGATTTATGGACGTCATCACGGAAAACCGCAATAATCGTCGGCAAATATACAGCCGCCGTCAATTTCCCAGCCTTAAAATGTTATATCCGTAAATTATGCGATTTTAAACAGTGTCATAAAAAAAAAGGAATAGGTGTTTTCGAGGTCTGTGTATTCCGTCTTCCCTCCGGTCTTTCGCCACCTCCAGTAGCACTAATCCTACTGCCACGGCCATTAGACTTAATACCGTAAACAGATATAACGTCGTCGTATATTGGCGACAGGCACAATTGAGCTTCATAAAAATACAGAGGGAGAGGGGGGGGGAAGCCCATAAAATTTTATGGTTTTCACAAACAGTTTCGAGTAAATTTCGTGATTAAAAAAAATTGAACATTTATGGCAATAAATCTAACCGTTTATTATTCCGGATTGAGTTTTTTTACAATGTTTTATTGTCGCAACAGTAAAACATTTATGTTCGAGTAGCGCTAATAACGGAGGAGAAACCTACAGTAGCGTTCCAATTTTTCTGAAATAATTTTTATATTTTTCCTATAAAATTTTGATTTTTTGGCCACTTCCTGCAAGGGAAGTTTGTGATGTCGGAAGACAGTAGGGGTTTTTTTTTACCATCGATCTGTTCCTGTGTCTCGGACAAACGGGACTTAGCGTTAGGTACTTTTCCTCAATATTTTCGACATGTAAAGTTCGTACTTTGTCGATATTTGTCGGCCCCGGTTGGAAGGGTGGAATTTCGAATCTGAAATGTTCCTCTCAGCCCCCTTAAAAGATTGCCAATTTCTCTGCTGTTTGCGGACGAGCGATATGAGAATAGATCCGAAGCGGAATGGGGTTTAAAAGTAATTAGACAATTAATTAATTGGGCGTCTCTGGCTGAGAATGTGCGCTTTACGCTCTGTTTGTTCCACCCCCACCCCACCCTCCAAAATCGGGTCATCCTTCCATTAGAATGGAAAACTGGATGAAAGTATTTATCGGCTTTGTTTCTAAAGTATTACGCTCTGTTTGTTCCCCTCATTGGCTTTAATAAATTGTTTTAATTCTTGTTTAGAATCGCGGTTAACACACCCCAATGGGTTAACATTTATCTACATCCGGTTTTGATACTCCACATTCCTAATCAATCCCCTAAAAACTATAAGGGAAGTCGGAAATTAGTAGCTGAAGAGCTGGAATTGAAATAATTTTAATATTAGTTATATTTTTTTATATAGCCTAACATAACTTAACCGGGCTTTAGTTATAGCGAGGCCACAGGGTATAAACCCACAAACACTCCAACAGGGGGTAGTATATTGAGAGAAAAATGGACGAGATACGAAACTTCTTTAAACACAATATATGAGAGAAACGGTCATAAAATTAGTAATGAGATAATTGGTAACAGATAACAAGAGTTGTTATATCAGTCAGCTGTTATATAGTAATAAGGGGACTTTTTCGGTTGCCCGCCATCTTCAGTAGCAGCGTCAGTCACTTCGATTGCTTGTGGTAAAAAAAATAAGTGACAGCGGGATGGCCCACAGGCGTGCCACAAGTGACTACTGAGGATGGCGGGCAACTCAAAAAAAATTAATTTTAACAGTGAAAACAAGCCAAAAAATACCCGAAATCCCCTTATGACTATTATTCGACAAAATATTATTCGCATACTGCCGATTTCAATGATATTTAAATATAAATAACTGTCCATTTCGCTTATGTGATTTATACGCCACGTATTAAGGGTACCCAAAAGTAATGGACATTTTGACTTTGGAATTCATTTTATTTTGCTAAAAAAGAAACTTTAATTATTAATCTACTATATATTCACCGATATTATCGACTACTGCTACTTTTCCGGCAAATTTTCGATTCCCCTATTGAAGAACTCCTGAAGACCAAAATACATGTTATCAAATTGTTGATTATTTTGAGGGTACACCTAATATAAACAGCTGATATAACAACAGGGCATGCCGAAGGGACTGATACCGCTACTGAAGACGGCGAACGGCCGAAACCGGTCTAGGGTAAACTGTTGTCGTACAGTTTGGGTTCTCCCCGCGGCTGGTTCTCTCTATCCTGGTTGATTGTGCGTAACCGACCGAGGTCCCGTTGACAATGTACCGCTTCGGGAAGGAAAACAGAAGAAGTAGCCTAAGGGTTGAATGATGCCAACACGCCCCTCTACCCCAATACTACCCCTTCCCGTTTTTCAATCGGCGGCTAATCGGCAAAACGCGAAGAGAGAGAGAGAGAGAAAAACCGTTCTGAAATGCGGCCATTTAAAGGATGCCGGGGCTGAGTTTCGTGAGCCCCAGTCGTAAAATACAGGCGCCCCCCCCCCCAACCCAACGCGCGCTTTCGAAACTGGCTGTTTTAATCTTTTTTTTTTTTTTTGTGGGCGCCGGCTAATTGGCACTTAGCACCCCCTTCCACCACCAGCTTGGACCAAACGAAAATGAAAAGGGTATTCAGAGAAGAATTATTGGAGCTTTTCATGGGGGGAGTGAGAGAGAGGGGGGGGCCCGAAAAATTAGGCTGAGCGGCTCGACAAAGCCGGGGATCGGAATTCTCCCCGGAGACAGTGGGCAATTGATCGGTCCTATTTTCTGCTCGCTGTAATGAATTTGCTTAATAGGAGAAAAAAAATTTTAGTTTAGAGTACCTGTTTTGCGGTTGGAATAACGTAGATTTCGTGACAAATTCTCGCCTGTGACAAAACAGACAACGACCACAGTACAAGTGACCGAACAACATCCAAAGTACCTAAGTGACCGAACGACCGAAAAACATCCAAAGTACCTAAGTGACCGAACGACCGAAAAACATCCAAAGTACCTAAGTGACCGAACGGCCGAAAAACATCCAAAGTACCTAAGTGACCGAACGACCGAAAAACATCCAAAGTACCTAAGTGACCGAACGGCCGAAAAACATCCAAAGTACCTAAGTGACCGAACGGCCGAAAACATCCAAAGTACCTAAGTGACCGAACGACCGAAAAACATCCAAAGTACCTAAGTGACCGAACGGCCGAAAAACATCCAAAGTACCTAAGTGACCGAACGGCCGAAAAACATCCAAAGTACCTAAGTGACCGAACGACCGAAAAACATCCAAAGTACCTAAGTGACCGAACGACCGAAAAACATCCAAAGTACCTAAGTGACCGAACGGCCGAAAAACATCCAAAGTACCTAAGTGACCGAACGGCCGAAAAACATCCAAAGTACCTAAGTGACCGAACGACCGAAAAACATCCAAAGTACCTAAGTGACCGAACGACCGAAAAACATCCAAAGTACCTAAGTGACCGAACGACCGAAATTAACGTAGGGTCGTGGTGTTTCCCTCTCCTCTCGCTGGTTCGGTCTTTCGCTAGACTGCGGTTTCGGCCGCTCGCCATCTTCAGTAGCGCCCTGTGTTAGTCACTGTTGGCACTCTGGATGTTTTTTTGGGGGGCGTCCTCACTGTCACTGTGTCACTGTCACTGTCACTGTGATTTATTAAAATAAACGAATCTCGTTTATTTTAGACAACAGAAGTTTTTAGACAGTAGAAAGTGAAAGTGACAGTGCGGTGAGGATGGCCGAAAAACATCCAAAACAGTCGGACAAATTCGGGACAAAATACACAAATTGACGGGGGAAAATTTTTTAGCCGGTTCTAATTTACAATACACGATTATTTACCCACATCGTATATTTGAGATTATACAGGATATTCGTAGGTTTTCGGTATTTCTGTCTCCTCTCGCTGGTTTAGTGTAGTACCAAGTGACAGTGACACAGTGCAGTGAGGATGCTCCCCCCCCCAAAAAAAACATCCAAAGTGCTAACAGTGACTACTGAAGACGGCGAGCGGCCGAAACCGGTCCGGGAGGAGACGGTAACACAGCGAACCTACGGTATTCTCGAACCCCTCGCAGACCACAAAACAGTTATATTAGACCGAAATTAAGTTCATTACACTGAAGGTTCCGCGACCATTTTTTTTTTTTTTATGAATAATAATCTCCATTCAGGTTGATACCGGCCCAGTGGGTTTCCAGTGTTTCGATCCGAAAAGTGCTTTTCTTTCAAAGCTCGTAAAGTACCCGTTATAAATTTGACTCATCAAATCGCCCCTCTGCCGATATTGTGCGGGGTCAATATAAATAGAGTTGTGAAAACTGTGCGGACGGCCGTCATGAGAAGTGTGCCACTTCGTACCTCTGACATTTAACTGAGTCGACCGGCGAGTGTTGAACTTTTGAACTGCGGTCAAAGTTCCATTTAGTGGATTGAGGGAGGACCGGACACGGACGCGTTTATACACTTGGCAAACACTGATGTTATTACGCGAGTCCGTTTACGGTCGGATACTGCAGTGTTGGCGAACCGCGTACAACAGGTTTCGTCGTCGGTCCGTTGTAAAGCTGAAATCAATCGGTGCAACTGACGACGGTGGCGAGGAGCCGAATCGGGTCTCCAAGAGACACGGTCGACAACTAAGTAATTGCGTTGTACATATTTTTAAGTACGTCTTCGCCGTAGATGGTTTTTTGAATGCACGTATAAGATACATTCGGCTTCTCTGCCAACCGAGCTTTAACATAATACCCGAAGCGAAGTCGCAAAATCGCTAACATTTATGATTTAATAAAGTAATGTGTAAACTAATTCAGGCCGTCCAACTGCAACAGAATTCAAAATCCTTCGTAAAATAGTCAACACCTTATCTGAGAGGTCCCGTTCGTCCACGACTTTACAAGTGGCGTTGTACATATTTTTAAGTACGTCAACATCTTTGCACAGATAAGTCGTAGATGATTTTTTTGAATGCGCGTATAAGATAAATTCGGCTTCTCCGCAATGTCCCAGTGGCGAACTATGGCGATCCGAATCGATAATGGCCTTTATTCGGTCATCATCGACCCCCCCACTGGACGTCCAGAGCGCTCCTCGTCTTTTAATGAAAAATCCCCTGACCGGAATTTTAAAGGCTTCGTCACGCGTACAGCGTACAATTTTTATGACACCTTTGCGAAAATAAAAAAGCGAAATGTGACGCAAATGTTCACTTCGGTTCACCGTGTTTTAACTTTTTATCGATGTAATTTCGATACCGAATTTTTCAGGAAGGACCAAATAATAACGTCTATCTGCGTAAAGATGTTGACGTGCTTAAAAATATGTACAACGCCGCTTGTCGGTGAATTTCGCAATTACTTAGTTGTCGACCCGATACTTTACTTTGACAGTATTGTCGATGAACGGCTCAAGGTTTTTCGCCCCCCGGCCGGAACTCGAATCATCACTTCCGGTAGGATCGCCTAATACCGCCGGAATGGAGCCCGTTTGGGGTGGTTTCCGATTACGGGAAAAATCCTGGAACAGCGAGGGTTTTTTCAACCCCTTCCCCCGGATACCGCTATCCGACCGGACGTTGGCTGTAAATCTTCTAGTCGGGTCCTGTTAACAGTTACAGTCGGTCGCCCTATCGGAAAAACCGTAGGATACTTTACGGGGAGGGGGGAAAATTAAAACGACTCGGATAAAGTGTTGGTGGCATAAATCATTGACGAAGTGGTTTTGGGGATGGGGGAAGGGAGATATCCCGGACTCGTTTTGAAGCTGTCGATTGCCCCGTCCCGAGTGAGTTATATCTTGGAGGAGGCCTGGATGAGGGGTATATCTTGACGCGTCTGGGGAACCTAAAGCTCTTGGCAAGTCCCCGGCTATTCGGCTTTATTTATTGCGCTTATTTCTCGGCAGGACGAGGGGTATTGCGCCCGGCGAAGGTCAGACCGCCGACGAAGGGTTTTGACCGTAAAGGCTGGACAGGGTTTTTTTTTTTTTTTTTGAAGTCTAGATTTTAAGTACGCTCGGTCAGTTTCAAAACTGGAGTTTGGACATAAATTTGGCAGTTCAGCGTACCCGTTTTCCGGTCTGCGACGGGTCGGAATACCGTAGATTTCGTGCGTTTCCGTCTCCTCTCGCCGGTTCGGTCTTTCGCTAGACCGGTTCTCGGCCGCTCGCCATCTTCAGTAGCGCTGTGTTAGTCACATTGGATGTTTTTCGGGCATCCTCACTGCACTGCCCCACTGTCACTTGTACAGTGGTGGTTGTCTGTTTGTACCGAGACACGTATATATAAAAAGTGCCGAAAGTGACTAGCACAGCGCTACTGAAGACGGCGAGCGGCCGAAACCGGTCTGGCAAAAGACCAAACCGGCGAGAGGAGACGGAAACACACGAAATCTACGGTATAAATTTGGTACATTACGAATCCGTTGATGCAACCACTTCTAGAATTTGAGTGAAAAACGATTCCTAATCATATCAATGAACTTCTGCATTTGATTCTTGCGAATTGGTCTTACTCTTAAAACTTTATTTAGTATGTTCCGCGTACAGAACTTGAATTGTCGACCGGGTTCCGGTAAGATCTCGTGTTAAGCCCAAGAAGTCCGGCCAAACTGAAAAGTCCCCAACGAGGACTTGGTAAGTTCACCAAGTCCCAAAATTCACCCTTCTTTCGGACCGTGGGGGGGGGGAGGGGCCCAACCCCTGTCTTTATGTTGAATATGTTTTTCTGGTCCAATTATCCTTTGTTTTCATTCAATTTCAAATTTATCTATATATAACAACGAATTTTCGGTCTACCTTCAACAAAATAACCCTCTTTAACGGGACACCTAAATATTTCCCGGCTTCGACAGTAAAATCGAACGTCGGTGAAATTTAAATTTATTGAAAAAATCGCATTTAAAATAAAAACATTTCGCCGTCTATATGTGCTGAGTGTATGCTTAGTCAGGGAAAACGTGTGCAGTAAATGCAGTGTAGGGGAAAACGTTTTGCTTCTTTCCGTAGTTTATTGGGTCATTTACACGTCGATTGAGCCCAACAACACATACTTATACTTACTTATATTTTCCTTGTATATAAAGCCCCAGTGCTATATATCAAACCCATATGTCTCCAGGGGCTCCAGGTTTTCCCCCCGTATTTTCCGGCTTCGTCCACTTCACTGTTTTCCCTCTTTTATTTATTGTAAAATCGGACTTTAACTTTATAAGTACAACTGTGGAATGCTGTAAGATGAAGACGTCTATTCGGATAGTGTAGAAAAATGTCGGATTAACCGATGTGGCTAAACTGAGAGTTCAAGCAAAGTCCAATAGTAAGCCCAACTTTTTACTTCGTCTTGAAAATGTTTTACGCCAGCCTGAAAAGGACGGATTTATAAATTTGCGAATGAATGAACACTTACTGAATCCGCCCCAGTTTCCAAATGTACACAGCATCCCCAGCAGTGTTTCATCTGAAACCTGTTGAAAATAATAATAAAATTCATTTAGATCCGAGTGCGTTTAAACGCCGGTACAGAAACACACTCAAACTGCTTAAGAAGCCATAACGGAAACAATAAAGTCTGTTGAACAATAAAAGATGCCGTAAAAATATTTTATTAAGCGATTTCGCAGCTCATCACCCGTCCGCATGAAATACAACCCGGTGTTATTGTGCAATAAATTTAGAATTTTTTCTTATACAAATACTGATGTCCGTTGACCTGTAAGCTGTCAACTATATAACTACAAATATATAATATATAATAAACGTATGTAAAGCACTGTTGGCCGACGTTTTGAACTATTATTCGGGGTCTTTTTTTTAAATTTATGAAAATTTTCATATTTTCAACTTTACTCCAGACACTCCTTCAAATTCTGTTTGAGATTCCGTCCAAGATGATATATAAGGGACTTTGCTGTGAGCAGGCGTCTAAGTTCTATACCTTCTTCTTTGGACAAAGAAGAATGGATTTCGAATGCGAAGTTATTGCAGATGTTAGATATGCGTTGTTGAGCGACATTTTTTTTTTTGATAAGCATACCGTCAGTAGGCCATTAAAGTTAGAGCGTTTTCACTTTCGGACTGCGCAAATCGGCTACCGAAAATTCAACTAGGGGAAACGCTCAGTCGTCCGACGAGATGTATAAAAGCAAATATAAAGCGAAACGAAGCCGAGTGTGGAGCAGCGATGGCGCGGATGTACGCCCCGGAATGCGGTACAGGACGAAACTGACCCCAAACGTAGGTAAAAAACCAGTTCCTCCGGCTGTGCACCGAGTAATTATTTCCTCCCGGACTTAGTTAAGTCGCCCCGACGCGATGCAAAGCCCGTTTCGAAGTTGCGCTGACGCGGAGCTGTTGGAAAACCGCGGTCGTTCGTCGGCGGGGTTTTGTCGCTCCGACGCGACGTTCGGCGAAAAATGAGAGGAAATTGTGGAATATTTTGGAAAATCTCGGTGCTACGAATCCGCACGCAAGCCACGAACTTATAGCAAATTGGGCTGTAAAAGGAAAATGAAAAACTGTTGGAGACTTCAACTGCAATAGTCATAAGGGAGAAGTTGAAAGCTGTGATTTTATTAGCCGTCTATTTAATTTTCAAACTGTATCTGGACAGATACAGTTTGAAATAAGATATAAAATACTTCCCCAGGAGTTGTAATAGGAATCTGTTAACCCGCCTATAGGCGCTCAATTTCTTTGGAGAGCACAAAATTTGGTTCCGAAAATTTTCGATTTTGATGAAAATCCACCAGGAATTAAAGCGAATATTAATCGATAAATCGTCAACGTTTCTTTTCCGAAAATATGGTCGAACATTTTGTAAGTGAGAGTTATGCTTATTATACCACGAAAACTGTACGTAGTAAGCACTCACGATTGATGGCTTGGAAAAATACAACGGCGCCCGAAATGTATCGATTTTTTGCTCTATTAATGTCGAGAGTAAAACAAAGTATCGATTGGTCAACCGACGAGTTATTACGAACGGAAAGTTTTCCACGAATAATGACAGAAGACGGGTATAAATCTCTATTACAAATGCTGCACTTTCATTGTAACGATGAAACGACAAATTAAGACGCTATAAAAAAAATTATGAGCATCGTCGACAGACTGGGAAATTCATTTTCACGAGCATTATGTCGTATTATGTCCGCGCCGTCGAACTTGCATCGGCTGCTCAGAGCACAACTAATTTCTGAGCGCTCCGCCGCCAAAGGGTTAAATAAGGGTACCTTGGGTAAAAAAACATTTTTATATTTATATTTCTCGTTCTTCTGCCTCCTCTCGGCGGTCTGTTCTTTTCCGGCAGACCGGTTTCGGCCGCTCGCCAACTTCAGTAGCCGCCCTGTTTCGACCTGTCACTTGTATCACTCGACGGGGTTAATCTAAGGGTAGGTAAAAATTGTTTCGTTTCGCGACGATTTAATTCTGTAGACAGACCGGCTATTCCGGTCTATTAAATGGGCCGACGGGACTCACGTGTCAGACACGTGAACAAAAGGGGGGGGTGGGGGTGGGGTGGGGGTCCTTTGTGCTAGCCCTTTTGCCCTTTTGTACAGTTCCCGTGTACAAACGTCGCCCGTTTGAATGGCCGGCCGCGTAATCCGCGTAAATTCCCAACCGAATTGAAACTGTTGTAATTCTACGGCCGCCGTAAACTGTTTTATGCCGTCTCTGTAACGTTTCAACTGGCGCTAAGTACAGGAAAAATATTTTCACTGAAAATAGTGTCGGTTGACGCATAAACTGTAGGTACTTGTATGTTATCCTACCGAAATAAGACAAACAATCGTAGGAAAATAAATATGCTTGTCCCCCACTTATCGCAGTGTAAAACATAAATAACAAGACTTAAATTGAAATTAATTATTAGAAAACCAAATATTTAAAATTGAATAGAATATCTCGTCCATAAAGATATTAATGATAGTTATGAAACAACTGTTTAAATTTAGGGAAAACTAGATGAATACCAGTTTTTCAGTGCAACATTGTCAATTTAGTCTGACCCTTAATTAGCTTAAATATACGTATTAACATATTGTAAATAGTTTAATATACCTGTTTTGTGGTCTGCGACGGGTTGGAATACCGTAGATTTCGTGCGTTTCTATCTCCTCTCGGTGGTTTGGTCTTTTGCTAGACCGGTTTCGGCCGCTCGCCATCTTCAGTAGCGGTGTCAGTCACTTTGGATGTTTTTCGGGCATCCTCACTGCACTGTCGTATATATATATATATATATATATATATATATATATATATATATATATATATATATATATACGTGTCTTATTACAAACAGACAACAACAACAGTACAAGTGACAGTGACACAGTGCAGTGAGGATGTTCCTAAAAAGACAACCAAACTGCCAAAAGTGACTAACGCTACTGAAGATGGCGAGCGGCCGAAACCGGTCTAGCAAAAGACCAAACCAGCGAGAACTGTAATATAGGTATTAACATATTGTAAATTGTTTGAATACCTGCTTTTTTGGTCTACGACGGGTTGGAATAGCGTAGATTTCGCGTTCTTCCCTGTTTCGGTGGTTCGGTCTTTTTCTCCAGACCAGTTTCTGCTCGCTACTGAAGACTGAAATCTACGGTATTCCAGCCGTTCGCAAAAAGGAGGGTGGTTGATGATACTTTTTACGCTCTCGGTAAAAGGTTTTTCCTCCCCCCGTAGACCGTTCGTTATATACGCCGACGTTTCGATTCGTAGTTATTCCCTTTTAAACGGTTTCGTAATTGTGTTTTTACCCCTTCCCCCCTCGAATTACAGAATGTGTGGACCGGTTTTGGAACCTGGACTTGGTTCTATCTCGCGGCTATCATCGACGGGCTGCTCCAGCATCTCTTTTATTTTCGTGTCTTTTCCACTTTATTATTCTCCTTTATTTTTTTTCCGTTTTCATTTTTTTTTTGTTTCTGCATCTCCCTTTTTTTTGTACTATTATTATTATTATTATTATTATTTTCCCCTATTACGTCAACGATTCATACCGACGATAACGGGGACAGACCGAAACAGTTTTCTTTATCTCTCGACCCCTTGAGCCGTTTAAAAATTTATAAAATACTTTATTGAGCCGATACGAATAAAAACCTGCTCTTATATATATATATATATATATATATATATATATATATATAATAACTTTTATTAATTTTATTTCATATGACGAGCGAGAAACGGGTTCGACGGCCGAGCTCTCTCTATCTCTTTCGGTGCAGTCGTAACCAATTACTCGTGTTCTTTTTTTCTTTTTCGGTCTTTTTTTCTGTATCTTTCGTCGGTTCTCAGGCGGTCACGTCCGCCGTACATTTGTGGTAAACTGACGGCCGGCCAGTGTTGCCACAGTCACTCTTGTAACTGGTAAAAATACAATAAACGGTAGGAAAAAACCGGGCCGGTCAGTACGACAGCGGGGCCGAGGAATTTGACCGAAATACAGTGTAGATACTGCGGTAATTTAGAATAACTATTATATATTGTAGAAACAATAAACCCACCCCCACTTCTGGTAACCGACTGTAAACTCACTTTTGTGATTTATTGGAACAAATTTCGTTTATTTTACGTATAACGTCAGAATATGTTAATGCGTCTCGAAGTAAGTAAGTTTGGGAATAGGAAGTCCATTAATCCAAGAGGTTGCAAATCGAAATTTGCGAAGATTTGAAATAAGTAGTTACCAAACATTTGTTCTGGTATTTCTGATTTCAGGTAAACCTTAAATCAACCTAACTGTTTTGTGTCTGTGAGGGTTGGAATGCCCCAGGTTTGTGGTATTTCTGTCTCCTCTCGCCGGTCTGGTCTTTTGCTAGACCGGTTTTCGCCGTCTTCAGTAGCTGTGTTAGTCACTGTCGGCACTTTGGATGTCTTTTGGAGGGCATCCACACTGCACTGTTACTTTCAAAGTACCGCACTTTACAAGTGAAAGTGACAGTGCAGCGGGGATGCCCGAAAAACCATATTAGACGAGAATTGATAACCGTAGGGTTTGTGGTGTTTCTGTCTCCTCTCGCCGGTCTGGTCTTTTGTGCTAGACCGGTTTCGGCCTCTCGCCGTCTTCAGTAGCGCTGTGTTAGTCGCTGTCGGCACTTTGGATGTCTTTTTGGAGGGGCATCCTCACTGCACTGTTACTTTCAAAGTACCGCACTTTACAAGTGAAAGTGACAGTGCAGCGGGGATGCCCGAAAAACCATATTAGACGAGAATTGATAACCGTAGGGTTTGTGGCGTTTCTGTCTCCTCTCGCCGGTCTGGTCTTTTGTGCTAGACCGGTTACGGCCGCTCGCCGTCTTCAGTAGCGCTGTGTTAGTCACTATTGGCACTTTTGGGGGCGTCCTCAGTTCACTGTGTTACTGTGTCACTTGTACTGTGACAAACTCAGATTGGGGGGCCGTAAATTACCCGAGTCAAAATATGTTAATGTCTAATTTCGGGTAAACCTTAAATCTTAATTGGTTAACCCCAGATCCGTTCTGTAATAGACACAACACGTTGCCAGCTGTAAATTGTCCCCGATTGAAAGCCGAAAACTCGGTACTCTCCCGTAATGGTATTCCGCCCTATTCCAGACCAGATTTAAACCCGGCCGATGGACTTTATCAATTCGAAATATGACTCAGTGGGCACAGAATTAAGCATTCGCTGTTGCGCGATATCCCACCCGGCTGGAGCGGAGGCCGCCGGTGTTAATGAACTTTCAAGTCCACTTCCTCCGCACGCCCACGCTTCACGGGACACCCACAATGCGTGCACTTCTGCCGCACTGAATAACAATATTATTTTATGTAAAAAAAAAAAAACATTTTTCCCACCTTTGTATAAATTAGAAGTTTCCTTTGATATTTTCCTCGACGATTCCTCCGTCTATAATTTTCTATCCTAGTTCGGTCAGTCGGTATCTTTTCTACGTTGTCTAAATGTAGCGCTCTGGACGTCCAGTGGAGGTCGATGATGACCGAATAAAGGCCATTATTGTGATTCGGATCGCCATAGTTCAACACTGGGACATTGCAGAGAAGCTGAATGTATCTCTTATACTTGCATTCAAAACCGTCTACGGCTTATCTGTGCAAAGACGTCGACGTACTTAAAAATATGTACAACGCCACTTTTCGGTGAATTCCGCAATTACTTAGTTGCCGACCCGATACCACTACTTAAAAATATGTACATCGCCACTTTTCGGTGAATTCCGCAATTACTTAGCTGCCGACCCGATACCACACATATCGATTTCATTCCGGAGAGATTTTTTATTCGATTCTCCATTCTGGTCGTCATTTGCGATAGTTCTGCTCTCTTTTCTTAATAGTGGCCTTCTCTCTTTTCCACGGAGTTGTAACAATTTCAATGTACTCGAGGAGTGGTATTTTAGTTGAAAATATGGCCTTTTTTCTGGTGATTAAAGAAACCCGTCGTCAAGAGGTAAAACATCGTTGGGAACCCACTGAATGGAGATTGTGTTGAAAAATAATTTTCTTAACAACCAAAAATGGTCGCGGAACCTTCACTCACTCATACAATATTAGGGGTACCCGAAAGTAATCGACATTTCGACTTTGGAATTCATTTTATTTTTCTAAAAAAAGAAACTTTAATTATTAATATATTCACCGATATTATCGACAACTCTCCGGCCACTTTACCGGCAAATTTTCTCGATTCCCCTCCTCGAAGAACTCCTCAAGACCAAAATACATCTTACCAAATTACTTTTGCGCACACCTAATAATTCAAGTTTTCTCTTTACTTCTCTTAATTAGGTAACTTATTTTAATTCATTCGGTCGTTTTTGTCGATGACAATACAGTTGTAGTCCGCATACTGGAGTCGATTTTAATGCATCGTTTCGAATAAACCGTGGCCCGTAATTGACTCGGGAAGTTATTTTTTTTCATAGGAATCGTTATTTCATCAGAAAACGATTCCCGGGGGGGGGGAATATTCCACCGGCCGAATATCGGAAAACCATCTCTCTTGTTATAAATATGATGGTTTTATCCATTGCAGGACATGGTTTTTTTGTCGCGAAATAGATCCTCCGCCCGTTGGGAATATCCGGCCTCGATGGCGTCCCATCGCCGGAATTCGAAACTGAAAAATAAAATGACTAATGAACATTCGGACCGACTGTTTTTGTGGTCAGCGGCGGTTCGGATTTGCGGTTTAAATTTGCTAAAGAAAAAATATACGAACAGGGTTTAAGTGAAATTAGTAACGGGGAAAACGGCATATGCCACGTGGCGAAGTGAGCGGCGCCGCTACTGAAGGTGGCGAGCGGCCGAAACCGGTCTAGCGAAAGACCGAACCGGCGAGAGGAGGACACGAAATCTACGCTATAGTAACATTACGTTTTATTTATTGCGATTAAATTGTTGCGTTGCGGACGTTATACGTCGGCTTGAACTTCACCGACCCAAATATCAGTTAAATGAGTATGTAAACGGTATTTAGTGTTGGTAACAGGTATCACTGCACCTGTACCAATAGCACCTGTACAGATTTACAGGACTGTACAAACAAATCGGTTTCACAAATTTCATTTCCGTCTTTCCCAATTCTCTCGTGTCAACCTCTTTCCTTCGTCATCCGTCCATTATCCTCCCCCTGCTGGTCCAAGGATTTTTTCTGTCCAGTACATAAAACAATAAAAAAAAAATTGTCTGCGAACACTGAATCTATAATATACTCGATGCAGCCCGAGCACGGCGTTCGTTTTTACACATTTTGCTCCTGGAAGGACACGCGGCAAGTGAACGCCGAATGAACGGGTAAGGGATAAAAAAAAAAAAAACCCACATCGGGTCGGCCTCGGGCGGCCACTTCAAAACGGAACTTTTCTGAAGCGGCGCACTTTCGAAAGTGCTCCCCGAACATTTCGGAAAGTTCAATTCCGCTACGTTCAATACCGAATCGCAGAATTTTTTTTTTTTTTTTGTTCAACTTGTTCTATTGCACAATCGGCATCGTTACATGTTTATGGGTGCGATTGTCAACTGATACGGTTCGTATGATGAAACTGCGTTGACACTTCCCGGCCTGATATGCCGCAGAATTTATATTATTTTTAATTTGAAAAATATTCGTTTTCACGAAACAGTCGTGGATATGTAGCAAAATGAGGGTAGGAATATGAAAAATTGCGCCAGAACATTGTTATGCGACGATTTATTGGGGGTTATTTTCGACGAAATAAAACGGAAGTATGCTCCGAAAATACCGCTTTTCCGCGGCCCCGAATAAATTATCAGTTTTCCATCATCAATTTTACTGGGAAATTTTCCCTCCCCCATCAAGGCGGGAACGTAAAGTTCAGACCGGAGATGTCGCCAACTGGAGCGACGAGACCTTTAACCGAACCGCCCGGAACGAAGTCCCCCCCGCGACTAAGTTCAAAGTTAAGGTTAGTCAGACGATCGCGTACCCGAGGGTAACTGTCCCAGTTTTTAATTCGGAGTAAACAAGGAGGAATTTATTACTCTAATTTCTACATTTATTTCGTATGTAGACACTTTATTTATTCAAAAATTAATAACTTCGGAATACAACTCTCCACGTTACTGTTATGGATGCAATTTGTGAAATTTTTGCTCTTCTTATCGGTCGGCAGGGGTTGACCCCCGGGTGTTTTTCTAGAAAGGGATCTAGGGATGTTGTCCGCTCACTACGACGTTTCGGAACTCTCGACCGGTCGCGTCTTCAGGGTCCGACGCAAACTTTCTCCTCCCGGCGTTCCGTCCATTTCTGCGATAGGAGAAAAACAACATTAACTGAATCCACAATCCCAGATATTGTTCTGGCGTTGCCCCGCCGTTTAGGCCGAAACCGGATTTCCATTCGGCCTTCGCATTTTGTTTGTCTCTTCCTCGGGTCCGACCTTGCGGCGGCGCCGTTCAAAAACTGCGCTTCAAATATTACACATTTGCGGGATCTCCGTAACACCCGGAGGAGGAATACAATCCGGGAATCGTCGGGAGGAAATTGATGAAACAGTCGAGAAAGTGATTGAGCCGGCCGTTAAGTTCATGTCTCGTTTAATTGCGGCCATAAAAAGAAACTTTTGCGGGTTTATTATAACGCCGCCGTTACGCTGTGAGTAATCGGCCCGATATTCCCATTCATAAGTTTGTTTGAGAAGCTGTTTTTTGTAACTTTATTTATTGTACAATCAACTATACGCCGGTTATAGGTACAATTGCGGTTTGTTCGATTAGTTTCACTCGATAAAGACGCCATCCAGTAAAGACGCTACAGAAAGTCTCTTGGCCAGTGGCGTTTAAGATAATCTGTGGGTAAAAGAGGAAAGGGACTGAACTAGTGGATTTGGATCGTGGAGAGAGGCGGGAATGGATTTTAAGGAAGCGTGATTTTGTCGGGGTATGTTGAGGTAATTATGGATTGTTCGGTTAGAAACATACCCGGGGAGCATTAAGGATGGTACTTGGAAGGACTTTCGACTGGAATGTTTGGATGCGAGCGATGTCGGATTTCTTGGCGGAACCCGGCATAGTTCTATTCCGTATGTCCGTGTCGGTTTTAGTATAGCTTTAAATATTGTCAGTTTGTTGGCTATTGTAATGACTCTCCTCCAGACCGGTTTCTGCCGCTCGCCGTCTTCAGTAGCGGTGTTAGTCACTGTCGGCTGGTTGGATGTTTTTTTGGGGGCATCCTCACTGCACTGTGTCACTGTCACTTGTGCAGCGGTGGTTGTCCGTCTGTCGTGTGGATACCCGAAAAACATCCAAAAGTGACTGACACAGCGCTACTGAAGATGGCGAGCGGCCGAATCCGGTCTAGCAAAAGACCGAACCGGCGAGAGGAGACAGAAACACAGGAAATCTTAAGTACTTTTTCGGGCGTCCTCACTGCACTGTGTCAAAGTGACTACTGAAGATGGCGAGTAGCCGAAACCGGTCTGGCGAAATACCACAAAACAGGTGTGTTAAACTCATCTGCACCCATAACAAGTAAAATTGTCGATTGTGAAATAACAAAAAAAAAAAAGAAAATGTTCAGACGTGTTGGTACCAATTGCCGGATAGGTTTTACAGTCCTTCGAATGAAATTAGAACCCGTATTTTTTTTTATTATCATTATTACCCCAGAAGAGTTTATTACACACCACCGAAATGTTGTGTCCGTGGAGTAAGATAGGACGAAAAAATGTTATTAACTTTTGAAATCATCGCTTTGAACTGGGGAGAACCGTATCATCGATAATAAACCGGGACAGCGTATTTCCAGATGGAAGCGACAAAAAAAACGAAATATAATCCGACGACCGAGAGATAAATAGACATTTTTTGGTAGGCCATTTGGAAATAATACGTGAGGCAGTTTTCGAAACCTCGGAAACTGAATTATTCGTTTCGGCCCCGCGGAAGGGTGAAAAAAATGGGCGATTAGGGTACATGCTAATTGGAAATCTTCAATTTCGAATCCGGGCTAACAAAACCTGCGGGTTTTTTTTTTCTTTAACTTTCGACCGTAAATCGAGACCGAAACTCCTCGGCCCACCCGGTAATAACCCGGTCCCGGGGTCCGGCTTTATTTTTCCGACTTTCGAAACATTTCCTTTTTCTTTTTTTTCTCGCACCCGTCGAAAATCGGGTTTAATAAGAAAAAAATGACGTATACGTAAATTTGTTTTTCCGTCCGAATATATGGATTATTTATCAAATCGTCCTCACAGCGTGCTCAAAGTGTGCTCTTACTGTCAGATATTTAAATACGGAAACGCGGTCAGAATAACCGCCTCTGTCCACATTAAGTCAATTCTACGAATATTTAACATATTAAATGTTTCTTCGACCCGAAAAATATCTGGCAAAAATGTAACTCGCGAATTAAATTCCGGGAATTAAATTGTCCTCTCTTATATTGCACGAACTATTCTTCAGTCGTATTGCGTATTTAATGCTACTCTTCGTTTTAAATATTTATTATAGAATTAAGTATAGAAACCTCTGGCGCTTGTCGATTATAAGTGGCGATGGTTTTAAGTATATTTTAGAGTTGTTTTTGTTGAACTTCCGCAATTCCCGGGGGATATATTCCGGGAATTTAATTGCGATTTGTCGCAATTTTTTTAATGCGTTTTCATCTCTTGTGACGATCCCAAATGTTGGATGTAATTCTTCTTCAATCCGACACCGTTTTCTTCTCTCCAACCTCGCTTATTGGCGTTGGATTTCACCCGAAGCTTACGGTAAATTATCAACGTTCTTAATTAATACGTCTCGTAATTCAATATAGGCCCTAATTGCTGGTGGGGGTGGGTGGGAATAAGGGGGAATAAATTATAACCGTTTTTTTTTTCCTTCCCTTCCTCCCTCCAATTAATATTCCTCGTTGGGTTGAAGTTTTCACTTGGGGGCTTAGGTGTGAGATACTCTCTGCCGGCATCAATTTTGTACCAAAAAAGACATATTCTTCAATATTTGATTGCAAATCAGTGTATTTTGTCCAATTTCACTACGCTGCCTTGGAAAAACCACCAATTTAGACGCGATTTTGCAGTGAAAAACCGCTTTTTAGGACTGTTTATGCGATTTCATTTCACAATTTTGCTGTTTAAAACCACTTGTTCGTTGGAATTTTTTCTCCTTCACTGGGCATGTTTTGTTTCCCACTGTGGGGCCGCTATTGACGTAGTATGTTTCAATTTCGGTTGAATATTGAACCGGAATTGAAACTGATTTTCAAGGTTCGCGTCCGCCTGAAAGCGGCGGATGCCGTGCGGAAAAATGTTCGGAATAAATTCTCCGCCGCGATAGCGCTCTGTGTGTAGTCTTCAATAGTGATACTGCGCAGAGCGGGGGCGTTATCGCGCCATTTAACACGGTTCGGTACAACGGCCAGCGGGAGGAAAAAAGTTCTAATAAAGTCCTCTTTATAATCTGACCCCGGGGGTACAGGAAGTTACGCTGGGGGGGGGTTGGTTTCCCGGCGGGCGGGGAATTTTTCTTTTTTTCGCTACCCCACCGACGGCGTAAACAACCCTCTGTAAGAGTCGGTTCCGTTTGCAGTCTAGGCAAAAATTATAACGAAATTTTTCTCCCCAATTTATCTCTCTCTCTGTTTTAGGCCTCTATTAGGCCCACGTGACACTTCCGTCCGGGCGAATCCAGGATTTTTGGGCAGATTTTAGACGGAGAAGACAGGATATTTTATACGGGGAAAAAAAATAATTGAGAACTGGGGTATTTTAGCACAAGATTGGGGTGGGGGGGGGTGGAATTTATGAATGGGCTAATTTCTATTCGGCCGTAATTATCACTAACTTCAGGTGGGGGATGACTTTCCGATATTTCTGGATTTTTCCACCGTTCGGAAACCGCCCGAGCGGGCTCCATTGGAAGGTTTTTTCCAGTCATTTTCTCATATATATATATATATATATATATATATATATATATATATATATATATATATATATATATATATGGTGTTCCAAAATTAACGCAAGATATGAATTAAATAAAAAACACAGTTTTTTTTTCTTTAAATTGAAAATACACAGGATAGAGTTATGTATGGAATAACACATCGGGCAAATGGCCTCCACGGCTTTGCTGGGACAAACGCGCACTTTTTTCGATATTTTCCACGATTATTTTGCATAAATGCGGCTGAATTTCGTTGATGCAGCGTTGCAGTTCCTCCTTCGACGGACGCCTTGTTGCGGGCTCGATGGCGTAGACCCATTGACTACGAATAACCCCGTAAAAAGATTTCTCGACGTTCTATCTATATTTATTGACAGATAACGTTTGTATTTGTATTTTGTATTTTCAAATAGCAGTGAAAACGCGTTGTTCTATCGTGTAACGCTCCATTTGTACTGACCCTAAAAGTATCGGCTGTCAAATGGTTTTTTTTTTTTTTAATAGGGTTGTTAATTTCGGAACACTCTTTATATCCTCGCGACTGTGAACAGACTTAGGCGGCTATTTGCACCCCCCCCCCAAAAATCCAAGGGATGCAAAAATTCCGACCGATTCACAAACTCCGGTATAGGCTAGTTGACACCCTATACGATATGTAATTAGTTAACAACTCTGAACCTCCAACCACGTAGAGTAATAAATCACCGTTAAGTCGCAATCGTCGCCGTTATCTGGACAAACTCTCTCTCTCTCCGGTGTTTGATTTAGGTATCTGACTGGGAGAGTGGTGCGGTAGGAAACGTTCGGGGCCGACTAAGTGCCTTATCGGAGAGTAGCGAAATTGTCGTTTTGCACTTTGTGTTCTTCTACCTTAGACCGCGTCCTCCGCTTTCCCAGTGATATCTCACGTTGAATCCCCATGCCCGACTGAAGAGAACAGATCTAAATCGCAAATTTGGACTGTTGAAAAGGACTACAAAACTGACAATAGTCGACAAACTGACAATATATAAAGCTATGCTGGGTTCCGCCAAGAAATACGACATCGCTCGCATCCAAACATTCCGGTCGAAAGTCCTTCCAGTACCATCCTTAATGCTCCCCGGTATGTTTCTAACCGAACAATCCACATAATGACCTCAACATACCCCGACAAAATCACGCTTCCTTAAATTCCACTCCCGCCTCTCTCCACGTCCAAATCCACTCCCTTCAGTCCCTTTCCTCTTTTACCCACCCATTATCCCCTTAAACGCCGCTGTTGGCCTAGAGACTTTCTGTAGGTCAAAAGTACCATCACTGGACGGCGTCTTTATCGAGCATACCTTGTACCTATAACTAGCATATAGTTGATTGTACAATAAAAAAACATAGTATATTATTTATGCTGCTGCAATAACCAAGTTTTTTCTTCGCACCCCCCCCCCCCAACAAATAGATCTACCCTTCGGTTTGACCGCCGTCCATGCCGTCGAGGGGTTTGACCGGTTTAATATTCGACGTCCTCCTCCATATTATATGTTCCTGTGTGCGGCCTAATTGCCAATCACCGGAGCGCTCTATTCGGGATGTTATCACACGAAACGGTCGATGCAACCCCCACCAACCCCTCCCACTACCTACCTACCTACCTACCCCTGTCAATTAACTCTGATAAGCTGGCGACAGCGCCAACAGCGAGAAAATAATTCTCCAAGACGTATCTCAAATTCTTGTCTGTAATTGTACAATTACACATATTCTACTCCGATAACGTGTCAAAATATTGTCGAACGTTTTTTTTATTCCACAACGCTATGGTGCCGATATGGTGCAAACGATGAAAAAATCACTGTTCTATTCCGGACAGAGAAAATCTCTCTCTCTCTCTCTCTTGAGAAAATCCGTTGGGAAAATAAAATATACGATTTATGAACTACCTTCAATCAAAAAATAAAATAAAACAACTTATAGAATTATAGACAATTTTGGGCTTTATCACTCAGTAATGTGTATTGTGTATTCAACTGTGTCACACTTTGATGACAGCGTACAAACAGCTCTTCCAATTTCTGATTCAACTCTGCAATAAAGCACGACAAGAATGGAGTTTTGGGAGCTCAAATTTTAATTTAAAATTTAAGTGTTCTCTTAATTTGATTATAATATTTGTTTTTTTTTTTGGTTGCAGGTAAGGGCCTACTACTAAATGTTAACGGATGAACCTGCCCTCGTTAAGTTGGACGAATTGGTTCGTACTTTGTATTTACAATTTTTCTTCTAACGATAATTATTCGGAAACTTTTTAACAGCGATTTGAGTTCGATACCGATAATATTTTCGCCGTTATTTACGCGTCCGTTAATTAATTAATTACAACGAATTGTCCTCCGAATTCGGTTGTATCGTATCGGTACCGGGCTCGAAGTTGTTTTGCGCGAGGGTTTTTTTTTATTTTATTTTTTTTTTTTAAGTGGCGAAAACCCATTTGCGCCGACGGTCGATGGGGCGGCTCCCCTCCCCGCCCCATTCGAAGTTCTAACTGCTAATTGCTAATTAAATTAGGTCTATTTCTGCGGGACGATTTTGGTGTTTTTTAATAGTACGCCCACATTTTCGACTGTTGTGACAAAACATGCACATTTTACTGTGTCGAATAATTAATATTTAAGGAATTCTTTTCGCCTCAATTACCATTCGGGTTCATCCACCCTTTCGTTCTGAAACTGAAATTTGGGTTGAAATCTGTTGAAATTGTCTCGTATTTTATTGGAAAAAAGCGGAAACGTTTTTTTCGCGAATCAATCGAACGTTAAAAAGTACACTCTGTGCTCAAGTGGAATTTCAATCGAGCCCGACTCGTCAGTTTAATCGAAAAACGCGAATTCGACTTTTATGAACGGACGAGGAAATTCGAGAAAAACGTAAAGTTCAAAGTTCAAAGAACCCCCCCCCCGGCAAAAAAAAGCGAAAATAATAAACGCATTTTTCGACCGAACGCATTGTTCGATACAACACTATACTTAAACGTTGTGGACTTTGGGGTTCCGCCAAACCGACAGATATTAACTAAATTCAAAATATTACGGTAAAAATATAACAAATTTCACTTCTAATCCTGTCACCGATTGTCTTTTACAGTTGACACAATAAAACAGTTCAAAATTTAAAAAAAATAAAATACCGATTAATACGACGTAAAGATTAAAACTGATACAATGGATTGGGGGTCGATGACTGGGACAGGATTTGCTCCACTTGATACCGGTCTATAAACGTCTAAATGAATAGACGCTGAAATGATTCATAGGGCCCCTACAGACCGCCGCCCTGCTGCTCGTTCAGTTTAATGATCCATTAAATATCCATTAGTCTGGAAACTTGATTTAGACATTTTAATAATAATAACTGCGCTGTCAAACAGCTTCATTATATTTCGGCACAGTTTTTTGCGAACTACGGTTTATATATTTTTTTTCCGGCGGTATTTTAATTATAATTAAAAAAAAACCATTACTGACTTCAACAAATATAAAATTATATGGGATTTTAATTAGTTTTAAGATTAAACACGCGGGAACGAAGTGGCGAAATCCACTAATGACGTAGATTTCGCCGGTTTCGTCTTTCGCTAGACCGGTTTCGGCCGCTCGCCATCTTCAATAGTCTTACGATGATCGCTAGACCGGTTTCCGAGTCTGAATAATTTCATTCCTGCCATTTTTTATTATTATTGAATTAATAGCGATTGAGGCGAGGGACGGAAAACAACATATTGAAGGTAATATTGAATGAAGAAAATGTCAGACCCCAATTCAGTCATTGTAAAACTGTCATTGTAAAGTTATGGATGAAGTTCACTGTCTGTGTGGATTGATTTTTTCTGAACGTCTTTCTTGGTGCCAGAATCATGTAGTTGACGTGTTTTTTTTATGTGTTGAGTTTCGCTTGCAAATTGCGAGTTTCGTGTAACAACTTTCTTGTGTAACTGTCTTATATACAGGAGAAGGCATATTGGTTGCAATTGAAGTGAAAAAATGTTTGGAAATAATCGTATAAACACCGAACCGTGTATTAGCCGGCGGTACATTGGGAGTTTATGTACCGTATAAAATATCGGTTGAAAATACCGCCGCCGCTCTGTGTATATATACAGGGTATGTATGTATATACAGTGGGGTTTTAGGCTGTAAATACGGGCCGTTATGGTGCATCCACCGTCTTTATCGGAGTGCATTGTGTTTGCCCCGCCCCGCCCCCGACCCTTATTTATTGGCCAAGTTACCCTTAGATAAAAGGCCACCCCACCCCACCCCGAGTATTAAGGTATACTCGGCAGCTCTATCGGTGCGTAAAGTTCCACTCTATTGAATAAAGCAGGCTGTTGCTCTCGCGAAATATGTATCTCATTTTAAAATAAAGTAATAAGCGTCATCGTTGGCCAATATTGGCCTAGAAAATACAGTTTCTATATTGAAATTTTGTGCGCCCTGTAAAGAATCGCCCCCACCCCAAATATAGTTGCTGCTCTTCATATCGAGGAACTGACTACATTTCAAGTGGTCTATATTTGAAATATATTTAAAAAAAAAATCGTTTGATTCATTTTCAAATGCTTGTATGTCACAGGACAATTGTTTAGTAACCGGACATAGACTTAAGCCGATTTAAAAAAAATCCCACCCACCCCATCAACTTAAACTAGACCGTAATTTATACTGAATGGATACTGCGGTAAATCGTTAATTTAAATGGCAATTGAATGAATTAATTGAGGGTCAACGAGAAGACAATTGTTTTTTTTTTCTCAAGAAAAACACTCTAAAATACACTTTCCATAGGTGAGATTTCTTTTCAAGAAATGTCGCTGAGAGAAGCGGCTGCAGACGCTGTCATTATTGCAAAAAGAAGTGTTCCGCAAATAAATGCGGTCGTAAAAGCGAGTTTCATAATAGTTTACGTTACTGCAATAAATAAGATTCGAATCACTCGATTAAGTAATATTTTTATTACTATTATTTTCTTTTCTCATCTAGAATTTACTCTGTTTCTTCTTGGCCACTTTTCTCAGAAAGACAGACGAAAAAGTTACCTGACACTTGTGACGTTTTACGAATTACGGAGAAGAAAATATAAATTTCCGACACGTTCAAACGTTCACCATTAGTGGACATTAACCGGTGTAAGTCAGAAATAATGGTATTTAGCAAATATTTCGGACATACACCGAACGACTATGTGAATTTCGACATTCTCCAGATTTCGGTCTTTCACGTTAACATATATAAACGGGACATAAAACAGACAATCGCCGCAGTACAAGTGACCGACACCGCTACTGAAGATGGCGAGCGGCCGAAACCGGTCTGGCAAAAGACACGGAAAGCAGGAAATCTCTACGGTGATGAGATGAAATTCAATAACGTGCTTGTAAAAATAATGTCGGGTGCGTGGCACAGACTCGCCGGTATCGATGTCGGCCGGGGCTTCCCTTTTTACCCTTTTTTCTTTTTTACCCCCTACCGTCGGCTAAACCCTGTAATCGGTGCCTACCTAGCCCTTCCTCTTCCTCCCCCCCCAACCTAATCTCTTTCAATAGGCTCAGCTTTTACCCCTAATCGTACTCCAACATCTATATTTAGATTGGGATCCAATACGCCCCCTACCACCCCAAATAGGCCTAGCTTCTCATTCCAATACGCGGTCCGCTAATAAATAAATTTTAATTGGGAGAAATACAGTCTTGCTTCGATCTATCTGTATTGATAAATAAGAGACGCCTTGAATTTAAAAAGACAGGAAGTAAAACAGACACGATATAAACTACTTCGATTACCGGACAGTAGGTTGTATAGAAGTACCAAATTTTTTTTTCTGAAAATTTTTCATAAAATTTACTTGTATTATTATCAAATAGTACCTCCAAATATGTTTTTAAAAACTAGTTTGTTTAAAAATATTTTGTTTTTTAAATCGAGTCCCATTTAAGGGGGGGGGGGATTAGGGCACTACAGAGTTGAACCGACACATGAGACCGATCATCTTTTATTTTGAATAATAATCACAAGTATTTTAACAGTATGTAGTATTTATAATGTGAAATTACTGAAAATAATAAAAAACCTCCTGTAAACACATATGTCGTATCAGAAAGAATTAACTGATCCCCTACTTAATGGGTTAACAGAATTCAAAAATCAATTCCCGAATTTCAATCCCGAATCACCCGTAGTCCCGATCCAATCGTCCTATCTCCCGACATTCCAAAGGTTCCTTATTATGATTTAAAAATACAAGGGGAAAAAAAACTGGGGTAAACCAACTGCTTGAACGTAAATTTTGCTTATTATAAATAGAAAAGTTAATGCGAAATATAGAGTGATTATTTTACCGAGGCCGCCGATACTGATACGTGATGGATTGTGGCGGCCTGCGCCCCTAATGGATGACCTTACATATCGGGAGTGAAAAAAAAGCCGACGGGCGTTTTTAATATGTAACGTAAAATATTTATACATTTTTAAAATATACAACAGTGATAAACATACTCTAACAGTTTAACATACCCGTTTTGTGGTCTGCGAGGGGTTGGAATGAATCGTAGGTTTGTGGTCTTTCCGTCTCCTTCTCGCCGTTTCGGTCTTTTGCTAGACCCCGGTTTCGGCTGTTCGCCATCTTCTGTTGGTCGTGTATATATATATATATATATATATATATATATATATATATACGTACAGTACAAGTGACAGTGAAACAGTGCAGTGAGGATGCCCCCAAAAAGCCAAAAGTGACTAAAACAGCGCTACTGAAGATGGCGAGCGGCCGAAACCGAGGTCTAACAAAAGACCGAACCGGCGAGAGGAGACGGAAACGCCACAAAACTGCGACACTCTAACAGCTCTATTTGTAGCTGGTTTTATTATACAGTTTCGGCAATAAAACAATTAAAACAAGAAGTCTATATAATAGTCGACTCTTTGGCACGATAACTTGAATATAAATTATATTGTAACTTAAAATAAATAAATGGATACGTCCTCATATAAATTTTCTTTATTAACCGAGTTTACTTTATTGACTCTAGTTAGAGTTGGGGCGCTATCACCAAATGTAAACTGTAGTCTTGAGACTTAGTTGAAATAATAAGCGGTTCAAAAAAAAAAAAAAAGGTTGAAACGTTGAAATAGCGCAGTTGGGTGTTTCTTTTCTGTTTTTGTAACAAGATAACAGCGCCGTTGTGCTGTATTTATCAGCGCGATTCGTGTACCAGCTCCCGTTACCCGCCCATCTTCACTGTGTCGGCTGCAACCGAATTATCGTTATATTTATATAACGCATTTTTTTCTCTCTAAATCCATCCTGCCGCGGCCAGATTTCGTCCTAAATCTGTACGAATTTCGGTAGGTTTTTCAATCCGCTACACTTCGTTATAGTTCACCTTACGAAATTTCGAAAATGGCGGGGGAACGGTTTTCGGCCTATCGTCGGGGTAAAAAAATGTAGTAAATTTAATATAATCTACTAATTTTTGTGGTTAAATTGGATTTAATAAATTGTCTGGAAATCGGTTCGAAAGTTCACCTCGAATTGGAGCCCAAGTCTAGAAAGATAAGGTGGTCTCTCTCTCCGGTCTATCTTTGGGACTTCTATTTATAGACAGCGCATAATTTAGTCAGATATCGGACGCCGCGCAGTGGAGGTCTTCGATGGGCCGTTCGACCTGTCTGTCGTCAAACAAAACGTATACCATTACTGGCCGTATAAATTGCTATTTATTGTCTTGTAATGTTTAAAAATAATAACATTTCGGTACCAATAGTTCAACAGTTAGGTTCGCATTAATTCAATATACCCGTTTTTGTGGTCTGCGAGGGGTTGGAATACCGTAGTTTCGTTGTGTTTCCGTCTCCTCTCGCTGGTTTGGTCTTTTGCCAGACCGGTTTCGGCCGCTCGCCATCTTCAGTAGCGCTGTGTTAGTTCACCAGTACAAGTGAAAGTGACACAGTGCAGCGAGGACGCCCCCCAAAAAAACATCCAAAGTGCCAACAGTGACTAACGCCGCTAGCTACTGAAGATGGCGAGCGGCCGAAACCGCGGTCTAGCAAAAGACCAGACCAGCGAGAGGAGACGGAAACACCACGAACCTACGGTTTGTCGTTTTGCGAGTACCGTAGGTAGGTCTAGTGTTCTTCTGTCTTTCGCTAGACGGGTTTCGGCCGCTCGCCACCTTCAGTAACGCGATTCAGACCGCTACCGAAAAAAAATACGAAATGTCGTGCAAAAATTGTTCAGAAATTATCGCCCGGCCCGGATTGGTTCTCTGACGTTATATTCATTTTTGAAACTTAGTTCGATAAGTACCAATCCGTTTGGAAGGGGCTTCGCGTTGTAAAGTGCCGGCCGCGTATTGTACAGTAAGTGAACGGGAGAGAGAGAGAGGCCCCCAATTAAGTGCCGGCCGGGGGAAAAGGGGGAGAAAAAAGAAAAGCGGAGAGGAAAAAGTAGTAAAAAGAGAAGAAAAAAAAAATAATAATAAGGGGAAGAAGAGAGAGTGGGTTGGGTCTTATCTCTGGCGCGTAGACCTTCACCCACTCGTCCCTTTCACTTTCCACCCTTTAACTGTTAACAACAAATGTACACTTCTGAAATTACGTGTTCCAAATTAGCGAAGTGCTGGAGAAAGATATATGAGAACTGGGGGGAATCCGAGGAGGGAAAATAATAGAGAGAGAGAGAGGTATAATAAGCGAAATGGAGTGTACCGAATGTACTGAAGAAGTTGATGAAGTTCGATCCGTAAGGAAGGGCGAAACAAAGACGGCGGATTAGAGGGTAACTTTTCAAAAATTTTGCAATAAAAATTCCAGTTTATCGTTATAGAACGTAACGCCAGTCGTATTGCAAATAGAAATTTGATTTGTATGCTTTATAAATTCATTTCTGGTCCCAATTGCTTATCGGGGCTGAAATTCTGTACAGCTCGAGAACGTAATTATTTTTACAGTTCGGTTTTACGAAAAGGTCCATCAACTTTGAACATTGTTCCAGGAAAATTGTTATTATTCCCCAATCGTCGGCCCTACGCCCACGAAAAGCATCCTGTGCGCACTGCCCCCGCCCCCCCCTCCCCGTCTCAAATACGGAACGGATTGATGACGGATAAAACGTTATTATTTGTGTTGTTCGAGCGCAGCACTTGATGGCGGCGGCCAACTACCCCGGACGTTATAAATAGAAAGCGAAAACTCTAAAATATAATTCCGCGTAAATAGTTCATCCCCCCCTCCCCTCCCAGTGTGTGTCATACGTAATGAATTTCAATTTTTTCTATTATGATTTTTCTGATTTCGACTACAAATTCGTGAATTCGCTAACGAATCCGTTCTGAACCAATTTCCGAGGTTTTGGCTGAGGTACATTACATAAACAAGTAAGTGTTGTTCCGTAATCGGGGTTTGGATTAATTACACCGGTGCGGCTACGTTGGGAGGTTTTCTTTTATTACCTTTTCTGTTAACGCGGCGAGATAACGCGAATTACGGCCCAAGTTTGCTGATAAAAAATTCATTCTTGTGTGCCAAAGTTACGAGGAAAATCTGTGGCGCACTTAATCTTGGCGCGAAATCGAATAACGCGAGGCTGATCCGTAAAACTGTTTATCCCTTTCTGTTTGTACCAACACTATTGGTACTATTATTGGTGAATATTCGTTAACGAATTTTTTTTTCTCTTTTATTACCTTTTCCTGTTAGGTTCCACCGAGACATCCGACATCGCTCGCATACAGAGATTCCAGTCAAAAGTCCTTAATGCTCCGCACCCCCCCCTGGGTATGTTTCTAACCGAACAATCCACCATTGACCTCAACATACCCCGACAGAGTGGACGAAGTCGCAAAATTCCCTGTTTCCGAAGTTCCACTTCCGCCTTTCTCCTCGTCCAAATCCACACTTTAAGTCCCTTTCCTCTTCTACCCATCTACTACCCCCCCCCCAAAGATATCACCTCGGGCAGTAGTCAAATCGTGTCAAAAAGCGCCCTCATCGGGTGGTTTCTTTATCGAGACGAACACGCGAAAAATATACATGTATCTATAAGTGTAAATGTTGATTGTGCAAAATAAAAAAAAATTAAAATTTCCGTTAATGCGGTGCGATAACAAGGTGAAACGCCGGAAAACGGTAACGCGAATTACCCGATAAAAAAAATTCATTCTTGTGTGCCAAAATTACGAGGATATTCTGTGGCGTACTTAATCGCTTAGACCTCGCGAAATCTCGAGCCAAAAATCAAGATTTTGTTACAATCTTATAAACTATTGTAGAGCGTCCGCAATATGATCTAGAGTTGTTTCAAAATGCATTTTTTTTCCTATACAAGACCGCACTTTGGCTGTCTTTCGACTTACTCGGTATTGAAGTGTATATTGAAAATTGTTTCGTCGATCTCTCAGGCGCTAACTGACGTTCGCAACGACTTTGAGCGTAACGATTTGATCCAATATTGGACGAATATTGGCATATTGGCACCAGTAAAGGTCAGACCGCTGTTATCAACAACGTCAGGCCTGTTATCGCGGAGGGCAAAATCGACGATCGGACCGCGTCAATAATTGATGCGCTCGAATTCAGAATGTACTGTCCGTATCGACTCTGTCCCGTAAAACATCGACATTGTCAGTAACAACAACGCCCGTCGGCGTTATCGGTGTACGGTGTTACTGTCTCGGGCGGTAATTAGTAATTCGCTGAATATTCTATTCGGGAGGCGTAACACTTGATTGTCACTTCCGGTGGAAGGAATATCGGACGTGTCCGCATTGGTTCTACCAACTCATACTAATTTTTTTTTTTATAACTAACTCCGACAAATAGTCTATCGCGTTGTTTATTCGAATTGAATCGGGTGATTCGGTTTAAATTCGACCCGTTCAGGATGTAAAGTTGAAGCAGGTTTTGGCGGACCGCACAGACCTTGGGTCTGTTGTGTACGAGGTCTGTTCGAAAAGTATTGCGAATTTTAGATTTCCGCGAAATAAGTATAATGAATCTACGGTTTTTTTTTTGTTGCCTCATGTCTGTATCTCACTTGTGCCGACAATTTCAGCCCTTGTGAATGTTAGGTAAAAAAGCCGCTTTTCTTGCACGTTTTTTTATTTGGTTCGTCTTCGATTTTTACCCGTTCCGATGGGAAAATGTGTGTCGGACAGAAAAATTGACGAAGTTAGTAAATTAGCATTAGCCAATCGTCGAATCGCCGTCAGAGAAGTTGCTGAGGACTTCAACATATCGATTAGTTCTTGGCATTTGATTTTTTTTTTGTGGAAGAACAAAAATTGGCTTTTCCATCACGACAACAAGTGTATAATATCTTTTGGGGATTACTTTGAAGTGGACAAAATGGATATTCGTAAATAAATGAATAATTTTTGAAAAAACCCAAAATTCGCGATACTTTTTGAACAGACCTCGTATGTCCACTCCCAAAGGAAAATAATAACTTTAAATATGTTTTATCCTGTTAGTATACGGACTTATGTACTCGTTTCGTGTCATTTAAACATTTCGCGTTCGCCTATCCTTTGGAAAAACGGTTTCGGCCGCTCGCCACCTTCAGTAGCGGCGCTAGTCACTTTGCTCGCGTGTCTGAAGTCGAACGAAAACGGTTCAAAAATATCGTAGGTTTGCGGTGTTTCTGTCTCCTCTCGCTGGTTCTGCCTTTTGCTAGACCGGTTTCGGCCGCTCGCCATCTTCAGTAGCGGTGTTAGTCACTTTTTTTTGGCACTTTGGATGTTTTTCGGGCATCGATAAACAGACAACCACCACAGTACAAGTGATAGTGAGATAGTGCAGTGAGGATGCCCCCGAAAAACATCCAAAGTGCCAACAAAAGTGACTAACTCAACTACTGAAGATGGCGAGCGGCCGAAACCGATCCGGCAAAAGATCGAACCGGCGAAAGGAGACAGAAACACCACAGACCTGCGGTTTGTCGTTTTGCGAGTGGTCGGAGTACCGTATGGTAGGTCTAGTGTTCTTCTGTCTTTCGCTAGACCGGTTTCGGCCGTTCGCCACCTTCAGTAACGCGATTCAGACCGCTACCGAAGAAAAATACGAAATGTCGTGCAAAAAATTGTTCAGAAATTATCGCCCGGCCCGGATTGGTTCTCTGACGTTAAATTCATTTTGGAAACTTAGTTCGATAAGTACTACCAATCTGTTTGGAAGGGGCTTCGCGTTGTAAAGTGCCGGCCGCGTATTGTACAGTAAGTGGTTCAAAAATATATTTATTATTGTTGTTGGCTTTGTTGTTTTCCGTGCCGACGGTTTGTTTCCAACGCTACAGTTCATCAATTGAATATGTTGTTGTCGTCTCGACTCTTGAATCCCTGGTTACGCCCTACTGTGCACTATTCACAAGTGGTCAGTGGCCCGTGACGTACGACGCGCCTCGTAACGAGTACGAGACGGCGGCGGGCCCAATTACGGCCGGCTCTGTAATTTCGGTCTAGGAATTGTTATCGCCCGAAAACCGGTTTCGCGTCGCGAGACCGGAACGGGCCGGCCGGAGGCCGAAAACGGCCCTATACTGTTATTACGTTTACAATTTTGGTGTCTAGAAACGGACGGACAATAGAACCTCTTGAACATCGAGTCTCGATTTAATAAATATAAAAGGAATACCGTAGATTTCGTGTGTTTCTCGCTGGTTCGCTAGACCGGTTTCGGCCGCTCGCCACCTTCAGTAGTCACTTTCAATGTTTTCTGGCCATCCTCACTGCACTCTGTCGCGCTGTCCACAATTTTTAGCGTAATTTCGTTATTAAAAATATTTTTAAAAAAAAAATGCGGATTCACCCCCGGCCCTTAGGGCGTTAACACTAAATGGTACATTATAAACACCGCTCACAAAGTGTCGCAATTTCCTTCTTCATCAAGTGCCCCGCAATAATTACAAAGTAGCGAGGCTGGGGGTGGGGGGGGGGGAGCGCTTTTTCTTCAAGTGCAATAAAACCAGTTGCTAGAAAACCAGTTTTCCCTTCGCCGAGATGAACGGCAAAAGAAATGGGCGGAAGAATTGAATACAGATAAGTTTTAAGGCTTAATGGCACTTTTTGAAGCGGCTTTTATGAAACGACGAAAAAGTGTGGGGGGTTGGATGGGGGAGGGGGGTGGAGAAAAAAAAACATTTTTTTAACCTTTTACGCGGCCAGATGGAAATTAGCCGCAGTAATGACGGAAGATCAAAGACCGCAGTTAATTTAGTACAGAAATCGATGGACGTACACAGTTTTCAGGGAAAATTCAGACTCGCTGAAAAAAAAAAATCTTTTCCTCTCCGATTGCGAGATAAAATTAAGGAGGAAAAAAGATTAACGACTCTGAGTATCGTTGGAAAAATTTTCGGGAATTCGATCGAAATAAGTAACAATCAGTCCGTAATATCCAGACAGGTGTTGGTCGCGCCATTAATTTATCGGAAATTATATTTTTTGCTACCAATTAGCGCTTAACGACGTAGAGCTGGAGAATATTATCGAAACCTCCTCCTCCGGACCAGTCAATCTACTGTTTTAAATAGTTTAAAATAACTTTGGCCTCTTTCGCTAGACCGTTTTCAGTAGAAGATACGGGACAAAAACTGAGTATATGTAAAAACGGGATATGGACTGAGCAAGTAAAAATGTGAAAAAGAAGTTTCAGAGTATCATCTTCCATTAATTTTGCCAAAACTGCCACCAACCGGGTGATACAGTCTATGAAATACCAACTGCATATTCCTCAACCTTTGAGCTGACTTACAAGATACAAGATACAAAATGCAAATAATTTTTATTTCTTTAAATACAAATATTACATCGATAACGCGATATACAAATGGTGATTCCTACATGCATTCCGGCCTATTGGCCTTACTACATATATATATATATATATATATATATATATATATATATATATATATATATATATATATATATATATATAAATATTATGGTACATTAATCATAAATTTTTATCAATATTGTTGTGATAATCGGGAAAATTTACTGTAAAAAAAATCCTTGAACTTAAGGTAGCTCTTTAGATGTTTTTTTTTGGCCGTCCTCACTGCACCTGCACCTGTCACTTGTACTGAGGTGACACAACAACACAAAACTAGTGAAATGAGACAGAAACACAATAAATCTACTGTATTGTTTTAAATATTTTATTGCCAAAACTGTAAAATAGAATCGGGCGAATAGAGAGCAAACTCGACTGGTTTTGCACAGTTTTAAATTTCTTTGTCCGTGTATTTTTAAATAAGTGGATTTTCAGCAACTTTTTTGTATTTCTGTAGTCGGTACGGTTCGGACTATAGTGTAATTTTGTTGTCCGTGATCTACATGAAAATTTTAATTTTTTTTTTTGCCGTTTTACTCGATATCTCAACCCAATCTGGTCGCTCTCTGTCTCGGTCTAGTTAGTCGGGACGCCGGGGGTTGCAGGGGGGTTGTTGGGCGGTGGTTATCAGTGGGAAGGGTAGAAGGAAGAGAGTGAGAGGGAGGGATGGAGGGGGGGAGAGAGAGAGAGGGTGAAAGGATGAGATTAGGTTAATGAAGGAGTGGTCTGAGGGAGGACTCGATACTCTCCTCCTATTACTTCTATACTTTCTCCTTCTTACTTCCCCCTTTCCCCCTCTTTCTGTCTTTCTTTCTTTTTCTAATTCACTTAAAGGGCTTTAAACATCCGAGCTCGGCGTTGGTCGATAAGTTTCAATTTAATTTCGGGGAACGTTCGGGGTGGAAACGGTCGGTAAATGTTGTCTAATCCGAAGAGAGAGAGAGAGAGATTCGTAAATTTCTTTTTTTGTAATCTACAAAACCGCTCTATTATTTATAAAGGGGAAACAATAATTTTCATCCTCGTGTACAACTCCAACCTGTTGTACCTTCATGAAGTTTGAGAAAACCTTTATAGATCTGAAAAGGTTCAGAATGGTACAACGCTTACAACTAGTTTTCTGAAATAAATAATTTGTAACTGTAATCTGATCTAAAAAATTCTTGGAAAACTCAATTGTTGCAGATCTCAGACCACATGACAGGTATTCCAGACTGGTTTACTCGATGATTTTAAATGCGAATTTTCCACTCGCTTAACTGGTCTTGAGGTGGACCGATTTCGGCGTCTCGTGTCCAAAATTATTGTTTTAGTTTTATTGTCGTTACAGTTTTCAGATAATTTTTTTTTCTTTTACTCCATCCTCTCTTCTGATTGTGCGCGTTCGTTATGCTCAGTTACAGGTCCCTAAACCTTCAATTTCGTACTCGTTCATTTCCCTTCATCGCCGTCCCTTCCATTCGGTCTTCCTTTTACTCGCCTCTTCGGCGTAGGCGTTGTAGAAGAAACCTGGCGTTGTAGAGGAAACCTGGCGTTGTAGAGGAAACCTGGCGTTGTAGAGGAAACCTGGCGTTGTAGAGGAAACCTGGCGTTGTAGAGGAAACCTGGCGTTGTAGAGAAACCTGGCGTTGTAGAAACCTGGCGTTGTAGAGGAAACCTGGCGTTGTAGAGGAAACCTGGCGTTGTAGAGGAAACCTGGCGTTGTAGAGGAAACCTGGCGTTGTAGAAGAAACCTGGCGTTGTAGAGGAAACCTGGCGTTGTAGAGAAACCTGGCGTTGTAGAAGAAACCTGGCGTTGTAGAGGAAACCTGGCGTTGTGTAGAGGAAACCTGGCGTTGTGTAGAGGAAACCTGGCGTTGTAGAGGAAACCTGGCGTTGTAGAGGAAACAATTCTTAATCCGCCACAATTCTATGCCACTGCCATTCTACTTGCATTTGTGGAGTGAAAGAGCGAAGATTGAAATCTTCATCGCTTTTGAGCCGCCTGTCTGTCAACGAGATTCTTCACAAACCTCCCCAAGGGACATCTTCAGAGACTCTTTTCTGCTTAATATCACCCCTTTTAAAGGGCGCTCGGATCTTGCTCTACTTGCAGGCTTTGTACATTTTCCCTTCGCAATCCGTTCGCGTTTAGGCCCACTCGTCGACCCACAATTTCAATTACAAATTTTAATTATCGAAAAAACGAAAGCTCATTAAACCCAGCTCCAAAATCGTCGGAATATTGAAAATTCGCCTTGATTGAGTTCCTTAATAAATTTTTTTTTAGAATACCCGTCCTCCTCTCGCTGGTTTGGTTCACACTAAATCTACGAATTTTTTTTTTTAACCCTCTATGGCCCGAATTTTCATTTTGGGAACAAAAAATTAGCAGTTATAAACCTATATATACAAATGAAAAAAATTGATATTGATAGTCTTGACAACGTTATAAGATTAAAATTTACGCGCCATCCCACGAAGAAATTGGTAAATTCTCGATAAATTGAAATGTGACCTGAAAGTTACACGGGGCCCATAGAGGATTTTGAAATTTAATGAAAATTCGTCACGTTAACGCTGTTCCGCTTTCACCACAAAAGTATACGCGAATCATTGTAACTACCTTATTTCGCTATAAATGTATACGATTTACAGTACAGAAATGTGGGTTAATCAATGCGTACGGTCGCAGGATCTACGTTCCTGTACGTGGTTAACCGGGACTTGAGTTTACGGTGCCGTACGCCCTTAACGCCTCTATTGAGTATTTAAATACACGTGGAATATATCTTAGACAGTATATAAATTCTACGTAATAGGCGTCGGGCGTTTGTACATTTTTTTAAAACACGAATATCAGGTCCAAACAATAATTTCGTTGTACACACACTGTGTTTGTATTGTTATCTGTATAGAATAATAAAAATTCTGAGAACTACCCGCTTGTATATGTGTTTCTGCTTTCATAATATCGTCAGCAAATATTTGTATTGAGGGCGTTCGTGTTCGGACGAATTTCCCCCCGTATCAATATGAAATAGATAAAATTTTGACGTTTAACGTATCGACAGTATCCGTTCGGTTAGTTCAACAGTAATTATTTTGCCCCGATCGTTTGTACCGGCCTGTATTTGATAGTGATTTGGGGCCCGGCTTGAAGCAGATAACACTTGCAGATATAGAAGCGGCAACATCATTCATTGTCCCGTTTTTTTTTTTATTTTTTTTTTATTTATTTTTAATTTTATTCCTTATCCGATCCCGGATTCCCGTAAGATCTTATCGGATGCCCTGAGAATATATAACTATAAATTATATATATATATATATATATTGCATGTACGCTGCAAATCTTGTTTCACGGACGACTTGGTCGCGCGTATCGGCCGGCAGGTCGCTCGATTAAGCTCTGCGCTTGATGAAGTACGTACTTGATTTTAATAATTTAATTTCGCGTGCCAAGCCCCCGGGGGGGGGGTGGGGGAGGAATAGGCATTTTTAGATGTGCAACGCCAAACCGTTACGGAAGTAATCGTGGACGGAGACAATTAGGGGTCGTGAAATATTAGGGGATACCCAAAAGTAATCGATAATTTTGACTTTGGAATTCATTTTATTTTGCTAAAAAAGAAACTTTTTAATTATTAATCTACTGTATATATTCACCGATATTATCGACAACTCTACGGCCACTTTTCCGGCAGATTTTCGATTCCCCCCTCGAAGAACTCCTCAAGACCGAAATTGTTGATTACTTTTCGGTACACCTAATACTTCCGCTTATGAAGTATTTTATTGAAAAAATTACTATACAAATATGGTGGACAAAAACAGTATATTCAGTCCTAATATTCGCGGATATAAATTGGGAGAAATGGTCGGTATTTATGTATAAAACAATATGTTATATTGAGCGAAAATTTCGGAGCTCTTGCCGGTTCCATGATCCATGGATTGTCTACGTTATGCACGGCAATACCTCCGTTACTTTTCCGTCATTAGACAGTAATTTTCGTTTTAAATTTTTATTAAAGTTCGACAAGATGGAGTTTATAGAAAATTGAAGTTTTATCAGAACATAGCGCCAATCAAATTTTTCTGTAATTTTATTTTTTCTATAACTTTTTTTATTGCACAATCAACAATCTTACATGTTATAGGTGCAATTGGTTTGAGTATTTGTCCCGACACGGTTATTGTGTATCGCGATTAGTCGAGGGCAAAGTCACGCGAGTGATACTCGGTTTTAATAATTAATATCGCTTCGAAATATCGTCATTAAATTTTTTTTTCACTCTTTATTGGCATAACTGTTTTATTCGTACAAATGTCGAATGTTTTGTTTTTTTTCCACGCGAATCGAGACATAAAAGGGACCACCCAACGATGGCACTTTTGTCATCCCTTACGGCATAAGTTTTGATGTCCTTTCCAGAAGAGGTCTTAGGAGTCCAAATTTACGGTCTAGGTCTATTATTTTCAGTCGGCATTGGGGGGTTAGCATTGGCATAACTCATATCATTTTATGGAATATTTTATGGCATTAAATTGAAATAAAATAATGAAAGACAACGGCAGTCAAACCGTTGATATCTTATTTCGATGATTTTGTCGTCTATATTGGCGTGAGAACTTATCCTGCACAAATTGGGGGGCGGGGGGGCCGGTTTCGGCCGCTCGCCACCTTCAGTAGTTGGCGGTAATAGTCACTTTTGGCACTTTGGATGTTTTTTGGGCGTGAGAACTTATCCTAATTTCAAGAGAACTTACCCTCCACTCTGAGCAGGGGATGGCCTCCCCCTTTTGTCGTCGTTTCGCCAGCTCGCAGCAGAATACAGAGTTCTACGATTTATATATATATATATATATATTTTTTAACGTTCGAACCTACCCCCGGATATTTTCTTCGTCGTTTCGACGATCATTTCATCCCGATAGAATTTCTGCCCGGACTCCGGATTCCCGAGGTACGGACGGATGTTCGATTGGCCGGAAGGAGAATGTCGGCGGTGGAAAAAGAAAAAAAAAAGGAGAGAGATATAGGAGGGTGTCTAACCCTCCGCTGAGGCCTAATTCGTTTCACGGGGGTGGAGGGAGTGAGAGAGGGAGGAATGGAGTCCCGAACGGGACCGGAATTCCGGTCTGCCCCAGCAGAGGCATTTTGTAACTAAGTGCAGTTTCGGTACAAAAATTGACCGTCCGATTCCCTCCCCCCCCCCCCCCCCCCCGCCAGCCCATCAAAAAATGTAATTTATATCGGAGCAGAGTTTCAGATTCAAGGTTAATAAAATTCGTTATCGGGCGAACGTTCTGCAGAACTGCGAAAAAATATCTGTTACGGTCTTTTGTAACGTAGATTTCGTGTATTTCTGTGTCTCCTCTCGCCGGTTTGGTCTTTTGCCAGACCGGTTTTTTAGGCACTTTGAATGTTTTTTGGGCAAATTTTTTTTTTTTTTCAAATTTTACCTAATTTCAAAATCCATCCTGCAGAATCAAAATTCGTCGATTAATTCGCGAATCGATAAAATCTCGTATCGTCCTAATTCACTCGTCCAACCATTTGACAGTGAGGATGTCAAAAAACCATCAAAAGTGCCAAAATGATTAATATACAAAATCAATAATTTCTAATTATTGACCGCGACCTCTCGAAGTACGGTTTGGTCTTTTGACAGGTTTCGGCCGCTCGCCATCTTCAGTAGCGCTGTGTCAGTCACTTCGGATGTTTTTTCATGGCATCCTCACTGCACTCTGTCACTTGTACTGTGGTTGTCTGTCTGTTTTTGTTGTTGTCTGTTATTGTGTTTCTGTCAACTTTTCCCATGTTATTAGTACAACGTGACGCGGTTAATTATATCGTAAAAGAATCTCCCAAAATTTTGGTACATTGGTCAATTTTCGCACTTCCGTCTAGAGAGATATAAACCAACAAATTGACAATATACAAAGTACCCGAAAGTAATCGACATTTTGACTTTGGAATTCATTTTATTTCGCTAAAAAAGAAACTTTAATCTACTATATATTCACCGATATTATCGACAACAACTCTCAGCCGCCAGTTTTCCGGCAAATTTTCTCGATTCCCCTCTCGAGGAACTCCTCAAGACCAGAATACATCTTATCAAATTGTCGATCACTTTTGGGTACACCTAATATTGTACGAACGTGGGGAGATTGCAGAAGCGAGAGTACAAACTACAATATAGCGGATTTTTCGGATATTTTTCTTCAACCCCTGTACTGTTGAAAGTCCCTGTACTTTCACTCTGTCCTGATTTAGGACGAAATCGTTGTCCGGTATCGGTCGTTTTGGGCGAGAATGGTGGGGGGTATCCCTCCCTCTCTCTCCCTCTCTCCCTCCCTCCCTCTCCCTCCCTCCCTCCTACCAAATAAAAGAGAGGGTCCTGTGAGGAATTCGAGTTGAATGGACTTGCAGGAATGGACCCGGTTGAGAGTACGCTTTCGGTGGGTGGGGCGGTGAGGAGGACTCTCCTAATCCTTGAGGAATTCCGTACAAGGACGACCCGGTCGCTCCTTTTTTCGTCCTTAAACAGCCTTAAGAACCCACCTTTCCTCCCCCCCCCACGTTTCTTAATAAAAAAAAGGTATATTTTAGTATTCCCCCCTCCCCAACAGCGTTTACCTTTGAGCCCCACTCAATACCCATTGCGATGACCTATTGACGAATAACGGTTTGTTTTTTTTTTGTCAGCCTTAAAGACAAGGCCGCCTATATTTCTTCCTCCGAATTTTTTTTAGTGTTCATGCGGGGATTTCACCGACAAGTGGCGTTGTACATATTTTTAAGTACGTCAACTGTGGCGATCCGAATCGATAACGGCCTTTATTCGGTCATCGTCGACCTCCACCGGACGTCCGGGAGCGCTCCTCGTCTTTTAATGAAAATTCCAGTGCCGACACTGGCGTTCTTTTAAGGCTCCAACGCGGGGCGTTAACACATCCATATTGGAGACAACACGGCCTTTCCAATACGGTTCCGATTTGCGACTGAATCATTACCTTTTAAATGCACTCTGTTGTAGTGATGACAAGTACTCTCCGCGAGTGTTTTGTGGCCCTCCAAAATATCCGTTTGTATTGATTATTTGTATCGCTCATTGAGTGTTGAAATTAATACCTTGTCGGACTCTCTGCAGTGTTGTTGTACTGTTTGAGGCCGCGGCGGTGTCACGTGACTGGCGCCAGTTCGGCGGCTCGACCGCCAGATGGGGCTTTCCGGTACCGCTGGGTACCGCTAGATGCCGCCAATCGCCGCCGAAGTCCCCCCTCCCTCCCTCCCTTCCCATTATCATCATTATCATCCCCCCGATGGTGGTGATGGGCTTATTGGTATCAGTGAGAGGAGTCGCAACCCCCGTTGAAATGGGCGGTGGCCCATTGTTAAGGGGTGGTGGGGGGGGGTTTCGATTTGCCACCGTTTCGATAGTCATTCCTGGCAATGGGTTTACAGCAGTGCCGAACCCGTTGTTATAGTTGTAGCTATAGTAAGCCCGTAGACGTAAAAATCAGACTCGGGCTCTCAACGATTTTTAAGTCTACTCTACGCCACGGGAGGACGCCAAAGACTCGCCTCTCGTCTCGTCCTCCAGGACCTCCGGGTCCTCTGTGTATCCTGGGCCCCGTCTCGGGCCCTCGAGGAAGACTTTGGTCAAATGCCAATTACAGTTTCGTACCTAGGCCCATTTGAAGACGTGACAATTACCTTTGAGAGTGGGCGCAAATTGAACTCTTCCTCGTTAAACCTACAGTCAGCGCGATAAAAAGAAAAGAGGTTACATAATATCGCCGGCGTTAATCGGCCAATTTTCTACCGGACCCGTTTCGGGCCCTCGACGTCTTCAGTAGTCGATAGACCGGTCGGGCGCCACGTCAGCGCGCCGCTGAAGACGGCGAGCAGCCGAAAATAGACCCCGATGATTTAATAGAATCACACTGTAGGTTCGTGATGTTTCTGTCTCCTCTCTCGCTGATGGTTTGGTCTTTTGCTAGACCGGGGTTTCGGCCGCTCGCCATCTTCAGTAGCGCCCTGTGTTAGTCACCGTTGGCACTTTGGTTGTTTTTCTGGGGGCATCCTCACTGCACTTTCACATGTACTGTCAATGTTTGTAGCACAAAACAGGTATATTAAATTAGTGCAGAAATCGGTCTAGATCATGACCAGTTAGACCAGAGATTCACAGTTTAGTGATAGAAATTCGCATTTAAAATTATTAAAAAACCAGTCTCGAATGCTTGTTATGTGGCCTGAGATCTGTCTCAATTGAGTTTTCCAGGAATTTTTGAGATCAGCTTGTTCAATTACAGTTACAAATTACAATGTCCGGTTTATCGGTCATTTATTTCAGAAAACTGTAAGCGCTTAGATTTGATTTGGTACCATTCTGAACCTTTTTAGATCTATAAAGGTTTTCTCACGTAATTGAGTCGTAGACGAGGATGAAAATGATTGTTTCCCCTTTATCAAATAATAAATCGGTTTTATAGATTACAAAAAGAGAAATTTATGAATTTCTCTCCAATTAGGATTAGAAAACGTTTACCGAACGTTCCAGTTCATCTAGAAATCGGTCTAGTTCATGACCAGATATTCCAGTCTCTTATAAACTGTCAGCCTAATAGTAATTTGACATTTCTTTTTAAATATATTAAATTCAACTTATTTTGGAATCTAGTTTTCACCCAATATTGGTCTAGCATCATCCAACGGACATTTTTCATTTTTTACCCCATTCGGCATTTGCGAAAGTTTTCCACCCAACTGGCAACAGTACTGACATAAACTTTAGTCCAATTATTGGATTAATTTCAATATTTCTTTATGGTTAATTAAATGCGCCAAAAGGACAGTTTTATTGGGTTAAAGTTTGTTCCATTCGACCCTTTGTCTTGTCGGCCTCAGTAGGGGGTAGTTGGGGAAAGATCAGTTTTGCGGCTGGTGTATGAGCTCCTTGGAGGGGGGTTCGTAAAAAATAAAGGGAACGACTCCTTAAGCGGCCCCACTTTGTTTTCCACCCCCAACCTCCCCCCAGGGTCGTAAACTTAAGGCCGGCTTTTCCTCTCTTTTTCCCTGGCCGTTGAAAAATTGCCCTCCTCAATCCTGTAATCCTTGAACGTATCTTCTTTTGGTTGCCGAATGGCTGTAAGAGGAGGAGGAGGAGGAGGTGGTGTCCCACTTTATTAAGTACATTTCGTCTAGTTATAACTTTATTTTTCTACGAAAATGAGGGTGATATTAATCAATTTTGCAATTGTGTGTAAAAATTTTGCAATACTGTTGTTTTCACGAGGAGACAGACACCCGCTCAGTGATAGTTGTGACGCACAGTGCTACTGAAGATGGCCGATACAGGTCTAGCAGAAAACGAAACCGGCGAGAGAAGACTTTGAGGCGACTTGCCGAATTGCAGTTGGAATTTGGGAATGTCAAAATATCAGATTGTAATACCTGTCTGGAATACTGTGCTGTCGAAACCGGTCTAGCGAAAGGCCAAAAATAGGCCTGAGAGGGACTGCAAAATATTTCAGTTTAGAATAACCTGTTTTGTGGTCTGCGAGGGGTTGGAATACCGTAGATTTCGTGTTCTTCCGTCTCCTCTCGCTGGTCTCTTACTAGACCGGTTTCGGCCGCTCGCCATCTTCAGTAGCGGTGTGTCTGTTTTTGTTGTTGTCTGTTATTGTGTTTTTTTTGGGGGGGGGGGGATTTTGTCTGTCTTCTTTGTGTCGAGGGTTTGGCGGAAGGCTCTTTTAACATTTTATTTTTTGTAAAATAAACTTTTCCATGTTATTAGTACAATGTGCGGATGTTAATTATATCATAAAAGAATCCCCCATAATTTTAGTAAATTCGTCAACTTTCGCACTTCCGTCTAGAGATATAAGCTAACAAATTGACAATATACAAAGTACCCAAAAGTAATCGACATTTTGACTTTGGAATTCATTTTATTTTGCTAAAAAAAGAAACTTTAATTATTAATCTACTATATATATTCACCGATATTATCGATAACTCTCCGGCCACTTTTCCGGCAGATTTTCGCGATTCCCCTCTTGAGGAACTCCTCAAGACCGAAATACATCTTATCAAATTGTCGAGTACTTTCGGGTGCACCTAATACTTCCACTTATGTACCATTTTATTGCAAAAATTACTATACAAATATGGTGGGCAAGAAAAGTATATTTAGTCCTAATATTCGTGGATATAAATTTGGGAGAAATGGTCGGTATTTATGTATAAAACAATATGTTATATTGAGCGAAGATTTCGGAGCTCTTGCCGGTTCCATGATCCATGGATTGTCTACGTTATCCACGGCAATATCTCCGTTACTTTTCCGTTATTAGATCATCTCTGTAGTCGGGATAAATACTGTATTTGGGGGTGGGGGCGGCTTCTTTATCTGCAGGGGACAAATAAAGAACAGCATAATAAAGATAAAGTTTGATTGTGGCACACCCCCGGGGGGTCCGTCCGGTAATTCAATTCAATTGTATCCGAACACAACCCCCGTTTAAACAATTAATGGTAGGTGTACGCAGAGGGTTTGTGCGTAGAACCTACCCCCGTTAATGGGCGGTGCGGCGGGGGTAGAGACCACCCTTAGGAAGGTGGCTAATCGATTTTAAACGCCTTTATAACTCGCCCCCCCCATCCCCCACACACACACCCCAAAATAAACAACGGTAAACGATAATTGTAAAACGCTCCCGGCCAATTTTTACCCCCTTTTCCTTGGTTCGGTTAATATCAACCCTCCCCGAGTTATATAAAACAAGATTAGATATTCAATTTTAATTGCCGGGCCAATCTTTCAGTTCTTCGTACCCAAAAGGGTACCCAAAAGTAATCGACAATTTGATAAGATGTATTCAGGTCATGAGGAGTTCTTCAGGAGGGGAATCGAAAATTTGCCCGAAAAGTTGTCGATAATATCGGTGAATATATAGTAAATTAAAGTTTTTTTTTTAGCAAAATAAAATGAATTCCAAAGGCAAAATGTCGACTACTTTTGGGTACCCCTAATATATTCAAATAATTAACGACACATGCCAGCAAGATAACATTTTGTTATCAATTTAATTATTTTAAAAATACCTGTTTTGTGGTCCGCGAGGGGTTGAAAATACCGTCGATTTCGTCTGTTTCTGTCCCCTGTCTCGCCGGTTCGGTCTTTCGCCAGACCGGTTTCGGCCGCCCGCCCGTCTTCAGTAGCGTCGCTGTCACCTGTACCTGTTTTTGGCGGTCTCCGAGTACAGCGACGCAGTACAGTGCTTTGGGATGGCCCTAAAAAAACATCCAAACTGCCGAAAAGTGACTGACACAGCGCTACTGAAGACGGCGAACGGCCGAAACAGGTCTAGCAGACCAGACCAGCGAGAGGAGACTGAAACGAAAATCTACGTTACCTATTTTTATACAGCTTATTTATTACAGGGGCAAGTGTATCTCACATTCGGGGACAGTGGGGAATTGACGGGGTATTATATAGGACGAATTTCGCGAAAATCGTGGAATATTTTTTGAAACGACAAAATTTTCGATTTTTTAATTTTCCTCCACGGGGCAAGTGTATCTCACCTGAGGACCACTGTTTAGGCGAAATATTTATATTTAAAAAATGTTCAAAAACTCACCCCTATAGGCCGAGTTTATCTCATCTGCGGACTCATCATATAGGACAAAATTTGGAAATTTTTTTAAATTACAAATATGTACGACTTTTTAACTCAACTTCAGCAGACAGGGATTCGGCTCCAACTTGAAGTCGGACAGTTTTTTTAGCCGTTTACTTAGATGTGAACTTCGGACATCCTTTCTTCCTCCCCTACCGGTATTTCTGCCCTTAATTTTGTTGTCTTCTCCCGTGAAATCGCCGAAAGAGTTGGTTTTAAACGAGGCCGTTTCGTCCGTTGCCGTTTGTAAATGCAAATTTAAGTGCTTACACCTCCTCCTCCTCCAACCCCATCGGCGGTCTTATCCAATCACCATTTGCATGGACGGCTCGGAAGGGCGAATTGAATTTGTGTTCTGGGGGCGGTTTAGAGCTTACCGGTGGCCGACTTCGAATTAAATTGGCCCCGTCCGGACTTGACGCGCCCCTTAAGCATCGTCGATGCCGGATGATAAACCGCGCTTTGTTTAACCCTTGGGCGAATGATTTTTTTCTCTTTGTTTAGACCGGAGAAAAAACATGTTGGCTAGGTTTAATAATAGGTAAAATTTGGTTATTTTCGTTAGTAAAAAATTGTTTACGAATTTTATCGTTCCGGCCATTCTCTGACCAACGAAGGTTTCACAAATTCTGTGCCCTTTTTTCAATTCATCCTCCGCCTAAATCTGACCCAAAAATGAACAAGGGTTTAGAAGGTGAATGCCTGAATAATTGAAATTTAGATAGTATTCCCTTTCGATGTGAAATCGTCGTTAAACGTCTTCCGTACCGCAATTATTTAGTTGCCAGCGGTATATTCCGAACGGCGATAGATTCACCCGCAACGCCCATCCGAACCGGTCTATTATTTAGTCTACTGTTTGTCATCAGATTGTCACGTTGTCCAGGTGTCTCGTCCAACCTAAACGAGCAGAAAATATACCTGGAAAAAAAAACGGGTATATTGGTCCCTCTTCGTACTTTTACACCGGTTGGCCGCATAAACCGATTGAAAACACAAAGTGGTCCTCTAAAGGTTTCTAAAAAAAAAAAACCTTTCTCCGATTTATGTGATTGTGATCGCCCGTTACTCGCTCAGTTCAAGTCAAATTTTTCAATTAGGCTACACTTTGATACCGCTTTTTTATACAATCGATACGATTTCGAAACGGCACCATTAAATTGATTGATATAAACGAGAACAGCACTCTAAATCACGCTAAATTTGAATGGCAACATATTTGATCGTATAGGTAAAATTATCGCATATTTATTCAACATTTATATATATATATATATATATATATATATATATATATATATATATATATTAGGGATGCCCAAAAGTAATTAACGTTTTGACTTTGGAATTAATTTTATTTTGCTAAAAAAGAAACTTTAATTATTAATCTACTATATATTCACCGATATTATCGACAACTCTCCGCCGCCACTTTTCCGGCAAATTTTCGATTCCCCCCTTGAAGAACTCCTCAAGAATTGGCAAGAGATGAGAATGGAGGCACTATTTAAATTTACTTAAACATATATATATATATACAGAGGGTCCAAAAAAATGTATCCACTGTTTAACAGTCCATAACTTGCAAACTAATTGACTGAGTTGTCTCATTTTTGGTGAAAGTGTAGCTTAAAGTCCAACTTAAAGATATATCACACTGTAGGTGTTCGAAATGGTCACCATTAAAACATCCACACACAAACTGCAGCACCAACTGCAACCTGTTCAGTCGGATATTGGCTCTGTTCGATACTCATCATTAATGTTTTCGTACTTAAAATACCACTTCGAAACTGACTTCCTTTCATCCAATTCTAAGCCTTGGGCCGGCCACGTTTACTCGAGGTACGTGACAGGGTACAACTGACACAACAGAACACTGACTATCTGACAAAACAGAACGACGCAATACAACGTATTGTAGGGCGCGATTGCCGAACTACAACACTATAACACTACCGAAAATGAGACAACTCCGTGTCAATTAGTTTGCAAGTTATTGACTTTTAAACGGTGGTTACATGTTTTTTGGACCCCTCCGTATATATACACGTGTCTGGTTTTGAACATGACGGTGATGTTGGAAACACGAGTGGTTTTACCTGGTAGTTTGAAAGTTGTAGACGTTGTTTGGGGGCTTGTCACGCGAGAACTTGGCGGACTTGTTGCCGACGAGTTGTGTTCGGCAACTCGTTGAACAACGGCCGTGTGTTTCTGAAAACAACGTTAAAATTGGCTTTATTAATTCGGCCGTGTAGCTTCGTGACTTTCGGCGAATTTCAGAGACCGTTCTGCAGAAAGTCGGGCTGCGGAGACCGGCTTCAATTTCAACGGCGTGCAGATCTGCGTGCGGCAAAAAATGAATTTATTATAAGACAGCGCTCATTCGAAAACCGAGGAAAAGAGACACTTCGGATTGGGACAATGACGGGCTGTAAAGCGTTTTGAAAAGACACCGACGGTTGGAAAAAGGAAAGCGTTTTTCCGGTTGGTGGCGTGACGTGGCGGGGGAGGGGTTTAGTGCACGTTCTGAGGCGGTTTAACAATGGACACAAAGCTTTTCTCGGATTAGGCCCGTGTCGGATTTCATTACGCCTTTTTTTTTTTATTATTCCCAGGTTTCGCTGTAAAAAAAAAAATAAAAGTAGGTTTTTTAAAAGAAAAAACCCCGGTCGTAACGTAGGAGAAGAGTCGCCGCGGACGGCTGGGCGGCACTGCGTTTCGTTTCGCTCCCGAGATTTTATTTTATTTTTTTTTATTATATTTTATTTTTTTCCTTCCGTACGCGATAAAGCAGCCCTGCCCCGGGTTGTCGTCGTGCACGAGAATATGTGGAGAAAAGCGGCACCGTACTGTGAAATGTGGTGTTGTGTGTACCCCGACGAAATAGCTCATTTCCAGTTTACCTGCATAATCTGGAATTTACGAGAACGTATAATAAAACGGCCGGAACGGAATGAAATAAAATTGAATTGATGTTTTCAATGAATTTCTGTTGTAGAGAAACGACTCGCGTGGAATCGCCATACCCGACTGAAAATCGTATATTTGGACTGTCGGGGACCTCTTTTGAAAAGGACATCAAAACTGACAATGGTCGACAAACTGACAATATATATAAAGCTATACCAAAACCGACACGGAAATACCAAGAAACGCCAATAAATCCGACATCGCTCGCATCCAAACATTCCGGTCGAAAGTCCTTCCAGTACCATCCTTAATGCCCCCCCCCCGGGTATGTTTCTAACCGAACAATCCACATAATGACCTCAACATACCCCGACAAAATCACGCTTCCTTAAATTCCATTCCCGCCTCTCTCCACGTCCAAATCCACTCCCTTCAGTCCCTTTCCTCTTTTACCCATCCGTTATCCTGGTCTAGAGACTTTCTGTAGGCCGAATACGGGTCAAAAGTACCATCACTGGACGGCGTCTTTATCGAGTGAAACTAATCGAACAAACCCCAACTGTACCTATAACCGGCGTACAGTTGATTGTACAATAAATAAAGTTAAAAAAAAGGGAAAAAAATATCGATGTTTCCCCGAATAGATCTTGAATTATCACTAGCCGTTGTGGGATTTTTCCCGGTCGGAGCCTGACTGTAAGTTTCGATTCATCCCCCACAGCCGGTATTATTTATCAGATTTTTCGTAACAATTTCGAAGCAATTATCGAAACACGCACCGGCGCCCCTCACTCCGCCAATGCGTCTCCAGTTGCGTCGTCGGAAGGGTTGAAATCGGAGGATCAAACGCGACGCCCGTTCGATAATTGAGTTTATAGGGTGTTTGAGTTGAAGTTGACGACTCTGTGTTCGGAGTTGAGTTTCTCCACCGACCCCCAATTAAGGGCGGGGGGCCGATATTGAATCAACATTTTCCCGCTTACCCCCGTTGCTTTACAACCCCTTTTCCCGTTTCGCCCGATGTGGTTGGGGGCGGTTTTCGGGGAATGCCAACGCGAGGAAATTTTCTTTTATTTTATTTTTAATGCGCAATCAACGAATGTACCTGTGTTTTTTGGTCTGCGAGGGGTTGGAATAACGTCGGTTTGCGGCGTTTCTGTCTCTACTGAAGATGGCGAGCGGCCGAAACCGGCTAGAGGAGACAGAAACACCACAAACCTACCGGGGAAAAATGTTTGAAATTTCGAAACTCTGTTTGGAACACTAAATACCGTGTTGTAGGGGACTCATTTAACTGATATTTAGGTTAGTGGCGTTCAGGCCGCTGTATAATGTCCGCAACGCAATAATTTAATCTATTCGGAATAAATACTGGGATAAATAAAACGGAATGTTATTATAGCGTAGATTTCGTGTGTTTCCGTCTACTCTCTCGCCGGTTTTGGTCTTTCCCTAGACCGTGGTTTCGGCCTCTCGCCGTCTTCAGTAGCGGTGTCGGTCACTGTTGGCACTTTGGATGTTCTTCAACCATCCGCAAACCGCAAAACACAGGTGCTACTGAAGACGGGCGGGCGGCCGAAACCGGTCTAGCAAAAGACCAAACCGGCGAGAGAGGAGACGGAACTTCAAGTGTGTATTCCATGTTAGTCGGACTGAAATAAATAAATTGATTCCGTAGATTTGGCGTGTCTCCGTCCTTTTTCCAGACCGGTTTCGGCCGCTCGCCATCTTCAGTAGCGATGTTAGTCTTAATCGGAGTGCAAGTGACAGTGACGCGGTGCAGTGAGGATGCCCAGAAAACATCCAAAGTGCCTAACACCGCTACTGAAGATGGCGAGCGGCCGAAACCGGTCTAGCAAAATACCTCTAAGCGTCGGCCTCTCAACTCGGTCGAAACGTGTTATTGTCACTGTTCCTTTATAGGAATAGTGTCATTGAGCCTATTCTCGGGGCCTTATCTCGAACGGACGGATAATTCAATTTCGTTTTCGAAATTTGTGTTTAGTGATAATAGCCGGTCGTTTAAAATTCGAAAGCTAAACAATTGCCGGTGGACAGTCGCAGATAACAATAATTATGGTAATTTAAGGGAGGGGCTCGGCGGAGGGAAAATTGGGGCTATCGGCTTTTCACCCCGGGGGCGTTGGAAAAACTGCTGCCGGTCAAACAATTACAGTTTACAGTTCGTGAAAATGTCTATAGATAGACGTTGACAAGGAAAATCGATTCAGTCGGATGAAAGTGTCTTCAGAATATGTCACCTCTTAACATAATATATCGGGTCGACAACTAAGTAATTGCAGATTTCACCGTACATATTTTTTTAAGTACGTCGACATCTTTGCACAGATAAGATTCTTTGATATGTTGTGCTGAAACATTCAGTATCAAAATTACATTGACCGGTTGAACTGTTTGTGTGTGTGTATAAAAAGCTAAAACACGGTGAACCGAAGTGAGCATTTCCGTCACATTTCGCATTTTTATTTCCGCCAAGGTGTTAATGCCTCGCGGGCTCATAAAAAATTCCGGTCGGGGGATTTTTCATTAAAAGACGAGTAGCGCTCCGGACGTCCAGTCTGGAGGTCGATGATGACCGAATAAAGGCCATTATTGTGATTCAGATCTCCATAGTTTAACAAGGGGAGAAGTTGAATGTATCTTATACGTGCATTCAAAACCATCTACGGCTTATCTGTGCAAGGATGTACAAAACGCCACTTGTTGGTTAAATCCTCAATTACTTAGTCGTCAACCCAATAACATAATTGTCTTCGAAACAATTAGTTGAAAACAGTAAAAGTTACAGGGAATTGAGAAACATATCACGGGGGGTTTTCCCGCATGTATTGGCCAAACGCCCGTATTATATAATGGACTGTAGTTTTTAGGGTTAATTAAATCATGGGTAAGCCCCATGTCGCAGCCTCGGAAATGGTTCGGAGAACCACCCATGGGGAGGGACACCTCATCCCCGGAGGGGGGGTGGGATTTCCTTCGCCAATTTTCCATCAATTTCAACTAAGGCCCACTCACATTTGGAACTCCCGAATGGGGTAGATCGGGGACGATCTCGCGGACGGAATTACCGCCAGGATTACCGAGGTGATAATAAGAATTTTTATGGGTTTCAGGAGGGCCCGTAACGGGATCCATTCGTCAGACTTCCGAAGACAGTTTAACTTAACGGCCGGAGAAAGTCTAGGGAGTTCAGAACAAAAGCCTCTTAAATCTGAAAATCTAATTTTAATTACTCGCCGTAGCTAAATTGATCTTCAGGGGCTGTTTGTAGCTTTGTGCTTTGGGAAGACCGCCAAATGATAAATAATAACGTAGATTTCGTGATGTTTCTGTCCCTCTCGCTGGTTTGGCCCTTCGCTAGACTGCGGTTTCGGCCGCTCGCCGTCTTCAGTAGCGCCGTCCTAGTCACTTTTGGCACTCTGGATGCTTTTTGGGGGCATCCTCACCCGCACTGTCGCCTGTACTGTCACAGTGCCCGCGAAATACATCCAAATGCCAAAACTATAGACCGGTTTCAGCAGTAATTAATAATAAATTAGATCGTGGGTGGGCAAATGTGGCTCTCAGTTAAGTGCGGCTCCCAATGATAATTTCAAATCCCTTTTTTAGAATACCTGTCTTGTGGCCTGGGAGGGGTTGGAATACAGTATATTTCGTGTGTTTCCGTCTCCTCTCGGTGGTTTCGTCTTTTGCCAGACCGGTTTCGGCTACTCGCCGTCTTCAGTAGCGGTGTTAGTCACTTTGGATTTTTTTGTTTTCTAAAGCAAAAGACCAAACCAGCGAGAGGAGACAGAAGCACACAAAATCCACCCCTTACAGACCACAAAACGGGTATTCTAAACTAGATAAATAATAAATTCCGGTAATGTATCACTATGAGGCTATAACAGAGGGGTTTCGGAACAATTAAACGGATAGCAATATACGGTGGAAATAAATATAATGCGAAAATTGTTAACATTATGTGAGTATTGGTCTTTGGTATTATGCAATGAGGGTATTATTAGTGGCCTTAAGAAACTTGTCAGCCTTTCGTAATTATTCGACTAAGTCAAGGAGAGTTTATTGTCAAATTAAAATTAAATTCGAATGAAACGCTGCAGCTGGCGACATTTCCAGCCGCGGATCGGATTCAACTTCGCGTTATTAAGGGGGCCCCAGGTAAGGCCTAAGCCCCGGGACTTACTTTCCTAAGCCCCCACCGCGCGCGCCGTGATAACCGACGGGATAAATTGTAATTAACAAGAGTTTATAAGCGTCGTCCCGAAGTGTCACATATAAAGTAGGGGATGCTAACGGGGGGGGCGCTTACAACCCCTAGAGATTCAGCCGTTTCCAACCTTTCCCCCGTTTACGACTTCAACGCCCGGAAATTCAATTAAATGCGCACCATCCAGGCTAATAATATTAACGGCTTAATTTTCACGAATCTAGAAATTATTGTCGCGCTTTTCTTAAATCTTCGGGGCGCACAACCTGACATCGGTGGGTTATTTAACCCCTATATACCCCAGGATATAGTGTTTCTCTATAAACGTTTGGATATTTCTCTAAAGACTGTACTGTGACTTGTGTGTGTATACTGAACTGTAATGAACAGTACGACGGGTGACAGTGCAAACAGGATGCCCCGGACAGGCGTCCGGAGTGACTACTGAAGACGGCGAGCGGCCAATAGACTAAATCAGCGAGAGGGGACGGAAGAAGGCTCAATGATGTGCTGTTCCTACAACACAATAAAACGTTTCGACGAAGTTGAGAGGCCAATGCTTAGAGGTATTTTGCTAGACCGGTTTCGGCCGCTCGCCGTCTTCAGTAGCGCGGTGTTAGTCACTCTGGATGTTTTTTGGGCATCCTCACTGCACTGTCACTGTCACCTGTACTGAAGATGGCGAGCAGCACCCATAGGACCGACACTGTTGTGCCCAATGGGCCATGGGGCCGTTCTAACAGAACAATAACGGAATATCACGAGAATAACCAAAAATTAATCAAATATTTTATAAATTTCCCATGTTTCTGTCTCCTCTCTCGCTGGTTTGGTTTTTTTCTACACCACTTCTACAGTACATGTGACAGAACAGCGCTACTGAAGGCGGCGAGCGGCCGAAACCGGTCTGGCGAAAGACCGAACCGGCGAGACAGGAGACAGAAACAACCCCTCGCAGACCACAAAAGATATTCTAAACTAAAATATTTTGTACCTTCTCAGGCCTATTTTAGCCTTTCGCTAGACCGGTTTCGGCCGCACAGTATTCCAAACAGGTATCTAAATCAAATATTTTGTCATTTCCCAATTCAAACTTCAAAGCGCAAGTCCCGTCAAAGTCTCTCGCCGGTTTCGTTTTCTGCTTGACCGGTATCGGCAGCTCGCCATCTTCAGTAGCACTGTTCGTCACTGCCATCACTGAACGGCCGAAACCGGTCTATCAAAAAAAAAGAAACGGAAAAGCGAGAGTGTCTGTCTCCACGTGAAAACAACAGTATTTCAAACACTAGCAGACCACAAAACAGGCAACAGACTAATTATATTTCCCAAATTTACCGTATATTTCTAGATCTAACTGTCTCGATTCTGTGCATTAGGATCCGACCGGTTTAGAACAAGCTATTTTTTGCAAGAATATTTTGGATACAACATTTTGGGCTCAACATAATTGGGCCTAATAATGCTAGTCAACAGCTGTGTAAACTCTTTCCAGTGCGTAATATCCCAACTGTGTAAACTGTTGCACAGACGGGGGGAGGAACAGTTTAATTTTTGTCTGTAAGTAATACGACAATTGTCCTAACGAGGTGACCTTATTTTATTGTGTTGGGGGTGCAGAAGGCAGTTTACGCAATTTGATTTTTCCTAGCGTTGAAAAGTAGGTAATTTTTTATCCCAAACTCCCTCAACACAGTTGTCCCCAAATGAGATACACTTGGACTAATAAAGGCTTACAAATTTTGCAGTTGAAAATCTTTGAAAAATAAGGTGCGACATAGAATGTCCTGAAGGATATTACAGTGTTTACAGTATTTGGATCAGGGACGAAGTAAACACCTGTAGTGGCTTAGGACTCAACTTGAGTTTCGTTTGGCGTCTCTAATTTACAGTCGGGTTGGCAGAAAACAGCTTTCTAAGAGCTTAACAGCCCGCACCGAGCTTAGGAGGAAGATTTAATCGTTTTTAAGACGCGGGGCGGTAGGGATTAGCGCGGTTAAGTGCAGTAAACGGGCATACATCAAATGCAAGTACTGTCAAGTTGGGAAAACGGCGGCGTGTAGAGCGCGTCAGCGGTGACAGACCGCCTTTCGTGAAAGCGTAAATTGGCCCGGAGGTGACTAATAGGCAGACACAGTGCTAAGTGGAGGACAGAACTTGCAAAGCCACTCCCCCCCCCCCTTCGGCAAATACTCAAGTTGCATTACTTGGGCGACACGTAACAGAATAAGGGGCGGCTAACCGACTTGGACAAGTATTAACGACAATTTTCCCACGTAGATTTTCCCGCATCAACTATTCTCCGAACGATCGGATTAAGGCACGATTGAAGAACAAAATGTTGGACAGGTTTAATAGCGTGATTTCACGGAAAAAATATAAGAAAAACTTCTGGTAACACATGTGGCACATCACGCCGATATAGGGTCTAGAAGGCAGGATTTACATTAGCTTAGTCGAGACCAAATAATCGAGAAATATAGGGTAAATATAGAAAATGATTGTTACCTATTTTGATAGTATCAAAACGTAGTATCACGGCCGCTCAGCGATAGTTGTGACGCACAGTGCTACTGAAGATGGCCAGCTGCCGATACCGGTCCAGCAGAAGACGAAACCGGCGAGAGAAGACGATTTGAAGTTGGAAATGACAAAATATCAGATTGCAATACCTGTTTGGAATACTGTGCGGCCGAAACCGGTCTAGCGAAAGGCTGAAATGGGCCTGAGAGGAACCAAAATATTTCAGTTCGGAATACCTGTTTTACGGTCTGCGGAGGGGTTGTTTCTGTCTCTTGTCTCGCCGGTTTGGTCTTTCGCCGGACCGGTTTCGGCCGCTCGCCATCTTCAATAGCAGGATTCTGTCACTTGTACTGTAAAAGTGGTGTAGACAAAGACCAAACCAGCGAGAGAGGAGACAGAAACACACGAAATCTATAAAATATTTTGATTAATTTTTGGCTATTCTCGTGATATTCCGTTTTTGTGCCGTTAGAACGGCCCCCATTAGTCGTAACAAATCTGCGACAATAATTATCTTTAGGGAGAGAAGAGGAGTCTGTCGGTCCTGTGGGTTAATTTCGCCCGTTGGCCTTGGCGGCTTATTACGCTCAATTGAAGTCTTTAATTAATGGTTCAATTAGCGGCCCACCCCCCCGCAGCCAAATAAGTCGGTCCATTTATATGCTAATTTATTTCGAGGTGTGCAACACCCCCAACAATTTATTTCACAGCGTCCGTTCGGTCTATAATTTATTATCAACCGATTCCCAACCCCCGGGGAACGGTACAGCGGTAAACCTGTCTATAGTCACCCTCCGAAAGCTTATCAATTTGTATCCATAAAATATTTTGTCTAACTCCTAGAAAATGCATTCAAGTCATCCCATTTGAAATTCCCGTTCGTCCATTTTGTCCATAAAAAATATTTATTTATTATTTTTTTATTATTTCCCAAGAGATGGATGTAATAGAGAATATGGAGATTTTCATGGACAAACAAAGCAACATAAAAATGCCGACAAAAATCCCGAAAAACACACCACAAGTACAAGTGACAGTGACACGGTGCAGTGAGGATGCCCCCCCCAAAATAACATCAAAGTACCAAAATTACTGATATCCAAAATCAATAATTTCTAATTATTGACCGCGACCCCGAAGTACTCGAGATTTCGCGTGTTTCTGTCTCCTCTCTCGGCGGTTCGGTCTTTCGCCAGACCGGTTTCGGCCGCTCGCCGTCTTCAGTAGCGGAGGTGTTAATCACTTTTAACACTTTGGATGTTTTCGTGGGCATCCTACCGCCGCGGTACACGGTTCAGTGAGGATGCCCCCCAAAAAACGTCCAAACACCGCTACTGAAGACGGCGAGCGGCCGAAACCGGTCTGGGAGGACTGGGATTGGAGACAGAACACGGGTTCGTGTCTTCCGATATTCCTTCATTGATACTCTAATGAATTCTGCCGCTTTTGAACATTTGTCTCTCTCTATATATAATCGAATTTCTCCTTATAAGACCATCTCCAGCCAACACTGAAATAATAATTGCTTGAAATAATTTTAACGTCGGTTTAATTACTGCCGTATATCGAATCGGGATTTTGTCCCAATCGGCGAAGATTTTACGACTTTTCCGTATTCCCCTTTGGGATATTCAATCGGCCGTATAATTCGAGCGACGAGCCGTGGAAATTTCAACTGGCGACGACGTAATGCAGTTCATTTTTGCCTACTTTCAATTGGCGCGCGTTGAAAGCGAATGCACCTCTTTGAATGCAGCGCTCAAGCCCGCAACCCGTCATTATAATCGTAATGCATTTCATCTGAAATTTCAATCTCAATTCCATTGAACTCCGTGTCCGTTTCCCCTTTGTCGTCCGAGAGCTTCCTCTTCACAGTTTCCGCTTCCTCTCAATTGAAGGCAAATTGACTGACATTTCATTGCGGCGGTTTTATTAGGGCATTGAAAACGCTTCGATGTCACCCTCCGGTCGATAATCGTACACACTATAATTATGTATGTATAAATAAAAATCTGTGTTTAATATACCTGTTTTGTGGTCTGCGAGGGGTTGGAATACTGTAGGTTTCTGTCTCCTCTCGCCGGTTTGGTCTTTTGCTAGACCGGTTTCGGGCCGCTCGCCATCTTCAGTAGCGCTGTGTTAGTCACTGTTGGCACTTTGGATGTTTTTTGGGCATCCTCACTGCACTGTCACTTTCACATGTGACACTTTCACAAACTGACAGACACTACAGTACAAGTGACAGTGACAGTGGGCAGTGAGGATGCCCAAAAGACATCCAAACTGCTAACAGTGACTGACACAGGGCGCTACTGAAGATGGTGAGCAGCCGAAACCGGTCTGGCAAAAGACCAAATCACGAACCTACAAAAATCTGTGTTATTTTAAATAGGCATATTCTGTAGGCAATAATAAGGGAGAAGCCCATCGGCTTTCCCTCGTTTTTTCTAAAAATTTAATTTCTTTATTTTTCTGGCACATTTAGATCACGTGACCACTTTTTTGGAGGGGGGGGGGGTTTGAACGATTGGATCTTGTATTTTTTTTGTACTCAAAAACCTGGAAATTTAAGATCTGTACGTGGAATGAGGTCGGAGACACAGTTATGTTGACAGTATATAAAGATGATGTCTAAAAAATCCGTACAAAAAAATATATAAAATATCTAAGTAATATAGTGTTTTATACTATTATTAGGTGTACCCAAAAGTAATCAAAATTTTGACTTTGGAATTCATTTTATTTTGCTAAAAAAGAAACTTTAATTATTAATCTATTATATATTCACCGATATTATCAACTACTTTTCCGGCAAATTTTCGCGATTTCCCTCTTGAAGAACTCCTCAAGACCGAAAATCTTATCAAATTGTCGATTACTTTCGGCGTACAATCGGATCATAATTCCACTGAATTAATTTTTTTTTTAACTGAACGGATAAAATACCTCCGTTTTGTGTCTTAATAAAATAAAATTGCCGTAACTGTATAATGCATTTCGTCTATTCCAATCGATATACAATTGCCGATTTCCTTGTTTCGTCACATTTTATCGAACCACCCCCATCCCTCCCCACGCAACTCATCTTTTCATAAATTTTCCCGGCCCCGAACCGGCAATTTGTTATTCAAATCCCTTTTCGTATTATGCTAATTTATATAAATTCACCCCGGCTCCCGGTCGTGGAGACCGAAATGACCGAATAGGCGATTATGATTGTCGACGATTTCCCATAGTATTTCGTGCCAATTTATCAACAATTTTCCCGCTCACGAACAACGCGGAAATTGTCGGAGAAATGTTTTTCCCGAACCCACTTCACAATTCAGGTGAATGTAAACGCGTTTTCGGTAATTCGGCCCAGAGAAACGGTTACCAATCTTTTTGTTCATTAGCGTACCCAATGACATATTTATCCTATAAATTGCTGCTCTAATTTATGAAATTTAGTGATTAGCCGTATTGTCAATTTCACGTGAAATGAGTTTAAATTTTAAAAAATAAGCTAATTTATAATGTTGATAAGGAGAATATATTTACGTTCATTGGTGTTCGGTTACCAATCTTTTTGTTCATTAGCGTACCCAATGACATATTTATCCTATAAATTGCTGCTCTAATTTATGAAATTTAGTGATTAGCCGTATTGTCAATTTTACGTGAAATGAGTTTAAATTTTAAAAAAATAAGCTAATTTATAATGTTGATAAGGAGAATATATTTACGTTCATTGGTGTTCGGTTCCAAATCTTTTTGTTCATTAGCGTACCCAATGACATATTTATCCTATAAATTGCTGCTCTAATTTATGAAATTTAGTGATTAGCCGTATTGTCAATTTCACGTGAAATGAGTTTAAATTTAAAAAAAAGAAGCTAATTTATAGTGTTGATAAGGAGAATATATTTACATTTTAGATAGATTTACAATAAAAATTGAATTTTTCCTTAAGGTTTCGGGCTCCCGATGAGACGTTTTCCTCCCCCTCCCTGAAGAGAAAAAGATATTTTGTTTTTCACTGTTTTATTGTCATTATTGTATTTCCATATAATATGTGACATGACGTCAAGAATTTCTTAATTATATCACACGGTTACTTCCTTTTTCAGTCTGTATGGAACTTTCGGTGTGTCGGAAGATATTAAGGGTTTGTACCCTTACTGTTGTATTTGGGGTACCCGAAAGTAATCGACATTTTGACTTTGGAATTCATTTTATTTTGCTAAAAAAGAGACTATAATTATTGATATATTCACCGATATTATCGACAACTTTTCCGGCAAATTTTCGCGATTCCCCTCTTGAGGAACTCCTCAAGACCGAAATACATTTTAATTGTTGATTACTTTTTGGTACACCTAATATTAGGATGGTGGGCGATTTCTGTGTGAAATTTAATATATTTTTGGCTAAAACTGGACATTCGATGAGGTCTATCAAGTGATAGAAACTGGGCGGATATTGGGGGGGATTTCCTCCCTTCGTCGCTGAAATAAGAACAGTGGTTCTGCAACTAAAATAAATGTGAGATAAAAAAAAAAACTGGCTCCCGGTAATTAGTCACCCCCGGCGAAAAAGAGCCCGTTTAATAACTCCGGGTCTTGCTAAAACAGAAAAAAAAAGTAAATTAACAAAAAAAGAAAATAAAAGTCAGAAGGGGAGGGGGAGAAAAAACGGAAAATGAAATTAGCACCGGGTCCGACATCAAACGACCACCCCACTACAATGGGTCCGGGACAAACCCTTAATACCGCCGAATTTAATATATTACTTTCTACCGAGTTCGGGTGGACTTCGGATAAAGTCAGGAGAGCTTCGGCCGAAAAGCTCCCTCTTCAGGGTCTCATCGCGCTAAACCGCCCCCCACAAAGGTCTTATTGCCCTTCCATTCCAATTCTAAGTTCTAATAACGCACGAAACAATTTATTTACAGCAGATACTCTCACTTCATCACTATCATCACTACTGTTCGTGTTCTATCTACCGTCCAAAAACTCTCTCTCTCTGTCTATAGCTGTAAAATTTCCTCGTTCACCGACTCTAAATCAAGTTCATCTTCACTCGAGCTCATTTGGCTTTACTACGTTCCGTGGTAATGAAGAGAGAAATTTCAATTTTTCCATTCCTTCTGCCGAAGCTGTCAAATTCGAACCGATGCCGAAAATGCAGTCCGCTTCGTGGCACTGGACTAATCTCGGATAAGAGAAATCTTACGCAGTTTGAAAGCTCTTCGTAAGATTCTATACGCAGTGCTTAGGGCCGGACTTCAAAGGACGAGATATCACAAGCATAGACAAGATAAGGGAACATAAATAGATTACACAGCGCATCGAATTTCCGCACCAGACAAAGTGGTGTGCGAGAGTTTATTCATAATGTCTATTAAAAGTTCTATTGAAAAAAAAATACTCTGTATTATGAACCACTGGTCTAGAAGATAGTTTTAGTTTGGCCGATTCCTTAAACATGCACCCTGAAACTAAAATTTGCTCCGCATCTGTAAATGTATTTTTTCTATTCGATTCTCTATTCCGGTCGGCCGTTCTGCCTCAATACTGCCCCTGTAAATATACAATTACAATTCACACGAAAAAAAAACCCCAAAGTGATCTCTCTTGACCCCCTGTAAATATATAATCGGATTTAAACCTGACCATAGTTATTCTTCACACGGCAGAAACACACACAGGTCTCTGGTCGAAGATTGAGGGAAACAGATTTGTGCGCGCCGATTTATAAATTTCGGAGTGTATCGATTTAATTGATCCTACGGGGGCGGGGGGTTGGTGGTAAATGGGATGCCGCAAGCCATAAATCTCATCCGCGGGCCCTAAAGGTTGCCCCTAACCTGCTGTCTCCCGCCGACCTTTTCTCACCCTCTCCTTCTACATCATCCCCCAATACCCGTCCAACCCCTCTCTCACTCGGTCCCAGGTACGTGAACAACACACCGATGTACAATAAGACATTAAAGGTAGAACAATCCCGCCGCAGTGATGTACGACACCGATAAACCGGGATTCGAACGGTCCTATATATATATATATATATATATATATATATATATATATATATATATGTATATAAATCGTCGGGATAACCGCCCTTGACATAACAGGCGAGAGAGAGTATATTTCAGGGGAGAAAAAAGTCTAAAATATAAATACAGTAAACCGGATCATACAGTCCAACTGTTGGGCGCACAAATCTGTTATCCATGTCCCCGATAGATTAGTTGAATTTACAATAATAAACATTAAATTTTGTAGAAATATCATTGAAACAACACTAGTGGGCGCATCCACTCGGAGACATTGCCGAAATATCATTTTCGAGTAAAAAAAAAAATTAAATCGTTGCAAATTTTGTGCCAAAAAACGTGCCCGACCTTGTCCGACTATGAAAAACTAATAACTAATGAATGGACAATATTTATTACTTTTGTAGGTCATTATATAAATTTGTAATATAGGGGCAGTATTTATCAGATTATTGATGAAAATGTGTTAAACGTTTGCTCTCAATTATGACTTAATTTATTCCTCTTTGGCTCATTTTTTCCGACCCTGTTTCCCTTCCGCAAATCTCAACAGATAGATCTAAACGCGTCTATAACATCTGTCTTAGAGACAGTGGACACGTAATTAATGGAGATTTGTTCAAATTTAAATCCCATTAACGACGTGACAGACATTGTTGTGTTGTGCTGGCTTTAGCCCACTGCCTAATGGAAACGGCGCTCGTACGATTTTATTGTCGGGGGATGGAAACGGGAGGCGCATTGCGAATGGGGAGGAGCACGAATAGGGGTGGGGGGCGAAAAAAGAAGTTCTTTCTTATTCCTAAGTGCCGGGCAAACACCGCCAGTCAATCCTGTCCGATTCCAAGTTCCAGGCTCTCCGGCGCTTCCATTACCCTTTCAAAGCGTTCATTTACAGACACAAACATCGAGTCTATAAATAGGGCGTCTTCAACTGGCTGAAATGATTCACTGTATGCGCAATTTTCGGATTTCGTTTCGACGTTCATGATTTTTTTTTCGAGTAATTAGTTACTGTATCACGCCCACAAGTGTGTAGGAACGAGTTACAACCAGACGTTTTCCAGTCTTTTAGGCCGGGTCGGTTTCGGCTTGTCGCCACACTTCAGTAGCAAAACGAGCACCGCGCTTTCAGCGGGGTGGCGGGGGGTTATTATTATCTATTTAAAAGAAGAAAGGGAATGAACGAACAAGAAAGGCCGGAATGGAATTTAAGCAACTTTGCGACTTCGTCAACTGTCAGTATGTTGAGGTCATTATGAATTGTTTGTTTGGAGACATAACGAGAAAGAATTTCTCAGTGTAACCCCATAGTTCCATTATGTCGGCTTTAATAACACTTTTTATACCGGCTAAGGTTAATTTTGATGTTCCTAATAATCCCAGCTTATGATAGAAGTCGGTTCTTTCACGGTGGGCATTCCACGATTTATTGGAAAAGCCGAGGGGAATTTCGCGCATTGAGGGCAAAAATTTTATGTATATATATATCGGTTTTTGCGAAGGGCGAGCGACATTCATTTGGAAAGAAGGGAAATTAGGTCGGACATGCCTCTCTCTCTCTCCCTTTCGATCATTAACATTTAAAACCAGGTGTGGGCGAGATGGGGGGGGGGTTATGTCCCGATAAAATATTCCTCTTTTCCTGGGGGGTAGTTTTGAATAATTCGGGACGCGACTGTCGTCCCGGGATATTCAGTTTTCCGCTTTTACGGGACTGCGGGAATTGGAGTGGAAATGTCGGCCTAATGTCAGGCCCGTTTTAAACAAACCACCGACACGCACACTGTGCCACATTTGTCACGCACAATTCGCTGTTCCGACTTCGGACGGCCTCTGTCGGCGGTTAGTGTTCCAGATTTGTCCCAATATGCGATTGTGACCCCGTCGTCTAGAATAACCTCAGCGCTGTTCCAAGGATATTTCAAAACAATATAATTTTTTAATACATAATATTGAACTAATATAAATCGTGAAGCACCTTTTCGGACCCTTTAACCGTAAGTTTTCTTTAGAGATACTTTTTTTGACGTATTAAACCTATCCAACATACTGTAGGTTGGTGATGTTTCTGTCTCCTCTCGCCGGTTTGGTCTTTGCCTAGACCGGTTTCGGCCGCTCGCCATCTTCAGTAGCGCGGTGTTAGTCACTTTGGATGTTTTTTGGGCATCCTCACTGCACTGTCACTTTCACATGTACTACTGTTGTGGTTGTCCGTTTGTCGATGCCCGAAAAACATCCAAAAAGTGCCAACAAAAGTGACTAACACCTGGCTACTGAAGATGGCGAGCGGCCGAAACCGATCTGGCAGAAGGCCGAACCGGCGAGAGGAGACGGAAACACCACGAACCTACGGTATTCCAACCCCTCGCGGACCACAAGACAGGTATATTAAATTCCTATCCAACATGTTTTTCTCCAATGTAAAAAAATCATGCAACCAAGGGTTAATACTGGAGTAAAATTACCCGAAAGTTGAGTAATGGATTAAGAATTTTCCACCCACCAGTTCGTGGAGTAAGGGGGAAAATTCTCTTTGAGACGCTATAACTACAGCACTTAACATTGAGGAAGTTGTTCTCGATTGTGGAAGCCTACAGACGGATTGATGACCGGTTTCGGCCTCTCGCCGTCTTCAGTAGTCACGCTGGGATACTACCGCCTGCGCTGCCACTTGTGCACTCCAAGTAAGCGTCGTTTATAGACACGTTTTAACAGCACTCTAGGGCCGAAACCGGTCTAGCAGCAGGACGCGAAATCTGAACTGAAAAATAATAATTTCAGCTCGCTCTATTGAGGGGTCTGTAATTTCCCTTCGTTATTCTCCCCGCGGTTCGGAATGGAATACAGGAAATATTCCCTCCTTTTTTTCTTCTTCTTCTTCTTCTTCTTCGTCGGGGGATATTTCAGAATTCTTTAGTTCGAATTGGCGAGTGCGCTAAGTCATTCTTATTCCCAGTTGAATAATGGGGGATGGAAAATGAGGGGTGTCATTAACGGGCCGGTGGGGCCTCCTTCCACTCTCGGCCCTCTTCTTGTTACCTTTTAGTTATTCACCCTACTCTTTTTTTTTCTTTTAATTCCACCGTTCTTTCTTTTTTTTTTCTTTCAAAAATGATATTTTCGCTTTTATTCCCCTCCCCCTTTCTTTCGTCCTCCCCAACCCCCACCCACACCCCCGGTTTTTTTTAATAAATGAAAAACGTTCTAAAAAGCTTTGTCCAAAATAGAATTCATAAAGGGGGCGAAATAGTTGATGAAGGTTGTCGGCCCGTTAGAACGGGTAAAAGTATCATTCATTCAACCCCCGTTTTAGTTAGTTTTGAATTATTAAACCGTATGGACCGTATGGATTTATTTCCTTCGAACCATCCTTAATGCTCCCCACGGGGTGTGTTCGCCACCACCTCAGCTTACCGACAGTTGATGAGCTAATAAAAATAATAATAAAAATGAAGTTACGTTCACGCCTCATCTTAATTCACGTCGTCCAAGAGATTTTCTATAGCAGAAAAACTTTTACATTTATTTACAAGATAAAAATAATTTTTATTTCTTTAAATACAAATATTATATCGATACAACGATATATACAAATGGTGATTACTGCGCGCATTCCGGCCTATTGGCCTTACTAAATTTATATACTTAAATATTATAATACGTTAAACATGAATTTTTTTACAATATTGTTGCGATAGTCGGTAAAATTTACACTAAAAACCCGAGAACTTAAGCTACACTGCACGTTTATGTAACTTAAAGAAGGAATGAGCAATGGAAAAGAAAACTCGATAGAGGCTCGCGCCATTCTTTGTGTCTTGAAATTTTAATGTTTTATCCAAATAATTACGTAGATTCGTTTATTGGAGATGGTAAAAAATCCTCCATTATTCTCCGTTTTGTTGGTTATTGCATGCGTCAACGAGGAATTGAAGAAATATTTCAGTTTTTCGGGATCTCAACCCCTATGATAGGCCGCCGGGGGGAGGCTATATTACAGAGGAAAAAATTACAGTCGATAGTGATTAAGTTAAGCCGTGGTCGGTTAGGTCGTGGCGGCGGTTCGACCGCTTTGCGACACCCCGGAATTATTTAAGTATGTAAATCGAGCTCCACTCTCAAGGGGTTGTGAAGGCCGAGTTCACCAATTAGAATAAATATAAGGGGAAGGAAAAATCTCAACCCCTCCCCACCCCCCCAGCCCGGTTGGCTTTTTAGATTGCTTCGCCCGAGTTTTAAACAGTTTCGCCGACCCTTTTTTAAAAAAAAAAAATTTAAATATTGTAAAATATTCGTCCTTGCGTTCTGTTAGGAATTTAATTTTTCGTACCCCAATTCCCACCCCCACCCCCCACACGGCGTTTTGTTTTACGAACCGATGGATTTTTTCTGTTTTATGTATTATTATAAGTCATTTTTTTGCGGAGGAGGCATATTTTCCCCGTCCGTATATCTCACTTTATTATTACAGAGTATTGCGAAAATTCGATTTTTTTAATCGAAAATTCAGGTTACTATTCGTTATTTGCAAACTCGAACTTAGTAGGTTAGTTGGGAATTATTGGTACAAATTCGTCATTCCGCCAGTCTTTTGCTAGACCGGTTTCGGCGTTTCTTCGTAGTCGGTAAATTGGCGTATCGGAGAACATAAAACTGTACACAATTTAGAGTACCATATTCTATTTTCTCTCTCTCTCTCTCTCTCTCTCTCTAGTTATAGACAGTACTCTACTGGTTTAGAAAGACCAGTGCGAAGTTATTGAAATGTTGAAATATTGAAAGATACAGAAGAAATAAATAGGCGAGGAAAATATCGCTTATCGGGTCGGGTAGGAAATGTAAATTTCAGTATAACTTTCTACTGAAAGTTACACTATAAGGCATCCTTTTTTTCGAGCTCTTACTGTGTCCGTAATTGTACAAAACTGGCGTATCGGAGAGTAGAATATCACAGGAGAGTGTTGAATTGTACTGAGGTAATTTGTCGTACGTTTCTGAAGAGTTTACCCTCTTTAACGGGTGACCAAATAAAATTATTTTGTTAAATAATAACTTTTTCGTTTCTCTTAACGCCCCCTTGTCTTTTGCTAGACCATAGGTTCTGGCTGTTGGCCGTCTTCAGTAGAAGAAAATCAAAAGAATCACGGCGTTAACGTTGTTTATATTTAATATCCAAATTGGATGCAATTTGTTTCCCTCCCCCCCCCAATTGGCCATTAATTGCTCAATCGAATTGAATTAGGGCCGTAATTGATTCGAACAAAGAGAGGAATGTAAAAGTTAATGAAACATCCGAGTCCGATAAGTTGAACCGGCCGGGTGCTAATTTATGGGTCTTTGCCCGGTTGTTGGGGGGAAAGGAAAAAATGCTTCGCCTTTGTTGATGGGAGGGGGGGGGGGGGGGGGGCGCGCCTCTGTGTACTTTAATCATGCCGGTTGAAGATTTATTGTCGGCTTTTAACAACCCGGCTTACTACACTTTTTAGGCTCTACCGGTTAGCGGTTTACGCCGAAGTCAATTCTTCTAGTAATTTTGCTTGTACAAATAACAAATTACAATTTGTAAACAATAATAAGCGTTGCGCTCAATTATTTTTTTTTTGTACAATCAACACGAATGCTTTTAAGTACATGCCACCCGAAGATGGCACTTTTCACACAAGACGAATTATAGGGGGATAATGGAACTTGAGGAACCGGGATTTTGTGACTTGGTCGACTGTCGGGGTATGTTGAGGTCATTATGGATTGTTCGGTTAGAAACATACCCAGCATTAAGGATGATAAGAAGGACTTTTGACTGGAATCTCTGGAGCGATGTCGGATGTCTCTGTGGAACCCGACATAGCTCTATACCCTAAGTCCGTGTCGGTTCAAGTATCGCTTTGTTTATTGTCAGTTTGTTACTTGAGGTCAATAACGTTGTAGTAACGGCCTTAAGAGTCCAAATTTTCTGTTTAAGTCGATTTGTTTTCCACGTGAATCGTTTGTCCAGGTGGAGCCCAAGATAGCGAATCTGCTGTTGGCTGGGAATTGGTATATAATTAAAATGGACGTTAGGTGTGCGCTCAATTACTGCAATTCGTTTTTAATGGGTCTTTTGAAGTTTTGAAATATCATCGGTGCAGTTTCTGTCTCCGTTTTCGGCCTTACGCAGACCTCAGTAGCATTCCGTCGTCTATATAATGAGGCACTTTCCGCACGTTCCACATAGTACGGATAATTATTCCATTTCTTCAGATTTGTTGCCATAATTTAATTTGCCATTTTTGTTATATTAAAAAATTACGTGTTGATGTATTACTCGACCTCGTGCACATAAAACGATGCAGTCTGAGACCTCTACGACAAATGGACACTGAAGTAGACACTAAGTGTCCAACCCGAAAGCCGAGTCTGTTGATTGACCGAAACCGGTCTACCTTTCGTCCATAAATCGTCCATATTCGGATTTCACTCTTGTATTCGAATTAAATATTCTAAAAACATTTTCATGTTATGGTTTCAATGAGACTGAAAATTTGAATCCAGATCAGTTTGTGTTCAGATTTTCGGATCATAATTAAAATTATGCTAACAACCGATATTATAATATTATGGCAAATGTTGCCAGCCCCCCTCCCGCTAATCGATTAACTCTGTCGTAATCAGTTAATTACAGCTAGTGCTGACGCGACCAATAATCTGAATGCCGCGTCGGGCTATCAGCACTAATTGCTCTAATTACTAGTGATGGACACACATTGGGACGTGTTTAAACTTGTCGTATCGATGTAAAGTGTTAGCGAATTTCTGTTTCTTTTTTTTTTTAAGTTTGTAAGTTTACAAAATTTTATACTTACGTATACTGAAAATGTATTCTCTCGTAAACCCTGCTGTATACCGAGCTTCGCAACGTCTGCACTCCAGCAAATCGTGTTACTACCAACTTCTTTTTTTTACGCTCTTATTATTGCCGGCGTTCGGAATCTCATTCTCGGCCGTAAACTGTTTTATGGGCGAGGGAAAGTTAAAAAAGTCGTAAAAGTCCGCACTTGTTTATGCCTCGGGGCGGTGATTAAACGGCGGATGAATTTTCGCGCCCCCGAAGAAATATCGCAACCGTTTGCAACTTAAAAGCCGAAAATGTCGTAACGAGATGAATATTTCAGATTTACGTATTACTTATTATATATATATATATATATATATATATATATATATATATATATATATAGAGAGAGAGAGAGAGAGATTGGTTTCAGTATAGGGTAATAATTTATTAGTTTCGAATAGCGTCTTCAGTAGCGGTGTGAGTTAGTGGTTGCCACTGTGTGCACTGTCACTTGCAGGAAGCGAATGAGGTAGCACGAGTGTGCACCCACAAGCGTCAAACCGTGCGGCGGTATGACTCAAACCGCTACTGAAGATGGCGAGCGGCCGAAACCGGTCTCTGGACCGAGCCGGCGGGAGGGGGTAGAAGGACGCGAAATCTAAATTTTAAGATATTCGTTTATATCATTTTTTCTAACTGCACTGTCGGGAGACCTCTTCAATACTTACTTGAAGTAACCACTTCAGTACGTACCTGTGTTTTGTGGCCTTCGAGCACAGTACAAGTGACAGTGACAGTGCACCGGCGGTACCTGTTTTGTTGTGCCGATTAATAATCCCTCCCGACACAAAGAATACAAACAAAATAGCGAAAAACACAATAACAAGACATGCACATATACAGGCGACAAACAGACAACCACCACAGTACAAGTGACAGTGACACAGTGCAGTGAGTGTGCCTAAAAAACATCCAAAGTGACCAACACCGCTACTGAAGATGGCGAGCGGCCGAAACCGGGAGCGAAAACCTGTCTAACACGGTTTAGAGTACCTCCCGACCCAAGAACAATAATTTACTCTTAAAGCGGAGTAAAATTTGGCTTCCTTTTTCGGCCCCTCTCTGCGCCCTTGTTGGTCCGGAAGTCGGCCCGGATATCCGGTAATTCGCGGTACCGAAACCGGTAATTAGTGGCGCCCCGTGTTTACACCCCAACCACCCTCCCGCGGGGTGATATCATACCCCCCCCCCTTGGGGGTAGTTTCCTTGTCGGGTTAAACAACACGCTCTCGTCTCTCGTGGGGTAAAGCGAAGGCAAACAACCCTCCTCCCTCGTCCCTCTCACCCCCTCCCTCCCTCCCTCCCTCATCCGACCACCCCCGGGATGGGGGGTGAGCCAGCGTCGAAAACAAATATTGTCTCTCGGCGAAGAGAACGGTAAAGCGGACTGGGGCTAAAAATAGTCGGCGCGAAACACACATTTCGATTAAAGGTCTTCATCGTCCCACATATTTATGAATTATCAGTTATTATAGGATCGCGTAATGTTGCCGGAAAAACTTCGGTCTGCAGGGGTTGACACAACTAATTAATCCTTAGTTGCACGATTTTTTTATTAAATTTTTTCGTCCCACCATCGGCTGGGCCTCTTTTACCTCTTCTTTGTCGTTGCCGCCCATTGCACCGATAACTAATATAATTATGTTGATTATAGGATAAAAAAAAGGGTAAAAAACATTGAAGACAACCGTGTTAGATAGCGTGGATTTCGTGTGTCTCCTCTCGCTGGTTTGGTCTATTGCTAGACCGGTTTCGGCTGGTCGCGCCACCTTCAGTAGCGGTGTTATTAACCATTTTAGATTTTGTCCATAAAAAATATTTATTTTATTTTTTTTTATTATTTTCCGAGAGATGTATGTAATAGAGAATATGGAGATTTTCAAGAACAAACAGAGCAACATAAAAAATGCAACGTACCGACATAAATCATAAATAAATAGACACCTATATATATATATATATATATATATATATATATATATATATATATATATATAAACGACAAACAGACAGACACCACAGTACAAGTGACAGTGACACAGTGCAGTGAGGATGCCCCCAAAAAACATCAAAAGTGCCAAAATGACTAATATCCAAAATCAAGAATTTCTAATTATTGACCGCGACCTCGAAGTACTTAATATTTCGTGTGTTTCTGTCTCCTCTCGCCGGTTTGGTCTTTTGCTATAGACCGGTTTCGGCCGCTCGCGCCATCTTCAGTAGCGGTGTCGGTCACTTTGGATGTTTTTTGGGGCCATCCCCACTGTCTCTCTGTAGTGTCCTCTTCGGGTCCGTTAATCGTCACCACAAAACAGGTACTCTAGACCGTGTTGGACAGGTTTTTTTTAGGCCCCCGGTCGGTACTCCACTGACCGTACAGACTATTAGACAGTAAATTTCGTATTGTCCCGTCTCCTATCACCTATGTTGGGAATTTTATGAGACAGGCGGTTCGCCGTCTCGAGTGGCGTCGCGAGCCACTTCGTCGCGCGGGATCTGCACTTTACCAATGTAAAGTTCAGCCAAGCTGTTGGCTGTCGTACCGCGAGACCGGTACCAATGGTATGATTGACCGGGACGACGACGCTGTAAATTGGTACCGCTAATGGTATACAGACGGCGGGGGTAACTAATTGAATCCATCTTGGATATCCGCAGCCTGTCTATGTGTTGGTCTGTTTGTGTCCTTGGCTGAATGATAATGATATATTCCACCCCCAGCCCTCCCTCCCAACGCGGCTTTATTTCTACGGTGTTTTGAAATGGATATTCCTGTTTGGGGCCGTGTCCGATCTTGAATAATGATTGTTTTTAAAGCGGCCTCTCGCCGTGAGAAAACGACGGGAGAACGACCCCGCCGTCAGTAAATGGAAATACCTTGGGCGAAAGTTTCTCTCACTGTACACGCGTCCGTCCTCCGGGTCTTCGGGAGTTGTTGTAATATTTGGTGTTCTCTGGGTCTCCTCTCGCCGTTCCCGATCTAGAACTGGGAAATAGAGCGCACAGGAGGATTGTAAAGAACGCTAGAGATAGCGCGACAGGGGGGTAAAGTAAAGTGTATTTATTAGGCGTTACAGCCTATAAAACTGTAGGGGACGGCTATAAAATTTTGAATGAAGATATTACGAAATTACTGGGCCTACCCAAGGAAGGCCTTTGCGGCTGTCAATGGTCGTCTACCGCTCAGAGACCTCTCATACGTCGGCGGTGGACCTGGAGGAACCCTCTTTGAGCCCGAGAATCTGTTAAGAAATCACTTCCAGGAATTATTCGCTGGAATGGTTTTCTCGCCCCCAAACCCCGCCCAATTCAAATAAGACAAACAACATCCCCCCGAAAAAAAATTTTTTTGAGTACCTCTGTTTTGTACAGTACAAGTGACGGTGACACAGTGCAGTGAGGACGCCCTAAAAAACCGGTCTAATAAAACCGGTGACCGGAGACAGAATAACACGAAATTTAAGACGGTTTCCTGTACCTGTTTTGTGGTGGCCGATTAACAGAATCTCTCCCGACACAAAGAAGACAAACAGCATCACGAAAAACACAATAACAAGACACGTATATATACAAACAGACAGACACCACAGTACAACAATTTAAAGAGCTTAAAGGAAATTTAAAAAGGTGCTACCCCATTACTGCACAATTCCATCAATATTGAATCATTTAAGAGACAGTCAGAAGTTGGAGATGAATTTCACCGATTCAATTCCTTATCCCTTTTTCAATATATAATAAAAATGTCTAGCACTTTATATTATTGAAATATGTCTTTTATAACGTGTGAGTCAAGTAATAACTTGTGAGATTAAATTATGATTAACATACCTGTTTTGTGGTCTGCGATGGGTTGGAATACCGTAGGTTTGTTGTGTTTCTGTCTCCTCTCGCCGGTTCGGTCTTTTGCTGGACCGGTTCCGGCCGCTCGCCGCCGTCTTCAGTAGCGGTGACAGTACGCGTGACTGTGACACAGTGCAGTGAGGATGCCCGAAAAAAAAACATCCAGAGTGCCAAAAGTGACCGAAACCGGTCTAGCGAAAGACCAATCCGTAGACAGGAACAGGCGAAATCTACAGTATTCCAACCCTTCGCAGACCACAAAACAAGTACTAGCCACTTTCAGTACCGCCCGATAACTTGCGCCGACTGTGGGGAAAATATCCCTGTCAGTCCTTCTCTTCTGGAATAAGTTTTATTTCGCCCCCGAGGGTTGATTAATCCCTCGTTGAATAATGCAAAACATCGGTGGCGCCCCCTCCCTCAAGAAATGATTCCTCAATTAGGAAAACTAATTAGGCCGAATGTTTTTTTCTTTTCCATTGAAGCCATATAAATTATTTCAGTGGGTCGGCCTAAAAGGATTAGCCTCTCGGGGTCGGGATTGGGCCCCTTATTGGATTATAGGGCCCACTGTTTAATATTTGATTGGGGAAAAAGAATAATATGCCGGCCGTTAGAATGTCCAATTCATATATTGTTTTACTGTTTTATTTATTAGGTGCACCCCAAAGGTAATCGACAATTTGATAAGATGTATTTCGGTCTTGAGGAGTTCTTCAGGAGGGGATTCGCGAAAATTTGCCGGAAATGTGGCGGCGGAGAGTTGTCGATAATATCGATGAATATATAGTAGATTAATAATTAAAATTTCTATTTTAGCAAAATGAATTCCAAAGTCAAAATGTTGATTACTTTTGGGTACCCCTAATACGAATACCACACTTTTGTCGCTTGTACTCAATGGATCTTTTCTTTCCTCGAATTTGATAATCGATATATTGCTAATTTTTTGCCTTCATGTTACGAGTTTTGGCTCCCTCCTGATGTTACGATATACACGAAAATATTTGCAATTGCACACAAAACGAAATATTTTCTATTGGTCTGCGATGCGTGGTCGCAACTGTGAACAGGATCTTTTTTTTTTTTTTTTTTTAGGGGGTGGCTATTTGCCGACACCCCGTTCTCAAAGGGTTGACAATTGTCGGTATCGGGGTGAGAAAAACAGTGGCGTCTGCCTGTAAAGATAAACTGAAGTCCCGAAAAAACCACCCCTACCGGCGTGACGAGTGCAAAATAAAATGAATTCCAATGTCAAAATGTTGATTACTTTTGGGCGCCCCCAATATTTACAAGTTACGAGTATTTTTAAAATTATATCTGTCCGAGAAAACCCGCTCCAGCCCCTACCAGATAGTAAGGAAATCAGGCGGTCATTTCCGCCCCTGAAAAAGGGGTTTTCAAGTTGATACAATTTTGAAATACACTCGGTATTTCAATGCTGCGATTTATTGCCCGACGGTATTTTCTGACGACTTATAAAGCGGAATGTGTGGGATATGTATATGGGAGTGGTGAATTTCTGAAAAGTGTTCACACGCATAATGGGAGGAGGACGCCCACGCGCTTCGGCCCCATCATCATCATCATTCATAATACCCGGCGAGTGGAAAAATATGGTCGGGCCCAAATGAGCGCTGTGTTTTAATCACAGGCGGAGGGAGAGCGAGAGGGAGAGATGGAGTGATGGAGGGAGGGAGGGAGGGAGAGAGAGAGAGAGAGAGAGAGGGTGGGAGGGAGAGAGAGACGGAGGGAGGCGGACGGACGCGCCACTGAATATTTTAAACTCTAATAAGAATTTTTCTTTCCTGGAAGCGGAATATACAACAGCCAAAAAAAAAAAAATATGAAAAGACAAAAATTTCGAAAACAAATTTCCCCCGTATAATATGTATATACACTTGTACGGTGTACGACGGACGTATTGATGAATGGCGACGGTTGCCCAGTCGGATAACCGGTCTGTAAATTATTCTGTCGAAATATTGTAAAAAAACAACAACAACGAGCCAAACAACTCTCCTCTATTTGGGCCTCAATGCTTAACCGGTCGGTGTTTACACAGTTTTCAGAGTTTCGAAACTGTACCGTTTTGATTGTACGAAATAGAATTGCGGGGTGAAACGATTCGAAGCGTCGAAAGAATTGATGAAAGTTTTTTTGCGGAATAGTTTGAAAAATTAGAGAACAAAGTTCAGCCCCCCCCCCCGCGAAACGGTGCAATTTTGCTTGTAGTATTTTTTAAAATTTTTTCCCAGTTTTCCCGATTCGAGTTTTCAACGGAAAATAAAAGTTTTCATTCGGTTCGGTTTTCTCACGTCTGACAGACTCAAAGGGCAACATCTATTTATATTGCATCTAATAGTCTCCGATAAATTTTCAATTTTTCGGTCTTCAATTTCTTCTACGTGGCGGAAAGCCGAAATCGGCCCAGCGTGGGTCTTTATGGGCGAAAACTGTAACGATATAACGGTAATATTAATTTCGTTCACAGTAATAATTTTCAGTCGTCTACGGTACATTCTTTACCGTAGATTTCGTGTGTCTCTGTCTCTCGCCGGTCTGGTCCTTTGCTAGACCGGTGTTTCGGCTGCTCGCCGCCATCTTCAGTAGCGTTGTCAGTCACTTGTGGCACTTCGGATGTTTTTTTTTCTGTGTCACACTGCCGCTTGGACTGTCACAGTGCCCGCGAAAAAACATCCAAACTAAAACCGCGCTACTGAAGATGGCGAGAGGCCGAAACCGGTCTAGCAAAAGAAACACGAAATCTACGCTATTCCAACCCGTCGCAGACCACAGAACAGGTGTTGTTTGTGGCACAATTTTAAAAACTCAATAATAACCCTTTTACAGAAGAATAGGGGTCCTTTTAAAGTCCTGTTGAAGAAATGGGTGGTGGAAACCGCGGTTTTCCCGTTCGAAAAAAGAAATTTCCTTTTCCATCATCCATTTTCTCCTTGTAAACTTTTCTCGCTTATAACTAAGTTTTTTGTATAAGCAAAATTTTCACCAATGCCAGAATATATTTTTATTTTCAGTCCCGCGATTGCAGAATTTCAATTAGGCCTTATTCCGTTTGAAAATCCTGATGATATAATCATAGTTGAGTATAGGTATAGTGAAACATAGCTGTTCAGAGTATAGTTGAGAGTGATGTATGCCAGAGGCGCCTGTATTCTTAAGTGGTCTATCCACAGTTTAGGAGGGTGGTGGGGGGGTGTAACTGTCTACAGGCAATTTCAATTAGACCGAACCGTCGCCGTTGGTGTGGATGTCCTCCCCCTAATACCCCTCGTAGACGCACGGAACGCCCTTATTCAATTCACCGGAGGGAACAGTCTGAATCTAAAAATTTTTTCAATGCTCGCGACAAGTAAATAATTGAAATCTGTTAAATTATCCCGCTTGGAATACCCGCTACATTCATGATTTATATATATTTTTTTTATTTTTTTTTTAACTTTATTTATTGTACAATCAACAATGTGCCAGTTATAGGTACAATTGCGGTTTTTTTCGATTAGAATTCGACTTGTTTCACTCGATAAAGACGCCGTCCAGTGATGGTACTTTTGACCTACAGGAAGTCTCTAGGCCGGTGGCGTTTAAGACAATTGATGGGTAAAAGAGGAAAGGGACTGAAAACGAGTGGATTCGGATGTGGAGAGAGGCGGGAGTGGAATTTAAGGAAGCGTGATTTTGCGACTTCGTCCACTCTGTCGGTGTATGTTGAGGAGCATTAAGGATGGTACTGGAAGGACTTTCGACCGGAATGTTTGGACGCGAGCGATGTCGGATTTCTTGGCGTTTCTTTGTATTTCCCTGTCGGTTTTAGTATAGCTTTGTATATATTGTCAGTTTTGATGTCCTTTTCAAAAGAGGTCTCTCGACAGTCCAAATTTACGATTTAGATCTGTTCTCTTCAGTCGGGTATGGGGGAGATTCCAGGTGAGTCGTTTGTCTATACAGAGCCCCAGGTAGGGGGCCTGCTGTTGTATAGGAGTTACTGTTTAAATAGAAGAGGAAGTCGACGTTGTGTTGTGAAGGTGGACATGAAAGGTGCTCTCGGAGATTTTGGTCGGAGGTGAGGAGACACGTGTCGTCGGCGAATGTGGCTAGGGCCGTTAATATTTTATTGGAAAATTTTTCCGCGTCCGCACAGTCTGGGATCGTAAAAACAATAAGAACGGGGTCGGAGGAAACTCGAGCCCTTCGGCCATTCTGTAGGTGGCTCTAATCTTGGACCCTGGATCCGATTTTTTTTTTTTTTGGGGGTGGGGGGGGGATTTATTAATATAATGATAGCGGCCCGGATGATGTAGTGCAATAAGAAAGGGGAACGAAAATAAAAACTAAATACAGACCAGGGCCCCGGTAATTACTGCGGCGGGAGGCGTGGGCTCATTAGTCTGCCGGGACCACACCGCTGTCCCTGGGGGGTGGGGTGGGGGGGCTCGGAACGTTATCATTGTTCGACAACAATGACGTATTGGAATCAGATAAGGGCCATTCTGTATGTTGTTGGCCGCTGCACGAGACGTCGGCTATTAAGACGATTCCGGGACCGGTCAATTAATTATACGGCTTCCAAAGCCCCCTCCCCCCCCCCATCCCCGTATAGACGCTAAACTCGTGTAGAATCACGAGTATTGGGTGTCGAAGAAATCGACAATTTGACAAGATGTATTTCGGTCTTGAGGAGTTCTTCAGGAGGGGAATCGCGAAAATTTGCCCGAAAAGTGGCCGGAGAGTTGTCGATAATATCGGTGAATATATACAGTAGATTAATAATTAAACATTTTGAAACGTCTCCTCTCGTCGGTTTGGTCTTTTGCTAGACCGGTTTCGGCCGCTCGTGCCATCTTCAGTAGCGGTGTTAGTAACTTTGGATGTTTTTGGGGTCATCCTCACTGCACTGTGTCACTGTCACTTGTACTGTGGTTGTTGTCTGTCTGTCGCCTGTATATATACGTGTCTTGTTATTGTGTTTTTCGGGATTTTGTTAATCGGAGGGATTCTGTTAATCGGTACCACAAAACAGGTACTAGAAACCGTCTTAAATTTCGTGCTATTCTGTCTCCGGTCACCGGTTTTATTAGACCGGTTTTTTAGGTCGTCCTCACTGCACTGTGTCACCGTCACTTGTACTGTACAAAACAGAGGTACTCAAAAAAAAAATGTTTTTCTATAAAATATATTGTCGATATCAATCCTCCTTTAATATTGAAATATTCGAGAGAAAACCGCAAGTAACGTCGGTTACTTGAAGTAATTTTTAAAGAGGTCTCCCGACAGTCCCCGAACATTGGTGGACAACAGAATATCATAAAATTTTATGTTTCCGGCTGCTATTTTCGTATAAATAGTTTGTCAAATTCAAACTATAATACAGTTGTAGACGCAAAATGGTTGAGTATTACAGCGTATGCGCGCAGACCGCCTCATAAATATGTTCTTCCGATGTCCAACAATATTCCCCCCGCGAATATAAATATAATATAAATGTAAATATAAATTACGATCCTTCGTCCGATATGCCGAGATAACATTTTCACAAATAGCGAGTATATTTTGTAAGGGTCGCTTAAAAAGACATGGCCGGGATTTATTAATACCTCGCTGTGTATGTTTTATAAGGATGCAATAAATTATAAACCTCCTGGTCCGGTCTCTAATGGCGTCCTCCGTTCATCGGCCACCGGCTTGGAATGTCCGTCGTTTTTTTTTCTTATTCCTCCTTCTTCGGCAACCGAAGGATCATCAGATATCGGTCTACGCCTCGGCAGAATTAATTACATCCTCAGAATTGGCCTCCTCCCTCCAGTTATCTCTCTTTGTCCTCTCTATCCTTTCTCTTCCTCCTCGACGTCCTGGCCGAGTCAAAGTCGATGGCCCAGAGTCCTTTGCGAACCGGACAACTTGAAATAAATAATAGGAAGAGTACCGCGTTCAAATTTTCAAAAACAGCACCTTTTTTTTCTACCAGTTTCTGAAAATTTATATTCCTCTCTACTTCCCCATTTTCAAACACTTTCAACCCCGCGAATTGTCGAAGTTGTCTCAAAAACCGAGCCCCCTCAGAATTTACTCTACGATCTAATTTACTTTAATTGCAGATATTAGGGGTACACAAAAGTAATCGACATTTTGACTTTGCAATTAGTTTTATTTTGCTAAAAAAAGAAACTTTAATTAGACAACTCTCCGCCGCCGCTTTTCCGGCAAATTTTCGCTATTCCCCTCTCGAGGAACTCCTCAAGACCGAAATACATCTTATCAAATTCAACTGTTTTGAAAATAAAAAGGTTCGTTGGGTCAACTGTCGTACAGACACTGTAAGTCAGCGTGTAGCTTAAGTTCTCGTCTTTTTAATGTAAATTTTTCCCGACTATCGCAACAATATTGCAAAAAAAATTCATGTTCAATGTATTATAATATTTGAGTGTATAAATGTAGTTAAGGCCTATAGGCCGGAATGCATGCAGTAATCACCATTTGTATATATCGTTGTTTCGATATAATACTTGTATTTAAAAAAATAAAAATTATTAGTATTTTGTATCTTGTAAGTCAGCTCAAAGGTTGAGGAATATGCAGTTGGTATTTCATAGACTGTATCACCCGATTGGTGGCAGTTTTGGCAAAATTAATGGAAAATCTCAGTCTATATTTATGCCTCGCGGTATTCATAGTAAATCATTTTTTGAACCGACGATGGCGGGCAGCCGAAACCGGTCTGGCGAACAGCGCGAAAACTGCCTATATCTATCGCTGTATATATATTTATTTTTTTTTTGCTCATACCGAAAACGCGCGATCGTTCGCACGTCAAATCGGCTCTGAAATTCCATCAGTTTTTCCGACTTTCCCCCCCCCCCCCCGTTGGGAAAAGCTCGTTTTGGTGGAGCGGCCGCCGAAAAGAAAGCGATTGGCCGCCAATACGAATTTTCCCGAGACCTAACGGCGTTGATCCGTCAACGGCCTCAAACGGAAACAATTTTCCGCATTTCCTTTTGTGGGACGTCCCCCTCCATTTTGTATTCCCAATACAGACAAGTTTTATTTCTTTAAATACAAATGATACACCGATAAAACGATGTACAAATGGTGATTCCTACATGCATACCGGCCTATTGACCTTACTACATATATATACTTAAATATTATGGTACATTGATCGTGAATATTTAACAATATTGTCGTGATAATCGGGAAAATATGCAATAAAAACCCGATAACTTAAGCTAGGCTGGAAAGTATGGGAGACGCCGAGACGTAAGTAACGCGTTACTTACCGAGACCTATTACTTACAAATTACTTTATTTTCAATCAATATACAGAGAATAGTTGTCGCTAAACATCATACTAACAATATAATGTATTTATATACGGTAGATTAATGTAAATTTTCTTTTTCTGTTTCAGGTACGTACTGCATTGTTACATAAACGACTTGCTGTTTCCGGGCTATGGTATGTTCTGTTTTTTATTGACATTTTAACGCTCAATCATATATTAATTAGTTACGCGCGATATTTGTAATGAATACATTTAGTAGTTTAACATACCCGTTTTGTGGTCTGCGAGGGGTTGGATTACCGTAGATTTGTGGTGTTTCTGTCTCCTCTCGCCGGTTCGGTCTTTCGCCAGACCGCCGTTTCGGCTGCTCGCCATCTTCAGTAGTCACTGTTGGCACTTTGGATGTTTTTTGGACATCCTCACTGTACTGTCACTGTCACTTGTACTGCGGTGTTTTTCTGTTTTTTTCGAAAGTGACAGTGACTGACACAGCGCTACTGAAGATGGCGAGCGGCCGAAACCGGTCTGGCAAAAGACCAGACCAGCTGAGGGGAGACAGAAACACCACAAACCTACGGAATACATTTATTGTAATTCGCTTTCCCACTAATTTTCAATCCATGTAAACGCTTTTCCACTAATGTAAACGCTTACTAAATACGTGTTTTTGTCTTCTTTCGTCAATTATCTTATCCTTATTAATAACTATTCTATATATTATTACTGTATCGAAGTTTAAATCGTCCCCGGTCGTAATAAATAGTTTAAATTAATAATAAAACAAGTATTAGTTATATTTGATTGCGGTCGCGTGAAAATTTTCGTTACCTGGGGATGTAACTCAGTGGTAGAGTGTCTGCTTCGCATGCTGAAAGTCCTGGGTTCAAATCCCAGCATCTCCACAATCAATTTTCATTTTTTTTCTCGAAAATTTATATTTATCCGGTAGGTTTTTGGTGTTTCTGTCTCCTCTCCGGCCGGTTCGGTCTCTCGCTAGACCGGTTTCGGCCGCTCGCCATCTTCAGTAGCGCTGTGTCAGTCACTTTTGGACTGTTGGCACCCTCACTGCGCCGTGTCACTGTCGCACTTGTAGACCGATTAAGACTTAACACAGCGCTACTGAAGATGGCGAGCGGCCGAAACCGGTCTAGCGAAAGACCGAACCGGCGAGAGGAGACAGAAACACCAAAAACCTACGGTATTGTCGAAATCTTAAAAAAGAGCCTCGTTCTAATCATAATTTAATCATACAAGTTATTACTTGACTTACACGTTATAAAGCGCATATTTCAATAATATAAAGTGCTATAAATTTTTATTATATATTGAAAGGGATAAGGAATTGAATCGGTGAAATTCATCCCCAACTTCTGACTGTCTCTTCTACTTGGTTTAACTTAAATGATTCAATATTGATGGAATTGTGTAGGCAGCACGAAAATTTTCCTTTTTAAATTAGTTTTGAGCTCTTCAAATTGTTAAGCATTTAAGTTATCTCGAATTCGGGGCTTTCCAATTTGATTTCCTTTTTTTTCTAAATTCCCCGAAATGTAATTTCGGATTGACGCGTTTCGATTAAGCGGCTGTGGGCTTTATTGTGCCGGTTGAGGGTCGGCCACTCGAGAACGTTTACTTTAACACTAATTACGAACTCGAACGGAATCCCGGCTGGAAATCCAAACACTATTAAAACCCGAAAAGGGAACCGCCGCTGCGATTTTTGGAAAATTTTTTCTTCTATATCTATTAACGCTGGGATGATCCGCGAAGACATCCAACATCCAGTGATCCGGAGATTCCAATCCGAAGTCCTTCGTACCGAAACTTAATGCTTCCTCCTGGTATTTCTCCAACCAGAAATACTTCGCCGCGACCTCAGCATACCAACAATTGGCCAAAGTCGCCAAATTTCCTTAGACTCTAACGTGAAGAAGGACCCGGTTAAGGGATACGAAACGTCGTAGGCGGTGCCCAAATTAAGGGAAAAATCCCTCCCGGTGTGCGTAAAATTAGCTAATAGCTTAGATTTCGTGTGTCTCCTCTCGCCGGTTTGGTCTCTCGCTAGACCGGTTTCGGCCGCTCGCCATCTCCAGTAGGCGGTGTTAGTCACTTTCGGCACTTTGGATGTTTTTCGTGGGCATCCTCACTGCACTGTTATTGTGTTTTGGGGGATTTCGTTTGTCTTGTTTGAGTTTTGGGGTGGGTGGGGGTGGAATTTTTGTAAATCGATTTGCGAGTCTGCGAGTACAGTACAAGTGACAGTGACACAGTGCAGTGAGGATGCCCCCGAAAAACATCCAAAGTGACTAACACTGCGCTACTGAAGATGGCGAGCGGCCGAAACCGGTCTAGCAAACGACGGAAACAGAGGAAATCCAGGAAAAACATTATTTTTACAAAATTCTGAACCTACGTCTTGTACTTTTGTCTCTGTCGGGTTGTGGGCCAAAAAGTGAGGTCTTTTCATTCATAATGTTATTTTTTTTGTGCTTGAAAATCTCCATACTCTCTATTAGATCCATCTGTTTGCCATTTTTTGCCTGTGTCTATTAGTTTTAAGGATTCTAAAGACACCCGGGCGTACTTCTTCGTCCCCTCGGATTTCAAACAATATTTTCTCTATCGGGGTGGGTTTTTTTTTCAACCCCCGCAGCTTGTTCACCCCCATTACCTGGGCCGGGGACGAAGGCGGGCGAGTAATTTGTTGGGCGGCCCAACACAACTTATATAAGATATCGACCCGCGAAGTTGGGGCACGAAGTTTCTATTGGAGTTGGCAAATTGTTGGCGCGCCCTTCCAAAACCCCCTGCCCGGGTCAACAAGTTTGTGTGGCCGCTAAAAGGTGTCCCTGACAAACCTGGTCGCCTATTGAAAAAAAAAAAATCTGTTTGTTATTCCCTTCCCCCACCAAATTATATTAATCAGAGTTTCCAGATCTTCGTGACGCTTTTTTGCATTTATTGGTATAGTCACAACTACAATTTTTTTAGATTGTATCTAGTGACAGTGCTCCAACTCTGACTCGGTGAACTCTTGAAGGAGAAGCCACCCCAATGATGGTACTCCCGCTCCTCCTGCCCTTACTGTCGGGTCGTAAGGAAATCGCGAATTGTCGAATTAAGGGATTGGAATGAAGGGATAGTTTGGAACGGAAGGATTTATACCGTGATGCCGCTGATTCTCGAACGAACGGGACTTTTAGGTCATTGCGGATTATTCCGTTAGAGACATACGGTGGGGCGTTGGTAATTTTTCGAAGGATTATGGATTGCAAGGATTGGAGTCTATAAGAGTTACAGGGCTCGGTGGATCCCCACAGTTCGATTCCGTAGGCCCAGATAGGTTGTAAATTAATAATTTGTTCGAGAGTGATAGTAGTAATTTGTAGCGTCGTTTCGTTTCTGTACGTTTCAGTCTTGTATGTCGGTTCCATGTCAGTCTTCTGTCTAAGAGTAGTCCCAGGTACCGCACTCGATTTTCAATAGGAAGTTGGGACCGGTTCAGGGGAAAACGGGGAGGACAAGTTGCTCTTCTCAAAGTAAAAGTAACGTGAAAAATTTTGGCAATTGAACTTAATCCTCCATTTCCCGGACCGGCTATCTACGAGTGAGAGGTGTTTTTGCAGGGAATGCGATGCTGAGCAAGGATCTGAGTTTTTTAGAGCTTTGTCGTCTGCACAGGAAGCGAGGAAGGTTCGTGATGTTGTGGGAATAATATCGGCAGGACTCCCCCCCCCCCCTAGCTGTTCCGGGATTTTTCCCATATTTGGAAACCGCCCTGGAGTGGGCTCAATTGAAAGTAAGCGTTGTCCCCTTCAGACGTTTCGCAACTCTCACCGGTACCGTCATCAGGTTCCGACTGAAGAGCGAGTCAACATGGGAGGAGTTAAGGTGACGCTAATATTTCTGATAATCCTGTTGTTAATTGTCATTTTCTCTGGACAGGATTTGTGTCATTTCAAAGTCTATTACCAATAAAAACCGGACCGGAAACAGGGTTCACCAAACCCCCCGTTACAGTTTTATAAATTATCGTCTCGAGTACTTGAAACCCGACTATAGTTTCAAGTGTATCGCCCACTTTTATTTCCTCGGCTCAATTTAAGTTTCCTCCGACTGAAAACTCCGGCGTCCACTTGTGAGAATGAACTGTCTCCCATTTTTCATCCCTCCTTCCCCTTGTGAGAAGCTCTCGTATACCTTTCTTCCCGGTTCCCCAAATGCGGTTTTCCTGTCTCCCTCTCTATCCCTCTCCCTCTCTCGCTTTCCTGTCTAAGTGGAAGTTTCCGGTATGACAAAGGACGACGTGGAGAACTCCCGACAATCCAATTTAATTCCATATTCCCGTTCGGCGATGACTCGCAGAAGAGACGGCGCCTGTTCTCCATTGTATTCTCCATTTAGCGACTTTGGGGGAGGAGTAAAGGATAAAAGGATAAAGTTTTAATCGGTAGTTAGAATTTTAAATGAAAATTTCCCATCAGTAGTCGCGATCAAACCTCACGCAAGGTGAGAACTGTTACTAACTTTGGGACTGGATTTTAATACTAAAAAACTCTAAAATATTAAACCGACTGTGTAAAGTGTCTCTTACACTATAATACAGGATGAAAGAATCTAATAGTTTTACGGTTTTTTTTTTGGTCGTTGGTCCCTGTTGGGTCTTGGTAAAATATCGATGGCTAAATATACCTTACTGTTCAATGTATTTTACATTAAAAATTATAATATTTAATTATCACCCCACTTTACCTGGTAAGTTGGCATATCGGGTCGAAAATAGAAAGCCACTTCGTTGCAGCTAATCTGGGTCGTTTTCGACTTAGAATAGTCAAAGTTCAACTTTAATTGAGGCAGAACTTATGTCCCAACTTCCTCCAGTCCACTACTACTACTAAACTCTCTATCCTGTTGGTAAAACTTTTTTTAAAACTTTTGATAAAAGCTGGTCTGTGGCGGGGTGAAAGGGATAGGGGTAAATCGTGGAAATATTATAATTAAATGAACCAAAAAAAAATTGGTTTCAACTCGAATTTTCCCCCCGTTGCATGGCGGTGATGACAGCTATCGGCTAAAAGTGAATTAACGTACGAAATTCAATTAGGGGACCAAAGCTTTTAAAACAATTTTCTACAATGTTTTTTTATAAAATGATTTTTTTTTCCTTATTTTATTCGCTAATGCTTCCAGCAGGCCGTCATGTTATATGAAAACAGGAAATATTTGAGTTTTGTCCTGAAATTGGCGCTTCGCAATTTATTTATCAGTTTCGAATACCTGTTTTGTGGTCTGCGAGCGATTTCGTCTGTTTCTGTCTCCTCTCGCCGGTTTCGATCTTTTTCTAGACCGGTTTCGTCCGATCGCCGTCTTCAGTAGCGGTGTTGGTCACTGTTGGCACTTTGGATGTTTTTTTTGGGGTCATCCTCACTGCACTGTCACTGTCACTTGTACTCCGATTAAGACTTGACGCAGCTACTGAAGATGGCGAGCGGCCAAAACCGGTCTGGAAAAAGACGGAACCGTCGAGAGGAGACAGAAACAGGCGAAATCCGTCGGGATTTATTTTAGTCCAAGTAACACGCATGTAATACATACTTGAAGTTCGCAGATGGTCCTAATCCGATCGTCCGACATTAGGGCTACTCGAACTTCAATAGAGCTTATTGTAATTGTACAGTCGTGACGATAAAAGAGTGAGAAAATAAAATTTGTCTTGATCAGATTGAACGTCCGTCTATGTTGTGCGGAAGTGCGCGTACGATGCTCACCGGGATACCCACAACAAGGGATGATGGGGGGGGACACACTTCCGGAAGTGAGGAGGACACGCTAAGTCCCCCAATAAGTGACTTCGGGAGGACTTCGTGAGTGTTTTTGGGGGGGTGAAACCGCCGCGTTCTCGGTTAAGGGGGACCACTTAACGGTAATCCTTTGTGGTACCCGTTTCCAGGGTAACCAGTGTACCGAATCCCCCTCCCCCTTCAATTTTCATATAGGGACGATTCCACTTTTCTCTACCCGCTTTACGCATTACAAAGCCGATGGGATGTCTCCCCAACTTAAAATTGAGCTCTAGGAATGATTGGGGGGGGGTGGTACCACAAAGTAGGACTTCGACCTAAGTCCATGAGAGATCACGCAGTCACTTCAAAAGTTGTCATCGTCTGGATCTATCGACATTTTTTTACTTTTTTATTGTCACAACTTTATATGACATTAATGTTTAAGCGACATTGATGTTCGAGCATCACTGACAACTAATGGATTGAGGAAAAACCCACTGGCTTTCCCCTTTTTTTCTGATTTTCTATCAATTTTTTTCCTACACATTTAGATCACGTGACCACATCCTTTTCGGCCGTCTGCAAAGTAACGTTCGGCATGTCGGAAAGAGTTGTTTAAAAAATTAAACTATAGCCTTACTCAAAAATCTTACTTTGATTAGTAATCGTAATCTTCTTTTTTTTCTGCCCAATGCGGTTTCATGGGCGGTAAATTGGACGGGGGTCTTGAGGTCCTCAAAGTGTACAACTTTTTTTATAAACCTCGGCTGCATGTGATGAATACTCGGAGTGCATCACAGTCCGACCGCATCCTGACCAAACTGCGGTTTCTAAAGAGAGTTTATTTGGTCTCAACACCGGTTGCATTTTTTTTATATATATATATATATATATATATATATATATTCAATGGTTACACCCCGCTTCAAAATAAATTCCAAAGTCCTCTCGGCATAATAATGTCCACAAACGCAGTTTTTGATCTGCATTAAGATAAAGCGTTTTTTCGAAGAGCCCTTAAATACTAGAAAAACCAATCATTTTCTAAACGCCCTGGGAGTAGTAATAGTTTTTGAATGTGCCTACCGATTGAATCGAGATCAACATCGTAAACTCGAAATATAAATTTTGTGTAGGGCAATTTGGTTTAAGTTTTTTTCTCTTTTATTTTTTATACGATCTGTTGAGTGTATGTTTCTCACCTGAATGACTCGATAAAAAGAGGCCGTCCAATTACGGCACTTTTCACAATGCACGGAATAGTTTTTTCGGCTTCGGACCGAGTAGATCTCTAGGGTCAGCGGCGTTTAAGCCCTGGATTGGAACTTCGGGAACCGGGATTTTGCGACTTCGCCGACTGTCGGGGTATGTTGAGGTCATCGTGGATTGTGCGGTTTGAAACATACCCAGGGGGGGGGAGCATTAAGGACGATAAGAAGGACTTTTGACTGGAATCTCTGGATGCGGGCGATGTTGGATTTCTCGGCGGAACCCCATAGCTCTATTCCGTAAGTCCATGTCGGTTTTAAAATGGATTTGTATATTGTAAGTTTGTTGTCTACTGTCAGTTTTGATGTCTTTTTCAAAAGGTGTCTCAGCAGTACAAATTTGCGGTTGAAGTCTGTTCTTTTGAGTCGTGTATGGGGCGAAAAAAAATAAACAAAAAATCGTGCAACTAAGGGTTAATTAGTTGTGTCAACCCCCACTATGCGATCCTCGTATGCTCTATGTCGTATGTCCATGTATCGCTTTGTATATTGTCAGTTTGTTACTTAAGGTCAATTTCGATGTCCGTTTTAGTGACGGCCTTAAGGGTACAAATTTTCCGTTTAAGTCGATTCTTTTGAGTCGGTTATGGGAGATCGGTGACAATCTACGACACTAAATCTTTATATAAAACCCTTATATAAATGATAATGATAGGATTAATGCAGCCTCGACTAAGTCCCCCGATATTCAACTTGTAACAGGGGCCGCTATTACACTAATCAGAGAGGAATATCTGGGCAATAAACATTCCGCTGCCATTTGAAAGTTCGAAGCGTTGGAATAAGAAGACCTATTTGCTGAAATATCATTAAGGACGGTAAGAAGGACTTTTGACTGGAATCTCTGGATGAGAGCGATGTGGATGTCTCGGTGGAACCCCATAGCTCTATACCGTGTCGGTTTTAATATGGATTTGTATATTGTCCGTTTGTTGGTTTTGATGTCCTTTTCAGAAGAGGTCTCAGGAGTTCGAATTTACGGTTTAGATCTGTTCTTTTCAGTCGCGTATGGGCGTTTGGTTTAAGTATCTTGTTTTTTCCCCGCCTTCCTCTCGGGGTGGAACAGAGACTCGTCGGCGAGGAATTCCCTCGGCGAAAGAACAAACAGTTTTGTTGTTGTTGTTGTCGTTGTTTGAGATCGTATCCTGTAGATTCCGACTCGTCTTCGCGACCAGCGGGCCGTCGATGGAATAAAAGGAAACGGAGAAAACATCTCGGCGTAGTTGAAAAGCGATCAGGCCCTTCAGATAATCTCCGCCGTGTTTTTCGCGTCCACGAACTGAGAGTCGGGGCACGTACGTGACGTGCGTGACGTCCCACGCCGGCCAATTATAGACCGCCAAAGTCATAGCTCACCGATAACCAGCAGGGCTTAATAAGTCTTAAGACCCGAACGCACAACGTGTGTTCCACATTTGTCACGCCCAATCCACATTCAGTCTCTCTAGGGTGGTTGGAGCGAACTTCTTTTCACGTCCCAATCCGCACACAAAAAAAAAAAAATAAATACAGGGTGCCCCAAAATTAACGCAAGATTTGAATTTGCCAGCCGATAGTTTAGGGCAAGTACAAATGGAGCGTTACACGATAGAACAACGTGTTTTTATTGTGGAAAAATATTTTTAAAAAAATGAAAGTTTGGCAGACTCAAATCTTGCGTTAATTTTGGACACCCTGTAGTTGCCAGCCTTAATTTATTTATGTTTTCTATAGAAAATTATCTGTTATAATGTTGCCGCGTGTAATGAAACTCCTAGTGGACTCATTCTGGAACAAGTTAAAAGTATTACAAGGTCGGAACTTTATCATAATATGAAAGTTGTATTGATGGCCTAGGGGTGTAGCTGCAGCAATGGTGTTCAAATTCCTAATCAGTTTACAGACACCTGACAAAGTCACAATTTTTGTAATCTACCCTGTATGTAATTGAACTTAATATTAACACCGTAGGATATTATGTTTTGCTTTCAATGCTGTTCGGCGACTGGTTCTTTGAAGTTCCTAATTCCTGAAATTCCTTGCTAATATTCTCTATACTTCGTCTTGAGGGGGGGGGGAGTTGAAAATTGAAATTAAAAGTAATAATTTTTTATCGTTATTTTTTATTTGCCGACGGCGGGGGCGGGGGTTGGAAATGTCCCGGTTTTATGGCTAAAAATTCATACCCGGTCACTAAAAATTGTCTCCGTCCCGTTTTATTCACGAAACGCTTTTAACGGTTTTGCCGGTTCGTCCGGCCACAATTGAGCGCAAATCATCGCCTATATATGTATATATATATATATATATATATATATATATATATATATATATCAGTGTCAGAGGGGATGACACTGCGAGGTCCAAAAAACAAAAAAAAAAACGGGATAATAAAAGAAGGGTAGACAAAAATGTCGATACCGACAAATTATTGGGGTTTTTGTCCACCCCCCGCCCTCGGGACGGTAATTCTCTTTACTGTCGAGTGACAACCGGTAACGATCTCGACGTTCGAAACCTTCTGCACCGTCGTTTTTCTGTCGACAGTTTTTTTTTTTTTGAAAATTTTTATTTTTTCGATTTTTCATCTATCCCTGTATCGACGACCCCCCGGGTGGGAGATTTGTGATATTCCAATTTAATCGCCGAAGAGAAACCCCCGGTCGACGGCCAGTATTGAGAGCGAAAATTTCACGAATGGACTAAACAAAAAAATAAAAGAATTTTTAAGAACCGGTTTCAACAAACCCGCCCCCTTTAAAACGGTAATTCTACCCCTCCAGTAATTGCTCAATCGTAAAGCGGAATTCAAGAATGCCACCGGTTTCTCAATTTCGGTACTCGAGGAAATCCGGTGATAGGGGAGGGGAAGGGGGGGGAAATAGAAGAAAATTCCTGGTTTAATTACTGGGCTCAGTTTAAAAAAAAAAAGAGGGAAAAACGGAGAAAGTATTCTCAAAAATGAAAACTACCGGACGGCAATTATACGGCAAATCTTCTTCCGCCGGGTGCAAAATTAACGCCACCCTAATTCCGTGCGGGGGGTGGGCGGGACCTCCTAGAAATTAAATTTAAATTATTCACGCGGTGAGGCCGTAAAGTGTTTAAGGGGTTGAATAAAAAATACCCCCCCCCTCCCCCTCCGGGGATATTGCACGCCTTAATTGGAAGTTTATTAATTAACATTTAGACCGGGGTCGTTTTAGCCGAAAACATTCGATGGGGAGGGGGAGGGGGAGGATTGAGGAATTACCGCCCGGATACGGAGGACAAAAATTTTTTTCTCTTATTGCACAATCAACAATCGTACGTGTTCCGGGTCCAATTGATTTAAGCATTGTCAACGCAAAACCGGCGTTTAAGCCCCCCCCCCCAGGGCGTCTGTAGATGATGTGTAGATGTTGACTGTTGTATGTTGAGGTCTTGGTGAAGAGTATGATTGAGGAAACATAAACCGGGGGTGGAGCATTGAGGATGGTCCGAAGGACTTTGGCATAATTATGGGTATGTCCATAATTCGATCCGTATGACTTGATGTATAGGATAATACAGAAATCCCCTGCTTAGTCCAGTTAATGTATACTTGAGATATACTTCACAGCACCGATCAAACTCAATAAGCGACTGAAATAATTACGATTAATTCTGATGATACTTGTGCCTAGACAGAAATGTGTAATTATTGAACTATTAAAGACAGTATTAACGACAGTACAAGTGACAGTGACACTGTGCAGTGAGGATGCCCGAAAAACATCCAAAGTGACTAACACCGCTACTGAAGACGGCGAGCGGCCGAAACCGGTCTAGCGAGACAGAAACAGACTAAATCTACGGTATTCCAACCCCTCGCAGACCACAAAACAGGTATTCTAAAAAGGGATTTAAATTGAGAGCCATATTTGCCCACCCGTGATCTAACATATTATTAATTACTGCCGAAACCGGTCTAGTTTTGAACCGAAAAGTGTGCGATAATACTGTAATTATTAGAAGAAATGCCAACTACAGTCTAGACCTTAACGTGACGGTCGCATAGGTGAAAAAACTGACTACTTTGGAATGTGTGCCTAGTAAAGTGCCCTAATAAAAACAACAATCTACTGAATTATTAAAGGTTGTAGGTATTTAAAAAAATGGGTATAGACTTTATTTTTGGTGAAAAACATTTTCTAATTTCAATTGAACAGTAGAAACAGCCAGTGATTCGTTGAGTTTCGACAAAAGCTAATCTTTTTCAATGTTTTATTAGCGCAACTGTAAATTACAATAAGCGATGTTCGAGTAGCGAGTTCGTATATCGTATAGGGGTTTTCCTGTACACCGTTTATATATCATTTTATATGGGGAGTAGAAGGTATTAACACACAGGCGTTTGGCACTCGATCAAATTCGATTCAGCTCAGAAGGCTGGTTAATGATTTCTGAGGCGACTCATAATTGAGTTTGTCTGAAGAGTTTCGGATCAAGAACAGAAGGGAGGAACGCGCGGCTGAGCGATCGCGCCCCCGCCCTGGGGGGGAAAACATCGATCTTTAAAGAACAACTTCGTGAGTTTTCTAGAGTTCGTTTACCCCCCGCTTTTCGTATAAACCTCTGTGGAACTGTCACGGGTTAATCTGCGGGATAACGAACGGAAATTGTGGAAAATCAAGATATCTCTCTCTCTCTCTCTCTCTCTCTCTCTCTCTCTCTCGCTCTCTCTCTCTCTCTCTCTCTCTCTCTCTCTCTCTCTCTCTCCTCTCTCTCTCTCTCTCTCTCTCTCTCTCTCTCTCTCTCTCTCTCTCTCTCTCCCTCTCCCTCTCCCTCTCCCTCTCCCTCTCCTCTCCCTCTCCTCTCTCCTCTCCCTCTCCATCTCTAACACTTTGTGAGTGTAGGCGAATGGCCGATACAACTATCTTTTTGTATACAATTAAATAAATATTTTTCGACGCCTCGTTCAAACGAAACTACGGATTTTCCATCAGCAATATATCGACTGGAAAATTTAGTACTCGGGGGCGGAGTTATCTGTATACGAATCGATTATATAATTATTCGAAAGGAGAATAAGCTTAATTCACTTACAGAAGGTAAAAAAGTATTAAAATCCTTGTGGATGTTAATATCGTTCAGGTACATTTTCCTGCATTAGGGCAGTTTCACATCCGAGAAATTAATTGGTCGAACCTAATTTCACAATAAGTAAAAGATTAGTTTTACGCTGTATTTTTTGGGCCGTTTCGAGAAGGAATCGTTCGTTAATTCGCAATTGAAAAAGACCTCGTTTCGCTAAAAGTTTAAATTGGAGACTTTGATCTAGCGTTCAGGGGAGTGCAGGTTGTTTATTTATAGAAAAAAAAATTTTTCGAGTTTTTGGCAAAGGTTTTTTTTTGGTGGGTGGGGGGGGTCGTTCGTTAATTCGCAATTAAAATTTGAAAAAAAACAAATCTGTTACAACTCGTTTTGCTGAAAGTTCGAACGGGAGAGAATATTTTATAAATTTAATAAAGTACCCCAGGGAGAGTTCCACCTTTTTATGTATAAAGTCATTATAAATCTTTTCATCCGCGAATAAATATTATGGAACGACCTCCTTGAGGACTGTGAAAGGAGATCTTCTTTTACAATAATCCGTTGCCACTATTTGAAAACTTAATTCCCCTTTTAATGCCCCGAAAGCCCTTTTTTCCCTTTAGTGGTGGGGGGGGTGAGGGAGTCCTCAAAGGGTAGATTTTATAACTGGCAGTTTCACAGTTTTAATCGCCCGTTTCGGGTCCGCTCAGGTTAAACGGTTTTAAACGTCCATAAATTAAATGATGATTTTTTTATCGAAGCAGCGACGCCTCGACAGAATCGGATTAGTTGTATCGGGAAAATAATCCGAAGGTATACGGGGAAAATTGGAAAATATTCATTTTGAAATAAGAAACAGTTGTTGTGGGCCGAATTTCACTTGAATTATAATTTATGACTCAAATACAATTTCTGTAATTGCCACTGTAATATTGCGTTTTTTGTTGGAAGAATATCGTATTTACTCCCCTGCCTTTCACTATGTTCCATTGTGCAGGATTGTAAATTGGAATTTATTACGTGTAATAGTAATTTTCTTTTTTCTTTATCATGTATGCGCCGTTCAAAATACGTTGTTCAGTGACCCGTTTAATACCGAAAATGTCTCCAATTGTGAACAGAACGCGAAAACCAGTTTGTTACACCATTTTTGGTCTCTAGCCGCGTAAATCAATTTCAAAGATTTTAGAAAACTCAATCGGGACATTGCGAATGCTCTACTTCGTTTCTACTTGCGTTGAAAGATTGCAACTTACTCCTTCACAAAAAGACATTTTTTCATTTCATGATTCTGATCGAATGCTGTGCATTCTTTACCGATATACCTTCCTCTTGGAAAAAAAAACTTGTAAATTTTTCAGTTCTAGCTAAATCCCAAATTGTCATCCTTTTTTTTTACAAAAATTAAGATCGAAGAAAAAGAAGGAAAACGTGCTTTGTTTCGAATGAATCCAGAGAATAGAGGCCGTTTCCCCTTATGGTTGTAAGAAATTTGGCGGAATTCTACGTTTTTTGGCGATTTTGACTTTGGAATTCACTTTATTTTGCTAAAATAGAAATTTTAATTATTAATCCACTATATATTCACCGATATTATCGTCAACTCTCCGGCCACTTTTCCGGCAAATTTTCTATTCCCCTCTTGAAGAACTCCTCAAGAGTAAAATACATCTTGTCAAATTGTTGATTACCTTTGGGTTCACCTAATATATATATATATATATATATATATATATATATATATATATAAATCGCATCTCTTGAAAAAAAGAGACTGCATCTTTTTCAGTTCTAGCTAAATCCCGAATTTTCATTCTTTTTTTTACAAAAATTAAGATCGAAGAAAAAGAAGGAAAACGTGCTTTGTTTCGAATGAATCCAGAGAATAGAGGCCCCAAACGAACGTTTTCCCTTACGGTTGTAAGAAATTTGGCGCAATTCTACATTTTTCGGCGATTAATGGTTATATTAGGGGTAGTCAAAAGTAATCAAAATTTTGACTTTGGAATTCACTTTATTTTTTAATTATTAATCCACCGTATATTCACCGATATTATCGACAAATCTCCGGCCACATTTCCGGCAAATTGTCGATAACTTTTGGGTACACCTAATATAATACTTGGGACGAAGGTCCACTGTAATTCTATAGCGTACTCTGTAGCAAGTGAACAGTTTCAGTTTCACGATTCCGATCTACGGTTTCGAAATTTGTTGTCGGTCGTCGCTTTGACCGTAGCCGCGGTTCGATTCCCGGTCGGAACACGACGCAGATCTCTACGCCGGGTTATTAAAGTGAGGGGCCTCCAGTACGGGGCAGTGTATTAATTAGGGGGTAGCGGGGCCGTTAGTGGCCACATCCCCCGACCCCCGGGGGGTGTAGGCTAATAGGGGTCGCCAACTCGTCCTCCTTTGACCCTCCCCGCTCCTAAATCCTGTTTCCCCACTGCCTCCAGATATGCAACACTTTGCCGCAGGCTAATTCAATAAACGTCCCCGCGCCGTCTATTAGTAACGAGAATTAAGTTTCGCGAGTTTCCAAGAAGAAGACCGCACCCCTGGAATATCTCCATTTTTTTTTTGTCCGCCCTCCCTTGCGACCGTAAAAAATAACCCTCTTTGAACCCCCAGAATCTGTTAAGAGAACACCGGGGTTTTCTCCCAGCTATCCGCCGCCGAATCAAATGTAAAAAGTGCAATAAGCAGCACTGACACAAGCACTAACAACGACGGAGGAAAATCCCACCGGTTTTCCGCCATTTTCTTCATTTTTTTTGGACCTATGCTATCCTGTCGGTTCGATTGGATACGTCTTTGAAGTTACAGTCAGTTCATTTATTTGTAGAAACATTATTCAACCAGTAATAAAAAAAAATAGCCTATAAATAATCTAAACGCTGCAATATCCGGACGCAACGCCTAAAATGAAACGTGCTTTTCTTCGAACAAATAGTCAATTCTGACGGTTTTGCATCATCAAAATCTGACTTCATCGATTCAGAAAGGAGAATAAGCTTAATTCACTTACAGAAGGTAAAAAAAGTATTAAAATCCTTGTGGATGTTAATATCGTTCAGGTACATTTTCCTGCATTAGGGCAGTTTCACTTCCGAGAAATTGGTCGAACCTAATTTCACAATAAGTAAAAGATTAGTTTTATGCTGTGAGGAAGAGTAAGTATTGCATTCTAGGGTTTTTTTGGGGACCGTTTCGGGGAGTGGAACCGTTCGTTAATTCGCAATTGAAAAAGACCTCGTTTCGCTAAAAGTTAAAATTGAAAACTCTGATCTAGCGTTCAGGGGAGTGCAGGTTGTTTATTTATAGAAAAAAAATATTTTTTCGAGTTTTTGGCAAAGGTTTTCTTTTTTGGGGGTCGTTCGTTAATTCGCAATTAAAATTTGAAAAAACAAATCTGTTACAACTCGTTTTGCTGAAAGTACGAACGGGAACTTTAGTCGAGAACTTTAGGGAAGAAATAGTCAATTCTGACGGTTTTGCATCATCAAAATCTGAAATCATCGATTCGTATGCAGTTGGCAGAGGTCAGAGTACGCGATAACACGTACTTTGGGCCCCGATTGAAGCTTTAAAGCGTCACTATTTTTAAGTAATCTGGAATCGGAGCTTAATACAAGAGAGTCAACAAAACTTTTATGAATGGAGGGTGGGTTTGGCCGTAAATCGCCGTAATTATTGGCCCCGATGCCGGCCCCATACAGAACTTTATCTTAAAACTTTACGCCGCCGTTTTGCTAAGTGTCAATTTCGCGTGTTTCAAAGTGTCGTAGTTTTAAGTTTAGATAAAACGCGCTTATCCACCCGGTCCTTTCTGTTGGCGGCGCCCACTTCCAACAAACGTAAAAAGTATTAGTCTTCTTCGGTCGGATTTCCGGCTTTAAAATCTACTTACCACAAAGCCCAAAATGAAACGCGCTTTTCTTCGAATAAATAGTCAATTCTGACAGACAAAAGATCGGAGCGGGTGGGACCGGTTTGAATTGTATTTCCATGGAAAAACGCTCATCGGATAATTGGTATTTTAATGAAGCAAAAATGTTTTCAGTTCTTTCCCCGCTACTTTAATTCTGATTTCAAGTTGAGGAATTTTTCAATCCGTTAACAGATAATTGCCGGCGGAATGTCCGTGACATCGGTAAATTTCGTTGGAATTGAGTTTTACACACTTCGCTGGAAATTCGATCAAGATTTGTGCACGAGACGTGAACATTTAATTTCAACGAAACGCCCGAATTTATTACACAGGATTTTGTTCATCTGGGGCAATCAAACTGGACACTAAATAAATTGTTAACTATATATTTATTCTTTGGTTTGGAATGTCGGAGGATTGGATTAGGATTATTGGGGGTGGAATTTAGTGTATATATTTCTGTACGGGAATATCTACTTGAACTCTGAAAAATGCGTATATTTTTAGGCCGGGGGTTTGGGTCAAAACCCATTCGACCTGCGTTTAAAATCACATCCCCTCTATACTGTACGATGCGTCCATATTTCAGAAATTAATTTTCACCAAATACCCTAAGGGCACGGGGTCGGGTTGGTTTCGGTTGGATGGGGTTAAAACGTTAATGAACCCCTAGTTCGCCCCAATATGGCGTGTTGAAATTTTAGCTATACCCAGTTAATTATCGCTGTTTAAAAACTTTTGAACCCCTCAGTGAACTTTCCGCGACTTTAAAATACTCGGACTGGTAATTTCTATTTATATCAAATCGGACGATTTTTTTATTTTTGTTCCGCCCCCCCCCCCGTTTTGTTTTATGGTAATTTTTTTTTGTTCACCCGCTGATTCAATTTCACGCCTTTTGTCAGGGGGGGCACAAAAAATGATAAATTGATTTACAGGGGGGGGGCGTGCTGTATTCTCTACCATATTGCTTGTCAACACTGATTTATGTTCATTTGATACATTTTATTTTTTATTATATATATATATATATATATATATATATATATATATCGGACGCATTTCTGACCCACATTGCGCTTCACATATTAAATTCTTTAATTCCTCGAAAGAAAGTCCTTTTATTTCCATTTTTCACAATTTTCTTCCCCTCCCCCCCCCATTTTAACCTACACACACACACAAAGAAAGGCCTCGTACAACACACACTGTATTTGTACCGATATTACTTTCAGTATTCAATTTAACGGAATTTCGTCACTGTTTGTATTTACAAAAAAAATAACATTTCAAAAATTTATTTATAGCTATAAAGTTTGATTGTACAATAAATCTAACTATGCAAAGAACAGAAATGTTCCCGTTTCTTGAAGAACAAGTGAAGTGGATCGAAGAATAAAGTTGAATCGAAAGTTAAAAATTCACTGTTGTCTCAGAAGGTATTTTAATGCGCAATAAACAGAATCAATTGTATATAATTAATAGTACTTTTAAAAGATACACCAGTTGTTTTCTGTAAGTCCATAGTTTCGGGGTTTTTTTCAAACGACGCCTGCACAAAAATATTTAAAAAAAAATTAATATCGAAAAATATTTATCTATTGCGTTAATTCAATTGTGGACAAATCGTCGGGTTCCATAATAAATGAGGTAAATTTCCATCGTATTTATTCAACACACGCGTCCTTTTTAAGTAGATTGTACAAATTACCGCAATTGTACAAACTAATACCCGACTGTAATTGGCGTGTGGACGATAATGATTTTTAAAAAAGAGAAAACAACAACATAATTATATTTTAAATTTTCGAAGCGATATTTCCATTTCAATTAAAACCGACAGCGGACAGATTACAATGAATGGGTCAATTTATAAAAACTCGGTTTTAATAGCATCATCGAAATCTGAATTAATCGATTCGGATGCAGTTGCCGAAGGTCAGAGCCTTGATAAGTACGCGAAAATACGTACTTCAGGCCCCGATTGAAGCTTTAAGCCGTCACTATTTTTAATTAATCTGGAATCGGAGCTTAATACAGGAGAAAGAGTCATAAACAAAACTTTTATGAATGGAGGGTGGGTTTGGACGTAAATCGCCGTAATTATTGGCCCCGAGGCCGGCCCCGTACCGGACTTTATCTTGAAACTTTACTCACCGTCTTTGCTAAGTGTCAATTTCGAGTGTTTCAAAGTGTCGTAGTTTTAAGTGTAGATAAAACGCGCTTATCCACCCGGTCCTTTCTGTTGGCGGCGCCCACGACCAACAACCGAAAAAATTATTATTCTTCTTCGGTCTTATTTCGGCCATAAAATACAATTAAAATCTACTTAAAATATCTTCTGTTCGGTGATTTTTTATTGTTCCGTCTGTCTTTCTTTTACTGGCCACACATTCGAAAGTAGTCTTTCACCTGTGCGACTGTCAAAATCTAGACGGGTATCTCGCCATTTTTTAACAAATTATTATTATAGTAGACCGATTTCAGAAGTAATTAATAATATATTAGGGGTAGCCAAAAGTAATCGACATTTTGACTTTGGAATTCATTTTATTTTGCTAAAAAGAAAGTTTTATAATTAATCTACTGTGTATTCACCGATTTTATCGACAACTCTCCCCTCGAGGATTCCCTCTTGAGGAATTCCTCAAGACCAAAATACATCTTAATTGTTGATTACTTTTGGGTACACCTAATATTTTAGATCGCGGGTGGGCAAATTTGGCTGTCAGTTAAGTGCGGCTCCCAATGATAATTTGAATCTATTTTTTTTTTTTTGAAATACCCGTTTTGTGTTGTCTGCGAGGGCTTGGAATAGCGTAGATTTCGTGTCTCTTGGTCTTTCGCCAGACCGGTTTCGGCCGTGCTCGCCGTCTTCAGTAGCGGTGTTCAGCCACTTTGGACGTTTTTCGGCCATCCTCATCATCATATAACTCTCCGAATGGACTAGAAAATCGTAGAAATTCGTAGCTCTCGTCCGATAATATCCCGTTAATTCCCGAAAACGTATCCCGAATACGACTTAACCCGAATTTATCGACGAAAGCGTTCTCGTCAAACGAAATCTCGATGAAATGGAATCGCGCGTCGGGTCAACGCTAAATAACGGAACGATCGGTCGCGATCATCATACTTGAAAACCGCGTTCGTGAGTCGCATATCATGCATAATTCATGCGTACTTCTCTCTCCCCCTCGCCCCCCCCCATCCCTCTCTATCTATCTCTCTCTCCTGAGTTGTTTTTACAGGGCACGTTCTGCACAGCCCGCTTGCACTTAGTCTGAAAGCGGCTTTATTTACACTGGCGCGGAAGGGAAGGGCCACGCATGGAAATTCTGATTAAACACAAAAAGGGGAGAAGAAAATCTCCGGCCGAGGGACACAAAATTTGAATTTCTAAATTCGATCGGAAGACGGATCGGACTCGTTGCTTTGTCACCGGCTAATGTGTGTTGCTCATGTTCTGACCTACACCGATTGATTAGTTAGCTGCTCAAAGAATCGACTTAAATCGAAAAAACTTACAATACACGAAGCCACGTTAAAACATGGACATACGGAACTGTGGAGGTTCAACTAAGAAATCGAAAATCGCTCGAATACAGAGATTCCGAACGAAAGTTCTTCGGACTTAATGCCCAATTTGCTGGCGACACGAGGAAGTGAAACATTATTGTTTTAAACAAGCCAACAATGCGGGACAGAATATTTCGGTGTAAAAATTTCGTTACTACTGATAGAGAGAAATGTCAAGTTTTGCAAGATTCACGAACTTAAAATACACAGCGCCCTATTGAAACCGTCGTCCTTAAGTTTCACGAACACTATTACAGGTGCTTAGCACAGTATGACGCCGCGATCTTACCCAGTCTGAATTTTTTTTTCTGTTACCACCCCCCCGAAATCGGTAAAATTACCTCGTGGAAACCGTAAAATATTTATGTTTATGGATCGACCCCCCGTTTTCTGGCGCGCGAAGTAAAAAAAATTCGAGTCCTCCGCCCGCCCCCACCGCTCGACATTAATCGGGCATTTTAATATATTCCATGAATTTTAATTGCACTCCTTTTTAATCCCTCGACAGGTCTCGCGGCACCGCACTCCGAACTTCGTGTACTTACTAATGGCTTGATGAATAATGATCAAATTTCTTCTTCTGCTTTTTTTTTTTTTTTTTATTTATTCGCTTTGCGCGGCTAAATTTTTTTTAAATATTCGCCCGCCCAATATCGGTCTAGAGGAAAGGACGTGAACGTTGTTGGAGCGTTACCCGCATTAGCGTATATATATATATATATATATATATATATATATATATATATATATATATATATATATATATACGAGGTGTTCAAAAGTACCGCGAATTATGGGTTTTTCAAAATTACTTATTTATTTATATCTATTTTGACCCTTCAAAGTAATCCCCACAGATATTGTACACTTGTGCCGACGTTTTTTCCAATCCTCGAAGCGCTTCGAAAATTTCATTTTGTGCGATCTCGTTAAGCTCCATCTCCTCAATTGTCGTCATTTTCATTCGCCTTTTCAGTTTTGGGAACGAGAAAAAGTCACGGGGGGGTTGGATTAATTATTATTAATGGCTTCGGCATTAATTAGTGTATTGTTTTTGGCCGAAAATTAGCGCACAAGAAGTGATTTTTTGTTGAATCGAAGCCAATTTTCGTCCTTCCACAAATCTGGGCTTTTCTGGCGGATCGCTCAGCGCAACTTCTCCTAACGGCGATTCGACGATCGGCCCAATACTAATTTACTAACTTCGTCAATTTTTTGTCCGTTTTGACGCCCTTCATCTTCTCCGCCCCCCGAAAACGTCGCTTAGGTCCGAGGCGGCTTCGCCGTATGCCGCAGTCGACATTCGATACGCTTAAGGGCGCATTTCAATTTTATTTTGCACACAAAATTCCACGATCAATTTTGGGAATGTGTAAACATCGAAGACGCGACCGAAAAAACGTGCAAGAAAAACGGCTTTAAAAGATTCACGACGGCCGAAATTGTCGGCATAAATGAGATACAAAAAAACCGTAGATTGAATATACTTGTTTCGCGGAAATCTAAAATTCGCGATACTTTTTGAACAGACCTCGTATATATATTACATATATATATATATATATATATATATATATATATATATATATATATATATATAAGGCGTATGTGGATCCCATTGTCGGAGACGTCTACGCCTTTTGTCAATTTAAACTCGGTCTTGAATTAGGAACGACTCTTGGGGTTGACATGTTTATTAGCCCTTGTTTGGAGGGGTTGTTGTCTGGGCATCGATTGGCTTCCACAAGCCCCCCCCCCCATCCAAGAGGGTTGTTTTCGGCTCACTACTAAGTTCGTCCGTTGTTGGTGGGGCTTCGAACCCGGTTTCAGATTTAAATCGCTTAAAGGCCCCCGTCACGCCACACCCTGGGGTTGGTTTTTTTCGGGGTTTTATCGCCCGGATCGGAACATCGGTGTTATCTCTTTTTTTGGAAGGCGCACGCCACTGTTTCCCCGGAACCGACAATTATCAACCCTTTGATAACGGGGTGTCGGCGAATAGCCACCCTTTAAAAAAAAAAAAAGTTCTGTTGCGGCCACGTATTGCAGACCAATAGAGAATATTTCGTTTTGTGTGCGATTGCAAATAATTTCGTGCAAATGAAAATCCGGAGCCAAAAATCGTAACACGAATGCAAAAAATTAGCAATATATCGATTATCAAATTCGAGGGAAGAAAAGATGCATTGAGTACAAAAGTGGGGTATTCGTATTAAGGGTACCCAAAAGTAATCAAAATTTTGACTTTGGAATTCATTTTATTTTGCTAAAAAAAAGAAATTATTTAATTATTAATCTACTATATATTCACCAATATTATCGATAACTGCCACTTTTCCGGCAAATTTTCGCGATTCCCCTCTCGAGGAACTCCTCAAGACCGAAATACATCAAATTACTGTTGGGTACACCTAATATATACATGTTCTTGCGGATGCCGATATCGGTTAATTAAATAACAGAGAAATTGGTCTAATCTCGCAATGAATACAAGATTAGTTTTCCTCTGTATCGTTAAAATGTTTTCCGTTAATTATAAGCTTTAAATGTTATGTTATTGGTTGAGGAAGATCAATGTAGCTTATTGTATTTTTCAGTTGTGATAATAAGACAGTTTGAAAAATGGGTTCGGAGGTTTCTTTTTTTCCAGCACGAGACCAGTTTAGAACGCGTTTTCGAAAATCCGAACCGAAAACTTAAAGAGTCGTTAAAAATTCGTTCGAGTGCGAAGTTGTTCTCCTGATCGTAAATTATGTCTTAACGCCGTTTCCGACTCGGGCCAGAGGCGGCAACAAGTCCCCCCAAGCTTCCGCCCGGGACTTGAGAAAGAGACTTAATTCGAGCGGCGTAAATCATTTCCACGCTTTATCCTCGCCCCAGGCTGTTACCTGTTCGAAACAGTGAAAATTCCACGGTTCTTTATTACTCCCCTCTTTAAGTCCAACTTCGTGTCCTCCAGTCGTGATATTGGGGAGAGAGACCCCCCTCCCTTGTGGGGGTCAGACTGATGCTTCGGCTTGTTGTTCGGCGTTGTCATAATAAGACAGTTCGAAAAAATGGGTTCGGAGGATTTTTTTTTTGTTCCAGCACGAGACCAGTTTAGAACGCGTTTTCGAAAATCCGAACCGCTATTTCCAGTGAACTGGAATTCATTGCGTGAAGTCGGGCGAAACGAAAAGCTCGATAAACGAAAATCTGTTCTGTGTTTTACCGGAACTTTTTTGTCGACAATTGTGTAAGAGTACTGTTGACAATTAATTGTGGGAGCTATAAAACTGGAATGGAGATAGAGGAGGGGAATAAACGGTGAAAAACGACAACCGGAGGACATTTTTTTAAACGTACATACATTTCGTGTCCTCTCCGTTTTGCTAGACCGTTCTCGGCTGTTCCCCCATCTTCAGTAGAGCGGTGTCAGTCACTTTGTACTAAGTGCCCAAAGTGCTACTTGGCAAAGCTGTTGAAGACGCTGGTCCAAACCGGCGAGAGACAGAAGACCACGAAATCAACACTATATTCCAACCCCTCGCAGACCACAATTCTAAACTATCGGGTTGACAACTAAGTAATTGCGGAATTAACCAACAAGTGGCGTCAACATCTTTGCACAGATAAGCCCCGTAGATGGTTTCGAATGCGCGTATAAGATACATTCAGCTTCTCCGCAATGTCCCTTGTTGAACTGTGGCGATCCGAATCGATAATGGCCTTTATTCGGTCATCATCGACCCCCACTGGACGTCCAAAGCGCTCCTCGTCTTTTAATGAAAAATTCCTCAATTACTTAGTTGTCAACCCGATATTTTTTTAAATTTAATTCTCTCTTCTGATCGGCGTGTGCGAATTCTGCTCTCAATACCCACCACCCCCGGAGACCTTTCAGAATTCACTACCCTTCCAAGTACTCCGAAGTGCGTACCAATTGACCCCCACACATCTCACTTGAGCACTGCGAACTTTATCCGGCCCCAAATAGGAATTTTCTGGATTTTCTAAACTTTCAGGATTAACACCCTCCCCCCCTTTGGGTGTCATACTGAAAGATGGCGAAAATCCCTGTACCCCGGAGTAATCAATTTGTCCCTCCGGGCCGATGGAGTGGAGGCGACGTCCTGACAAAACTTTCGAACACTTTCGATATTAATGGAGCTTTGTACGGTTGTGTACCAGTCGCGGAACTGGTTCAACGTAAATCTCTCTCCCTCTCTCTCCCCGTAATGGCAATTCTATAGGCGGGGTAAAACTGCGATTCATCAACAGTCCAATTCAACGTTTATTTTATTATTAACGGCCTCAAACTCCATCCCTTATTTATATCGCATGAGGTGGGTGTGTTTCAAACGGCATAGCGATTCCCGGAGTTCAAAGTTGAAAGTTGACACACACACACACACACACACACACACACACACACACTGAGGATTTCTGTAAAATACTAAAACGACTAAAACTTTGACTCGGTTGGCCGTTGGACAGAATTTATCTTCATTAGTTGCGTCCAATTAATTAGAACTCTCCAGTTGCGTTTATCTGTGATCGCGTTGAGAAATTTCAAAAACATTTATTATTATATGTAATAAAATGTTGAAGAAAACGTTTGCCCACCGCCATTTTCGGCGCTCCTTTTCTGGGCATTGTTGAAAGAAAAATTGCATCGAAACGGCCCCCCCCCCGTTGTTGTTCAAGTTATTATTCAGAATATCGTTGAATGTATTTCAATTTATTTTAATGGGTTAAATTGTCTAGCTGACTAATTGTAGCTACGTATACGCATTCGGTCACCGGCTGCAAAACATTATTTATTAGTGGCGTAGTATTTGTCTATAATTACGCAGAACTTTACTGTTTAGTAATTTACTGATTATTATTTAGTCGTAACCGGGAGTTTTTTTTAAAATTTTCTGATCCTAATCTTGTAGAACCTCGTGGGAGATTTTTAACGTTTTTAAACGGAAATTGTGTATCCGCCTTTGACTTCATTATTGGTTTGTAACGTCTGATAATGAAATAATTAACATTTTCATAAAATTCACACAAAATTTCATATTCATAGTTAACTTCCATTAATCGAGACTAATAAAATTCTAAATTAAAATGTTTGCTAATTTATTCGAAAGCAATTCATTAAATATCTCGAAACCAGAAATATATGACTTAAACCACTTTCATAATTATGGGCACAATTAACGTCTTTACAGACGTTTCTATGGTAAACCCAACTAGTCCATATTTTATGACTATATTCTGTTCTGTTACAATTTTTAAAATCCCATTAGGTGGGGATTCTTAGAAGTGGTTAACCCTCAAAAATTTTCATCAAAATCTGTCTTAAATTAATTGTAGGCTTTAAATTTTAAGTAATTAATAACGGACAGTGCACAGGTCGAATAAATTCAATTTCGCCCCAGTAATTCATTGCACTGCTTTATTTTAGTCGCATTTGTTGAATGCTAACTAAGTTCATAATGCGAAGTCAGAGGTTGTGTGTGAGGGGTAAGTGGGGTTGAACTCTGTTTATCTGGCGGTTGAAATCGCGAAGTATGGCCACGTGTAAGTCGCATCAATTAAAGTTATTGCGGTCGTTAACCTCAGAGAGGTCTTAATTGGTGTGCGTCGCCCGGGTAATTTCTCGCGATTTCCTTTTATCGCGGTTTCATCGCTTTTAATCGTTTTCTGACTATACTCCGTATAGTATACCGTTAGTTTGGAATACCTGTTTTGTGGTCTGCGAGATCGGTTTCGGCCGCTCGCCGTCTTCAGTAGCGGTGTCGGTCACTTTGGATTTTTTTTTGGGGCATCCTCACTGCACTGTACCAAGTGACAACAGTACAAGTGACTGTACATCCAAAGTGACTGACACAGCGCTACTGAAGATGGCGAGCGGCCGAAACCGGTCTAGCAAAAGACCGAACCGGCGAGAGGAGACGGTATGAAAAATGTCGATACTGAGGTTTACAGTCCGATTTAGGCAAATTTTTAAATTTTAAATCGTCGGTTAAAATTTACTTTACTGGTCTACGTCGGCGTGGCTTCATAATATCGATATATCGTACGCGAGAGATCGATAGCGACGTGACTTCACAATATGAGCGAACCGTTGATTGTCAAAGTAAAGGGAAAGAAAGTAATTATGACGCGAAAAGAAATATATAGAAAATAATATAATAAAACTAACCTTATTCAAAGTTCAGATCCATACATATTTCAATTATTAGAAAGGACCTAATTAGAAAGTAATGGTCAAAATAAAAAGCACAACCCGTCGGACGCCTTAATAAAGGTACGCGATGTTGAAACTATGGCTGAAGAAGTTGAGGACATCGATTGCACCCGATATAAACCTTCGTAGCCCCTACAGTAAATTTTAACCAAATCGTCGGACAAAGTAAAATACAGGTATTTTTCTTTACAATCAGCGTTTTAGTATCGTATATTTTGTCTTGAGAACCGTCATTTAAAAGGGGTGAATTGATGAAAGCCGTTGGTTACAATTTGGGCCACTGTATTTGTCCCGTTTGAATTTCGGTATAAGGAAGGGCAATTATACCCGGGGGGGGGGTGGGATGGGGTTATAATAAGGCGGTTATAATCCCGAGGCGTACCATTCACGGGCCTTCCACGGTTAATCATCGGCTTAGTCCGTCTCCGAATAGAATTGCGGTATTAGGGAGGTTGTCCGGTTTGATCGTCGGACATCCCTTTATTTGCAGCCCTCTCTCTCTCTCTCTCTCTCTCTCTCTCTCTCTCTGTTTCTAGTGAGTTCTGCTTCTGGGATTAGCCGAACAAGAACTGTCTTTTGATTTGGAGGCCCCCACCCCCTTGACCGGTCTACAATTTCAAAGCGTTTCGGTGCGGATTACGCCCCGTCGAATTCGTCTTGTGTATATACGCTGTATACTGTGAAAGACCGTGAACGGTCATAATTCACACGGACTTTGCCAAGTGTCGAAATTTCCCCCACCTAATCCTGCAAAATGGTATCACTTTGGATCATTAGCATGCTACTGAAGACGGTGAGGAGGACGAAACCGGTCCAGAAAAAACGGCGAGAGCAGATAGGTGGACACGAAATATACGGTAAATCAAACCGGTTTAGTATCGTACAGAGGGGGTGGATCCGCATTGGGAAAATGGAGGGGGATGTCCCACGAAAATTCTTGACTTTCCATTAATCTATTCCCGTTTAACACACCGGTTTTGTGGTCTTCGAGGGGTTGGAATGGAGGGGTAGGTTTGTCGTGTTTCCGTCTCCTCTCTCGCCGGTTCGGTCTTTTGCCAGACCGGTTTCGGCCGGTGACAGTGATACAGTACAGTGAGGATGCCGCCGACAGTGACTGACACAGCGCTACTGAAGACGGCGAGCGGCCGAAACCGGCGAGAGGGCGACAGAAACACCACAAACCCAACGTCATCTATTCTCCCTAGTGTTAATCACCCGATTGGGGACCGTTTAAGAATTTAAAGCGGACCCGGTTTCGAACGCCGTAATTGAATCGTCGGCTTCCTGCTTTTCGAGAGCGGCCATTCCGTTCAAATACCCTCCCCCCCCCGGTGGGTTTAATTAGAACAACCCCCGGAGGAAATCTCCCGTGTGTATTATTGTGGCGCTAATTGCCCTTCTCAAGGGGGCGGGGGGGGGGAGGTTTTCTTCTTCTGCGGTTCCTCCCAGACCGCCGACTCTGACCGAAGATCCTGTTCTTGTGCCACAGTTTAAAACCACAAGACCCCCCTCCCCCCGGGCCTTTTTTCTCTTCCGCCCCTAGCCCCCTTTGTTCGGCCTAACAAAGCTCGCCACTCAGACCCAACCGACCTAATTCAGTGTTCATATTACAACAAATTAATATACTCTACGGCAATGGTGCGCGAACTATTTTCATTTGGGACCCCCATTTTTGTGAAAAATTTATCGCCACCCCTGAGTAGACAGTGGATTAGTTTTTTAATCGTCAAAGTAGTTAAAATTCTGGCACTTCCTTTCGTTAGATATTTTAATGCAGCACATAATTTTGTGAAACAATAGTTTTATTTCTGTATACACAATACAGAGTGTACAAAATGACATTTTGTCATTTGCAAATAGCTCATGATCGCTTCCATGTTCGGAACTGTATTGGAAATCGTAACTCGTCCTCTGGATCCGATCGAAATCGATATTTTCTTTCGATGTCAGCTAATTTTGAAAAGCCGGATTCACACGAGTGGATCGATGCGAATTGAATCAATATATTGATTGCCTTTTTTATCAAATCGGCATATTTGTTTTCAGTCGATAAACAAAATTGTTGGCAAGTCAGAGACTTAAATTGAATACGCAGAGTTTCGTCGCTTGAAATATCAATGAACTGTTCTTTTTCATTTAAAGGGATATTGGAGTTAATAATATCAAACGAAAATAGATTTTTTCTCTATCTGGAAATTTTATAAAACCTTCTCGTAAAGTTTTCTCCCAATTTTTACAAATGGTGGGAATATGATGTTTTTAAATAACAGGAAATCTATATTATTTAGCAAATTCTGAATAGCACGGAAAACTGTCTGTGTTGTTCTTGTTTAAATTCTCCTTGCCAAACTATCAGCCTATTCTTAATAGCTTCGATTTTACTGCTCAATGTTAAAATTTTTTTTAACTCTCAAATTTGGCGAACCTGAAATAACTCACGGTTTGCTGCTCTACAGTATTGGTGTAACGCAGAATTACCGAAGAAAAACGCGATAATTCAATAATACGGTAAGATAGCGTGATGTTTGTGTGGGAAGAAATATCAATATTGTAAAAGTTTCCGGTTAGGAGTGAATCAACTTTGGATTACCGGTAACCAACCTCTGTTGATATAATCAATGTTGAAGTTGTTATATTTTTTGTTTGATATGTATTAATCGACGTGAAGAAAAGTCGATTGTTTTTTTTATATATACAGAGGGGTCCAAAAAAATGTATCCACTATTTAACAGTTCATAACTTGCAAACTAATTGACTGAGTTGTCTCATTTTTGGTGAAAGTGTAGCTTAAAGTCCAACTTAAAGATATATCACACTGTAGGTGTTCGAAATGGTCACCATTAAAACATCCACACACAAACTGCAGCACGAACTGCAACCTGTTCAGTCGGATATTGGCTCTGTTCGATACTCATCATTAATGTTTTCGTACTTAAAAATACCCTTAGAAACTGGCTTCCTTTCGTCCTATTCTAAGCCTTGGGCCGGCCACGTTCACTCGAGGTACGTGACAGGGTACAACTGACACAACAGAACACTGACTATCTGACAAAACAGGACGACGCAATACAACGTATTGTAGGGCGCCGGATTGCCGGAACTACAACACTATAACAGTACCGAAAATGAGACAACTCCGTGTCAATTAGTTTGCAAGTTATGGACTGTTAATCAGTGGATACATTTTTTTGGACCCCTCCGTATATATTTTCATTAGGAACAGAGTCGGATTTGACCGAGCTTTCGAGGCGGTGGGAAATCCTTCATTCCGCTGATTGGAGAGTTCAACTTACTTTGGCTTCAAAAAACTTTCAATTCTAGAAACTCTCCCTGTCTCTCTCGGGGTGGCTTTCAATTAGGTCCGGGGCCGGGTACTCCCGTGGGTGATTTGTCTTCGGCCGGAAGTCCTCGCCGACATCTACCCCAACCCACGGATACCAACTTTGCCAATCTCCCGGTTGTAATATCCTAAACGGCGATATTATATTAATTCGGTTGGCCGGCGTTATTGCCAGACCGGTTTTCATATTGTCCCCCCGTTCATGACTTTCAGCCCCTCTACCGGTCAATTTGATACAGCGGAAAGACCTTTTTTTAATCCCGTTTCTCTCGAAATGCCTTTGTGATTTTCCGGAATTGTTGAATTCCGACTCTGGCAAAACGCAGTGCGTTTATGTCGGACCTTATTGGACGCCCGATTTGGGCGGGGCGGAAAAAAAAAACGCGACGGAGTATATAAGTATGGAGTATGAGTATATACCGCGAGGGTTGAAACAGCAGGGGGGTCGGAGCTTGTGTTATGGGGATGTGTCGGACCGGTTTGGTTCTGGGGTTGCATTATGTATGACACGTGATCCCATCTGTGTGTGTGTGAGAGAGAGAGAGAGAGAGAGGAGAGAGGAGGGTGTGAGAGGGATGGAGAAGGGGACAAATCCGGGCTAATGCCGTCCGAACGTGCCCCATCACTTCGCGGCCCTTTTCCAAAAGCCCTGATTCTCTCTTTCCCCCCAATTCTTGACAACAGATGTTTGATTGTCTCAAGAACAGAGGAGTCGTAAAATTTCACCATAAACGCTATAAATAACGTTCAAAGTTTAGGGTGTAATTTAGGGCAGAAGCGCTCCCACCTAATATCGGGGTCAACGGACCACCTCTCTCTCTCTCTCTCGTATTATTAAATGGCCGGGGGTTGCCCGGAGGGTGGAAAATTACATTTCGAACGCAAACATAATTAAACGTTTTATTTATTATCTCTGCAATCGCCTAAACTGACAGTTCAACTATAGATCCCGTTCGTAATTAACCAGTTCTGGAGAAAACATCCACCGTAGCCCAAGATTTTTTCGCGATTATACGAAATCAATTGGAATAGATTTTACGTGTGTGTATTTAGAACAGTCTAAAAAAGTAAAATATTCTTTTAAACTGACACAAATATGTGACGCCGGGCTATAGATAAAAACTAAACGCTGTAGCCCACGTGTCACATATATGTGTCGCATTAAATTAGAAGAAATTGATTATAAGACAAAAAATATAAATACAATTTATCGATACGAAATTCATTTTATTTTACGAAAATTCGTCATTTTGTCGAGAGATATGTTTGTGTTAAAAAATATTAAATGTAATAATAATTTTTATAGCTCCCTTATATCTAGCTACTTCCGTAACAATTTTAATAATTTTCCTTTTTAAATTTAACTTATCGCCCGTTAATTTCACTAACACTGCTAAAACGACCTATTCGACTGTTATAAAGACTCTAAATAATCTAACGCGACAGCAGACCGAGTACAGACTTCGTACATTTTACACTTTTAGAACTTTAGAACGAGTTAATTAATATATTTAACATTCAACGTGAAATTTTCAATCGCTTTTCCCACAGCACTGTCAGTGGTGAGTTCTCCGCGGTTTCCACGAACCCTTGTTATTTTTCTCGTATTACAAATTTAAACCCGTCAACAGAAAAAGAGTATATTTCTAATAATTGAGCTACAGGGGGCCCAAAAATCGTTCGTAAAACTGACCTTTCGTCCCGTTCCTCCTGTGAATTTTCAGTTTCCCGATATAAAACAAATAACTGTCCCATCGACGGTTGGACTGTTTGGACTTTTCGCTCTAATGTTTTATTGCGATAATTCGTGAATAAATTTGTTCAAAGGAGCAGAAACCGAACAGAACTGATAAAACATTTTAAACAACCCCCCTATTATAAAGAAAGAAGCCGCCCAGTTCCCCTCGCGCCGATGTTTAACTGTCCGAGATATTATTAATCGATATTATTTCGTTTAATGTTTTTCTTTTTTTTTTTTTTCTGTTGAGATCAATGAAAGCCGTTTAGAGGCCATTAGGGGGCGTTATTCTCTCGTGTAATTGGTTTCTTTTGTTGGACTGTCGAGGCCTGAATGTGTACGCCGTTCAAGTATAGCGTTGACTTCACACTTATCGAACGGTGAAAATTATTTTTCACACTTTAAAAACTCGTATTTAACCACGTCCGGGCGGGTTTGTCCCTCCTATACTTATATATATATATGGCATATTTTAAAATATTTCGTGTCAAAAAAAATTACACGATCAGGATGAATGATATGATTTTTTTAGTACGAGTTTATATAGCAGAGATAGCATTTTCGTTAAGTGCTGAAATTTTCTATTCTTTTTTTCTTTCATATATCACCATTCTTGTTAAATTGACTGAGTAAGTTCAAGTCGTATATAGCCGCTTCGATGGTAGGTCTATCGTAAATCTTTTTTATTTGCCGTAGATTTCGTGTTCTTCTGCCTCCTCTCGATGGTCTGGTCTTTTTCTAGACCGGTTTCTGCCGCTCGCCGTCTTCAGTAGCGCGGCGTCAGCCACTACTTGCAGTCCTTTTATTTTAAGTCGCAACTATAATTTTTATACTCATATTTAGTGTATGGGAGAATCTATCCATTGTTAGGCTGTTAAAGGTTGAAAAAAAATCCATTTGGACATCGAATACGGACTCTAGTTCTAGCGTATAATTTACATTTGAAATTTTCACCGCCGAATTAAGCACGAATTACGAATATCCGCTCTGTATAAATAACAATATAAAAAAAAACAGCGTAAAGTTGCAAGAGAATTCGATTCCACCACCCGAATTAATAATGGAAAATATATTTTTTGTATTCGAACCGGGGGATAAATGCAATTGCGTATTTGCCAAATTGTTCTCCGTATTTTCGCATTTTGAATACTTAACAGTGGTGAACAATATTATTTGAACGTGCTTTGGTCTTATAATTAATCGAAAATTACAATTGGGCGATAATTCTGCGGCTCACCGGCGAAAAAGTAATTACAGGTATGCCGGCCTTTATAGCGCATATTTATATATAAATATATATATTGTTACAAATATGTAATTGAATATAGCTCCAGCCGAATGTAATGAGCAGTTGTTAATTTCGCGCGCTATTGTGTATCAACATAATTCGGTCAATTTGTACATCTGCTGTGTACACAGCTATTCACAGTACAGATGTACATGCAGACGGGTGTCTGTTGTACAGTCTGTTTTCGCGCTGTTTACACCAACTGTATCCGTTCTGGAATTCATTTAAGGAACGGTTCTTCTCTTTTCAATTCATTTGAAAATAACCCGCCGTCTCCAAGCTCTCTCTAAGTACAGTAACTTTAAAGTCCCGTTTCGTCGCACCCTACACAAAGATATAACAAAAATTTCACTCACGAAACGTCGAAATTTCATAGTCCCAATCCAATCGTTCAAGCCCTCAAGTACGCCTGAATAGGAGGTGGTCTAAACGCGCTGGAAAAATGAATAAATAAAGTTTTAGAAAAAGTGGTAAAGTCCCCCGTTGTTGTCTATACTCGTTCGCAAACATCAATTTCTCTTATTGTATTGTACAGTTTTGACAATAGAAAAATTGAAAAACAACGTCTCTACGTTGGTGAACGGTGCTAATTGCACATAGAAACAATTTTTATTTCTTTGAACACAAATATTATATCGATACAACGATGTATACAAATGGAGATTACTGCATGCATTCCGGCCTATTGGCCTTACTGCATTTATATGCTTAAATATTTGTAATACATTAAACACGAATTTTTAACAATATTGTTGCGTAGGTTCGTGATGTTTCTGTCTCCTCTCGCCGGTTTGGTCTTTTGCTAGACTGCGGTTTCGGCTGCTCGCCATCTTCAGTAGCGTTAGTCACTTTTGGCAGTTTGGATGTCTTTTTGGGGGTCATCCTCACTGCCCACTGTGTCACTGTCACTTGTACTCTGGTTGTTGTCTGTTTGTTGCGATAATCGGGAAAATTTACATTAAAAACCCGAGAATTTAAGCTGCACAAGGTGCTAATTGAAGAATATTGATATTGAGGATGGTTCGAGGGAGTTTCGATTGGAATCTCTCTGGACGCGAACGACGTCGAATTTATCGGTGGGAACCCATAATTTTATTGGGTATTTTGTCTTGAGTTTTCATTTCCTTTCCGGTCCCAGTTTTGTTGTTGTTTTCCACAAGTAAAACAGTACAATTACATCTAAATGTATTAGCGGCGGCCGGTTGGTTGACAAATTGCGGAATTACTGTAGTTCCACCGGTTTAAGTAAGGGTTGGTTCCCGGTACCGGCGCGTTATTTATTTGCCGAGGGAGCGCTCTATTTAATCCCTCTCCATGAATCATATCCCCGCCCTCCATCCCTATATCGTACCCGCTCCGATACCAACTCCATTTTGAAATTTCCCGTTTTTTCATTTTTTTTTGCCTCCAACTATTCGTTATCGGTTTAAAACAAATTTGGTCCTGGCGTTTCTGTTCTTCCTTTTCAATATCACTTATTAACGTTGACCTTTACGCTAAATCTGACTCTCCTTAAGTACGTATATCATTTCAGCTCTTCTCGCCTATTTGGAATATATATATTAGGGGTACCCAAAAGTAATCAAAATTTTTACTTTGGAATTCATTTTATTTTGCTAAAAAAGTAACTTTAATCCACTATATATTCACCAATATTATCGACAACTCTCCGGCCACTTTTCCGGCAAATTTTCGATTCCCCTCTTGAGGAACTCCTCAAGACCGAAATACATCTTATCAAATTGTCGATTACTTTTGGGTACACCTAATATATATATATATATATATATATATATATATATATATATATATATATATATATATATATAAATCGCATCTCTTGAAAGAAAAGAGACTGCATCTTCTTCAGTTAAAAATCCCGAATTTTCATCTTTTTTTTTACAAAAATTAAGATCGAAGAAAAATTAAAAAGTGCTTTGTTTCGAATGAATCCAGAGAATAGAGCAAACGGCCCCAAACGAACATTCCCCTTATGATTATAAGAAATTTAGCGGAATTCTACATTATTTGGCAATTTTTCGCTTGCGCTCGGCCAAAGGAAAAGTACCTAATTGTTGTATTAGGGGTACCCAAAAGTAATCTACTTTTTGACTTTGGAATTCATTTTATTTTGCTAAAAAAGAAATTAATATGTATTCACCGATATTATCGACAACTCTCCGGCCACTTTTCCGGCAAATTTTCGCGATTCCCCTCCTGAAGAAATCCTCAAGACCAAAGTATGTCTTGTCAAATTGTTGATTACTTTTGGTTACACCTAATATAATACGCACTGTAATTCTATAGCGTACTGCAGTAAGTCAGCCGAGATAAGTTGTCCGATTGGATTCAGCTCGGCCAAAGTTTTCGAACTTTCGGCAGTTATAAATCGCGGGATGGCGGATTTTAAAATAATTTCAGCCGTTTTTTTTTTTCCGTATACGAGATAGTGGAGATTAACGTCCACTCGTCGTATTTTACGCGGCCGCGGCGAGAAGCCCGAACCGCTCGTGTTTCGCCACGTTTTGAATATTCAGCTACGGTTTATCGGAAATCGCGTGCGTATACAGAATTTTTGTTTTTCACGAAAACTTTTTCATTATTTGCCTAATCCTGGTCCGGCGGTGTGAAAACGCGTTGTTGTTAATCCTTCTACTTGCTGCAATTGGGGGGGGGCGGAATTTCGATACAATTTTTTAATCTTAAATTTTTTCAAAATTTCACATGTATTTCGCGATAAAAGAAACCACCCGAAAATGGCACTTTTGACACAAGAACAATTGTAGTCTAAGGGCTAAGGAGATCTCTAGGACAGCGGCGTTTAAGCCGTCGCGAGGGGATAATGGATGGGCAAGAGAGGAAAGGGACTTAAAGAGTGGATTGGGATGAGGAGAAAGGCGGGAGTGGAACTTCGGGAACCGGGATTTTGCGACTTCTTCCACTGTCGGGGTATGTTGAGGTCATGGTAGAAACATACCGGGGGGAGCATTAAGGACGGTACGAAGGACTTTTGACTGGAATCTCTGGATGAGAGCGATGTCGGATGTCTCGGTGGAACCCCATAGCTCTATACCGTATGTCCATGTCAGTTTGTTACTTAAGGTCAATTTTGATGTCCGTTTTAGTAAAGGCCTTAAAAAAATGGCATTAAGGACGGTACGAAGGACTTTTGACTGGAATAGAATCTTAAATAGAGGCCGGTTACAGACACGAGATTTGTACATTACTTATTCTCTCTTCTTCGTATCTTTTGATAAACTTGGAAAAACTATTTTGTAGTCTAAAATTGCCCGAGTGACTCAAAAGAACAGATCTCAATCGCAAATTTGGACTGCTGAGACCTCTTTTGAGAAGGACATCAAAACTGATAATAGTCAACAAACTGACAATATATAAAGCTATACTAAAACCGACACGGACATACGGAATAGAACTATGCTGGGTTCCGCCAAGAAATCCAGCAATTCCATTCAAAAGTCCTTCGTACCATCCTTAATGCTCCCCCCGGTATGTTTCTACTAACCAGACAATCCATAATGACCTCAACATAGCCCGACAAAATCACGCTTTCTTAAATTCCACTCCCGCCTCTCTCCACATCCAAATCCACTCTTTAAGTCCCTTTCCTCTTTTACCCATCCATTATCCCCCCACGCGTTGGCGTAAACTGCTCGCGTGAAAAAAGTGCCATAATCGGGGGGGTCTCTTTTATCGAGACGTTCACGTGAAAAGAAAACACTCAACACTTGTACCAATAACTTTATGTAGTTGGTTGTAAAAGAAATAAAAAGGTTAAAAAAAATATATATATCGCCTCCGAGATCGTTAACGCACGAGAGGCACCTTCTAATCTTTTAATCGGGTGCAGTTGTGGAACTGTCTGTTAAAAAAAAAAAAGAAATAAATACGAAAAATAAACCATTCCCGTCGAACAGGAAGAGCGTCTGGTCCCCGATGGTTTGGGCCATCCGATGAACGCGCTGGCGGCCGAAATAGAAGGAGAAAAAAGGGGAAAAAAAAATAAAAATGGCGCTCGGCTCCATTTCGAGATTTATCCAGAACGGTTTCGGGAGGCGTAACGCTTCCCCCGGGACGGCGGCGGCGGCGGCGGCGTCCTGTGGAAAATGAAAATAAAAACGGTAGGAAAACTCTTGGGCCGTTCCAAAGGTCATTTCCCCGGGTGCACTCTCGCGAAATTGTGCTCGATTATTTACGATCCGGATAAAACTCTACCAGTTTTAGCCGACCTATCGGCCCGTCCACGAATCGAATTTTCTAATTGCCGACTGAAATTTTCCAATTCGGAAATGAAATGGAAATTCAGGATTTCGATACGAGTAGAGAGATAAACGGCGTTGTGCGAGCGCCATTTTTTGACACCGGATCTGATTTTCGATAATTTATCTATCTAAATATATTAGGTGTACCCGAAAGTAATCAACGATTTGATAAGATGTATTTTGGTCTTGAGGAGTCCTCAAGGGGGGAATCGAAAATTTGCCGGAGTTTTATGATATTATATATATATATATATATATATATATATATATATATATATTAGGTTGAGGAAAAAATAATGCATTATTTGGCAAATATATTGTATCATATCGCGTCAAATTTATACTCATTGTAGAGGGGGGGGGGGGCCGTTGCCCTACAAAACGAGTAAATTTCGCCATTATCGTGTGATTAATAGATTTAGTTGCGAGTTTAAGATGAACAAGGGAAAAGTTCGGTACGTTTTACAATTTTTCTTCGATAAATGTAAAAACGCAAGTCTGGCAGCTGACATATATATGTATATTTTACCAAATAATTAGATTTTTTCAATGAGATGGCGCATAAATCTTAATCCTATAAAGTTGTCAAGACAGCCAATATCAATATCAATTTTTTTTCCCATATATATGTTTATAATTGCCGATTTTTTCGTTCCCCAATTTTGTTGGATTTAAAATAAAAATTCGGCCCATATTGAGGGTTAACCTTTTATATGATATAATACAATAGTATTTTGTTGTTGTTGTTGTTGGTTAAACAACAAAATTTCTAACTGCAACTGTTAGCGGCCTGTAATAAAAAATCGATACAAAAACAAGGGCGAAAAACTTTTTTTCTAGTGTTAATTTTTATTAATTCTGTTGACGTTTTTCCGCCCACGAACGTCTGATAGGGCGTTTTGCGGACGGGCAAAAAGCTACACTATTTATTTTCAGTCTTTTCCACGTTGACTTTGAAAGTTTTCCGCCCCTCGATAGGTATATTTGAAGCCGACGACAGAACTGAATCGTATGCCTTTTCATCGTTTAATTGGGGTGAAAATCATCCCCCGCGAATTGTCAGTCCGAATTTTTCACCCCGTACTACAAACACAACATTTCGACACGCCCCGTTACGTTTTTCAAATTATATTCGATTTTTCTTTGCCCCAGCGTTAATTAATTTGTTGAAAACAGTTTGTAGTTCCGAAACAAAAGGATTATCACTATAATCGGCCTGTAAATTAACCAACTTTCGGTTGTACTAATTGGGAGTATATGATTGTGAATATGTTCTTTGTTATGCAATAGACCGTAATAATAATAATTGTCTGTAATTTACCCTAATATTCGTTATATCGGATAAATCCTCTATTTTAGTATAAATTTTCGTGTTCGACATTTTAATAATAATCCTTTTTTTCTGTTTCAGGTAAGAACTTTCGTCTATTCTTTCTTGTGACGCCGGTATAAGTTGATTCTTTCGGTGAACTAAGGTAGGATTTTCTAACTTTTTTTTTACAAAATTTAAAGAATATTGCGTATGAAAATTGCTACTGATAGTAATTTGAAGAAAACGGCGACATCTAATCCACAAATCAGGCATAAAAAGCGGTAAATTTGGTATTAATTATGGTTAGACGAGCGGTGAGAGTGTTAGGGGCGGTGTATTCATTAGCGAGGGGAGAATCGTCTGGCCGGCTGCAAATACGCCGGCGCGTAATCACGTAATCCTCCGATTAAGTTTCACTCAAAGGACTTCATTAAAGCCCCCCAAACACCCCGGGCGGTCTGGAGGACTTTCAACAACCTTTTAATTGGTCCGACGTGCGCTCCAAAGCCGGGCCGTGTCCCGTTGTTGTACGACATCCGACGGTCTATATAATAGGGTTACAGTTTGGGTTTGGTCTTCCGCCAATTTCGTCTTCAGTAGGCGGACGCTTGCGAATTGGCAGGGTGAAATGCTAGCGGTGCACCGCCGCGACCGCGGTGCGTAAGACCAATATCTCCAATACCCTCGTCTTTCGTCAAACCGGTTTGCCGGCCGTCTTCAGTAGCAGTGTTGGTCGCTTCGGCACCCTTTTCTGGGGCACTGTCGCTTATATCGCCCCGCCGATTGGCAAGCGTCCGCGCCGAACAGCGCCTACTGAAGACGAAACTGGCGAAAGTCGTCAGTAGCATTTTGTGTCACGCCACGCCTCACATTTCGTCACATAATATTGATGCGAATTTTCCCTAAATTGCAAATTTCATTTTAAATTGAGCGCGCTCCCGGCGCCCTTCAACCTTACATATAGATATATCTTGGAGGAAAATTTGGCCCCAAGGTAGAAACTTATCCGACGGATGTTGAGCCTATATATATATATATATATATATATATATATATATATATATATATATATAGAGAGAGAGAGAGAGAGAGAGAGAGAGAGAGAGACAAAGAGAGGGAGTTCGTAACAATAGCCCTATCCCAAGAGGAGAGAGTTGTTGTATGGAAGTTTCTTGCCCACTCAACTACCCATCGTGCCTGCCACCCTCCCTCACCCCTATCACTCCCTCTCTCTCTATCACTGTCTCTCTCTCGGCCCTATATATAATATATATATATATATATATATATATATATATATATATTATCTATTATCTAAAACGCTCCCGCCGAGAGGGACAGTCGTGATATGAACCAAAACCGACGTTTTCCGAGGACGTCCACTTCCTGCGCTCAGTTCGGCGTTTTGTTACGCGCAAACAGTTACGGACACTGTACGTTCCCGACCTACAACACCATTCGGACGGGGATATATTGATAATTTTATTGCTCGGACCTAGTTTCGTTTGCACAGTTCGAAAATCGTCAATACGAAATCCGCGAGCGAATTTAAAGCCTGTTTTGTGTTCGGCGAGGGGTTGGAATACCGTAGGTTTGTGCTGTTTCTGTACAAATACAAATTCTATACAAATTAAAAACCCCTCAATAAGATTTTTGTCGCACCCTTCCATTCTGGGGGCTCACTTTAAAACAAAAAAAAAACATTCTTGTTTAACATACCTGTTTTGTGGTCTGCGAGGGGTTGGAATACCGTACATTTCGTTGTGTTTCTGTCTCCTCTCGCTACGGTTCGGTCTTTTGCCAGACCGGTTTCGGCCGCTCGCCGTCTTCAGTAGCGCTGTGTTAGGCACTTGTTAGGATGTTTTCCTCACTGCACTGTGTCACCTGTACTGCGGTGGTAAAAAGCGAGTGGAGACATTTAAAAGAATTTAATTATTATTCAATTCATAGTTTCGATTTATTAACAAACAAACCTGGGTAATATTCGGTCGAAGTATGAAAAATCTAAATTAAATTTTTAAAAAATCGAAACTTATTAAAGAAACTACTAGTTTTCCGCGATCTCGCCCGTACAAAAATATAAAAATTTCAATCCCGAATCGCCCACCGTCCGACATCACGAACGTGCTCTACAGACGCCCTGAAAAGAGGAAGTGCCCACGTGATGCTAAATTCGCCGGAAAAATAAATTTTTCCCCCGCTGTTGTCTACTCTTTATCGGCGCTGTTCGAACATCAATTTCGCTTATTGGGGTTGAATTTTACAGTCGTGGCAATATACGAAAAAACGTTTATAAGCGGCCTTTGGGGTGGCGGGGGAGGGCGAGGTTTTAATTTTTCTTTCCAACAGATTTAAACGTTTTCCCCTGTTGACTTTCATTGGCCTAATGCCGTAAGGAGATTTTCATGAACTGCGGCTCACGCCATTCAGAAGGCGCTGGCTGTTTTTCTTTTTTGTAAGCGGCATTTTCGTAAGTAGCAAATCAAAAGTAGGATTATTTTCTCGGCCCCTCTGCTTAGTCCAAGTCGACTTTTCCTTTCGGGAAAAAGTTTCTACGTGTTTTTTCCCCGCTTCGCACCGTCCTCGACTCCCCCGCCCAAAGACTTTGGGAATCTTGTTCAGTTCAACAATTTGACCGTCCTGCTTTAATTCGAAAGGGGAACACACAGGGGGGCACACACACGCTGCTACTGAAGATGGCGAGCGGCCGAAACCGGTCTAGCAGAAGATAAAACCAGTGAGAAGAGACAGAAGAACGCCTACGCACGTCATTTTTCTTAGAATTTTATAGCGCTCGGTGCAAAATATTGCGCCAATTTCGGACCGATGATTTTCGACACTGCGAGTTCGATTTTCCCAATCATTAGCTTCGGTCTTCCTAAGCTTTTCCGTTCCCGCCTGACGGCCCTTTAAAGTGGCCGTTGTCGGCGTAAAGTCCCCACTTTACGGTGGAAACGGTTGAAAAGTGCGGAAAGCCTAAAGGCGGCTAATTGGGCGGAACTTCACGAGGCGGCTTCCAGAGCTCGGGGGCGGGGGACTTTTCATTTTATGTCCGCTTTTTCCTGCGTCCTATTCTCGGCTTTTCCTTCATTTTCCCTTTTTCAAGAATAAATTAGGCGCGTGGACGTTCGACGGTCGGACATTTAAATCGGAAGGGGGAGCTCCTCAACTCGACGCCACGGAAGCTTTCAGCTCGTCTGAATTTTTTATAATTGTGGGGTTTTTTTTCTGTGTTTTATTGCAGACTGTCCGTCGTAAGTATCGTGGAACGAGGGTCTAAAAACTGGTCCGGTAAAACGTATTTCTTCGCCCGAAAGTTTAAAACTTATATCGTAAATTATAATTCGAATAAAATTTTAGAATACTGATTATTAAAAATAATTTCAATAGGGATTATAGGGTATAATATCAGTAGATGTTGGTAGGTAATACGGGATTAAACAACGTATTAATCCCAAAAGAAATCAGTGCATTTCTCCTCCATTATTGTCCATTCATTGTTAGTGCTGCTTGAACATCAATGTTGCTTGTTGTATTTTATAGTCGTGACATTAAAACATTGAAAAAAATAGGGGATAACGTCCCTTCCAAAAACCCTTCCAATCGAGTGCTCACTCAAGATGGTTTTCAAACACTTTTGAGACTGGAAAAATAGACAGGAGGCGGTATTAAGAGCATGGATGATAGACGCTTTCCGGATGAGGGAGTGAACCCGAACAAAGCATGTTCTGCCTCATCCGTCCGTTGTACAACATTATATATGTACGCGTTGAGCACACACGTTTGACCGCGTTCACCCGGATCTCGATATTTAATTCGGTCCAAAGTCAGATAAGGAGTCGAGGCCAATTTAACGCCAATTGTCTTTCCCCACGGTGTGAGTCGTTTGCGGCGAGTTAAACCGTCCGTGAATCCGTGGAACTCTGAAGTCTGCCCCGGCTTTAATCCTCGAGGACGTCTTCGGTACGACCTCTAGACAGGATCCGACGATACCCGTTTTCAGCAGCCAGACGGGTAAAATACGACGCTGATATCGTGGCCCTCGCAGACGAACAAAGAATACAATATATTAAAGGTAAAAGAATGACCAATCCAGGTTTTGTCCCGAATATCTGTCTATTTCTACCGATCGGGTTGGGCGCGCTCGATGCACAGTTTTGAATTTTGAAGTGTAGACGCGGCGGGATAACGGTCTATAGTCCTCGAAGGGACTGATTCCTCTGGTTTTTCGCGGCGGAGCGCTCGGCAAAACGGGGTTGGGCTCTGAGCAGACGATGCGAAATCGACATAATACGACATAATGCTCGTGAAAAAGAATTTCCCAGTCTGTCGACGATGCTCCGAATTTTTATTTGTCGTTGCATCGTTATCACGAAAGTGCAGCATTTGTAATAGAGATTTATACCTGTCATTTGTCGTTATTCGTGGAAAACTTTCCGTTCGTAATAACTCGTCGGTTGACCAATCGATACTTTGTTTTACTCTCGACATTAACATCGATAGAGCGAAAAATCCATACATTTCGGGCACCGTTGTATTTTTCCGTGCCATCAATCGTGACTGCTTACCGCGTACAGTTTTCGTGGTATAATAAGCGTCGCTCTCTCTTACAATACGTTCGACCATATTTTCGGAAAAGAAAAGTCGAAAGATTTCTAATATCGACGATTTATCGTCAAAATTCATCAAAATCGAAAACTTTCGGAACCGAATTTTGTGCTCTCCAAAGAAATTGAGCGCCTATAGGCGCTGTTAACCGCGAAAGGGTTAAATAAGGCTAAATTTAGGAGGGGTCTATACAACGCGTATTCGATATCTTTCGGATATCGGATTCTGCAAAATAGCCCCCCCCTCTCGACGGTATAAAATGGCAGATATCGAAATAGCCGTCTATTTCTACCGACCGGATTTGGCGCACTCGAAGAGTAGACGCTAGATACCGGTCTATTACTGGAGAAATATTTTCAAATCTTCCTATTCAGTTTTTAAAATCGTGACCCCGGTCCTCGAAAATTGCAGGTGGACGCGGCCCCCCCCCCCCCCGGCTGTATCGAACATCTCGGATATTTTCGACTGTGCAAAACATATCGGTCCCGCTTTGAAAAAAATGAATAACTCTGTGAATTCGGCGCTCAATTTGGCGCTATTTGGCGGGCGCTATCGCGTTATCATCGCCGTATTATTTATTTGCCGGCGAGCTGCCGCAGCGAGAACAACTCCGGCTGAATGTCCAACACTGTCTGGAATTCCGGGGCTGGTGGAAACAATAGAATGGCCTGGAGAGAGAGAGAGAGAGAGAGAGAGAGAGAGAGAGAGAGAGAGAGAGAGAGAGAGAGAGAGAGAGAGAGAGAGAGAGAGAGAGAGAGAGAGAGAGAGAGAGGGAGGGAGAGAGAGAGAGAGAGAGAGAGAGAGAGAGAGAGGGAGAGAGAGGGAGATCCAGCCGAAAGATGGCCGTATCAGATTTGAAGCGGTTTCCTTTCGGTAAAAACTCAACCGACCGCTCTCCCGTACGACTTTTTCGGGACTCCCGATAATAAAAATTTAAAACGGGAATTTCGTGTCATAAACATTCGGGGATACTCTGTTCTTCGCTGTAGAATTTCATACACTTTAAATACAAATTAAAAACCATTTAATAAGATTTTTGTCGCCCCCTTTCCTTCCGGGGGCCCACTTTAAAAAACAAACACATTCTTGTTTAACACACCTGTTTTGTGGTCTGCGAGGGGTTGGTATGTACCGTACGTTTCGTTGTGTTTCCGTCTCCTCTCGCCGGTTTGGTCTTTCGCCAGACAGGTTTCGGCCGCTCGCCGTCTTCAGTAGCGGTGTCAGTCACTGTTAGCACTCTGGATGTTTTTCGGGCATCCTCACTTCTCACTGCACTGTCGCTGTCAGCGGTCTGCGAGTACAGTACAAGTGACAGTGACAGTGCAGTGAGGATGCCCCCAAAAAACATCCAAAGTGACTAACACAGCGCTACTGAAGACGGCGAGCGGCCGAAACCGGTCTGGCAAAAGACCAAACCGGCGAGAGGAGACAGAAATCTACGAAAAACATTCTTTTTACAAACGCACTTACGTTGCGCACTTTTGAACGTAGTTTCACGAGTGAAACTTTCTTAAACCTTTTCCCTTTCTCAGGGGAGGCATTTTAATTTCAATTTGCGCCCGCCGTGTTCGACAATTGAGATCTTTGAAGTCCAGGTGTTGTGGACACGAACTCTGCGGGTCCTATATATATATATATATATATATGTATATGTGTGTCTGGTGGCGGCAAATCTAGAATTCATGAAGATAAGTCGCTTTGCCCACGCGCTTTGTACAACTCCTACTTGAAACAGAGCTGTTTTTAATCGTTGTTTCCGGATGAAAATTGTTCGACTCGTCTGTCGACTTCAACTTTGTCACAAAAATGAATTATGTGATTATAGGGGAAAAACATTTAGTCGAAGGCCGGTTAGATTTATACTGGACAACAAATGTGTCCCTCGTAAATCATTTTTTCGTTGACGATAGTTGGACGAACGGCGGAAATTTTATTGGAGTATTTGAAAATTCCTAATAATCGCCGAATGGGGGAAGTTCTCTTAGTCTGGGGCCGAAGCTTCGGCTGGCGATCGAACAGATATCGATGGACTTAACGAAGGTTGCGCATACAGGACGCGAAATATGCCGGAATATCGTGTTCGTTATCTCGTTAATTGCCTTTTTCGATGGGGCCGTGCGAGCGGTCTCGATTTCTAAGGTTGAAAGAGGGGGGGGGAAACGGCTCGAAACCGGACTTGAACCTTAAAATAAAAACGAAGAACAATGCCACTTCCGTTTCTTCTCACCGTCTCTGCCATTGTCCCGACCGAGGTTAACATTTTTTTTTTCCAGGCACTTTAATTCCTATACCCTCGTTGCCCCGGCATCTTTCTAAAATGTCTTATCCCCATTCAAATACTCCGTTGGAGCCCCCACATACACAACAAGATTCAAACTGGCAGAAATAAAACGACGATAAAAAAAATTGTTACACCGACTGCTCGACAACAGATTAACTAACATAATTAATATAATTATTATTTAGCACGCGCGTATATCTATCCCCCTAATAGATCGGAGAACAGTGAAAACCGTTGTTTCGGAACAACGGCAAAATGTTGTTGCAATATGAATGCTTCTCAAAATATCATCCCCCCACCACCACCATCGGGCGGCAATTTCTCACCGGAGGGTTGAATCTTTAAAAGACGTCTGATTGAATTTATTAATACGTTATCTCGGGGTGGAAAACCAGTTAGGGACAAACGGCCGGCAGATGCTCCATAGCCACGGCATTTATAAATGATTCAAGGTGAACAGTCCTTGTTGTTACACGTATATACTGGAACGAAATATTCGGAAGTAATTTTATGGAGGTTCAACGGGAATTAATATAAGGAATGTAATTTACGGCGGCTGGGTACAAAAAATAAATTCATTATTTCAGTTTTCGGCCATTTTCTAGACCGGTTTCGGCCGCTGGCCATCTTCAGTAGAACACTTGTTTTGGCATCCTGTTTGCACTGTCACTTACTTCTCTTGTACTGTGGGGTTTGTCATATATATATATATATATATATATATATATATATATATATATATATATATATTGAAGTCTATTTCCAGTATTTAGCACTATGGCCTATATTATTATATTAGGGGTACCAAAAGTAATCGACATTTAAACTTTGGAATTCATTTTATTTTGCTAAAAAGAAACTTTAATTATTAATCTACTATATATTCACCGATATTATCGACAATTCTCTGCCAATTTTCCGGCAAATTTTCGCGATTCCCCTCTCGAGGAACTCCTCAAGACCGAAATACATCTTGTCAAATTGTCACTTACTTTTGGGTACACCTAATACTTCCACTTATGAACAATTTTATTGCAAAAATTACTATACAAATATGGTGGGCAAAAAAGTATATTTAGTCCTAATATTAGTGGATATAAATTTGGGAGAAATGGTCGGTATTTATGTATAAAACAATATGTTATATTGAGCGAAAATTTCGGAGCTCTTGCCGGTTCCATCATCCATTATCTATGTGAATTTTGAAACATTAATTTTCTTTCAGTCCGAATTTTAAACAGCGTATCGTACTGTATTTAGAGATTTAGGCAAATTATTAATAACGAAGAGTGAAAATAAAAATTTGGATTCGTTCCCCGTAATTGTGTTTTGTCGTAGGGCACGATTTGGTTTCCTTGTATAAAATTAAATTATAATTGCTCGCTTATTTCGGGGCGGAATATTGGCAATAAATTTATGGCACAAGGCACTGATGGTCAGTGACTATCAAAGGGAAATTGGATTTGTACCATTGGCATTTGTCAACCCCCCCCCCCCCCCCCCACCCCCGTGCTGCCAAGAACTTAACAATAACCCATAAATTTCGGTTTATTTATTATATATAATATATCCGGTAAATGGGGACCGGCCAATATATTCGCCCCTGTGCATTTCCTATCGCTGAGAAGGCGACAACTCACCCCTGTATTATGTACAGAGCGGTTTTTATGTAATATGACCGAGATATCACGCTATTTTAGCGAATAGGCATTGAACTTTCAAGTGGCGGCTCTGTTTCGCGAACTTTTTATTTTCGTACTTAGGCCCGAATTATCGCCCTGCCTATTTCCAAGTACCCCCAGCTACCTTAGTACGATTACGCTTATTGAATCTGAATCGTAATCGTATGAAAAGAAAAACATGTACAGAGTTATTTTAATTTTCCACGCGCAATGTTTATTGCCCAGGGGACTTTGTATCGTTTTATATAAGGATTTAGTGTCTTAGATTGTGACCAATCCCCCATACCCGATTCAAAAGAATCGACTTAAACGGAAAATTTGGACCCTTAAGGCCGTTACTAAAACGGACTTCAAAATTGACCTTAATTGACAAATTGACAATATACAAAGCGATACTTAAACCGACATAGAGCTATGCTGGACATCCGACTTCGTTCTCATCCAGAGATTTCAGTCAAAAGTCCTCCGTACTTAATGCTCCCCCCGGTATGTTTCTCACCAGACAATCCATAATGACCTCAACATACCCCGACAGTCGACGAAGTCACAAAATCCCGGTTCCCGAAGTTCCCTTTCATCTCTTACCCATCAATTATCCCCCCCCCCCCGCGTCGGCTTAAACGCCGCGTTAAAAGTCCTTCGTACCGTCCTTAATGCGATTTTTTTAAGGCCATTACTAAAACGGACTTCAAAATTGATCTTAAGTAACAAACTGACATGGACATACGGAATAGAGCTACGGGGTTCCACCGAGATATCCGACATCGTTCTCATCCAGAGATTTCAATCTAAGTCCTTCGTACCGTCCTTAATGCTCCCCCCGGTATGTTTCTAACCACACAGTCCACCATGACCTCAACATACCCCGACAGTCGACGAAGTCCCTATATCCCGGTTCCTGAAGTTCCACTCCCGCCTTTCTCCCCATCCCAATCCACTCTTTAAGTCCCTTTCCTCTCTTACCCATCCATTATCCCCCCCCCACCCTCGCGTCGGCCTAGAGATCTTCTCAGCCCTTAGACTATAATTGTTCTTGTGTCAAAAGTACCACTTTCGGGTGGTTCCTCTTATCACCAAATACTTGTGAAAAAAAAATAGATTGTGACCAAATAGGCGAAGCTCACTGCCTTATTCGTCGTATCTTTCATTTATTTTCGTGTCTAAACCCCTGTTCAGGATCCTTTCTTATGTTTGAAATTACGTTTTGCCATTGAAGAATGTAGAATCTCCAGATTTGAAGAACGGATACTATATATTTATATATAACTATGGGTATAGAGGTCCAGCAGAGCTAGGTCGACTCCTTCGGGAGTTTTCCACCCTGTATTGTGACCTGCGTCGTTATCTTTGATCCGTTTTCTGGATAAATGCCGTTTTCTGTTGTGTGCGCTACAGAATTTCTCCCCGAGGGGTCTTCGCCGATATTTCGGTCTCTCCCCAACGTCGACGGCAATAAAGGACACGTCCTCAAGTTATACAGCAATAAATAGTTGAATCATGCACGCATCCTGTATTAACAGTGCGCTCCTTGTTCGTACAGAATTTAAACTGAAAGTCCCACCGACAGTTATGAAATTATTGTGATAATCGACGCCGCGAGTTGGAAATAACGCCATTAAACTCGCGCACCGCCTGTATTATTATTAGAGCCCGTTGCAGTAATTAAATGTAACTGTCCCGCAATAATAATAATAATAATAATGGTGAGAGCACAGGGGGGGGGGGGACATTGGGAAATGTCCCCCGCCTCCGCCCCATTAAAGCCGGGGACAATGGGAGCTGTGGTGGGGGTTAGGGGTGGAGGGGGCTAAAAAAAGAACAAAATTTCCCTCCCTCGCCCCCCGGACAATAAATTCGGCTCCTTAACAATATAAAGGCAACCCCCAAACTTCGCCCCATTTTGCCCGTTTATTCGGGTTCATTCGCCCGAACATAGAAGAGATCGCCAAATGGGATTTTCAACTCAAGCTCCCCCCCCCCCCCTTCCACGTACAGCGAAAAATGTATTTTATATTCCACCGGCGTCGGCCCCCAGTTTAAAATAGAATAAGATCTGGAAATATATGTTGAGCTTTTTATCATTCATAAACGTGAATTTAGGAAAAACTGGACTTGTATGTATTATGTCCAACAGGTGTATTCGTCAGTGTCAGGAAATTTTATTCTGAATTTTATTTCTTATATCGAAATATGTGAATGGACTAAACTTCAGAGATATCGCATTTCGTTCCTCACAATTTTTTTTTTAATTCAAACAATTTCTATATGATTAATATGCCGACGTTGAATACGCGAAACATCGGATTTTATTAAGTATCGTGCTAACTAATTTTTATAGTTTTTCTGGTAATAACGCAAGGGAATTTGATTCTTATGCTGTTGTATATAATATAAAATTTTTCTGAATACTGAAAAAAAATGAAAAATCGACTTGTATATTATGTTCAACAGGTGTATTTCGCTCGTCGTTAAGCAGGGATATTCCGATATATTCTGAATATATATATATATATATATATATATATATATATGTATACCTGCAAAGGCTGATTTTGTTTCAACAGCACTGAATATTGTGTAATTTGTATTTAATTTCGAATTTTTTTTCTGTTACAGGTAAGAAGGAGCATATTTATACTAGATTAAGAAATAACTGCGATCGCGGAATTTTCACGCCTTAGCGGTGAGTACCGCTTCTGTTTTATTACAAAATTGAAAATGTAACCCGAATTTATTTTGGGAACAATTTTTGCATGATTTTCACAGTTTTTTCTGGCTATTCCGATATGTTATTCTGAATCATGGTTTCCGCGACGTGTAGGCTTTTTTCCGCAGCTCGATTGAAAATCACGATAGCGTGGACAGTACGGCCCCTATTCCAATTTATAAGCGTGAATTGAAAAAAAAAACTAATTTGAAAATTATATTCAACGGGTGTATATGGCCCGTCAAATTAATTAGGATATGTTCTGTTCTGAATCACGCTTAGGCTTTGCCGTAGCTGGTTTGAACGTAATTGGATAACGTAACCGCTCCCCTTCCTTTATCGCTAATATATTTCTGTAACGTATATTTCTGAGAGAACAATGGCCAGAATCCCAAGAACGGTCTGTAGCGTGGACGTTTTAGCTGTTGGTTGAGTCATCTTCTGTTGAGTTAATCGTCGTCTTCGCAGCCTTTAACCCTTCCCGGAATTCAATTTATATCTCCCGGGAGGAGCGGGAGAAAAAAAAACACTCGGAACAAACAGGAAGTGGGAATTAATTTCGGGCCCTGGATATATATATATATATATTCGTCATCCGCTTCGCGCTCAGTTAACGAGCTCAGTTAACAAGCCACAACAAGCCCCGAGCCGAAAAGCAGCCAGCAAAAGCCACTTTGTGGCATTTCCCTCTTCACCTAAATCGAATTAATATTATTATACATACGTATATATATATATATATATATATATATATTTTTTATTTAATTTCCGAGCCCAATAATAAAACAGTGAAAATGAAAAAATACACTTGAATTTTTCCGTCACTTCCGGTCATCATCGGGGGGGGAATTTTTTTTTGTTTTTATCGACTCCCCGATAGTTTTTCATTGCCGGAGATTATCGGAGAGATGCGATAGAAATGCAGCACCAGAAAACAACAACTTGAACAGAAACGTAGGACACGCGCGATATTTACGGTAAGACGTTCAGCGACATCGTTTTTTTTCTATTAATTCTCCCGTCCGGCGATTGTGACGAAAAGACCGATTTGATTGAAAGAACTTATTGCCCCGCAGCCGTCCTTGCGCCAACAGTGTCCGGAATCAGTTTCAGTGGCAGAAATTCTGTCTCGGAGCTGTAGACAGGTTTCCGTCTATCCAGACCGGTCTGTCGGCCCCGGCCGAAATACGGCCTTGTTGACGGCCGGTTGAAAATGTCTTGGGGGAGTTTTTAGAATTTTATTTTTTCAAAATTTATTTTCCTCTTTTTTCTCTCCCTCCTCTACCGGTCCCGCTATCCGACGGTCTGGTTTTTATTAATATATTAGGCCTCTGGACGATGACTTGCCGGCGTGGGGGCGGGGGGGGAAGTTAATTGGACCTCGTTTATCAGGATAAGCTCTGTTGGACTGGCTAACAGGATAATGAAAGGTTTGTGCCCCCCCCCCCCCCCCCCCCTAACCGCCTGCATACCTAATTCGAAGTTTTCCACTAAATCCACCCGACTCTACCGAAGATGCCGAAGAGGAGAGGGTCGCCTCCTCCTCCTCCTCCTCCTCCGCCGCCGCCGAAGAACACGGGCTCGTTTTGACAGTAATAACCGGCCCCTAATTTATACTCCCTCTAGACTGAGTTGTATTTGTCGAAATCGACCACTTTTTTTCTTATTATTTTACGTTTCAATCGATCGTCAACACTCCTGTATTCTCTGTCTTTCGCGAAATATCAATTTTCGAGTAATTATCTAGCAATAGCTGACTAGTGGACGAAGAGCTAATCTCCAAATACGGAAATTGGCCTACCGATCCATAGGATGAGAGTTTGATAAATTTAGGGGATTTTTAAGCAGAAAAAAACCTTCAAAATTTAGTAGGTTGGTGTCAGTTTTCGTGTTCACGGTTTGCTCTAATCTCTGGTCTGCACGTTCCGTCGTGAAATATTTATATTTTAATTACGGTACTTCTTAAACTTTAAAAAAGGCTAATTCGAATTAAAAAATTTTTTCTAGCGTAAATAGAAATGGAAAGTGGTGCCCCATTTAAGATAAATTCGGGGTATCGAACAAACCCTCGGTTTTATGATTGTTTTACGAAAAACGGAGAACGAATTATGTTTTTCTATCATTCGTGATTGATAATAATGATCTGTTGCCGAAAAAAAAAATATCCTCTTCGCCCTATAAAAGTATCGGAAAGTGAAAAGTCGAATTATGCGATATGCCGATTGAGATAACGAATTACCAAAAATGCACGAATGTTACCGTCGTACATTGGGCGTTCCGCGTGATTGGCCGGTGAAACGAAGTCCGGACGAAGTTTGTATCGATGTGAAGCTCCACTCCAGCCAACTCTTTAAACCCCCTCCAACCTGTGCAAAGGGCTTTTTCCGAAAATGAAACTTTACACGGGAAATCTCCGAGAAGTTATCAGATTAGCACACGATTTCTCTTCAACTCCGTTAAGACCCAACTTAAATCAATTTACTAGTGATTGTTGTCCATTTCCCCAGTTTTGTTTCCCTCAACAAAAGGTATAAATTCCTTTGTACGCATTTTAAAAAAAAACGGTCAATAATTCGATTAGATTATTCTTGGAGCCTAGTTTAGATCTACCGTCTGTATCTAGTGGCAATTTATAGTTGTTGAATTCTTGTCTTTTTAACTTTACGCGAGGATTTCATATATACGCTGAAGTCAGGTTTTTTAAATAGGTTTTTAAAAAATGAAAAACCCCTATTTCCACAATATAATATAATGCAAGCGTGGAATGTAACTTCGATAACTCAACAATAAAGATAAGTTTATTTTTGTGCAATCAACTACTTGTCGTTATTGGTACAATGGTTGAGTGCATTTTTTTCTTTTGGTGACACTCTGAGACATCAGAAGATAATAAGTATGATAAGAGTTTAACAATGGGCTGTTCGAGTACAAACTGAATTACAAAATTTCAACGATAACTCTACACGCAAATACATCTTCATGTCTAAGTTCATTGGTGGTTGACACTTGTTGTAGTCGACTGTTTTAGTGATTTTGCCTTTCAATAAGGTTTTTCATAGCGCTACTTTCATATGGTTGAATGCTGTTTGTATAATAAGTGAACGGGGCACTGAAAACTTGAAAGTGTACACTTACTTACTACGATATGGATCGTAGTGGGGTCGGACGGGGTATCCAAGAGTCGACTTATTTTCCATACATATTGTGAAAGTTTTTGAAAGCGAGTCGTCGACGCGCCTCCCCAAGTGTACGGGAATATACTACCCCCCGGCGAGAAAGTGGAGGCCTCCGGCTACGGGCGGACTTAGTTAGACTTGAAATTCAAAGTCGAAAGTCCGTTAAAGCGCCCCCCCGTAGGGCGGCTCGAACCCACACGTCTAGAATAATGTTCCGTGTAGAATACACGTCTGAAGTGCGCCACCGCATTGATAAAAAAAAATTAACATTAATCAATAAATCTTTTTTTTTTTAAATCATCCCTGAGTAAAGAAGATTTACTCTGATATATCAGAAAGTTCTTAACCTTCTTCTGGAGAAAACATCCACCGTAGCCCAAGATTTTATTTCGCGATTATACGAAATCAATTGGAATAGTTTTTACGTGTGTGTATTTAGAACAGTCCAGAAAATGTAAAATAAGTATTCTTTTAAACTGACACAAATATGTGACGCCGGGCTATAGATAAAAACTAAACGCTGTAGCCCACGTGTCACATATATGTGTCGCATTAAATTAGAAGAAATTGATTATAAGACAAAAAAATATAAATACAATTTATCGATACGAAAATTCGTCATTTTGTCGAGAGATATGTTTCTGTTAAAAAATATTAAATGTAATAATAATTTTTATAGCTCGCTTATATCTAGCTACTTATATGACAATTTTAATAATTTTGCTTCGCAAAATCTTTTCCTTTTTAAATTTAACTTATCGCCCGTTAATTTCACTAACTCCGCTAAAACGACCTATTCGACTGTTATAAAGACTCAAAATAATCTAACGCGAGAGCAGACTTCGTACATTTTACAGTTTTAGAACTTAACAATTTTGTTCAATACTCGACAATGTCTACAGTCGAACTGGCCATAAAATCCCAGTTTCCTCGAATTTCGTGAGATCCCTGTCTCGAATAACAAGAACGGGAAAGTATAATTCCATCGTCAAGTATGATTTCTTCATCGTGTCAATACTTGAATAAATTGCACCTATATAACATATACAAATTGTTGACTGCGCAATAAAAACCTGGTTAGTTTAAGATACCTGTTTTGTGGTCTGCGAAGGGTTGGAATAACGTAGATTTTTTGTGTTTCTGTCTGGTTTTTCGCTAGACCGGTTTCGGCCAATAGTCACTGTTGGCACTATTGGAAGAACTTTGTTCCCGGTTACCGTAGATTTCGTGTGTTTCTCAGTGACGGTACAAGTGACTGCAAGAGGAGACAAAAAAACACAACAAATCTACAAAAATCCCGGTTGTTGTATCAGTCTCTTGTGGTTATGTTGTCCCTGTCGGATTTATGGATCGGTCATCGAAGCCGCCTCCCAATGTCCCTCCATTGTGGGCAAAGCGCCTCGAATATTCCTCGAATTAAAATTTTCATTCAGATTGACTGAGAAACGCTCGCGGAAAATTATTGAAATAATTCCGACAGTCTGTAACTCTGTGCGTTTACAGGCTAATTGGGGACGCTAATCGGGGTATTGAGGACAAGGTCTATTCTGATGTCCGATTCACGATTGTGAGAGCCGCTGCGGTGCACTTGCTCTCTATTGAGGTTATACAGGCCCGGCTTTGTGTCGGGGCTTAACAGCAAAGTGTGGCCATAAGAGAAGGCCAATTTATTACGGTGACTATAAGAAATGCGGACATATTAACGACGAACTGTACCAATTAGACAGAAAAAAACGGTATGGATACCCTAGATTTTCGTTCTTCTGTCCGCCGGTTTGGTCTATTTGTAGACCGGTTTTTCTACTGGCGGGGCCACGAGGGGAAACATACGAACTTACAAGACGATTTTTGTTGTTCAATTTATCAAAAAAAATCACCCCCAGTGTGGTGAAACTTTCCCATACTTGTTATTCCAGTACTCTGGGATTTCGGGTGGAGGGGGGGGGGGAATTTTTCAAATTTTTCAAATTCAAATATCACATCGATAGAGCGCTATACAAATGATGATTCGTATGGCCTTTCTACATATATATATACTTAAATATTATGATACATTAATCTTGAATTTTTAACAATATTGGTGTAATAATCGGGAAAATATACAATAGAAACCGGAGAATTTGAGCTGCACACACTTTTTGCTGCACTTTGCAAGTCCTGTAGATCCGAAAATTTGTTGTGAATTCAATAGTCAATCTCTGGGACCGCCCTACTTACTTGGACCTGTCTATTTTCACCTTTCGAGTAAATCGCGTCCAATTAAAAAATTCCGAGCACAAATTTTGACCCGTAATCTCAAAGTTCCAAATTGTTCGGTCTACAGCGATAACACCGATTTATTTACTCATTTAATTTACCGTAGAATACAAATTGATTTCGTATTATTTTCAACACGCATCTGTGCGTATAAACGCGTTTCACAAGGCAGCGTAAATGAGGGACTGGGAATCCAACCCCCAGGGCTGGGAGTGTAACGCCGACCCTTCGTCATTCTGTTAGACGTCAAATGTCGGTGTTAATAATAATAATAATAATACACGAGCGCTAGATAATGGGGCGAAAACGCGTCTACATTTTGACCAAATAACCGGCGTTACGAGAGCTGGATCTCGGGTTACGTTGGAAGGAAACTGTACAGATTCTGTTGTATAAGACCCGTATTCGGATGTTAAAAGTCGTTTTGCTTTAGCGGAGAAACAATTCTATGCGTATAGGAAACCGCAGATTTCGTGTTTTTCTGTCTTTTCCTTAAAACCGGTTTCGGCCTCTCGCCATCTTCAGTAGCGGTGCCAGTCACTTTGGCACGTGGGGATTCATCTTTGGCATTCTGTTGTCGTTTATGGAGGGATTTTGCTAAGCGGTTTTCTAGGATTATAGGTTGATAGGTGAATATAGAATCACTCTTGGAATTTATTTTCTAATTTATTATATTACTTTGTTATTGAATATTTCCATGTTCCCTATTAGGTTCATCTTTGTTTAACTCTGATTCATGTAATTCTGTATCGCTTACGCTGTGTAAAACTGCACAAAAACCGGAGAAAACTCGGACCGTAAAAATTGTAAGAATTAGGAAACAAAAAATTAATGCGGCGCGAAAATAAAAGGGGAAAAAACACTGACGTCACGCCCGTGACGTCATCCCAAGGACTGACAAAATATTCACGGAGCGGAACGAATTTGCAGACCGGAACATGAGAAGACGCCGAGGAGTGAACAGTGAATTACAATTCACCGTGAACTGAATGCGAACAAAATGTATAGATATTCGCGAGTGGTATTCGTTAAAAGACAATGAACCCTATAATTAGTATCGAATATTTCGCCTTTCTTCTTGTCTGTTGTGTATTTCCCCACTCGGTCTTCAGTAGCACTTTTTGTCAGACGGGCGATTGATGAGTCATTACTCATCTACACAGGGGCGTGTCGTTTGCCTTTAAGATGTTACATGTTCAATTTAGTTGAATAATGAAGAATCGTTCTACAAGTCTATTTTCTCGTTTATTAAAATGTTGAAAAAATTGTCTAAAATATTGTAAATTATAAACAGAACAAACCCTACGGAGGGACCCGACAGATAAACTATTGGAATCACACGTTTGTATTCTTTGTGTTTTCCCTTTCCAGATTTTTGTATAAAGATTTTTTTTTCTAACACTCTATAAAGTAGACAAATTGTAATTTTTTTTATAGCTCCCGGTCTTGCAAGGCAAGAGCATTCGGTCTTTGCCATTGTCGACGTCGTTCTCGCTAATCGCCAATTTACTCTACCCGATAACGACACAATTACGCTTTCCGTCAGACATTTTTCCCGTACTCAAATTCACTTTTAATTGACAATTAAACTAATTCCGGGCCGTATAAATACTGTGGAAGAGGGGGAGACAGTTGAACGATTTTCTCGAAATTTTTCGGTAATTATTATACTGTCATCTCCGCTACGGGTTTTTATTTTAACCGCATTGTTTTATGACTTCGGTTGAAATATTCCTGTGTGAATTGTTCGTTCAGCGGGACGTGTAACAAATCACCGGTTTCAGCCCCGCCGTGCTCCATTTTTTTTGGTTTTGACGACAATGGTTTCCGCTTTTCCTCGAAGCGGGGCTGAATAATTACCCTTTTAAGGAGGGAGGGGGGAATCGTCAGCGTGAAATTAGGAAACAAAAAACGGCCCGGCGGTTCAAAAATTGGCACAAAAAGTGAATTTCGAGTTTCTGTCAACTCTCGCCGTGTTGGTTTTTTTTTTTCTAGACCGGTTTCGACTCACTTACATGTTATTGACTGTGGATTTAAGTACTCACGATGAAAAAAATCACCCACAGCGATGACACAGTGGCGTTTAGGGGCGTTAGGGGATAATGGACGGGTAACGTATTTAGCTGTACATTCTGCACATTGCGTTGTATTAACACAACAAACTCTGTACCGGTTAGAAAATAAAACGGACTCAGAAGGTACGATAAACGGCAATAAATTGGGGAGAGAAACGGAGAATAATTGAATAATATAACTGATAATATTGGGTCGACAACTAAGTAATTGAGGAATTCACCGACAAGTGGCGTTGTACATATTTTTAAGTACGTCAACATCTTTGCACAGATAAGCCGTAGATGGTTTCGAATGCACGTATAAGATACATTCAGCTTTTCCGCAATGTCCCAGTGTTGAACTGTGGCGATCCGAATCAATAATGGCCTTTATTCGGTCATCAACGACCTCCAGACTGGACGTCCGGAGCGCTCCTCGTCTTTTAACGAAAAATCCAGAACTGACACTGGCGTCCTTTTGAGGCTTCAGAATGTTTCAGAAAGGACCAAATAATGGCGTACCGAAGAATCTTATCTGTGCAAAGATGTACTGACGTGCCAAAAAATTTTTGCAACGCCACTTGTCGGTGAATTCCGCACTCGCTTAGCTGTCGACCCGATATATTGTCATTTTATAGTCTGTAGTATGTTTTGAGGTTGTCTCTGGACAGTTTAGATTTGCGGTTTAAATCTGGGACTTTTCAGACTGGGATGAGCCATTGAAATTAAATGAAATAGACCTGGAAGTGGAGTGGTGATGCGGTCCTGGTAGTGGGGTGGGGGCCCCAGGGGTGGGAGGAAGCTTCCTCCCTCTCCTCTCCCTCTCCTCCCTCCTCCTCCCTCCCTCCCTCCCCAACTCCCTTACAGAGTGCTCAGTACTCGACCGACCCGACGCCCTCGAGCACGGCCGTCGCAGCGCCGAAATCGCCAACTGTGAACCGCGAGTGTCACGAAAAGTGCCGACATCGACGTCGCCGTCAACCAGGATAACTCTCGCTCCAATTTGGATTTCCGACGGGTACATTACGACTTAACAATAAATTTAACAGATTTGCCCCCCTTTGCCGCAGATTTGTGATATTCCCCAGACCGGTTTCGGCTTATCGGCCGATCAAAGTTCGCGATATTCTATTTTTGATAACGCTCAATTAGGCCTCATATCGGTTTATTAGACGTCTGGCAGTAACGTCGCGTAAACTCTGTTGTTTATTACCAAATTTCGACAACGTGGCCCGCCATTTATTTTTTTTTTATTATAACTGTTTTTTAGAGTCAAACTCTCCTGGGGATTAGAATTATGAACTGTGTAAACCCTTTGGCGATTTGCAAATTATTCTTAAAACTACAAAAGTTTACGCGATTCGGCCTCAGTCCCCTACTTAACTCGACCTTCATTCGGCGCTTACAGTAAATTTGTTCAAAAAAATTTTTTTTTGTAATAATTACAACGCCCCCTCTTCGTTAATTGTATTTACTCCTTATTTTTGAATCGAGCAGAATACAGTATTAGGTTGTTATTCTGGACCGGAATTTGTGTATTTCGTATGCCAAGGTCGCGGACAAACGGGACTTTTAAGTTTTTGTAACGAGTTTTTTTGAGCTGGGTGCATCATCTGTTTTCATTCTTATTTTCCGAATTTTATCGTCTAATTACTATGTAAAAAGCACTTATCGATGTTATATATCTGTTCTCTTCTCTGTGCGGTTGGGGTGAATTTAAAAAACAAATTTAAATGTTCGTACACAAAATCAGCCGGTTTCAAGAAGGGAAACCGACGTCGGTGTCTCCCGGAAAAGCGGAATGAATTTCAGTTTTCCTTTTTGTATTATTCAGAGGGGAATCACTTTCAGTGTTGCCGATATCTGAGACGAACTCATCCACCGTTGAACACTGTTAGAAATATCTTTTTTCCTTTCCGTCCTATCGAATGTCGAGAGAGGCTGCCGATCTCTCCGAAACGTAAGTTAAGGAGGTAGCGTTAACAAGTTTTACAGGGGACAATCAGATTGTTGGTATTTTGTTAGGGCTTTGTGTGTAGCAAAAAGAGATTGTAAAATCACCGATAAAGATTAATTTTAGCGAATATCTGTCCGTCTGTAAGAGCAACAGGCGAGAAATAGAAACAAGCGGCTTGCCATAAACCTCAGACAGGCACATTCACCCCATTATCTTCAAATCGAGATATTTAAGGGTTTCAATTAATTTAAAAATGTGTCATACCGCTTAAGTGTATCTAAGGGTGTCAAATTTATATTTTCTATTAAAATAGTGGCAATTATTAAGCGAATAATATCCGTTTTCTTATCAAGAATGGAGTTGGGCCCACTTTCAAACTGCACTGTGCGATTATTGAACCAACTCTGCAAAACTTATGCTTCAAGAATTATCCTATTTAGTCGGATTATAAGCAATCTGAAATGCTTTACTGATAAATAACATAAAGTTGTGACTGTAACCGTGACAACCGGAAAAAAGTGAAAAATGGAATTAGGCTTAAATTAATCTAGATACTCAACCTCTTTCGGTAGCGAGTACTCGCTGTTTTAAAACAAGCTGAATATTTTCAATTTTCTTTTTATTTTTAAAATTTTTTTAAGGTGTTTCGGTATCGACGGTCGATCGGTTGTGGTGCCTCGTTTTTGAAAAAAAAACCAAAAAAAAAACCCCAGGTGGGGGAGAGGGAAAAAATCCCGGCCGAAATTATGCCGATGACGGACCCGGCAGGTCCGAGATGAGTATCTCGAAAATGGATACGAATTTCGTCGGGCGCGCCTGTAAAATTTCGAATTTCCTTTCGGAATTATCGGAGAAATTTTTTAATTGAACGATTTTACCGAGACGACGAAATCGCAACACGGTATAGGAGATAAAATTTGAGTACTAATTGTACTTCGCATCCAAATATCGGACCTAATACAAATATCTAAACAATGTCCACAGAAAAAAGAGAACAAACTGCATTGAAAAAACATCAACTTCGATACATAAACGGCCCCGGGAATGAATGGATGAAGGAATGAATGACGCTTCGACGCTAAGTTCGGCCCCCGATGAATTATCGACAGCCAAACAACAAAAGTTCGATTGACGAAAGTGTTTTAAAATTCCGAATCATTTTCAGGGTTTTCAAGCGGAAAAGGTTTAATTGTCCTGAGACTGGCCATTGTTCGAGCGAAGATAGTTTCGTCCTTGCTTCGTGGACTTTTTTTTTTTGTTTCGTCACAAATCTGACTCTTCTCTCGCCGCCGGGTCAAAAATCGTTTATTTGGCCGTCACATTAGAATTTTTTTATTATAAAAAAAAAACCCCGAAAAGCTAATTTTCCATGCACGTTAACAAACGATTTAGACCCCCCCCCTCCTTTTTTAGGTAAGGTGTTTCCGAAAAAAATTTGTTTCGAAATTAACGTTCCTGAGAATTCGTCAGATCGAAAGAGAAACTGTAGGAAATATTAATGAAAACTAATTAAAAAAAAAACCTAAGAGTTAATCCCCGACTGATTGAGAACAGTCGCACCGATACCGAACCGGCGAAAAACCCCGAAAAAAAAACTGACAATAAAACCTGCAATAACTAATTGTTTGTTGTACAAAACCGAAAAACCAGAATAGAATTCTCGTGGTGATAAACTAATGACTATAGTTGACTAATGACTATATCCAATTGCAAATTTTCAACAGATTTAGCTCGTACATATCACAAAAAAAAATATATCAAGCCTAAGGGAATCTATAGTTGTGACCTTTTGTTGTGGACGTTTTAAACGTACTGCTGTTGAAGCGTTTTGGTTTTGAAACAGAAACGCGTCACGATTCTTTTATAACAGTTATATCGGATATGGGCGCTGGGGCGCATTGAAAAATACAAGTATTATTCAGAGAGACAGATTTTTTCCCCAAAATATGACAACAAAATTCAAACGGCCCGAGCGTTTTGGTTTTGAAATTGTACAGACCTCTGTCGCAACGCGTCTGTTTTTCCAGTTTGCTCCAGATTGTGAACGGCTTTGTCGATCGTGCTATAGACCGATATTCCTGTAGGATTAGACAGTGCGGTTAAATTCGCCTACTGTAATTATTACCGTATCATATATATATAAGTTATTTTTCTCAGTGAAAGAATAGTGTTTTTAAAACGGTTATTTCAATTAAAACACGATTGACCGAAACATATGCCAGCAGTTGATCTACAAATGATACAGATGAAAAGTATATTAAACTTGCTTCTCACAGCACCCGTCCGGTCTCAAGCTCTGAATCAGACTGACTGCCGGCTCCTGCATCCTTCTTTGCCGCCTTACAATATAACGTCCAGGCCAACAAAACAGGCGTTACGATCTGGTTGTTGATTTCTCGTTCGAAAATTATTTCCGCATAGTGTTTAATTACCAAGATTTCCTAACATCGGTCCCGCTTCGGAAGGGCTTTGTCAAATCTCTATGTTGATGTTATGAGTCATACTACCACTCGGGTTTCCGACCGCCCTTCTGACGAGTTTCCTCCCCAGATTTGGCAAACCCTTTGTTAAGGTTTATTTACAATTTTATTTACAATTTCTTATTTCTAAAGTTCGGGGACTAAAAGGGTAAAATCGAAACTTTTCATATTTTCTGTCCATCCTCCTCGGCCCATTGTATTCTGCTCGTTGTGACAGGCCAAATCTAACGATGCTTGTAAAAATAAAAATAAATTAACCACACAAGAAAAGTAAAATACAAGAGGTAACTAAACTAATATTAAACTTCGCCGAGGGGTCCCTAACTATTTACAATTTTTCTCCGGCGATCGGGATCGGGAATCCGTTCGCGGACTGTGCCCTTATTTTGCGCTCCCCGGATTGCCGCTGAGCCGATCGCCGACCTATCTCCCGAACTTGAGTCTCGTTCGCGTACCTCTCTTCTTCCGGCGGAGTCCGCAACTCCTGGAGGTGGGCGGTCTCGTGTCGCCCTGCGGGTTGTCGGCCCTCTCAAGTCGCACCCGGTTTCTACTCAACAAACGCGCGACCCGATACGGCCCCAGATATCGCGGATCTGTTTTCCTGCGCCGGCAGGCGTTCTTACGGAAGACCACATCACCCACGCGTATCTCTTCGAGTAAATTCCCTTCTGTCCCTGTATTATGCTTGTTAGTCATTTCCGTTTTGTCTCTCAATTTTGTCCGACACGCCCGCCCGTGCCGATAGGGAATTTGTTAAATCGTGCGGGTCTGACCCGTCGCGGAGTGTACGCTGTAGTTATAGGCTAGGACGGCTCTAGCCATCGCGTTCGTTCCCGTTACGCCTTTCCCGACTTTCAATAAATTTAAATGCTCCGCGAGGGTCCCGTGCAGGCGTTCGATCATACCGTGGGATTGCGGATGTCGCGGCGTTGTATAATGCCAGCCAATATCGAGCTCTTTCAGTGTATCGCGGAGACGTTTATTGTCAAATTCGCGGCCCTTGTCCATAATGACCAAATTCGGTTTTCCTTGCGTCGCGAATCGTTCTAACAGTGCTGTCCTAATTGCGCTCGCCGTCTTATTTCTAATTCGCCGGGCGTAGGCTAGGCGTGAGTACTCGTCAATCGTTGTGAGGTACTTTTCCTTATCCCAGAAGAATACGTCCATCTGGACTCTCGAACCCGGCTCTGTCGGGGTCGGTGTAACCATCCGCGGGGCTTCTAGCGGTCTCCTTACGTACTTTACTCGGTTACACACCGAACACTCACCGATAATTTCTCTGACTGTGCCCAACATGTTGGGCCAGTAGTACTCCCTCTTTAAGTGGTCCACTGTTTCCTTTTCACCCCTATGATTTGTGATACCGGTATGGTAGCTTTTTACTATTCCGTATTGTCTCGTCTCCGATTTTATGGTTTCCACCATCCTGTCGCAAACTATTAGCTGGCCGGTCCGTCCTATTTGCCCTGCTAGGTAGGCTGTAATCAGCCTCTGTTCTAACTCCCGAGAATCGGTATACGCATGATACGATCTGTCCTGGTCAAGTACTTGTTGCAGAGTTTCCACCAACTGCTCGGTTGACGCGTCCGTCCCCACGCGAACTGTCGTTGTCCGCGTATGCGCATACCGATCGCGCTCTGTCAATATTTCCGACCCTGTATGCTCACTAGGATCAACTGATCCGCTTGTCGTTGATTATTTGCGACAGTCGAGTCACTCCTGACGGAAGGTCAGATTCTGGCTCTTCCGGGGTGGCGGGTGGTCTCTACGGTCGTCCCTAGACCTCTATCGCTAAATGCCCCGTCTCTTAGGTATCTCAGGGCGAATGGGGTATCTCCTCTCCGGCTACCTCTGGTCGTTCGCGCCGTTTTCTCCGGCGTTGACATTCCTGGAGAGACAGTCTGCCACCACGTTCTCCGAACCCTTGGTGTGCGATATCACGAAGTCGTACGCGGCTAGCCGCTCTTTCCACTTCGTGATACGCGCAGACGTCTCCTTCAGTTTGTCAACCCAGACTAACGGCTTATGGTCCGTCCGGACCGCGAACGATCTCCCAAACACGTACGGCCTGAATTGTTCTATTCCCCATACGACTCCCAGCAGTTCGCGTTCTATCGTACTATAATTCCGCTCTGCGGGCGTTAACTTCCGACTCGCGAATGCGATCGGCCTATCTCCGTCCTCTTCCGGCTGGGAGAGGACCGCGCCTATCGCTTCTGACTCGCGTCGGTCGTTATTACGAACTGCTGTTCGAAGTCGGGGAATTTCAAGACGGGGCAGAGCAAAGGGCCTCCTTACATCGTTCAACCGCATCCAGGACTCTTGCGGTGATGCTGAACTCCTTCCTTTTTCAGCATCGCCGTCAAGGGCTCCGTAATGTGGGCGAACGACCGGATAAATCGCCGATAATATCCTACCATACCCAAGAACGTCCGGACCTCTTTAACGTTCTTGGGTACCGGCATTTCCTTATAGCTCTGATCTTTTCCGCATTCGGACTCACTCCCGTGGCCGTAATCTCGTGTCCCATAAATTTGATCTGGTCTACTGCCAACGTCGTTTTGTCGGCTGCGACCTTCAATCCAAATTCTCTAATTCTCTCGAATAGCTTCCCGAGGTGGCGTTCGTGGTCTTTCAGCGTCTTACTGAAGACCACGATGTCGTCCATGTATATCTGGACACACCCCCTCATCTAATCCTTCGAGGAATTCATCCATCAATCGTTGGAAGGTCGCTGGGGCATTCTTTAGCCCGAATGGCATCCGTAAGAACTCATAGTGTCCGCGCTCGAAACTGAAGGCCGTTTTTTCCACATCCTCCGGATGCATACGTATCTGGTGATACCCGGACTTCAGATCGAGCGTGCTGAACACTTGAGCGCCCGCCATTCGGTCCAACATCTCTTCCAAGCGGGGCAGCGGGTACCTTTCCAGCCTAGTCCTACTATTCAATTCTCTATAATCTACCACAACTCGGTATTTTTGTACGCCGTCTGCCCCTAGTTTCTTGGGGACTACCCACAGGGGGGCTGCAAAACGACGACGTCGATCGCCGTATAATGCCTTGCTCTATCATTTCTTTGATGTGCTCCGCGATTATCTCTCTCATCGCCTGTGGGTACCTACGCGGTTTAACATACACCGGTTTTGTGCCTTCCAGATCAATGGTATGCCGGACTCTACCTGTTGCCGTTAACGGTTCCCCTTCTTTGTAGAATGTATCACCATACCGGTCTTTAATTTTCCGCGATAATTTTTCGCGCGTGGTCTGAGCGCTCTCGACCGATGTGACCGCGACATGTCCGCGTCCCTGCGTCCCACGCTTCGCGCTGTAACGACGGTTGCCCAGGGTTACCGTCCAGCAGCCGTTTGTCAGTCGCTGTTCCCCGTTTACCCTCTCAATAACGTCGCAACCGATTATCATGTCGTATTTTCTACTGGGCAACCTCGCGACGTGTACCGCGGCTGTTCCCGATTTACCGGTCAGTTTCCGGAGTGGAATCTTTGTCTCGCCCAACAGTCGTTCCACTCCGGTACGTGCGGCCGTACAATTACATGGGTCCCCTGATGTGGTCCCCCGGAATCTCCTGCACGCCGCAGGCGAGATCAACGTCGAGTCGGACCCCGTATCTAAGAGGGCCCACAATCCCCAGGACTTAATGAATATTACGGGCAGCAAGCCTGGTCGCGCACACTCCCGGGGTGAAGCCCCGTTACCCCGGTGTCCGCTGCCCGTATGCCGAGACCACTCACCTCAGCTGGAGTGGCGTCTCCCGCTGGATTCCGGGCGCCGTTTCCTCGTCCCCTTCTTTGACTTCCTGTCGTCGTCCGAGCTCGACGACGACTGCGACGAAGAGCGCTGTGATCCGCGCCCAGTGATCCTCTGCGGCCGGTACCTCCGCTCGGAGCCCTCTTCACTCGATGAACCTAAAATAGGGAACTCAACATCTTTTAAGTTATCCCGTTTTCTACTGTGACGTCGCGTCGCGGAGCAGTCCATCGGTTCGCCCCTGGTCGCGGCCGCGTAGGAGACAGGCTGCCGGAACCGCGACCTCATCATATAGGGGCACTCCCGGGCGAAATGCCCCTCTTCCGCGCACTCCCAGCACACCTGGGGTCGCTGCTGCTTCCGCAGTCTGTCCTGCGGCCGATAGTTGGGGTTCCGGGGAGGCTTCGGGATCTTGGTCAGAGCCCGCTCCGGTGTGCGTTCCTCTTTGTAGGACGGGGTGGTCCGCCTCTCGAACCGGGCCGGTTTCGTCTGGCGTTGTCGGTCGCGCCTTGATGTCACTTCCGTCCAGCAACGCCTCTCTTCATTTTCGGCCCTTATGGCCTCTAAGGCTTCGTTGAACCCTGTGCGACCTGCGGGTGTGCCCTAATTGATTTGGCCAACGTGTCCCACCCCGTTGGCCAACATTTGTTTAACGAGCTCCAATAGTACTAGTTGCGACTGGTCGCGCCGCTCCGTCTCTTCCACTGCCGATCCGACCTCTTCCAGCGCGGGCCTCACCTCTTCCATCACCCTGACGGCGTACGCTAGGTGGCTCTCCCCTGTTTCACGCTCCATCTTTACAATTTTTGCCCACCGTCTCCAGATCGAGGCCCTCGACCCGGCGTAGTGTTCCTTCAGCCGGTTCCGGACCTCAACCCAGGGCTGCTGGACCCGCAACCCGATCTCCCGTAAGACGGACCTGTCGATCCGCCCCACGAGGTCCTCTACTAGTGGTGTGCATAGTTCTGGCGGCAGCCTGCCGTCAAAAATTTCTTTATGAAGGCCGTCCGCCTTCTCCAACCACTCAGTGAGGTCGCGGGCCTGGCCCTCGAACGGCCACAGGTTACCTATTCGCACCGCCAGATAGGATGTCCTATGATTCTGTGCGGCCATCCATGCCGCCGTCGTGGCTGCGTCCATTGTGGCCTGGTCGGGCGATTTCGCCATAGTTTTCTTTACAATAAGGGTGGCTGGTTTAATAACTACCTTCTTGCCGTCGGCCAGTTTTCCTGCCAAACGGTAGAACCACGCGCAAGGAAGAGAAACGAAAGAAAAAGCAGAAAGAAAGAAGGAAAAAAAAATTTTCCCGATCGCACTAATACTTCCCGGGTTTCGGCACCAGTTATTTTTCTCAGTGAAAGAATAGTGTTTTTAAAAACGGTTATTTCAATTAAAACACGATTTATTTGATCTACAAAATGATACAGATGAAAAGGCTTCTCACAGCACCCGTCCGGTCTCAAGCTCTGAATCAGACTGACTGCCGGCTCCTGCCCGCCTTACAATATAACGTTCTTCTTAACAAAGGGCTTTGTCAAATCTCTATGTTGATGTTATGAGTCATACTACCACTCGGGTTTCCGACCGCCCTTCTGACTTATATATATATATATATATATATATATATATATATACACGCACGAGTTCACTGGTTCACTCCGTACGGTGAACAGTAGAGCATAATGCTTAGCTGCTATTGCGCCCATCTGTGCGTTCACGTATAAGTCCGGATATGGGCGCTGGGGCGACAGAAGTGAATTGGGGAGATTAAATATATTTTATTTAATTGAAAAAATACAAGTATTATTCAGAGAGACAGATTTTTTTTCCACCAAAAATATGACAACAAAATGTCAAACGGCCCGACCGAAATAAAATATTTAAACTTTAACTCATTTTCAACTCCGTATATTCATCCTCTAATAGGTGATTCTTGATTTTAAATTGATATTGAATGAATAATGGTCGCATTTTGAGATATCGGCGGTGAAATAGTGTAAATAGAAAAAAATTGATAAGAGTTGTGTAAATAAAACGTGGGTCTATTTACCTCTGTCGCAACTTGTACATATCATAAGAATCGGGAATAGATTTACGGGTACGTACAGTTTTAGGGCGATAAACGCGTAACGGGTTACGTAAATTTTACGTTACGTCTAGTTTGAGCGTCGGGGCTCGGACAAATAATTATTTCGTGTTTTCGGTTAAAACCTCTCGCATTTTGTGGTACGCGAATTTGATTACGCCTTTTACCCCGTATTGGGCAAGGTGAATTAAATAATAATTACGCCGTTCGTAATTTTCCCCGTGACAACTCTGGCGCGTAATAGCTGTAGGATTACGCGATCGGTCGATTCCCACCCCCAGTGCGTGTAATAATAATAAGCGGTCGGAAAAATCCACATTGGTGGATTTTATCCGCACAAATGGATAAAACGTGTCCTGTGCCGGGTGGAAAATTTCCGTAATGATACCCAAATAATGACGAGTTTTGAACAGAGTCACAATTTTCCCCCCCATTATCATTCACTTCAATTATTTACTGTATTATTTTTTTTCTTTTGCGATTCTGCTACCGTAAGTCGAAATTGCCGATACGTACCGACGATTGTACGTCTCTTGCGTTGAAATTAACAGTAGACCGAATACAGTAGACTTTGTCGATTTCGTAGGTTCGTGGTGTTTCTGTCTCCTCTCGCTGGTTTGGTCTTTTGCCAGACCGGTTTCGGCCGCTCACCATCTTCAATAGCGGTGTTAGTCACTGTCAGTGACCGAAACACATCCAAAGTGCCAAAAGTGACTAACAAAGCGCTACTGAAGATGGCGAGCGGCCGAAACCGCAGTCTAGCAAAAGACCGAACCGGCGAGAGGAGACAGAAACACAACGAACCTACGGTATTCCAACCCCTCGCAGACCACACACACAGGTATATTAAACTTGTCACGTTCAGGTTTTTCATAGACCGTTTTCAGCAGCGGTACAAGTGCGAACAGGATGCCCTGAAAGCAGCCGAAACCGGTCTAGAAGTTGGAATACCGTCGTTTTCGCGTTGTTCTTCGGTTTCTTGTTTCGCTAGACCGGTTTCGGCCTCTTACAGTCTTCAGTAGTGGTGCGAGTCACCTCTGAATTGCGGGACGCTTGCGGAGCATCTTCTTTGCGCTGTCACTTATTTCACTTAATTACTACTGGAGCGAGCGGCAGAAACCGGTCTAGCGAAAGACCCGGCCGGAGGGGACGGAATAACGCGAAATCTACGGTATTCCAACCCTTCTTAGGCCAACAAAACAGGCGTTACGATCTAGTTGTTGATTTCTCATTCAAAAATTATTCCACGCCTTGTTTAAGTACCAAGATTTCCTTGATAATTGATTAAAAGTTGAACTTTTCGATCGGTCCCGCTTCGGATCTCTGGGATCTGGCCGTCCTAATTTTCCATTCGTTTAAATATTCAAAACCGAATCAAATTAACCGGCGAACACTCCGCGAATATGAATATTCCCTAGCCATCAATTTTAACTCGAAATATATACGAGAAGTGGCTCCCCCCTCCCCCAGTGAAAGCCAACCTGTCGGACTTTGAATTAAAACCGATATAACTGTATTTCCCCGTCGAATTATCGTGACGAAGTTGTCGATGTGACGATTGAATAAAGAAAAAACAGAAAAAAAAATACTTATTCAAAAGCCCGGCGCGTCGTGTAATATACCGGCCCGAATAATTCATTAGGACGCTTTTCAGTAATCTCCCCCAACAGTAAACGGCCCCTTGAAAAAATTTTTCCACACCGGAGATAGTGGAAACTGCTCCAATAATACGGCGATGGATTCGATTTTTTATCTGTATACAATTGCAACAACTGTGCCGCTTTATATTGTACAGTAAAATTGTATAAAACAATAAGCTGTAGGTTCGTGATGTTTCTGTCTCCTCTCGCCGGTTTGGTCTTTCGCTAGACCGGGGTCTCGGCCGCTCGCCATCTTCAGTAGCGGAGAGAGGAGACAGAAAAACGCAAAAGAAATCTACAATGTTCAATTATACTGTAAAATCGAAACTCCAGAAACAAATTTCAGTGGAATTTTTTGTCCAGTCTGTTGTAGAAAGCATTTTGGAATTATTGAATTTTTTTATATTATTGTATATATATATATATATATATATATATATATATATATATTGGGTCGGCAACTAAGTCATTGCGGGGGGGTTTGGTCCCTAGATGGAGATGGCGTTATTTGTATTTTTACGAATATTTATATCTTCAAACCTATATAGAGTATTCTGAAACGTTTATTGCGTGCCACAACTATTCGTCGTGCCTACCAAAAAATGCGCGACGTAATAAGGGTGCACACCCCCCAGAGATGAGAAGAATCCGCAATTATTTAGTTGCCAACCCAATATATATATATATATATATATATATATATATATATATATATATATATATATATATGCCCGTTTATTCTCTTACCCCTCTATGGGCCCGTATAACTTTCTCAGCGAATTTTAAACAGATTCTCCCCTTCCGAAACAGCTCTATGTTGTTTTAGACGAAATGGTCTGTTATCTGAGTCTGTTCTGTCTGTCCTGTTGTGTGATGATGGCCCTTCCTCTGTCGGGGCGGTCAATTACCCCCGGCCTTTTTCATTATTGTTGCCGCCCTTTTTTCAACCGTTTTATATTGTCAGGAGGGACCGAAATAAAAAAAAAGAAAAAAAAAGATAAAAGAGAAATAAGAGAGAGCGGAAACGGCAGACGGCCAGATTGCTATACGATAGTGTGCCCAACCGGGGCTCGGGTTCGGAATCGGACAAAGCTTTTGTAAACGGCGGCACTAACAAACTGAACTACAAAACGGATGATGACTCCTCTCGTCCACAGTTCCCGTTCATTTGTTGTCCCAGAAATTTATTTAATTTTCGCTTTAAATTCCGGTACAAAACATGATTTAGGAATCCATCGGTTCAGTTGTGCTAATAATCATCCCGATCAACACTTTGGTTTGGCCTTTTCCTAGACCGGTTTCGACTGGGTTTACGTCTGTTCTCTCTGGACGCCCACAGTTAGTTAACTATGCGTCCTATGGGTATATATATATATATACATATATACGTATATATGTACGTACATAACGGATAACGTCTCTCTTGCACAGTTTCCCGGTAATTTGCTGTCCCAGAAATTTATTTAATTTTCGCTTTAAATTCGGGTACAAAACATGATTTAGGAATTCATCGGTTTAGGTGTGCTAATAATCTTCCCTATCAGCTCTGTGGTTTGGCCTCTTCCTAGACCGGTTTCGACCGGGTTTACGTCTAGTTTTTCTGGATGCCCACAGTCAAATAACTATGTATATATATATATATATATATATATATATATATATATATATATATATATACGTACATAGTTCAGGGACTTAGTGTTATGATGAAACATGTCATGTGAAATTGATACGAAGGAAAATGTATCCTGTGTCCCAATCAGTCGGTCTTCTAAGTATTGCAGCAAGATTTTTGTCTAGGTTTTTCTCCTATTAGACCATTCTCTTTTCTGTCCTGCGTTTGTGAAAGTCCTGCTCTCAATACTGTCGTTCCGAACCGACTTCTTTCCAACCGAGCGAGCGCTTAGTGTATTCGGATATTCATAAATCGTGCCCCGACTCTGATGATCGGAAAACGTTACGGGGAAAAGTGTTTTTCTCAATTCTGAAATAGAAACAATTCAGACTTAATTCACATTTTGCGTGCCAAATTGACGGGTTCCTCGAAGGTCTCTCCAATTTGGAAAATCCCATCTGGCAGGTTCCATAATATTCATCCTGGAGAAATAAATTTCGAAACACTTCAATATGAATACCGATTTACGCTAAAAAAATACGAATATTGATATGTTTTGTTGTCCGCCATGGTTTGTAATACCAGTCTTCTTGTGTTCTTTCGATCTTCTGTAGGTTTTTCCTCACTCTATTGCCTTTATATATTACAGTAATATTGTTGAGGAATTCCTCGGCCGGATGATAATACATTAAAGGAAAGTTTGATAACTAAACCACTTAGTCCTGTGTACGATTTAAAGCTGTCCAATACTTTAAAAGTGATATTAACTTTGGCGACGATTCGCCAGCAGGAAAATTTCTACTAAAAGTGACCGTTGGAGCGAGCCGAATTACGTTACGAGAAAGAAATTACAGGTTTACCCGACACCGTCTTCAGTACTATAATTGTGGATTGTGTTGGTGTCGCCCTGTGCCATTGTTCTCTTCGGACGTTTTGTCGGTTGTCCAAATACACGACAAAGAGTTTTCTTTGAAGATTGAATACAAAAAAATAACGTAGCCTTCTCCATCTCGCGTCGCCTTTCGCCGTTTCCGGTCGTTCGCCACGTTCAGTTGATCCTCGAATTACAGTACCAAAATTGTCGGTATATAATTGGATATTGTAGTACCCGTCGGCATCTTTTAATCTGCAAAATTACCTTTAAAATATTTATCTCTATATACCCGTTATGTCGTCTGCGAGGGGTTGAAATACCCTATAATAGTTTTTTTCTCTCTCGCCATCTTCAGTAGCCACGTTATACAAATATTATAATTCACCTCCGCCGAATACCAGCCGGCATTGACGTATTAGGTTTCAATAACGTCCGGACAATATTTCAGAACAACATCATATTATGGACGGTTATTATAACATGGACAAAAACCTAATAACGTACGTCATTTGATATAAACGCAAGCGGAGGCCCGGCTGTGGACGACACCTTAAGTCTCAATTAACTACTAACGGCCTACTATATATATATATATATATATATATATATATATATATATATAATATTAAACCGAAATCAATTAACCGGTACGCCCTTAGGAGGGAACGTGCTGTTGAAGTGCTTAAAGGACTCCAATCAAATAGTGGGGAAAGTCCATTAGGGAGGGAAAAAAAAGTTAAGAAGGCGCCTTCAGTAATTTATTTCCGAACGTTTCCAGCGGAATAGTCGATTGCGTGCGCCCTGTTAGTTATTCGAGATAAAACTTTTCGATCTAGGAAAGATTCCGGTTGGAGCATTGCTAAGACAGATTTCTCCATCCTTTTTTAATTCATTGCGTATTTATATAATTTATTACGTCGTTTGACTGACCCTTCCGTGAAGAAAAACCCTTCCGTTAAGAGGGCGGTTTACGAACAGTACGCGATCTTACAGGAAGTTCTTGTCGCGGAAACCTTTTTCGTTTCTGTCGTTACAACATTTCATTTTTTGGTGTGAAAAAATAAGAAATATCCGTAATTTTACAACCGTCGTTACGTAATCGTTTTTTTGATTCATTTTATTTTGCTAAAAAGAAACTGTTCTCCGGCCACTTTTCGGCAGATTTTCGATTCCCCTCTTGAGGAACTCCTCAAGACCGAAATACATCTTATCAAATTGTCGATTACTTTTGGGTACATCTAATACATTCCATTCATTCCCCAGGACATTTTATATCTAATTTGATATTTAGCCCAATCGGTTTTCTGTCCAATTCTCTCCAGAATCTACGTCTGTTCTTTTGAGACGCCTATGGGGAATTGGTATTTAAGTACGAAAACATTAATGATGAGTATCGAACAGAGCCAATATCCGACTGTGTTGCAGTTGGTGCTGCAGTTCGTGTGTGGATGTTTTAATGGTGACCATTTGGAACACCTAGCTAGTGATATCTTTGGTTGGACTTTAAGCTGTCTTTCACCAAAAATGGGACAACTCAGTCAATTAGTTGCAGTTATGGACTGTCAGACGGTGGATACATTTTGGGCCCTCCGTATACAGGTGCTCCGTTCAAAGTCCTCCTGCTCCCCTGTTTCCTTATTGCTATACTGTAAATCTGTCGCCGTTCCTCCTCGTCGTTTTGGCGACTATTTTGAATTTGGAATTCCGAGTGATCGCAAACGACGGCCGAAGTAAATGCGAATAGCGCCGAGCTTTCGTTTGGACGGAATGGCGATTGTTTGTGGGCCGAAAACGGGGCCGCTTGTACAATTGGGAGGGACACATCCTGGCGCACGTTGTCGTTTTCCAGGATGTGTCCCCCCCCCCCTCCTTTCTTTGACCGCATTCCGTTGTGAATCACTTTTGTGCCCGTCCCCCATACCGAGATTCGGTCCGCGCCATCGAATTATAGCCAGTGTCCGTACTCTCTTTACTTTGTCTCGAACGTTCCGTTTTTAAAAGATGAAATTTTCTCTCAACAATTGCCAATCCGATAACGCGTAACGTTCCAATAATATATCACTCAATAATATGTCTCCCCATTGAAACGGCGGTGAAATTAAATATCAAAATAATTTTACGCGACACTCATAAATTAATCGAAGGTATGCAATACAGAACCAATTTTGTAATTGGAGAAAAGTTACCGGGGTCTTCTTGGAGGGAACATCCACCGTAGCCCAAGATTATACGAAATCAATTGGAATAGATTTTACGTGTGTGTATTTAGAACAGTCTAAAAAAAGTAAAATAAGTATTTTTTTAAACTCGACACAAATATGTGACGCCGGGCTATAGATAAAAACTAAACGCTTTATAGCCCACGTGTCGAGAGATATGTTTCTGTTAAGAAATATTAAATGCAATAATCATTTTTATAGCTCGCTTATATCTAGCTACTTAGGTGACAATTTTAATAATTTTCCTTTTTAAATTTAACTTATAGCCCGTTAATTTCACTGACCCCGCTAAAACGACCTATTCGACTGTTATAAAGACTCTAAATAATCTAACGCGACCGAGCAGACCGAGTACAGACTTCGTACATTTTACACTTTTAGAACTTAACAATTTTGTTCAATACTCGACATGTTCAAACACGCCTTTGTAAATTGTGCAAAATATCTGTCACATATATATGTAAAAACGGTTTGTGACATATATGTGACGGTTGGTAGCGAACGAGTTAATCTTAATTTTTTCTTTTCTTTTCTTGAAGATTCACAGGAAATTTTCCTTTATCGTTTTTCCGTTCAGTTTGAATATTCTCCAGTATAATACGCTCTATTTTTACTTGTCATTAACGTCATTATCGAACCGTGCCAAATTATTACTAATAATTATTATTTACACGCGATAAAGTTAATTAATTTTAATTATTCGCTGTATTGTCCCGTTTTCACATTGGGAACAGATAGGCGTTGCGATTATCTTATCGGGCGCGTATTATTACATTTGACGCTCATTTTCCGCAGTCGTAACTGGGATAATTCCCTGACGGGGGCCATAAATTATTTGTCCGAGAGCCGATTCGAAAATAGAAAAAAGGGGAAAAAATCCTTAAAATGGCGGGCCGTGTCTCGAGTGCTAACGATGTGAATACGGCCAATTACCGGTTGGTTCTCGGTCTAGTCCCAAGTTCGGTCCCATCGCCAGTTGTGGAGGCGAGTGGAATTTTAAATTTTATTTCGGAATTTCAAAACGAATCCCGTAAAGGTTTGTGCGGCCGTCTGTTTTCCGTCCAAACTCGAATCCCTTCAGAATCTCTTTAGTCGTCCGCAATTATATCGGTCTTTAGCTAGACCGGAATTTCGGCCGCTCGCCTCTCTTCAGTAACACAGTTCGCGGTATCGCTCGTACTGTGAAGTAACCGACAGTGCTTTATGTTTTTTTGCTACTTTTTAAGTAATTATTCGGCGGCCGGTGACTTATCGCCCAATTGTAATTTTCGATTAATTATAAGACCAAAGCACGTTAAAATAATATTTTTCCCCACTGTTAAGTATTCAAAATGCGAAAATACAGCGAACCAATTTGGTAAATACGCAATTGCATTTATCCCCGGTTCGAATACAAAAAATATATTTTCCATTATTAATTCGGGTGGTGGAATCGAATTTTCTTGTAACTTTACGATGTTTTTTTTATTGTTATTTATACAGAACGGATATTCGTAATTCGTGCTTAATTCGGCGGAGAATTTTAAATGTAAATTATACGTTAGAACTGGATGGATTTTCTTTAACAGGCGAACAATGGGGTGCATTCTCCGACAAATACAAATCTAAATTTAAAGTATAAAAATTGTAGTTGTGACTTGAAATAAAAGGACTGCAAGTGGTAGTAGTTGGCATCCAACGCGAGACAAAGTGAGACTGACGCCGCGCTACTGAAGATGGCGAGCGGCTGAAACCGGTCTGGCGAAAGACCAATAACAGGAGACAGAAGAACGCCAAATCTACATTATATGAAATACGTTTATTTGTAATACTGCGGATTACTTCCGTCTCGTCGTCAGTAGCGATTCCGTGCTACTGAAGATGGCGAGCGGCCCGAAACCGGTCTAGCCGATGGGAGGGGACAGAAGAACGCGATATCTACGATATTCCAACTTAGCAGACCGCAAAACAGATATTCCAAGCGGTTAGAAACGATTTAGGGGAAGTAACTCGGCTACTGCTGACAATGGCGAATGGCAGAAATCGGCGTGTGACGATCATATTTCAAAGCCGGACTTATTCCGTTTATTATTTCTGACTAGCGGAAAATAAAATATATTATTTTTACACGCGTCGTAGAGTGGATTGTGGCGCATGCGGTTCAGATAAGACCGTGTTGAACTTAACCCCGGTCTGTTGGACGATAAGCCGGATATTTTCATTCATTAGCGAAATATGATGGGCCACAGAAACAAGAGTTAGAGTGAGAGATAACGCCGAACGTTTTGAATATAATTTCCTGAATTTTTCCCTTTCCGCCTAAATTGGGTTATCTCTGTTTTGGTACGCAAGAAAGTGAGCGTTTGTCCGCCCCCGTTTTCGGCTTATCTCAGTATCGGGGGCGGTTCAATGCACTCCCTCTCAGAATGTACGCATTCCAGATCTCAACCGAATTAATAATTAATTAATTAATTAATTGCTGACCGGCTTCCGGTAGGATGGCGTGATTGTGTGCGAAGAATATCGCACGTTAGAACTGGAGTCCGTATTCCATGTCTAAATGGATTTAGAACGGATTTAGAATGGTCTGGTTCGGGGGGGGGGGGGGGGGTCCAAAAAAATGTATCCACTGTTTAACAGTCCATAACTTGCAAACTAATTGACACGGAGTTGTCCCATTTTTGGTGGAAGTGTAGCTCAAAGTCCAACTTAAAGATATATCACACTGTAGGTGTCCGAAAATTGTCACCATTAACATCCACACACAGATCTGCCAGGAAGATGGATATGCCGTAGATGTGCTCTAGAGTATCCACCACGTTTCCCCGGACTTAATTCCTCTGGACTTTTACCTGCGGGGGGTTGAAGGGGGGGGGGAACACTAAAGGACGTCGTTTATCGACACAAAAGCCAGGAACATTCGAGGATGAACTTCGAGAATCCATCGTACATTCATGTGCAAATATCCGACTGAACAGGTTGCAGTTGGTGCTGCAGTTTGTGTGTGCATGTTAATGGTGACCATTTCGAACACCTACAGTGTGATATATCTTTAAGTTGGACTTTAAGCTACACATTCACAAAAAAATGAGACAACTCCGTGTCAATTAGTTTCCAAGTTATGGACAGTTAAACGGTGGATACATTTTTTTGGACCCCTCTGTATATATGTATCGTAAATCCTCACCGGATTAAGACTCGTTGTTTTTTGCATAGCTGATAATCCTCTAACTCTACAGCGGATTCAGTCGGCGTTGTGAAACAGGACGAACATTATTGTCGTATTTCGCTTTTCCATTTTCGTATTGAAACACGAATGAATTAATAGCCGGAGCGGAAAATCCGAAAATCATATTTACCGCCGACGATAAACGGGAAATTGATCAGTGGATTCGTTTATAATTGAAAATCATTTACACTGCAAATACGATCGGGTTTCAATTGGTGTTTGAAACTGCGGAGTGTTTGGTGGAAAATTGGGAAAATTGTTTGTACTGCGGGGGGCAAAAACCGAATTTCTTCGTAGTGTTAACGCTCTGGGAGCCCTTTCCGGATAATTACCTCGGTTATCGGACATTTGTGAATTTACCTTTTACCGGCGTTTTATTTATTACAATGGACAGATGTTGTTTGTAATTAGGGTCACGAACGCTTCACGTAAGTTCCGAACCAACGGGAAATCTATAAAGTCTATTTTTTGGAGTTGGACCGGTTTCGGCAACACTCAGTACCGCCCCCGCCCCCCCTTGGGTGCAAGTGCTGTCACGTTGCTTCCTCTCTCTCTCTCTCTCTGTACCGCAGAATAAATGCTAGCCACTGTAGCTGGAGAGGCCGAAATTATATAAATTACTTGGGACAAAATACAATTTTATTAGTATTTAATATTCGTCTGAACAGCAAAACCGATCTAGCTGAACAGCGGTGATAGACTCAGTCTATAACATTGGCTATTGAAATCTGTTTTTGTTTAAATAAAATCGCTTGTTTTTCGAAAATTATCTGTTCACCGTTTCGTCCCGTCACGAATGTTATTTGCGGTTGACTATCGTGAAATGTCACACTGGCGAAACGAACGGAAACAAATCGATTTCGAACCATTTCGAATTGCGCGTTTTCTGCGTACACAATTGTCTATCCCGTTGCGCAATTCTGTCGCCAATTGGGGACCTTACAGACTGGAGAATTTCACTCGTTTGTCTGGTTCTCAGAAACGTAAAAATACAAATAGCGCCCGTCTCCATCTAGCGACGAAACTCCCCCCCACAATGACGGTTGTGGCATCGTTGAAAGTTCCGTTATTGATAGTGCCGCTCCAATATCAATATTGTAATTTAAAGTTGTGACTGTCGAAAATAAAAAAAATCCACCCTCCTTTCTATATACGGGGCATGAATTCTTCTAAAGGGTGAAATGGCCACAAATCATTTCAGTTCGAAACCTCCCCCACCGCCCTACCCCCGATTGGGGGTCGGAACTCTCATTGCGAACCGGATCCGGATTAGCGACAACGGCGGCTCTATTTTAATCCACGATCCAATTTGCCACAGCCCCCGATAGGTTTTACAATCTCTCAAGATCGTACCTGAAGATAACCTCGGAGGATGTACGGGAATAAAACTGATTTATGCCTGCGGCATCTCGCCTATTCAGATACAAACCCGCCACCCTTGTAATTGAATGGTCGGTTTCATTCTGTTTTTTTGCCTTTAATTGTGTTGCCGCTAATGGCAGCGGATCGGATTCCGGGCAGCCGCAGGATAAGGGCCAAAAAACCAACTGATAATAATCAATTTGGGAATAATACCTAAGCATTTATAGTTGCCCCGTCCGTCCCTTCTTCGGTTCTATAAAAATTCAGCTGACTCTTTATTTTGTGTACCTACTATAGTAACCTTCGGTTATTTTCTCTCATGCCGGTATTGAGAGTAAAACTGTCACACATGGGCTCGCCACACAACATAATTAATTAAAAAAAACTGTCCTTTTTCCGTATTTAGACGTTGATAGTTGCAATCGTCCGACGCCCGTTTCATATTTTATTGCATAGAACCAATCGCCGGGCAGTTTAAGCCGAGGTGTTTAAACATTTCTTCGAAATATTTCATAACCCGTACAAACGATATAACTGTGTATAATATAATAACGAATTATTTTTATGTCCTATTTAAAACTAGGGAACTCTCCGTCCCTTATTTAGGTCACGTGACAATTCGGTAAAACACTAGCTCGAGTTCTCGGGTTTTTATTGTAAATTTTCCCGATTATTACACTAACATTGTAAAAAATTCAAGATTAATGTATTATAATATTTAATTATATATATGTAGAAACACCGAAACACTCGGATATCGATATTTATGAAGTGGTTTGGCCGCGGGACACAATTTATCTTCTATTACTTGCAGTTAATTAATTAAAATTCTCCAGAATGGACGTCGAAAGAACTTTCTGCGAATAACGCGAAACCGTTTTTTGTATCCGATGCCGAGGTAGACCGTTTCGACAGTGCGTTAACGCAGCGCGTTAGCACTTGCGAATCTGGGACGCGACGCGAAAGTGAAAATTTTTTTTTTTTTGGGGGTGGGAAAAATACGAATTGACTACCCCCGCCCGCCCTATCGGAAAAAAAAAATCAGAGCCCGGATTTCGCGAGTATAAAATGGAATAAAGTCGGGGAATTTTATGCTAACTGTTGCGGCAGGCTGCAGTGTACACTGAATAAAAAATAAACTCCGGGTTTCCGGATATAAAAAGTGAAATAAATTCTGTAGGCGGGGCCCAGGTGGCCGACAACGATTTCGGAAACTCGCTACAGTCAAATAACTACTAACTGGCCGCCCCAGTCGTTATTTACAGCTTGATCGACAATCGGCATGAAGTCCTGGTAAAGGATTTTTTTTTCAAATTTAACATACCTGTTTTGTGGTCTGCGACGGGTTGGAATACCGTAGATTTTTTGTGTTTCCGTCTCCTCGCTAGACCGGTTTCGGCCGCTCGCCATCTTCAGTAGCGGTGTCAGTCACCGTTGGCACTTTGGATGTCACTGTCACTTGTACTGAGACAGAAACACACGAAACCTACGGGATTTTTTTTTAAAGTTCATTCTCTTTTGGCATTATTTTGAACGCTCAGTGTTGTTCGAACCTAAATCACGAGATGAAATTATCCCGGGATTCCAATCGAAAGTCCTTCAGTCCGTCCTCAGTGATCCGACAATAAAATTTAGTCACACAATTCCTGTATATTATGGTCAGAGTTTCACGACTCGCCGGTTTTTTGTTTCACTAACTGGAAATTCAGATTTCCCTGCACGGAAAAATGGGCGACGAAAATCCTACCGAAGGTGGCGAACAGCCGAAACTGGGCCTCTTCCTCTTCGTGAGAACAATTAATTCGTATTTATATGGTTTATGGCTCAGTTCTGGCGGAATTAATTGCAGTTTTATCGGTCCAATTCTTCGGGGGGGGGGGGGGGCTGACTTTGAACTTTGTTTTATGCGGGTCAGAAACAAGCAAGGAGCCGGTCTGTGCGGGCTTTCACAACTGTCGTCAAGACTGCTTACGGCCCCCACAATAAGGTACTTTCAAGATTAAGTACAAAGGGGATGTTGTTGGACTTGGCGGCGGTGTCGGGGCTGTAGTTCTACTTTAAATTGTGGTAAAACGCACTTTGAGATGCGGGGGTGGGGGGGTAAATGTTGTTATTCCCCCGAGTTAACCCGGTTTAGCCCCTCGACGATGTTTACGAAACGGTTTACCTCGCATTACGGGCACTTATTGGGGTTTAAATATTGTTAAGCCTGCTATGATCTGTTTTCTTTGATCCGGTATCCGCGTTAGGACGCATCTACTGTTGGCCGGGGGTAGAACCCAATCTGCACCAGTTCTGGTGCTTTGCAGGTCCTTCGCTTCGTGTCAAAAACCGTGGGTAAAATTAATTTTTCGGGAAAAATATATAAAAAAAAAATAAATCGTTAAAAATAATAAACGATCAAGTATATCGCGTCGGGCACTCGGTTGTAGCTGAGACCTGGAGAAAGCGCCGATGATCGTTATTTATGATTTTAGGAAAATCCGATGAAACGCTTTTCCGGAAAAGCCCAACCCCCCCCCATCTCCTCCCCGCCCTGGTTTTAATTATTATTAGCGCGCCCCGTTGTCGGTTAACAAATTGTGGCAAACCGGCACAAGGAGCTCGACCGCCATTAACGTAATGAACTGTTCGTTCGATCGGACGGGGCTTAATCACCAAGAAGTGATACTTTCAATAATGCAAAGCCCCCTCCTCCCCCCCTCCCCCGACTAGTAGACAGGATAATTTACGACCGAAAATGAGGTTTTAATTAAACCCCCATTCGGGTCTGAGTTCAACGTCTTGACACTGCCCATTTTCACCTGTTTTAATCGTGGCGTGTTATAAATCGGTTTGAAATTTCAATTTAACTAAAAGAAGACATTTTTTCTATATATACCGTAGATGTGTGTTTCTATCTCCTCTCGCCGGTTTGGTCTTTCGCTAGACCGGTTTCTGCCGCTCGCCATCTTCCAAGTAGCGGTGTTAGTCACTTTGGATTTTTTTTGGCATCCTCACTGCACTGTGAGCGTTAATACCCTGTTCGACGGCCGGAATGTCTCGCTGCCTCTGTTGGCAATCGATGCCCCGATTCCGACAATATTTATACTGATGACGGTAAACGGTGAGAGTTCCGAAACGTCGAGGTTCTTGCCGCGACATCACGTGGACGATATTTTTAGTCGGCATTGGGTAGTTTTTGGGGGATAAAAATCTGAGATGTGGGTATGGAGATGGCGCGCATACACAGACGGGGAAATCTGGTTTTCCGATGCAATCGGATTGCACATTTGCATTTAGATTATATCGGGGGGCGGTAGGCCGAGCTCCTCCTCCTATTCGTGACCCCGCGTCGCGTCCCCTGGGGTTAGAGTTCAGTTCCGAGGAGTCTGTTGTAGAATTTTAGCCTAGATTCGATTCAACATTTCAAAATAACTACCGCAACGGGAAAAACAAAAATAAGTAATATAAATAGGTATATTAGGGGCTTATTCCAGGCGATAAGGGAACAGATAAGTCGTTGTCTTCTAGAGGACCCCGAGTCGATCCACTTTCTGCCCCTGATGATCGGAACCGTTAAGTTTTTCGAAACGTCGGAATCTCAGGTTCAAGAAGCAAAGTTCAAAAGCCCTTCCAGCAGCGGTGCCCACTCGGGTGGTTTCCAAAAATGAAGTTCTTACGCGAACCTACCGGAAGTTAGCAATTATTCAAGTTCTGGACGAGGAAACGTTGGCTAATTTACCATTTAAAAATGTCCCACCAATGTATTGCATTCATATTCCTGTACGGAATACATTTTTTCAATTTGTCTCAATATATTTTCGGTTATTTATGTTATTCTCTGTTCCCTTTGGCATGCGTGAGATTTCTGCTCTCAAGACTGTCCCCGGTGACCGGAAATGTTATGAATAGACTGAAATCTAAGGAAGAGTATTTTGGCCGGTCTACTGGCGAAAAACTGCCGAATTCGGCCGACTACCGAAACCGGTCTATCCAATGGGTCAAGACCCCGCTGAATGGGCGCGTATTCAGGTCCGATTCGTTATCAGATTCGGCCGTCTCGAATCGCTCTCCATTTGTGTAATTAAAACGTTGTCGTGTCGTTTTATTATCGTTTCGACGTCCGCTTAATTAATGGACTGTGCACCGCACGCTCGCCCTCCGGGGTCACCGGGTCACGCCCTCAACTCCTCTCCCAGCGTGTTCAGAAACAGGATTTATTATTTCGATGGGACATTTAATAATTTCCGGGCGGTCGGGGGGGGGTTTCTAGAATTTCTCTTTCTTTCTCCAGAAAACATTTTCTACCGCAGGAAGCGGTACTCGGGGAGGACTTTCCCGATTCGAAGTACCGTAACTTGGCGCATACCCGACGGCTGTCGTGTGCCATCGTCCGCTAAGCATTTGACACGGTTTCTGTTGTTGGGGCGCGGTCCGCTGTAAAGTTTTCTGACTAAACTCTGAAATTAAGTATTTCGTGGCAGTTGAACTCTTTACATTACCGTCCTATAGGACAGTACTTGGTAGGGATTGAGTCTCATGGTACAAGTAGTAGTGAAGATGAGCTCCGGATAGACCTTTATACAGATACGTTATAAAGACGATATAAAGGGTTTTTTCCTACCAATCCGGACACCGACTACTGCGTGGAGTCAGCATTTTTTATAGTTACAGTTCGGCTCCCAACGTCCGGATAGTGTAGAGTCAAAATTAATTGGTTTATAATACCCGTTTTGAGGTATATTGTACTGTGGCGGTTGTCTGTCTGTCGTATGTGATATGGATCATTATTCAGGACAGTACTTGGATTATGACTTAACGGGTCGACAGCTAAGTAATTGCGGAATTCACCGACAAGTGGCGTTGTACACATTTTTAAGTACGTCGACATCTTTGCACAGATAAGCCCCGTAGATGGTTTTGAATGCAGGTATAAGATAAATTCGGCTTCTCTCCAATGTCCCTTGTTGAACTATGGCGATCTGAATCACAATAACGGCCTTTATTCGGTCATCATCGACCTCCACCGGACGTCCTCGTCTTTTAATGAAAAGTCCCCCGATCGGAATTTCGCGAACCATTACTGACACTGCCGTTCTTTTAAGGCTTCATCGTGTTTTAGCTTTTTATACACACACACAATTCGACCGGTCGATGTAATTTTAATACAGAACGTTTCAGAAAGGACCAAATAATAACTTATCTGTGCAAAGATGTTGACGTACTTAAAAATGTGCCACTTGTTGTGGTGAATTCCGCAATTACTTGGTTGTCGACCCGAATTTTGCCTGAAATAATGTTTTTTTTTGTATTTGTACATTGGAATTGGACTGGTATTTCGACCAGGCCGGCGACAGCGTAAGGGCGGGTACAACCGGGTAGATAAAACAATGCGGCTGATAAAATATTTGCATAAATCAGATTTTTGGTTGGGGTATTTTGGGTTGGGGCCAGCACTGGGCTTTTGGCGCTTTCGGCCAAACTGGGGTTGATTTAGCGCCGTCCCTTCTCCCCATAATTACTAATATTAATTACACTCCGGCCGCCGACCGAGGGGCGGGCCGGGGCTAATTAATGACCGACACTTAACCGCGACCCCGGCAAAGAAAGTGGACACAGGTTTTTATGTCCTGCGGAATGGAAGAAGGAAAGAAGGACATCGGGAGAAGAGTATCACTAACGATTATCGTTTTAAAGTTGGGGAATGAGAATAAACCTGAAAAAGTCACCCCCAACATTCCCCTATTTGAAACAGCCCTAATAACGAGGCTGATGAGGCAAAATACCTGAGCTTCTAGACTGTCACTGTATCCACATATAAAGTTAAATAGACTGGAAATTAACAGACTTAGAGTACTGGACAGTAGATCGAAATTAGGTTTAAACTTAAACCACTTATTATAACATTTCTTTATCTGTACGTAGGGTGAGATAGGAGACATAGTAAGGTGTGTTGGTCGGATATTTTCCACTGTAATAATTTATCGTTTAAACCTAATTTCGAACAGTTGTCCAATAATCTAATCAATAGTTGGTATCGCCTGTTGACTTTCTGTCTTTATTTGAAACTTTTTTTTTTCTAATCAATTTTTCTCAAATCTAACGCCGATTACTGGTCTGTCGTCGACAATTCTTCGTTTCTTTCGGCGTATTAAAACGGTTTTTAAAATTACAATTGCGGCTTGAATCGTTTACAGGAATGTTTCAGCGGATTCCCCAGAAGGTGATGAATGACTTCATCCGCGCGGAATTACAATGAAAAAAGTTCTGATCGCGGCTTTGAACACCTCCGTTATTTATAATTTTTGCGTACGTTTATCAGGCAAATTGTAAGGTAAAATACGGAGGAAATTTTGTAATAGGGCGTCACGAGTATTTGAGTATTTAGACCGGTTCTACCCACGGCCTCACCGAAATATACGACAGCCTTGACACGGTTTCTACAGTCATTCGCCATATGGCACTTTTATTGCACTTTATCAGTGTGAATATTCGATTCGATTTTCAGTTTTAAACTATTGTTAACGCCCCAAACAGTTTGCCCTAAAATGGATCTGTTTCGTGGAATAACGAAAGGTGTGTTCTTCAGACAGGTTTCGGCCTCTCGCCGTCTTCAGTAGCGCCAATTACTGTCACTTGCGCCAAACTCTCTCTTCTGTTTTTCCTCCCGCTTTTCCAGTCTTACAATAAAGTGTTTTTTTTTTTATTGTTGACTCCAGTTTTAATATGTTAGAGGGCGGGGGCCATTTCAGTACGATCAGATTACGTTTATCGAGATTTTATTGCTTGTATTAAAACTGTTTTAAAATTACAATTACGCCTTGAGCCGTTTACAAGAATGTTTCGCGGATTCCTTAGAAGGTATACAATGACTTCATCCACGCGGAATTTCAATGAAAAAAACCCAGCCGAATGTTTCCAGTTTCATCAGGCAAATTGTAAAGTACAAGAGAGAAATGGAGTAATCCCGGGCCGCGAGTATTGAATATTAAGTTGAATACTAAGTTTCGATATATTAGGGGTACCCAAAAGTACATTTTGACTTTGGAATACATTTTATTTTGCTAAAAAAGAAACTTTACTTATTAATCTATTATATATTCACCGGTATTATCACTGCCACTTTTCCTGCAAATTTTCGCGATTACCCTCTTGAAGAACTCCTCAAGAGTAAAATACATCTTATCAAATTGTCGATTACTTTTGGAGTACACCTAATTAATACTAACTGTTCATATTGGACTCAAATTTTGCCTTCGCGAATTTCCCCACGACCGAGGCCTCCAAGTGGAAAAGCCCCAATCCACTTAAGGCGAGAATTAGACAACCGTCTGATAATTAGAAAGGCGAAGTCACCTAATTTTTCTCGGAGGTTTTTCTGTCCGTTGCGGCCATTAGCCGGGACATGGCATGGACGGCGTTGTCGTTACTTGCAACTGTGTGCAAATAAAAGTGTTAACGCCGTCCGCCGGTACTCAGCGGATTGGAGTTGGACCATTAGCCTCACACAACCTCCTACTCCAACTCCAACTCCAACTCCAGCTCCAATACACATTCCCTGCCCCACTCTACGCCCTACAAACTGGTCTATAAAAGCGTAGTGCGCCCAATAAACTCGCCCTAGGCCAACTCTCGATGCCGGCTTTCCGCACAATACCTTCGACCCCCAACAACAGTTCCGTCCGGAAGCTGTTGGGTCATGGAACCCAACGGGGGCGGATCTAGGTGTAGACGATGTCGTTATATAAATTATGCGGTTAAAATTTACTGTAGGCGCCCCGTAGGTTAACGGGTATATTCGATGTATCGATATATACTCGATCAGCCAGATTTGTTTTCACATCGCCCACCCCTCTATAAAGGCGTCCGACGGGCTGTGCTTTTTATTTTTACCAAATTAAGCGGTTTTTTTTCACATCTACCCTTTTTCGGCTGCGCGATGTGAAAACAAAGTTGACGACATCGATTCACCGGGTATATATCGATATATCGAATACACCCCCTACAGTAAATTTTAACCCTCCGTAGACTGTTCATTTATTCTCGGCCCCCTGCTAAAATATAGACCGGTTTCGACTTCTCGCCGTTTTATCGAGACACTTCAGCGCAACTGGGTTGCAAATTACTGTTTAATCTGGTTCATTTGTGGTAAAATATGTCTGCTAAAATTTTTCTTTTATATATAATTCCGCGGTTTGATATGTTTCATACTTTCTTCTGTGACGGTTGTTCGGGTCCGCTTCCAACGTCGCTCACATCCTGACGTATAACAACACCGTCTGTTCATTGTTGTTGTGGGCTCTTTGTCAGGAATTGTTGTCGCCACCTCCTCTTCCCCTCCAGGATAATTGTAGACCGCTGAGCGACGGTTACGCTCTGGAGAAATCCGCCCTGAACTGGCGATGTAAGTGACCTCCTCCTCCTCCCGGCGGACACTGCGTAGACAGACAGCCGCTTTTATAGACCCGTTTACTGTCCGGGGCTCTACCTGAACTAACTTTCCGTGGAAGATCAAAAAATCCGTAAAAAAAAGTTTAGTTTATTCGGCAACTTTGGTTTATTTTATTATGGCAACTAAGTCATTGCGGATTTTCGCCGACAGGTGGCCTTATTTGTACATGCATAGTGTTATCATCTTCAAACTGTTAGATATAATACAGAGGGAATTTTTTTTATTGATTTTTACCTCTATATTATAATCTGCATTTTAATTCGAAAGGACATATATATTGTATAATTTAATATAACCGTTTTGTGGTCTGCGAGGGGTTGGAATACCGTAGGTTCGTGGCGTTTCTGTCTCTCGCTAGACCGGTTTCGGCCGCTCGCCATCTTCAGTAGCGCTGTGTTAGTCACTGTTGGCACTTTGGATCCTCACTTGGCAACAGTGACTAACACAGCGCTACTGAAGATGGCGAGCAGCCGAAACCGGTCTAGCAAAAGACCGAACCGGCGAGAGGAGACAGAAACACTACGAACCTACGATATTGTATAATATTCAGCAATCAGAATTTCTAGTTATATTTCTAGGTATATTGGGCGAAGGAGCGTTGTGTGCATGTCCTCATTTCCTAGGAGTTTGTTTCACAAAAAACAAAGTTTAAATTCACATCTCGTGTAACATATTTTTACCGTCGTGTGTGTGTGTGTGCACTTCAAAATGTTTACTGCTAAAGCTCTGTCCCGAGGGAGCTTTAAGCTACCGTATCTCGAGAATGGCCCTCCCACCCCCACCCCCCTCTATGATGGGCTCCCAAATCAGATTCTATTCCACGCCTTTTTGCATTTTATAATGTCCCCTGTCAGTTGGCATGAGAGAGGGGATGAATATTTAAAAGAAAAAAAAGAAAAGTTAGTAAATGAAACTTGGGCGAAAGCCTGTATCTTGATCTCAAAATGGCGGAGTCGAACCAAATTTGAAAGAAATTCGAGTACTCCCTTCAGAAATGGTGCGACATACTCAGTTTCATCACAGACGAACGTTTAATATACGACGGCTATTTCAGTACATTGGGAAACATTTTGTTGGAATTTTATAAAACGAGGTCTTGTCCAGCTCAAGTCTGGAATTGATGGTCGTTGGCGCTAAATAGACCGTCGTCAGTGTAATTCTCGCCGATGAGGGCAACGGGGTGGGGTTTGTAGACCATTTGTAGACTAATAGAAAACGATTTGTAGACTAACGGCCGGTTATTTTTCCCAAACCCGCTTCTCTCGGAGTTCGCCATTTGTCCCCGCGGAAAACGGTTGGGAAGTGCTGACCCGGTGCTACACGACAGGGGCGCTAAGGCCCCCCCCGGGCATGAAACGGGGGGGCTTCATCCCCCGCCCCCACCCCTTTCGAATTACCCCCGAATCGTGCCCAAACCCCGCCGTCCCGTGGACCGTGACTCGAATCCGAATTCGGTTCAGGGCAAACCGAAATCTTTCGAACCCCATATTCTCAGATAAAACCTTCTTAGCCGGGTCGACTTCATTTAGCCGGGATCAATCAATCAATGCTAAAAGTATTTTTCCGATAGCGCTCTATATAACCTGCAGTCATAAAATCCGAAACCGAAAGCTCCAAAAACCCTTCCTCGCTTAAGTTCCCCCGGTTCCTAAAGTTCCCGTTTCTCATTCTTCAACTTTCTTCTGCCGCCGCCGGTAGACACCACAAGTAGTAGTAGGGCGTTCACTATAATAGTTCAACTGATGATGGATAGAAAACAGCGTCCCGAATCCCCTCCCCATCTCGACAGTTTACAGCCCGCGGGTGTGTAATTTTTTTGTTTTGTTTTATCCCTGTCTTATATTTCAAACTGATTGGGCTATTATTAAATTCTAGTTTTATTGGTCCTTCCTCCCTTCCCCCCGCTCTATCTTGTATAATTCATGCGTTGTTTCTTAGATTTATGCTAGCGCTCTTCCATTACGGTAAAATTTGGTAGTCTGCTCCGAATTTTTCTCATTTATAGTAATAAAAATATTTATAATAATAACGCATAATTTGGCGACTCGTTACCTCCATTCGCGTTTTTAAAATCGCGATAACTGCCAATTTTTTCAGAGTTCACCTTTTTATGAGCGGTTCGATATTTCGCCAGATCTAATTCGTCTTATTAAAACTGTAGACTGAAACGAGTACTAAGGGCTGAGATTGAGTAGGGAATGGGGAGAGATAGTGTAGAGTGTGTATACGTGTGGGAATACTTTGATGCAATCCGCTTCCCATTTCTATGGAATATTTTCCCTCGGGAAAAGATTTTTCGGAGACGATCCCTCCGCCGGCGTAAAGTGGAAATGTATCTATCCCTTTGATTTGTCTCCCTGTCGGGTTTTTCTTCCGTCCCTTTTTTTTATTTTATTCGGAAAACTTATATCGAGGATATTTTCGTCTCTCTTCCCCATACCCTCCTATATCCTCATTACCGAGATATATTTCCTATATGGCCGATCTTTGTTTGAGCGACAATAACAATTAGGAATTACGTATCGATATACGTATTTCCTCGATTATAAGACGCATGTTTTTTTTCTGGACGAATCTGAATTCTGGATGCGTCTTACTATCGATGTAAATTCGTACGAAAGCGACGGAAATTGTGCTAACAATTTGTATATCGTTAACAATAATATATCGGTTAGGATTAATTCTACCACGAAAGTATTCCACTGATCGAAATCTCTGGGCATTTCAGCCTGTCGGTATAGAAGAGAACAAAAAACCAAAAAAACCCGAACGTAAATTGGGAGACTTTTTTTTACTTATACAAAGGACGTAAGGGCAACATGTAGGAAAACTTTGTGGACTTTGTGTTCAGGGGTGAGGGATGTTTTTTGGGGGATGTTTTTATCATCTTCGGAGCATGTATTTGTTGTTGTTAGGCCCGCGGTTTTTCATTATTTTGATCTCACCCCCTCATATTGCCCTATCTCTCTCTCTCTCTCTCCCTTGTAGAGGAAGGTATTGTTCTTCTCGTAGAATATATATATATATATATATATATATATATATATCCCTGTCGATGGTGAAAGGGACGTTGAAGGGGGTTGAATGAAAGTTTTTTTTCTACCTCCCCTCTTACGCTTGATTGATTCTTACACCAGCCCAATTATTCTCTGCCAATTGAATTTGGCCACATTATTCTGTCAATACTTTTTTTTAATGAAAAATTACGTACGTATTTGTATATAAGGGGGGGGGCCGTTTCTGCGCAATATTCGTTTATTTGTCAGCGTATTGTGTGCACTTCAAGAGTCAGACCGAAGACATCTTAAGGTTGGAGTGAAAGCGAGGTGGATTACAGCGTTGATTGAAAAAAACTTTTATTAAAACGATTTATTGGTTTGAATTTTGTGCGAAAAAACGACATTGCCTCCTCCCAATATTTATGTATAAACTGCGGACGACAGGAGACAGAATAACGCGAAATCTACGGTATACCGAACGGTCGCAGGCCACAAAACTGGTATTCAAATAAAAAGAGAATTAATGTTAAAGAACCGGTATCGGGGGGGGGGGAAGCCTAAAACGGAGATTGGAAGAGTGATGGCCGTTATTATTATATCGTTATTGGGAGGGGCTACGGTACTCTTTTCGTCGAAAATGGTATTGGGAGGGGGTGGAAGTGATGCGACGATGAATAGGATGGAGATGGAGTCGGTGCCCCGGGTGGTGGGGCCGTACCAATAAATAATCTGACGGCCTCTAACGGATAATAAAAATAGAGCAATATCGGTGGGGGTGCGTTTTGAACGGTGGTAACAGCTCCGAATTTACATATCCTAGACCGTAATGGCGGGCCTTCAACGGTACGGTCTCACCGCCTCTCGTATTTACACGGATATCCCCTATTTCGTAAATCCTTGGATCGGAATAAGAGCATAAAAAAAGTTGCCCCCTCACCCTGGAAATTTTTTTAACCTTTTTTTATTTTATACAATCAACAAAATATAATTTATGTCAGTACAAGTGCTGACATTTTTTTCACATGTCTTTCGTGATAGAAGGAACCAGAAGGACGCGGGGGGTGATAATGGACGGGTAAGGGACTTAAAGAGTGGATTAGGACGAGGAGAAAGGCGGGAGTGGAACTTCAGGAACCGGGATTTTTCGACTTCGTCGACTGTCGGGGTATGTTGAGGTCATGGTGGAAACATACCGGGGGGAGCATTAAGGACGGTACGAAGGACTTTTGACTGGAATCTCTGGATGAGAGCGATGTGGATGTCTCGATGGAACCCCATAAGCTCTACTATACCATATGTCCATGTCGGTTTTAGTATCGCTTTGTCAGTTTGTTACTTAAGGTCCGTTTTAGTAACGGCCTTAAGGGTCCAAATTTTCTGTTTAAGTCGATTCTTTTGAGTCGGGTATATTGGTCACAATCTAAGACACTAAATCTTTATATAAAATAGATACATATTTTTTTTTTTAAATTATAATGATAGGATTAAAGCAGCCTGGACTAAGTCCCCTGATGTTCAACTTGTAACAGGGGCGCTATTACACTAATCAGAGAGAAATGTCTGGGCAATAAACATTCCGCGTGGAAAATTAATAACTCTGTACATGTTTTTTTTCTACTGGGGTACTTTGAAATAAGCCGGGCGATAATTCGGGCCTACTTTTGAAAGTAAAAAGTTCGCGAAACTTGAAAGTTCGAAGCGTTGGAATAAGACGACCCGTTTGCTAAAATAGCGCTATGATATCTCGGTCACGTTAGCTCGCAAATATCAGAGTTTACCCGGAGAATAGCTCACTTTTTGATGAAAATTTGTCGGTCCTAATTTCCATTTCAACAAGTTGAATCGGTCTATAGTCAGTTTCGATTGTAGTTGTAGGTGCATTTGGACACGTCAACCCCCGGCTTGTGCGTTGCTTACACTCCAAACAGGGGAGTTTGGCGGGCTCACCCCGAAATTGACACTGGACCGGGGTACAAACACTGGCGGGGTGGGGGACGACAAACACCGATTTGAATTTTCGAAACCGGCCCAACGTTTCACGAATCCGTTAATCCCGCTCACATTCCGCCGCACCCCTCACACCCGTCTACACACCCGGTGTAATCCGATCGCTGTTTCGATATTCGTCGAAATTCCGAGCTTTGGGACTTGGCGGAGGAACGATTCGCCCTCCTGGACGAAAGGTCGATGAAAGGCGGTATTGAGAGCAGAACTCTCTGGCGCGCCGAACGGAATTGAGAATTTAACTTTTTTATTTTTACAGTTATAGGTGCAATTGATGCGTGTGTATATTTTTCACGCGTTTGTCTCGATTAAGAAACCACCCGATGATGGCGCTTTTTGAACCGATTTAACTACTGAGGACAAAGGCGGGAGTTAAACTTCGGGAACCGGCATTTTGTGACTTCGTCGACTGTCGGGGTATGTTGAGGTCATGGTGGATTGTGCGGTCAGAAACATACCCAGGGGGGGGGAGCATTAAGGATGTTACGAAGGATTTTTTATGTCTCGGTGTAACCCCATAGCTCTATACCGTATGTCCATGTCAGTGTGCTACTTAAGGTCAATTTCGATGTCCGTTTTAGTAATGGCCTTAAGAGTCCAAATTTTCTGTTTAAGTCGATTCTTTTGAGTCGGGTATGGAATTGAGAATAAAATTTTCGAAAATTTAGTCTTTAAGGCCTTTTCCTAGACAGGTTTCCTCACGTGGGATCCTAGAAGGCTTTGGATGAAATTAGACGAAAATCGACTCAACTAACTAAGATTTTCGTCCCAAACTCCTCCTTTATTGTCCTTCTCCTTTTATACATTACGGTGGAATAGGGGAGCTAATCCCTGGTGTAAATTGGGAAAAATTCCTATTCTAGACAATCGAATTTAAAAATATTTTCGCTGATATTGTAACTAAAAAACTGGACACGGTCTATAATTCGGATGAAAATTACGCTTCTTATTTCTCTTTTTTGAAGTTAAGGACAAGGCACAAAGTTTAGTTATTCAAAGAGGAGATAAAAAACCGATTTTCTTAGCCCGAAACTTTTTCTCTCCGAATGCTTTTCCCTTTCTTTAAGCCCGCCAAACGTCGTCGTCGTCGAGTCCTCGGCAAAGTGGACTTGCCGGGGTTGGTGGGGGGCTTAGTTGGTGCGGTTAAGTGGGAGTAACTTTGACCGTGCCCTGTTTTTACATGCAACTCTCGAACCCCGTCACAAGAGCCTCTCATGTCCCGACATAATGACAACAATTTAAACTCAGTAAAATTCCCAAAAACCTCTCTCTCTCTCTCTCCCCTCCCGGGACGCCGTCTGAATTCTGATTTTTTAGGGGTTGTAGGGGGAGGGGATGGTGGGCTTTAGAAATATTACCGGGAAACATGTGCACCAAGTGTCGTGCTCCGCACTGATCCCGCTATAAAATGGTGACTACGAAGTCTACAGAAAAATATAACGCGATTATAAATTGCGGAGAAGAACAATTTAAACATATTACACCCCTCTATGGGCCGAATTTTTATTTTAAATCCAAAAAAATTGGGGGAACGAAAAATCAGCAATTATAAACCTATATATGCGAATGAAAAAAAGTGATATTGATATTGGTTATCTTGACAACGTTATAGGATTAAGATTTATCCGCCATCTCACGAAAAAAGCTATAATTATTTGGTAAAATCTCGATAAATTGAAATGTGACCTGAGGGTCGTGTTATGTGAAATTGAGTATGTTGCACGTTTTCAGAAAGAAGTACGCAGAATTCTTTGTATCCGAAAATTCGAACTTCTGTTGGGGTTGCACAAAAGTTGGTATTTTGAAATCGTATTTCCATGAAATGTTGTCGGGAAAGGGTCGAAAGAAATGTTCAACTGATCTGCCCAAAAATCAAAGTGAGAGATATACACTTGCCCTGTGAAGAAAAGTTGAAAAATCGAAATTTTAATTCTGCCCGATTCATCCCGTACTCAAAATTTTGATATTAATTTTTAAATACCCTATATTTGTTTAAGTTTCGTAATTTTTCTTCAATTGTGTAATTAATGGTGACAGTATTAAAACCCAATCGACAGCTCTATCTGTCCCCACACGTTCCACGTTGTCCATCTTTGATATTGGCGTATCGAATTGATGTATTTGAAAGTGTTTTTCTTATACCTGCCAAGTGCTGGATACATTTTGTCGTGGGGCAGTTTCCGGAAGTTCAGGATGGAAACTTGGTCGGCCGTGTTTGTTGAAAATTGATTCTCTATTTTAGATTTTCTGTTTCATTTTCCCGTAGCCGCCTTTCGGGGACAACGCGGTGACAAATAAATAATTTATACTTCGGTCTAATCAAAAATTATTATTTCTCTGCTTACTCTCTTCTTGTCTATACCTTCACGTGGAATTCCCTGGAAAAGAATTGACTGGAACAGAAAATTTGGACTCTTAAGGCCGTTACTAAAACGGACATCGAAATTGACCTCAAGTAACAAACCGGACAGTAGTTAAATCGTGCGAAAAAACGCCCTCACCGGGGGTGGTTTCTTTATCGAGACAAACACGCGAAAAAAAATATACACGTATCTTTTTTAACGTGTATGTTAAAAAAAAAAGTTTATACTTAACACTTATCCGACCAAGCTCGAGCAACCCGAACTACTTCGCTCACAAGTATTATTTTGACGTACGGGTCGAACGATACTCATCGATCATTTTCACTTGATTCATAATCGCTTATCTGCATATCGTTGCCTTCAGAACAACTGTCTGATAGCGCGTCCACGAACAACTCATCGTTAAAATTTTCACTGTTATTTCTCCTTATAACTGTGTATATACCATTAAATTGATGGATTTTATTATATACCGCGCTTTATACGGTCAGCAATTCGAGATCGAGCGAACAACTCTAACGTAGAGAAATAAACAAAAATAAAAAAAAACGTTGCTAAGGTCAATATGGGAGATCTCCCCGATCGGTCGGCTAAGTGTTAAGACAATAGCCCTCTCCCCCCCCCCTTTCCTGAAGGAAATTTCAGTAGGAAAACTGCCCAATACAGGTGTCTATCGTGGCGTATTGAGAGTGTGTAGTGATCGGGCGGCGGTATGATGAAACTGAGGTCTGTGTGGGTGAGGTACGGGGCGCTGATAGTGCTGGGCGTGGTGGCGGTGACGGTGTACCAGTACGAGAGGAGCAGCGGTGGGGGCGGCGGAGGCGGAGTGGCGGAGGGCGGGGGGGCGGACGCGGCGGGGGCGGCGCCGCTCAGGAACCTGAAGGCGAGGTCGGCGGACGCGGGCCCGCCCCCGGCCCTCGTCATCAACAGGACGGCCCCGTCGGACCCCGTCGTAGCCGCCAGGAGGGACGTTGTACTCAAGGTAAGCCGGTTGACGTAACAACACTTCGCACTCGTACGTCGTCATATAGGCGACACAGTATGTTTCACCGTTGCCGTATAATAATTATTTTAAAAAATGCGGTTTTCAGTGGCAAAATCCACCCAAAAAGGGCTAAATTTAGACCAAAAATCGGGCTAAAAACGGGTTTTTGGGCCAAAAATCGGGTTAAAACGGGTTTTGGGCCAAAATCGGGCTAAAACGGGTTTTGGGCCAAAAATCGGGCTAAAACGGGTTTTGGGCCAAAATCGGGCTAAAACGGGTTTTTGGGCCAAAAATCGGGCTAAAAACGGGTTTTTGGGCCAAAAATCGGGCTAAAAACGGGTTTTTGGGCCAAAAATCGGGCTAAAAACGGGTTTTTGGGCCAAAAATCGGGCTAAAAACGGGTTTTTGGGTCAAAAATCGGCCTAAAAAGGGGGCTTTTAGGCCAAAAATTGGCCCTAAAAGGCGGTTTTTTGGCCCCAAAAGGCGGTTTTCCGGCCCAAAATGGGGGTTTTTAGGTCAAAAATCGGCCGAAAAAGGCGGTTTTTAGAACCAAAAATAGGTCCAAAAAGTCAGTTTTTAGACACAAAATTAACCCCGAAAGGTGATTTTTAGGCTTAAAATTAGCTCAAAAAGGCGGTTTTTAGGCCTAAAAGTGGCCCAAAAAGGCGGTTTTTAGGCCGAAAATCAGCCCAGAAAGGTTATTTTTAGGCTTAAAATTGGCTCAAAACGGCATTTTTTTACCCAAAATGTGTTCAAAAAGGAGGTTTTTAGGCCTAAAATTGGTCCAAAAAGACGGTTTTTATGCCTAAAATCGACCCAAAAAGGCGGATTATAGGCCCAAAATCGGGCTAAAAGGGGGTTTTTGGGCCAAAAATTGGGCTAAAAAGTCGGTTTTTTGGTCCAAAAAGTCGGTTATTAGGCCAAAAATCGGCCAAAAAGGGAGTTTTCAGGCCCAAAATAGGCCCCAAAAGGCGGTTTTCCGGCCCAAAATTTCGGTTTTTAAATCTAAATGTGGCCCAGAAAGGCGTTTTTTGCCCAAAATGTGTTCAAAAAGGAGGCTTTTAGGCCTTAAATTAGCCCAAAAAGGCGGTTTTTAGGCCAAAAATTGGTGCAAAAAGGCGGTTTTTAGGCCCAAAATCAGCCCAGAAAGGTGATTTTTAGGCTTAAAATTGGCCCAAAAAGCGTTTTTTTTCTACCCAAAAGGTGTTAAAAGGCGATTTTTGGACCAGAAATGGACCCAAAAAAGCGAATTTTAGGCCCAAAATAGAGGTTTTTAGACCAAAAATTGGATCAAAAAGGAGGTTTTTAGGCTTAAAATTGGCCCAAAAAGGCGTTTTTTTACCCAAAATGTGTTCAAAAAGGCGGTTTTTAGGCCTAAAATTGGCGCAAAATCGGCCCCATAAAGGCGTTTTTTAAGGCCACAATTGAACCAAAAAGGCGGTTTTTAAGCCCACAATCGGACCAAAAAGACAGTTCATAAACGACAAAATGGCGGAAAATGTAGGTATTTTGAAAGTTTTAAATCGATCCCATATTCCACCCACAAGTGTCCTAAAGTGAGTTACACTTGCCCCTGAAATGGCGGGTCGGAAATCGAAAATTAAGGTTTTTCGAAAATTTTCACAGATCGATCCCATATTCCACCCACAAGTGTCCTAAAGTGAGTTACACTTGCCCCTGAAATGGCGGGTCGGAAATCGAAAATTTAGGTTTTTCGAAAATTTTCACAGATCGATCCCATATTCCACCCACAAGTGTCCTAAGTGAGTTACACTTGCCCCTGAAATGGCGGGTCGAAAATCGAAAATTTAGGTTTTTCTAAAATTTTCACAGATCGATCCCATATTCCACCCACAAGTGTCCCTAAATGAGTTACACTTGCCCCTGAAATGGCGGGTCGAAAATCGAAAATTTAGGTTTTTTTAAAATTTTCACAGATCGATCCCATATTCCACCCACAAGTGTCCTAAAGTGAGTTACACTTGCCCCTGAAATGGCGGGTCGAAAATCGAAAATTTAGGTTTTTCGAAAATTTTCACAGATCGATCCCATATTCCACCCACAAGTGTCCCTAAATGAGTTACACTTGCCCCTGAAATGGCGGGTCGAAAATCGAAAATTTAGGTTTTTCGAAAATTTTCACAGATCGATCCCATATTCCACCCACAAGTGTCCTAAAGTGAGTTACACTTGCCCCTGAAATGGCGGGTCGGAAATCGAAAATTTAGGTTTTTCGAAAATTTTCACAGATCGATCCCATATTCCACCCACAAGTGTCCTAAAGTGAGTTACACTTGCCCCTGAAATGGCGGGTCGAAATCGAAAATTTAGGTTTTCGAAAATTTTCACAGATCGATCCCATATTCCACCCACAAGTGTCCTAAAGTGAGTTACACTTGCCCCTGAAATGGCGGGTCGAAAATCGAAAATTTAGGTTTTTCGAAAATTTTCACAGATCGATCCCATATTCCACCCACAAGTGTCCCTAAATGAGTTACACTTGCCCCTGAAATGGCGGGTCGAAAATCGAAAATTTAGGTTTTTCGAAAATTTTCACAGATCGATCCCATATTCCACCCACAAGTGTCCTAAAGTGAGTTACACTTGCCCCTGAAATGGCGGGTCGAAAATCGAAAATTTAGGTTTTTCGAAAATTTTCACAGATCGATCCCATATTCCACCCACAAGTGTCCCAAAGTGAGTTACACTTGCCCCTGAAATGGCGGGTCGAAAATCGAAAATTTAGGTTTTTCGAAAATTTTCACAGATCGATCCCATATTCCACCCACAAGTGTCCCTAAATGAGTTACACTTGCCCCTGAAATGGCGGGTCGAAAATCGAAAATTTAGGTTTTTCGAAAATTTTCACAGATCGATCCCATATTCCACCCACAAGTGTCCTAAAGTGAGTTACACTTGCCCCTGAAATGGCGGGTCGAAAATCGAAAATTTAGGTTTTTCGAAAATTTTCACAGATCGATCCCATATTCCACCCACAAGTGTCCTAAAGTGAGTTACACTTGCCCCTGAAATGGCGGGTCGAAAATCGAAAATTTAGGTTTTTCGAAAATTTTCACAGATCGATCCCATATTCCACCCACAAGTGTCCTAAAGTGAGTTACACTTGCCCCTGAAAGGGCGGCTCGGAAATCGAAAATTTAGGTTTTTCGAAAATTTTCACAGATCGATCCCATATTCCACCCACAAGTGTCCTAAAGTGAGTTACACTTGCCCCTGAAATGGCGGGTCGAAAATCGAAAATTTAGGTTTTTCGAAAATTTTCACAGATCGATCCCATATTCCACCCACAAGTGTCCTAAAGTGAGTTACACTTGCCCCTGAAATGGCGGGTCGAAAATCGAAAATTTAGGTTTTTCGAAAATTTTCACAGATCGATCCCATATTCCACCCACAAGTGTCCTAAAGTGAGTTACACTTGCCCCTGAAATGGCGGGTCGAAAATCGAAAATTTAGGTTTTTCGAAAATTTTCACAGATCGATCCCATATTCCACCCACAAGTGTCCTAAAGTGAGTTACACTTGCCCCTGAAATGGCGGGTCGAAAATCGAAAATTTAGGTTTTTCGAAAATTTTCACAGATCGATCCCATATTCCACCCACAAGTGTCCTAAAGTGAGTTACACTTGCCCCTGAAATGGCGGGTCGAAAATCGAAAATTTAGGTTTTTCGAAAATTTTCACAGATCGATCCCATATTCCACCCACAAGTGTCCTAAAGTGAGTTACACTTGCCCCTGAAATGGCGGGTCGAAATCGAAAATTTAGGTTTTTCGAAAATTTTCACAGATCGATCCCATATTCCACCCACAAGTGTCCCTAAATGAGTTACACTTGCCCCTGAAATGGCGGGTCGAAAATCGAAAATTTAGGTTTTTCGAAAATTTTCACAGATCGATCCCATATTCCACCCACAAGTGTCCTAAAGTGAGTTACACTTGCCCCTGAAATGGCGGGTCGAAAATCGAAAATTTAGGTTTTTCGAAAATTTTCACAGATCGATCCCATATTCCACCCACAAGTGTCCCTAAATGAGTTACACTTGCCCCTGAAATGGCGGGTCGAAAATCGAAAATTTAGGTTTTTCGAAAATTTTCACAGATCGATCCCATATTCCACCCACAAGTGTCCCAAAGTGAGTTACACTTGCCCTGAAATGGCGGGTCGAAATCGAAAATTTAGGTTTTCGAAAATTTTCACAGATCGATCCCATATTCCACCCACAAGTGTCCTAAAGTGAGTTACACTTGCCCCTGAAATGGCGGGTCGAAAATCGAAAATTTAGGTTTTCGAAAATTTTCACAGATCGATCCCATATTCCACCCACAAGTGTCCCTAAATGAGTTACACTTGCCCCTGAAATGGCGGGTCGAAAATCGAAAATTTAGGTTTTTCGAAAATTTTCACAGATCGATCCCATATTCCACCCACAAGTGTCCCTAAGTGAGTTACACTTGCCCCTGAAATGGCGGGTCGAAAATCGAAAATTTAGGTTTTTAAAATTTTCCTAGACGATCCCATATTCCACCCACAAGTGTCCCAAAGTGAGTTACACTTGCCCCTGAAATGGCGGGTCGGAAATCGAAAATTTAGGTTTTTCGAAAATTTTCACAGATCGATCCCATATTCCACCCACAAGTGTCCTAAAGTGAGTTACACTTGCCCCTGAAATGGCGGGTCGAAAATCGAAAATTTAGGTTTTTCGAAAATTTTCACAGATCGATCCCATATTCCACCCACAAGTGTCCCTAAAGTGAGTTACACTTGCCCCTGAAATGGCGGGTCGAAAATCGAAAATTTAGGTTTTTCGAAAATTTTCACAGATCGATCCCATATTCCACCCACAAGTGTCCCTAAGTGAGTTACACTTGCCCCTGAAATGGCGGGTCGAAAATCGAAAATTTAGGTTTTTCGAAAATTTTCACAGATCGATCCCATATTCCACCCACAAGTGTCCTAAATGAGTTACACTTGCCCCTGAAATGGCGGGTCGGAAATCGAAAATTTAGGTTTTTCGAAAATTTTCACAGATCGATCCCATATTCCACCCACAAGTGTCCCTAAGTGAGTTACACTTGCCCCTGAAATGGCGGGTCGGAAATCGAAAATTTAGGTTTTTCGAAAATTTTCTCAGATCGATCCCATATTCCACCCACAAGTGTCCCTAAGTGAGTTACACTTGCCCCTGAAATGGCGGGTCGGAAATCGAAAATTTAGGTTTTTCGAAAATTTTCACAGATCGATCCCATATTCCACCCACAAGTGTCCTAATGTGAGTTACACTTGCCCCTGAAATGGCGGGTCGGAAATCGAAAATTTAGGTTTTTCGAAAATTTTCACAGATCGATCCCATATTCCACCCACAAGTGTCCTAATGTGAGTTACACTTGCCCCTGAAATGGCGGGTCGGAAATCGAAAATTTAGGTTTTTCGAAAATTTTCACAGATCGATCCCATATTCCACCCACAAGTGTCCTAAAGTGAGTTACACTTGCCCCCGAAACGGTGGGTCGGAAATCGTTAATTGAGGTTTTTGGATGATTTTTCCGTATTTTATGTATTAATTTCTTAACCCCTTTTTCGGCCGATTTGGGTCTAAGAACTGCCTTTTTGAAGCGATTTTGGGCGTAAAAATCCCCTTTTGGTCAGATTTTGTGCCTTAAAACCACCTTTTTTTACCTATTTGGGCCTATTTTGGTAAAAAATTGCCATTTTTTCCCCATTTTTTGCTTTAAATTCCTTTTCTTGAATCGATTCTGGGTCTAAAAACCCTTTTTTTGGGGCGATTTTAGGACTAGAAATCGACTATTTGAGTTGATTTTTGGTCTAAAAACCCCTTTTTTGACCAATTTTAGGACTAAAGCGGACTTTTTGGGGTGATTTTTTCTCTAAAAACCATCTTTTTTGGACGATTTTAGGCCTAAAACCGCCTTTTTGGACCGATTTTGGGTCTAAAAACCCATTTTTGGTAAGATTTTGGGTCTAAAAATGCTCTTTTTGGGGCGATTTTCGGACTAGAAACCGACTTTTTGAGCTGATTTTTGGTTTAAAAACCCCTTTTTTAATCAATTTAAGGACTAAAAGCGGATTTTTTGGGGTGATTTTTTCTCTAAAAACCATCTTTTTTGGACGATTTTAAGCCTAAAACCGTCTTTTTGGACCGATTTTGGGTGTAAAAACCCAATTTTGGGTCTAAAAAGCCCTTTTTAGGGCTTATTTTGGGTTTAAAAACCCTCTTTTAGGGCCTATTTTGGGCCTAAAAACCCAATTCTTGGGCTGATTTTGGGCCTTAAAACCGCCTTTTTGGACCTATTTTCGGGCTAAAAACCCCCTTTTTCGGCCAATTTTTGGCCTTAAAATCCCTTTCTTGAATCGATTTTGGGCCTAAAAACCCCCTTTTGGTCGATTTTTGGTCAAAAAACCGCCTTTTTTGGGCTATTTTGGGCCTAAATACTCCCTTTTTATTTGGATTTTTGGTCTAAAAACCGCCTTTTTGGACCTATTTTGGGCCTTAAAACCCGGTAGTTTTCTCGACTACTGAGCAACTCTCTAACTGTGCATTGCAATAGCTGTCTTAAGGAAAAAGTCTGCGGGCGGTATTGAGAGCGGAATTTTCGGACGCGCTGCTTTCAAAATAGAATAATTTTTGCAGTTTGGAGACTGAAGAAGAGACCGGCGGTAGGATGATCCGAAAGCCCGATGACGGGGGTCGGAAACGGGAAATCATCAACGGCGATAATTAGCGGAGTTGGTGGGGATAATAATTAATTAGCAGAGTTGGTGTTGGAGTGGGCAGAGAGCGGCCACCACCAGCTGATTAGAAGAGTGGGCCCAACTTCAAAGTCCAAAGTAGACGGGGCTTATTTGTTTCACCGACTTTCATTACACACACACAGATCGGACACAGCTATGAGAACACTGCGACACATAACAGATATAGGAATCACCTTAAAGTATTTATATATTCTGCTGCGAGAGTTATGCTCTCACCTTCAATTGTGACATATGGACGGTTGCGATACTAAAGTTCATATATATGTGTTTTCATATCGCTCGTTTTTCTCGATAAAATTAGACGGAACGTTTGACGCGTAACTGACAGTGGGAGAAAACATTTTTTTTTAGTACGGTTAATACTTAGTGTAGAGCTTTGAAAACCCCCTGACTTTATTTAGGAAGCGCTTTCAATTAGTTTAGAATACCTGCAGCTTTCGGTCTATCGCTAGACCGGTTTCGGTGTTCCCAGAAACCGCCCCAGAGAGGGCTCTATTGGGAGGCTTCCGAAGTTTCGGAACTATTACCATTCGCTAGAGTATAATTTTAATAGCATTTAATGGATTTTTTTTGTGTATTTCTCCTCCTTCTGTGCCAGCTTCGGTAGCGGTGTTGGTCACAGTCCCAATTTCCATTTTTCGACACCCCTAAATGAGGACAAATATTTCCTATAATTTGAACTTTTTTAAGAGCGCACTTCAGACTCTGCTATTGATTATTTATTCGGTGTTGAGCACAAAACGGGTATTCCGAATTGGGTATTTTTTTTTTATTACGCGTCATAACCGCAAGAAATTATTCTTTAACAGGAATAAATTTTCCCGTGAATATTAATTAAATACAATAAAGCAATTTTCACAGTGAAAACCACACCGCCGCAAATATTGGGTTTTATTAGTTTTGGTGTCGCAACCCTTTTTTTTTTTGGAAGCGTTCCCTCGGTCGGGTAATTATTTAATCGAAAAAAAATTTTGGTTTTCACAGAAATTTCCTCTAATTAAAAGAAGAAAAAAAAACAACACCGCCGCCGACGGACCGATAATTGCGCGGATTTATATCGGCAGATTGAGATTTTTTTTGTAACTTAGTTCCTATCGCTCTTTTTTTTGGCTCTCGAGAACATATTTTTTTTTATATTTTTCTCGACCAAAATAACTCAGCGGAGTCATCCCCGCCGACAGTCTAATTAGTACGTTGTCGGCCGTGTGAAATGAACTAATAAACTGTGAATATTGCACCGGGGAAAACTGCCCCACAACCGGCAGTTCGGCGGGTTAATTAAAAATTGGTTATTATTATTAATACGGGGTTGAAAAACGGTCGGACACAATTTATCCTCTGCTGTCGCATTTCGTTTACTTGTTGTCTGCAAATGAAAATATTTCAGTACTTAAAATCGCGTAATCGATGTAATGGTAAATTTTGTCCAAAGTAAGGTTCGCTTTCGGCCTCTGGCCACAGTCGGTAGCAAATTTCTTCTGCCTACACGGAGAGAGGAAGCAACCTGACAGCACTTGCAGCACGCTTTTCTTTACTGTTATACCAGTCGATGATGGTAGTTTTTATCGTTTATTTGGGCTAGGACTGAAAAGAGCAGATCTAAATCGCAAATTTGGACTGTTGAGAGACCTCTTTTGAAAAGGGCATCAAAACTGACAATAGTCAACAAACTGACAATATATAAAACTATACTAAAACCGACACGGACATACGGAATAGAACTATGTTGGGACCGCCAAGAAATCCGACATCGCACGTATCCAAACATTCCAGTCGAAAGTCCTTCCAGTACCATCCTTAATGCTCCCCCCCCAGGGTATGTTTCTAACCGAACAATCCATAATGACCTCAACATACCGACAAAATCACGCTTACTTAAATTCCACTCCCGCCTCTCTCCACGTCCAAATCCACTCCCTTCAGTCCCTTTCCTCTTTTACCCACCCATTATCCCCTTAAACGCCACCGGCCTAGAGACTTTCTGTAGGTCAAAAGTACCATCACTGGACGGCGTCTTTATCGAGTGAAACTAATCGAAAAAAAAACCGCAATTGTACCTATAACCGGCATATAGTTGATTGTACAATAAATAAAGTTAAATAAAAAGAAAACACGGAGAGGAAACAACCTGACAGCACTTTATGCTGGTGAAACTTTATATTAGTTCATCGACTGTCGCGGTATGTTGAGGTCACGTTGAACGGTGCGATTTGAAAGGTACCCGGGTGCATTCAGGATGGTTTGGAAGGACTTTCGTTTAGAATTTCTGCTTCTCCGCCGTTTCGGTTTTAATACGCCCTTTTTTTTTTGTATATTCTGTGAGTTTCAGGTCTGAGTAGTCCAAATTTATGTACGGTTTTTGTGACTAGTTTAACATACCTGTTTTGTGGTCTGCCGGGGGTTGGAATGTACCCTAGGTTTGTCTCGTGTTTCCGTCTCCTTTTCTGAACGGTATTCGTCAATGGACAGCGCTACTGAAGATGGCGAGCGGCCGAAACCGCAGTCTAGCAAAAGGCGAGAGGAGACAGAAACACCGGAAAGCTACGCTGTTTCTGACGTTTCGAAACGCATATCGGTACCATCGTCGTGTCGATGCACTCAGTCTGTTATTGAATTTTGAAAATTGTTAACGACAATTCAGTATTCTGCGTTTGACGCATTTTGAACGGCGCCAATTCTCGGTATTTTATCAGTCCAGTCTCGTTGTGTGAGGCGCGAGATAAACTTTGCTCCATTCACGTTTTCGCAAGCCGGAGGACGGTTATATAACGGCCGATTGATTATTCTCATATATATATATATATATATATATATATATATATATATATATATATATATTTATCTTATTTCCGATATCGCTTCGAGGAAACTGTAACGGCGATAGCGTCCGGTTCAATTAGCGAGTGTTTTATTAATAGAACTCTATAGACGCATGTGGAGAAAAATTTACAGAAGAACAGTTAGAAAATAATTAACAGAGAGACAATAACAGTCTTGAAAGACTGAAAATCATAAAAAAAAAGGGATAAAAATTAATATAAGTTATGGTTAATAAGCAGCTTAAAGCATCCTATGTGAATCACATTACTTTATACAATTGGATTTTCATATTTCAGTATATCTTAAGTGAACTGTGTATTTATTGCTTAACACACATTTTCTCGTGTATCGGGTCATAATTACCTTTTTTTATTAATAAATTGTGTTAAAGAATATATTCATTACTTTATTCAATACTCTTGGACATAATTAAGTTTTATAATTTGTTCATATGCGATAAAATGTTATTTTTTTTGCGACCGGTTTCTTACAGGAATCATTTATTTTGATAAAGAAAAAAGACATCAATAAAATATCACACTTTGTTGCGCCCCGACCGATATTTCAGCGGTAGAATATTATTATATTATTTTCAGATTTTTTAAATTATATATACTTTGTGCCGATATGTGGTTGTGTTCTAACGGACGGAATTTTTTTGTTTCAGGTGAGCTCCAATGTGTGGAAAACTTAATTATCAGTAGAAAGCTAGCGTCCAAAATCGTAAGTAGAAACATAAATACTACAATTTAAGATGGGTTTTAACAATAATGGGCTTTCATGGGAATTAATGAAAATTAAATACTTCTATTCAGCGTTAGAAATAGATGAGATGGGTGAAATAATTGCTCCTCCCCCCCCCGGCTTATATTTCATTTAAACCCGTGGGAGTTGCTGGGAGTTTTCCTCCGAAATCCATTTTTAATTATTTTCCACTTTTAAACATTGTGGATATTTCGAGATGAACATCGGTTCTTGGGCGAGAGCGAATTGTTAATGTAAAAATCCATTTATTCGAGCTGATTTCTCGGTCTGACGCCCGCATATCCCGCCTCTCTTCGCAGACCGGTCTGCAAATGCGTGAATTAGCATTCGCGTTTTTTTTCTTTTTTTTTTTTTAATATTCGCGTATTAATCGTGGAAAACGCGAGGATCGGAAGTGCGCACGGGGGGGTTTTTTTTTTACGCCGTTAAAAAATATACACACAGGGTTTTTTTTTCCTACTGCGGTGTCCTTCGCATATTCGGGACAGGAGGGAAAGGGATATTAACGAGTTCACAGGTGCAAAGGTACTAGAAAAAATAAAATTAAACGGACGCTGAAAAAGAAAAACAGGTAAATAGAAGACCGATTTTATGGATAATCCCACAAAACTTAGATTTATAAAGCGTACACTGTCGGATAATATATTAGGTCTACCCAAAAGTAATCGACAATTTGATAAGATGTATTTCGGTCTTGAGGAGTTCTTCAGGAGGAGAATCGCGAAAATTTGCGAAAAGTTTCTTTTTTAGCGAAATAAAATCAATTCCAAAGTCAAAATGTCGATTACTTTTGGGTACCCCTAATAAAAAATATGAAGACAGAATGAAAGAAACGAACAGATTTGTGTAATTCTTAGAACAAATTACGGACAATACAGCGCGTAACAGACCATAGCAGCCCAATTACGCTATTTAAGAATATTATTTTTTATTTTATTATTTCGGCATTTGCTTGAGTTCCGCTCTCAATACTGACCATTGAAGTGAATCATTGACCGATTTCAGCTGTTTAAGAATAGAAAAAACAATAACAGTCTCGAAAGACTGAAAATTATAAGAAAAAGGTATACAACTTAATATAACGGTTATGGTTAATAACCAGCTTAAATCAGCCTATGTGAATCATTATTTTATACAATTGGATTTTCATATTTCAGTATATCTTAAGTGAACTGTGTATTTATTGCTTAACAGGCGTTTTCTCGTGTTTTGGGTCATAATTACCTTTTTTTTTAATTAATAAATTGTCTGAAAATATATTGCATTATTCATTATTTTCGTTCATTTCGTGTATTTTTGAGCGGTTTCGGGCTCTCAAAACCTTCAGTAGCAGTTTTTAGTCACTCCGAATAATTGTGTGAGTCGACAAACTCTGCTACTGAGGACGGCGGAGGACCGGTTTCGGCCAGTTTTGGCTGAGCCGGTGAGAGGCCGAAAACTGTCTATACACAGACCGGTATTTCCGGTTCGCGAAAAGGAAAGTTTTTCTCCTTCGACAGCCCTGTACGGTATCGGGAAATTACTATTCGCTGACTTCTGTCGGACTTTTTATGTCCGCACCCGTTGACGGCGGAGATGTTGACGTGAAATGAAGAAATCGGAGCCTCTCGGCCGAAATGGGGGCCCAAAAATGAGTAGAATGAGAAGAGAAGAGTTGGCGCTATCTCTCCGGACGCAGCCCGGACTGGGGGGGGGATAAAGGAAGTGGACCGGAAGAATAATTAAAGCCGAAGACGGAAGAGGGCCGAAAGAGGACTGACAGACTGTCATAACATTGTCTCTACGTCCGGTCAATTATCGATTCAGCGTTCGATGCGTGAACTGGGATATTACCGGGGGTTGGCGGCGGTTCAATTCGGTCAATTCGAAGTTCGGAACAACCCCGAGCTTTAGGCTATAAGTTTAGACCGGTATCTAGCGTCTACTGTTCGAGTGCGCCCAATCCGGTCGGTAGAAATAGACGGCTATTTTTCGATATCTGCCATTTTATACCGTCGAGAGGATTCCGGAGGGGGCAATTTTGCAGAATCCGATATCCGAAACATATCGAATACGCGTTGTATAGACCCCCCCTAAATTTAGCCCTATTTAACCCTTTCGCGGTTAACAGCGCCTATAGGCGCTCAATTTCTTTGGAGAGCACAAAATTTGGTTCCGAAAGTTTTCGATTTTGATGAAAATCAACCAGGAATTAAAGCGAATATTGACGATAAATCGTCGATATTAGAAATCTTTCGACTTTTCTTTTCCGAAAATATGGTCGAACGTATTGTAAGAGAGAGCGACGCTTATTATACCACGAAAACTGTACGCAGTAAGTACTCACGATTGATGGCATGGAAAAATACAACGGTGCCCGAAATGTATCGATTTTTTGCTCTTTCGATGTTAATGTCGAGAGTAAAACAAAGTATCGATTGGTCAACCGACGAGTTATTACGAACGGAAAGTTTTCCACGAATAACGACAGAAGACAGGTATAAATCTCTATTACAAATGCTGCACTTTCGTGATAACGATGAAACGACAAATCGAGACGCGCTAATAAAAATTCGGAGCATCGTCGACAGACTGGGAAATTCTTTTTCACGAGCATTATGTCGTATTATGTCCGCGCGGTCGATCTAGCATCGGCTCCTTAGAGCACAACTAATTTCTGAATAAGATACATGTTTTGTGGTCTGCAATGGGTTGGAATACCGTAGATTTGTCGCCGGTTTGGTCTTTCGCTAGACCGGTTTCGGCCGCTCGCCGTCTTCAGTAGCGGCGTTAGTCACACCGAACCGGCGAGAGGAGACGGAAACACACTAAATCTACTACAGAACGGGTACTATAAAGCTATAAGATAAAATTTTTGTGGAAATTGCAATGTAAACAGTGTAAAGAAAAAAATCATAAATGATTCGGTCTACGCGGTGATTCCAGTTTAAAACCCTCATCCTATTTGATTACATATTTAATGACATTAATTTACTACCAGTGGCTAGATTAGAAAATTGACTCAAAATTGCTTTATCGAATTGTCCGTTTGGGTGCAATTTAAAATCATCTCGCCGTCTTCAGTAGCACCTGCTAACGAGCGGCGAAAGTGGTATTATGATCTACGGCGGTACTATTGGTACCTAATAGGGCAATAACAGTGATATACTACGGGCGGGGTCCCACTTTATTATTCGCATTAAAATTCGGGGGCTTTAATTTCGAATCGCGGATGGGCGCCCCATAATGTTCCCCCCGAGGGTTATTCATTTCGCTGAGGGTACGAAATCTCGGCGTAAATTATCGCCAACCAGTTTCCTACTTTCCGTCACAGAGAAATAAAAAATAGTCTGTTTGTTCGCGAAAAATGCGGCCGAAAACCCGCCCCTAAAAAACATGACAATTGAGATGCCCAAATCTCCGTTCTGGATAAGCGATAATTTCAGATATTAAATCATCTCCAACAAGATTCCTACTCTCCGTCATAAAGATAATGATTTTATTAGGAAAAATGCAACTGAAAACCTGTCTTCGATCGCAACTATACTTATATATATATATATATATATATATATATATATATATATATATATATATATATATATATATGTGTGTGTGGGTAAATACTTTTAGTTAACCGTTATGTTAAGGGCCGAATTTTTATTTTAAAAAAAAAAAAATTGGGGGAACGAAAAATCAACTATAAACCTATATATGCGCCCATAATTATGAAAGTGGTCTAAGTCGTATATTTCTGGTTTCGGGATATTTAATGAATTGCTTTCGTATAAATTAACAAATATTTTTATATTACGCGACATTTTAATTTAGAATTTTATTAGACTCGATTAATGGAAGTTTACTATGGATATGAAATTTTGTGCGAATTTCTATATGAAAACGTTGTATTTAAAGTTTGAATTGACTTAGACCACTTTCATAATTATGGGCACATATGCGAATGAAAAAAAAAATTGATGTCGATATCGGTTGTCTTCACTTGTAGGATTAAAATTTATGAGCCATCTCATTGAAAAAATCTATAATTATTTGGTGAAATCTCGATAAAATGTGAAATGTGACCTGAAAGTTACACGGGCCCATAGGGGCGGGTTTAAGTGCAACTCCAGTTGATAACAAAATTGAAATTTTTATTACTAAACTATTCTCACGAATCTTGTTAAATTGACTTAGCCGCTTCAATTGAAACGACTCATTTTCTCATTTTCTTTCACCCGATTATATTTTCTTATTTATGTATTACATATCACTCAACACTTGTTTAGCGCACGGGACCTTATTAATTGCATATCGTCAGATTTTATCGGGTATCGAATTCTGTCCTTGTTCCAATCTTGATCGCATCATCGGCTACGGTTTATAGCTATTGCAATCGCGCTTAGTAAGTATTATTTTACGCTTCGAAATAAGATAAATTACGTGTTTTTTTGCCAGACTGCTGTCCCCCCCCCCTAGACGGTTCGGTCTATAGTGTCTAGGCCGTAAAGGGAGGATTTATATTTGTCCCCCGTTGGAGGGAGAGAGAGAGAGAGAGGGGGGGGGGCCCAACCCGACCAATAAATGCTTTTTGAAGGGGGTGAGGAGCAGCATAAAAACGTTTTGCAATTTAATCAGAAAAATCTCCCTTCGGTGGAGGGGGGCCGGTCGAATTTCACGTTTCAGTTCGCGTCAACGCCATTTTAATTCGCTATTCCACCGATTGAAAGTATAAACGTCTTTTTGCCGCCACTAATATGTCCGGCTTAGTGTTATTACCGCTTCATTTCACTTTTCCTTTAAGTCGTAAGCAGTCGCTTCGATCGAAATAATCATTTTCCACAGAATTTCGTAAATTTGGACTGTTGAGGCCTCTTTTCAAAGGGACATCAAAACTGACAATAGTCAACAAAAGTGACAATATATAAAGCCATACTAAAACCGACACGGATATACGGAATAGAAATATGCCGGGTTCCGCCAAGAAATCCAACATCCAAGTCCTTCGTACCGTCCTTAATGCCCCGGGTATGTTTCTAACCGAACAATCCACATAATGACCTCAACATACCCCGACAAAATCACGCTTCCTCAAATTCCATTCCCGCCTCTCTCCACGTCCAAATCAACTCCCTTCAGTCCCTTTCCTCTTTTACCCACCCATTCAAAAAGTACCATCACTGGACGGCGTCTTTATCGAGTGAAACTAATCGAACAAACCCAACTGTACCTATAACCGGCGTATAGTTGATTGTACAATAAATAAAGTTAGAAAAAAAACACGGAGAGGAAACAACCTGACAGCACTTGCAGCACACTTTTATCATCGAGTGAATTGGTACGAGGAATGAAACTTTATATTAGTTCATCGACTGTCGCAGTATGTTGATGAGGTCACGTTGAACGGTGCGATTTGAAAGGTACCCGGGTGCATTCAGGATGGTTTGGAAGGACTTTCGTTTAGAATTTCTGCTTCTCCGCCGTTTCGGTTTTAATACGCCTTTTTTTTTTTACAAGAATGTTTTAAATATGTAAACGGTATTTATACTTTACACTTTTAAGACAGAAATTACAACGGTATTTAGTTGTAAAGTGTCGGCGCTAATTAATAAGGTTAATTACGAAACCTTTATATCGAGAGAGCTCTCACTCGACTTGAGAGAAAGACGGTGATGGGTAGTTGTTGTCTTCGTTTTTCTTTTCCTTCAAAATTACCCCGTACAAGGACACAACCCTTCCTGAACACGACAGCTCGAATCATATTGTCGTCAATGTCTCGTGCAAATTGTCGCATCGCTCTTGCCATGTTGCTTAATTGTTGTTTCTTCTTCGTCTTCCGTGCGGTATGTATCTACTCTGAGTCGACTCATGTCTCTCTCTCTCTCTCTTTTGACATGCACAGGGATCCTTCTCTCAGGCGCATCGACACGAAACAACCGTAACGCCGTTGTATTTTTAGACGAATATTCGGGAAAGACCGGCGAAACACGAAGCGCTAAGTGGTTGAAGGGGGCAGCTCTCTGATTGGTGAAGAAGGCCGGCGGCGGTGAGTCACCCCTCGAATCGGGTCACGAGTAGAGGATTCACGCCGAGGAATTCGGTTGTGGTCTATTGTTGGCCGGTTGGTTGACCGTTAGCCTCATGAATTGTAAATCGGATTCCTCTCTTCTTATTCAACTCCCAGTCTCTACCCCATTTCCCCCATCTATTTCTAGACGTCTGTCGATAAGATCGCTGCCGCCGAAGCTCACAAATTGTGGCCCGGGGCATATCTCAGATTTAGAGCCTTTCGACTGTTCGAACTGCGCGATTCCGGTAAAATCCGTTCTCTCTTCCGGGTTCAGAATATCGGTCGGGCCGGAGGGGGCGTTTTTTTAACTTTTTATTTTGCACAATCAACTTTACAGTTATAAGTACAATTGAGGCGTGTATATTTTTCACGCGTTCGTCTCGATAAAGAAAATCGCCGAGTTTTCAGAAACTCCCCGCGATAGACCTCGAATCGTAAAATAGTATCTTACGTTTGTTTTATTATTAATATAAGTCAGAATCCAAGTGCTACCCTGAATAATGATCCATTATATACACGTATATATACACGACAAACTGACAACCGCCACAGTACAAGTGACAGTGACACAGTGCAGTGAGGATGCCCCCAAAAAACATCCAAAGTGGCTAACACCGCTACTGGACAGCCGAAACCGGTCTAGCGAAAGACCGAACCGGCGTTAGTCACTTTGGCACTGTTTTCTGGGCATCCCCGCTGCACTGTCAAAGTGACTGGCACCGCTACTGAAGACGGCGAGCGGCCGAAACCGGTCTCGATAAAATACCCCTCGCAGGCCCTCAAAACGGGTATTCTAAACTAATTAATTTCGACTCTACACTATCTGAACTGTTGGCCGGGTACGGCCCGAGTATAACATTCAAAAATTCTGGCTCCACGCAGTAGTCGGTGTCCGCATTGGTGGGAAAAAACCCTTTTTTCGGTTCATTCTCTGTTCAAGTCTGTATTCGTGTTAAGTTTTGCTCTCATTACTGTCCGGAGACCGTTTCTTCGACCTTAAAATTCTGAACCGGTTTCCTCTTGTCAACGGTAGGAGTTCCGAAACGTCGGAAGCGGACAACAGGACTCAGGGTTTTTTCCAAAAAACAGGAAAAATCCCGAAACAGCGGGGGGTCAACCACGTTATTTTTCCCACCGGAAGTCAATTACCGATACTTATTAGTGAAAATTTAAGTCGCGCTGAAGCGTTCACTCACTGGTTCCTCATCCTCTTCATCGTGGTCTCATTCTCATTGTCGGCTCCGGTGTTGTCAGCCAGTGGTACATTACCCTCGTACCCTTGTTCCTGTGTTCCTCGGCGTCGCCGCTACACCCGGTAACACGGGGGGTGGGGGGTGCACGCTATCGATTCCCGCTTAGGGCGGATTGATGGGTCGGCTTCTTGTAAAACGAGCCCGCCGTCCCGCCACTGAAGAAGTCCACCTCTCGGCGCAGCTGGACCTTCGCCAAATAGACCTCGGTAGTCCATTGCCAAGTATCGACCGTGACAAAGTTTGCTCAGCATCGGATGATGCTCCCTCTTCAAACTTATTCCCTCTTCTATTTTCAGAGTCTCCATTTAATATCTCTGAATATCGGGTCGACAACTGAGTAATTGAGGAATTCACCGACTAGTGGCGTTGTACATATTTTTAAGTACGTCAACATCTTTGCACAGATAAGCCGTATAAGATAAATTCAGCTTCTCTCCAATGTCCCTTGTTGAACTGTGGCGATCCGAATCACAATAATGGCCTTTATTGAAGGTCATCATCGACCTCCACCGGACGTCCTCGTCTTTTAATGAAAAATCCCCCAAAACCAGTACTGACACTGCCGTTCTTTTAAGGCTTCATCGCCGTACACAGCGTACAGTTTTTATGAACACTTTTGCGAAAATAACAAAGCAAAATGTGACGCGTAAATGCTCACTTCGGTTCACCGAGTTTAGGCTTTTATACACACACACACAATTCAACTGGTCGATGTAATTTTGATACCGAATATTTCAGAAAGGACCAAATAATAACGTATCGAAGAATCGTATCTGCGCAAAGATGTACTGACGTACTTAAAATATGTACTACGCCGCAATTACTTAGCTGCCAACCGAATATATTAAGTTTGTTATTTTTATCCGTCGCCGTTGAATAGGAAAAGCGGCAGTCCTCCACCTTCCATTTTTTTTTTAACAAAATAATAGGGGCGACGGTTTTTCTGATAAAAGTATTATTGTCGAGTGTTGAGAGCAGAAATTTTTACACGTGCCGACCGGAAGGGGGATTAAAAATTAATAAAAATTAATAAAAACTGTGTTCGTGACCAAATAAAGTATACTTTTACCGGAAAGAATGGCCCAACTTACGAAACCGGTCTAGAACCGGCAAGAGAGAAAGAAAAACTGTGATATGAAAAACGTGTCGTAATCGGCTGGCTACCGTTTTTGTGTGAACAGCTAAAATAATGGACTGATAATTGAAAACGCGCGATTTTATTTATGACGGATAAGTGAAGATTTTAGTTTTTGAAATCTTTTCGTAGCCCCAACCCCCCCCGCCCCCCCTCGCTATCTGTCTATCTCTGCGATGTTTTTGCCGCGCTCAGCCTTATCTCGCCCTAAAGATAAACTGGGTGGAAAATGAATGCGCATATTTGCGCTAGCCGTATGACGTCGTCAACGGCGAGTAGAAAACTTTTTCCACTAAAGGAAATTCCGTCTTGGGGAAAATTTCGTATCTATCTTTCTTCCCCTATCTGCAAAATAAGCTCCGCCACTGTGTCTATATATATATATATATATATATATATATATATATATATATATATATATATATATATATTGGCACAGTTGGCCGTGACTCTAGACATTTATCTGAACTAGTTATTTTTTGTGTCTTCCTTCCTAGTGCCTATGCACCTCGGACAATTTGAAAATAATCCGTACGTACGAATGTTTCGAAGAACTAAGTCGAGGCTGAAATGTTGACTTCAGTTTTTTATCAATTTAAACTTAAGGTGGCGTAACGACTTTATATAATTGGTTGGATCGGTTTCTGGGAATAAGCGTTCGCCGGCCGTCCGGATAAAACGCGATACTGTCCATGGAAATATTTATACGTACAGCGATCTATCTTTAACATAATATACGCATTAAAAATAGATTGAAATTCATTTTAACAGTCAAATTTCACTTTTAAAGAAGAGCGTATTCAATTTTTAATTGCCTCGGTATTTAGAGAAATTTTTGAAAATTCTTCCGACGCTTCCGAAAGTTTGGCCGATAGCACGAAGTGATGATAAGTTTTTATTCCAGTTTCCGTCAGAAAGGACCATAAAAAACGGTTTTCTAGAATTTTTTTTGTTATAGAAACAAAATTTTCAATTCGGAACGGTTCGTAATTTTTTTCCATCTCTGATTGAACTTTCTCCCCGTCGATCGACGGTGGAAAATTCATTTTTTTCGGGCTTTCGATTAGAATCTTTGGATGCTTTGAACCCCCTATACTTAATTCTACGCCCTCGTCGGTTTTATATACGGCCGGTTTGTCGGTTGGCTGAGGGTCAATTTCTACATCGGTTTTCAGTAGCAGACGGCCTCAATAAACGTAAGTCCGTAATATTATCGTACGGGTATTTATCGGGAGGATGGCGTTTCCGGACTGAAATCGAAAAGTTTCGTTCGGGGCGAGACGACGATTTTTAATTTCGAGTCGAAACACGAATTTCCCGTGTCGTTTTCGAAACAGTAAAAGCGGACATTGGGCCGTGTTTCATTTATGAGTTTTCGAAAACTCGTCCCGCCGGAAAAGCGTTTAAAGCGGCGGTGTATGAATTAAATATGAAACCTGGGAAATTCGCTGTCGGCAGTTTCTAAATTTTCGCGTCTGTGTGTCTATCGGATGCATAAAATAAACCAATTATTCTCTCCCTCCCTCCATCCCTCCCTCTCCTCCCTCTCTCTCCCGCGGGATTTATTCCCGGAAAATTTTATGCCCAAATGGGATTTCCGAGTACGCGATTTAAGTGTCGATTCACTTGTCTGTGATCGTGAAACACACGTTCATCACAACACAAATCTGGCGAAAATTATTAAGCCCGAAATTACAATTTGTCTTGCCCGACGAAACACTTCAATCGAATACTTATATCGGGGGGTGGGGGGGGGCGGAAGATATATCAAGGAGATTAACTGAGAATAAGAGAAATATAAGCCCGAATCAGCCAACTAAATCTTTTAAACTGCTTGAAAGTGCCGTAGATTTCGTGTGTTTCTGTCTCTCTCTCTCTCTCTCTGTTTTCGCTAGACCGGTTTCGTCTGCTCGCCATCTTCAGTAGCGGCGTCAGTCACTTCGGCACAGGAGGATGGCCAAAAAGCATCCGGCAAGTGCCTAACACCGCTACTGAAGATGGCGAGCAGACGAAACCGGTCTCTGTAAAAGAAATATGTGGCCCGGAAAGAATTAAAAATTATCCATAAAACAATATGCACACAGTAGAAGTGTTGTAATGCAAAAATACACAATGTTATTGAAAATGAAAGCGAATCAGTTTAGAATTTATGATTAAAGAACCAGATAGTATCGCGAGCAAAGCATTCGGCACGTGCCAACTAGAAGGGAGAATGAATTAAAAAAGAAAAATATTGGTAGTAAAATGAGGCAATTTCCTTTTTAAAAGAGGTAAAATAATAGTAAATTAAAGTTTAACATACCTGTTTTGTGGTCTGCTAGGGGTTGGAATACAGTAGATTTGTTGTATTTCTGTCTCCTCTCGCTCCGGTTTGGTCTTTTGCCAGACTGCGGTTTCGGCCGCTCGCCATCTTCAGTAGCGCTGTCAGTCATGTGATATACATTATAAAAGCACAGTACAAAGTGACTAACACCGCTAGTGAAGATGGCGAGTGGCCGAAACCGGTATTCCAACCCCTCGCAGATCACAAAACGGGTATTCTAAACTACTTGAAAGTGGTTCCTTAACGAAGTCTGGGGCTTTCAAAGCTCTACACTAAGTATTAACCGTACTAAAAAAACGGTTTCTCAAACCAATGTTTGGTCAAACGTCCCGTTTCATTTTATCGAGAAAAACAAGCGATATGAAAACACATATATATAAACTTTCTTATCGCAGTCTTACATAGGACACAATTATCTGTTGTTCATAGATGAAAACAATGAATTTCGTTTCGAAACAAAGCGCCCTATTTGGGAACCGTAGATATAAACGTGAGAGCATAACTCTCGCAGGAGAATATATAAATACTTTAAGGTGATTCCTATATCTGTTATGTGTCGCAGTGTTCTCATAGCTGTGTCCGATCTGTGTGTGTGTAATGAAAGTCGGTGAAACAAATAAGCCCCGTCTACTTTGGACTTTGAAGTTGGGCCCACTCTTCTAATCAGCTGGTGGTGGTGTTGTAAGTAAGGGGGCCGCTCTCTGCCCACTCCAACACCAACTCTGCTAATTAATTATTATCCCCACCAACTCCGCTAATTATCGCCGTTGATGATTTCCCGTTTCCGACCCCCGTCATCGGGCTTTCGGATCATCCTACCGCCCGTCTCTTCTTCAGTCTCCAAACTGCAAAAATTATTCTATTTTGAAAGCAGCCCGTCCGAAAATTCCGCTCTCAATACCGCCCTCAGACTTTTCCTTAAGACAGCTATTGCAATACACAGTTAACGGTCGAGAAAACGAATTATATTACGGATGAATTCGGCTTTTTTCCGAGAGAGAATCATATTTCGGATAAATTCGGAACTAATTATTCGGTACACTAATGTCGGTCATTGAGGCATATTATTACCACAGTACAGATATTCAAATCGAATGCATATCACGAAGAACTACCCCTTCGGTAAGTCCGATTTAATTAGGCTCAAAATACGCCCAAAAAGGGGGTTTTTAGGCCCAAAATCAGCCCCAAAAAAGGTTTTTAGGCCTAAAATCGGCCTTTGACAGACCTCGGGCTCTTTTTTCCTTAAGACAGCTATTGCAATACACAATTAACGGTCGAGAAAACTACGATTTTGTCCGAGAGAGAATCATATTTCGGATGAATTTGGAACTAATTCGGTACACTAATGTCGGTCATTGAGGCATATTACCACAGTACAGGTAATCAAATCGAATGCATTTCACGAATAACTACCCCTCCGGTAAGTCCGATTTAATTAGGCCCAAAATACGCCCAAAAAGGGGGGTTTTTAGGCCCAAAATCAGCCCCAAAAAAGGGCTTCACGAAGAACTACCCCATCGGTAAGTCCGATTGAAAATACAGTTTTTTAATATTTCAGAACTTCTTTCACTAATCTCGCGAAGTTTTTTCCCGTATTTCTCGATATTGCCTGGAGACTTTTTGACAGACCTAAGAAACTGTCTTAGGTCTTTGAGAATAAAATTTCTGATGAATTCGGAAACCCAGTTATATTCTGAATACATTCTCGGTACCGTGTCCTTCCGATCTGCCGTAATTTCTCCTTTTTTTTTGTTCGTTTAATTCTTCGCGCCCAAGTAGCGTATATTGGACGATTTTATTTTGAATATTTTCCGAAGCGTAAGCGTTCAGGTGATTAATACCTGGGGAAAATTCGGGGGGGGGGGGTTGGTTGGGGGGGGGCGGTTAATCAGCACGCGGCCTACAACCGAACCGTGTAATTTCCCCGTTCGTCTTACACAACGCTTTCCCGGTTTCCCCGTGAAACTCTATTTCAAGAACGCCCCCGTTCCACCTGTTAATCAGTCGGTCGTTGAAAAGCCGGCTACGATTCAAAGGGGAGAGAGAGAGAGAGTCTTCCCTTCGAAGACTGGGTGGTATTATACCAATTTCGCGCTTTCCCCACACTACCAGATACGGCAGTATCCCGCTAAGATATCTGAGAAAACACCAGAATTAAGATAGCAATTTACCTCTAATTCTGGTTAATCTGATAAAAATTCGGTTAGTTTCGCTAGCGCGACCGAAGAGAACAGATCTAAATCTTAAATTTGGACTGTTGACACCTCCTTTGGACATCGAAACTGACAATAAACAACAAACTGATAATATAAAAATCTATACTAAAACCGACACGGACATACGGAATAGAACTATGCTGGGTTCCGCCAAGAAATCCGACATCGCTCGCATCCAGAGATTCCAGTCAAAGTCCTTCGTACCATCCTTAATGCTCCCCGGTATGTTTCTAACCGAACAATCCATAATGACCTCAACATACCCCGACAGTGGACGAAGTCGCAAAATCCCGGTTCCCGAAGTCCCACTCCCGCCTTTCTAAGTCTTCGAAGCCGTAGACTATTCATGCGTGAAAAGTGCGAGTCATTCAAGCGAGAAACATAACACTCAACACTTGTACACATAATTATGCTATAATTGATTGTACAAAAAAATTAGTTTCGCCAGGGTGATTTTTCCGAGGGGAGCGATCCGACCGAATAAAGTCGACAGTCGATCGAACTCTTTTCAATAATAATAATAATAATATGGCGTATAACGTCCTGAAATACCTTGGAGACATAAACTCAGGGTTTTTACTCCGACCAGAGGCGATAGAATTGAAAACGAAACTATTAAATACCTAGATTTAGTGTGTTTCCGTCTCCTCCTCGGTCTTGTTTTTGCCAAACCGGCTTCGGCTGTTCGCCCTCTTCACTTCTGGCACTTTGGATGTTTCGGATGGACGTCAGAAAGACGCCAAATCGACGCCAATTCCGACCCCTCGCAGAGCACAACAATAATCGGGTATTCAAAACTATTTAAAATCGACCACAAAAATTGGCTTACATTAAGAAGATAACAATTCGACACGATAACACCGTCTATATATATATATATATATATATATATATATATATATATATATATAGAGTAATTGAATAATAACTAATGTAATCATTAGTTTGATAAGTTAAACTAATTGCAGTTCTGTCGCCCCCGTATGCCTCTTATCAAACTGATTGAATTCATCCGGTAATTTACACTTACCTTCCCCTAATAAAGCGCCTCCTATCTATTATGATTACTGTTATACGTTTTGTATATATATATATATATATATATATATATATATATATATATATATATATATTAGCGATATACACAAACTTTTCAGGCGGAACACAGGATATGTTCTTCGGAAAATCGCCTTTTATGTCAATATCGGCCACCAAAGAGGGTATTAACTAACGGAACACGTGCATCTAACATCCATCCATTATGTAATACATAATAGAAAAGGTTAGGGCGAAAATGAGAGTCTCAGACGCCTCTCTGGTTAATACTCCTAAGCAGATATATATATATATATATATATATATATATATATATATATATATATATATATATAATTATTGCTTTAGCGTGTCTATATAATTTTCCTTTAATTAAACTTCATGCATAATACAAAAGCATGCAACTCTGTTAGTTATTTTCCATGTCGCTCGCATTTTCCGAGACTACTCTCCGCCGCATTACGTCATATTTTCAGTTTTTTCACTCGAAAGTCGTCAGACAATTTAGCCCCCGTTCGAACGTTGAACTAAATTTCTCCGGTCCACTTTTTCCCACCGGAGGCCGGAAAATCGGGAAAAATTTCCGAGGTAAAATTCGTGTCCGTTCGATTTGTCCGGGGTCGATTGGCCGGGCGGAACATTTGGGCCGAACACTGGTTCCGTCACCTGTTCCGGATATTGTGTTCCGGACGGGTTAAGGGGAGGGGGCTTCTTGTACTTTCCGACACATTTACACTCGAATTACTGCGTACGGAACGCACGCCCCTAGCAGTTTTTCAAACTTTTCCCTACTAAGTTCGAAAATGGGAATTTCCTTTCGAAAATGTTTCCCCCGTGTTTTTAAACCGAATGACGTCATATTTGTGAAATTCTGTCAGCAATCCCGACTGTGATCTTTTCCATTTCAAGATCTACAATCTACAATTTGCGATTACGCACCTACGATTTACGGTATCGAATTTCGGTATTCGGCATTTATGATTTCGAATTGTGTGACACTTTTCATTGTTCCCAAAGCCGCGACATCTTTTCCCAATGTTTCACACGAATTCGGGCATTTTTGTCGCCCGTTCTCCGCGTATCTTTATTCAAATCCTGTACTAATTACGCTTTGTTAGATCAAACTCCGCTTGGAAGTATGTGACGAGAAATGGTTGGAAAAATTAAGTGTCTGGAAAACAAGATATGAATAAAAAGCGGTCAACGATATTGTAACTTCCTCTTCAGGATAGTATAACCCGAGAACGGAAGGCGTTTGCGTATTGCGGGATAGTATAACCTGAGAACGTAAGGCGTTCGGCGTGCGGATAGTATAACCTGAGAACTGAAGGCTTAAGTTCGGCGTATTGCGGGATAGTATAACCTGAGAAGAACTGCAAGGCGTTCGGCGTATTGCTGGATAGTATAACTGAACGGAAGGCGTTCGGCGTATTGCGGGATAGTATAACCTGAGAACGTAAGGCGTTCGGCGTATTGCGGGATAGTATAACCTGAGAACGGAAGGCGTTCGGCGTATTGCAGGATAGTATAACCTGAGAACGGAAGGCGTTCGGCGTATTGCGGGATAGTATAACCTGAGAACGGAAGGCGTTCGGCGTATTGCGGGATAGTATAACCTGAGAACGGAAGGCGTTCGGCGTATTGCGGGATAGTATAACATGAGAACGGAAGGCGTTCGGCGTATTGCGGGATAGTATAACCTGAGAACGGAAGGCGTTCGGCGTATTGCGGGATAGTATCTGGTGTTCATCTCATGAGAACGGAAGGCGTTCGGCGTATTGCGGGATAGTATAACCTGAGAACGGAAGGCGTTCGGCGTATTGCGGGATAGTATAATCTGAGAACGGAAGGCGTTCGGCGTATTGCGGGATAGTATAACCTGAGAACGGAAGGCGTTCGGCGTACTGGATAGTGAGAACTGAAGGCGTTCGGCGTATTGCGGGATAGTATAACCTGAGAACGCGCGTTCGGCGTATTGGGATAGTATAATCTGAGAACTGAAGGCGTTCGGCGTATTGCTGGATAGTAAGGCGTTCGGCGTATTGCTGGATAGTGAGAATAGTTCGGCGTATTGCTGGATAGTATAACTGAGAACGAAGGCGTTCGGCGTATTGCGGATAGTATAACCTGAGAACGGAAGGCGTTCGGCGTATTGCGGGATAGTATAATCTGAGAACGGAAGGCGTTCGGCGTATTGCAGGATAGTATAACCTGAGAACGTAAGGCGTTCGGCGTATTGCTGGATAGTATAACCTGAGAACGTAAGGCGTTCGGCGTATTGCTGGATAGTATAATCTGAGAATAAGGCGTTCGGCGTATTGCTGGATAGTATAATGAGAACGAAGGCGTTCACCGTATTGCTGGATAGTATAACCTGAGAACGTAAGGCGTTCGGCGTATTGCTGGATAGTATAATCTGAGAACGTAAGGCGTTCGGCGTATTGCTGGATAGTATAATCTGAGAACGTAAGGCGTTCGGCGTATTGCTGGATAGTATAATCTGAGAACGTAAGGCGTTCGGCGTATTGCTGGATAGTATAATCTGAGAACGTAAGGCGTTCGGCGTATTGCTGGATAGTATAATCTGAGAACGTAAGGCGTTCAGCGTATTGCGGGATAGTATAATCTGAGAACGTAAGGCGTTCGGCGTATTGCTGGATAGTATAATCTGAGAACGGAAGGCGTTCGGCGTATTGCTGGATAGTATAATCTGAGAACGGAAGGCGTTCCGTATTGCTGGATAGTATAACTGAGAAGAGGCGTTCGGCGTATTGCGGGATAGTGAGAACGAAGGCGTTCGGCGTATTGCTGGATAGTATAACATGAGTCTCAACGATAATAATCTGGGAACGGAAGGCGTTCGGCGTATTGCTGGATAGTATAATCTGAGAACGGAAGGCGTTCGGCGTATTGCTGGATAGTATATAGTGAGAACGGAAGGCGTTCGGCGTATTGCTGGATAGTATAACTGAGAACTGAAGGCGTTCGGCGTATTGCGGGATAGTATAACCTGAGAATAAGGCGTTCGGCGTATTGCGCGGATAGTATAACCTGAGAACGAAGGCGTTCGGCGTATTGCGGGATAGTATAACCTGAGAACGGAAGGCGTTCGGCGTATTGCTGGATAGTATAATAACCTGAGAACGAAGGCGTTCGGCGTATTGCGGGATAGTATAACCTGAGAACGGAAGGCGTTCGGCGTATTGCGGGATAGTATAATCTGAGAACGGAAGGCGTTCGGCGTATTGCGGGATAGTATAATCTGAGAACGGAAGGCGTTCGGCGTATTGCGGGATAGTATAACCTGAGAACTGAAGGCGTTCGGCGTATTGCTGGATAGTATAACCTGAGAACGGAAGGCGTTCGGCGTATTGCGGGATAGTATAACCTGAGAACGAAGGCGTTCGGCGTATTGCTGAGAACGGAAGGCGTTCGGCGTATTGCGGGATAGTATAATCCTGAGAACGAAGGCGTTCGGCGTATTGCTGGATAGTATAATCTGAGAACGGGCGTCTGGCGTATTGCTGGATAGTATAACCTGAGAACGGAAGGCGTTCGGCGTATTGCGGGATAGTGAGAACGGAAGGCGTTCGGCGTATTGCTGGGATAGTATAACCTGAGAACGGAAGGCGTTCGGCGTATTGCTGGATAGTATAACCGAGAACGGAAGGCGTTCGGCGTATTGCTGGATAGTATAACTGAGAACGGAAGGCGTTCGGCGTATTGCTGGATAGTATAACCTGAGAACGGAAGGCGTTCGGCGTATTGCTGCGGGATAGCGTATTGCGGGATAGTATAGGCGTTCCACGTATTGCTGAGAACGAAGGCGTTCGGCGTATTGCTGGATAGTATAACCTGAGAACCTAAGGCGTTTCGGCGTATTGCTGGATAGTATAACTGAGAACGGAAGGCGTTCGGCGTATCTGAGAACGTAGTCCACCGTATTGAATAATAACCTGAGAAGAACGTATAACCTGAGAACGAAGGCGTTCGGCGTATTGCTGGATAGTATAATAACCTGAGAACTGAAGGCGTTCGGCGTATTGCTGGATAGTATAATAACCTGAGAACGGAAGGCGTTCGGCGTATTGCTGGATAGTATAATCTGAGAACGAAGGCGTTCAGCGTATTGGGGATAGTATAACCTGAGAACGAAGGCGTTCGGCGTATTGCTGGATAGTATAACCTGAGAACGGAAGGCGTTCGGCGTATTGCTGGATAGTATAACCTGAGAACGGAAGGCGTTCGGCGTATTGCTGGATAGTATATAGCGCTCGGCGTACCTGAGAACGGAAGGCGTTCGGCGTATTGCTGGATAGTATAACCTGAATTGCGGATAGTATAATCTGAGAACGGAAGGCGTTCGGCGTATTGCTGGATAGTATAACCTGAGAACGGAAGGCGTTCGGCGTATTGCTGGATAGTATAACCTGAGAACTGAAGGCGTTCGGCGTATTGCTGGATAGTATAACCTGAGAGAAAGGAAGGCGTTCGGCGTATTGCTGGATAGTATAACCAGAACGGAAGGCGTTCGGCGTATTGCTGGATAGTATAATCTGAGAACGGAAGGCGTTCGGCGTATTGCTGGATAGTATAACCTGAGAACGGAAGGCGTTCGTATAACCAGCGTAGGCGTTGCGTATTGCGGGATAGTATAATCCGAGAACGGAAGGCGTTCGGCGTACGGTATGAGAACGGAAGGCGTTCGGCGTATTGCGGGATAGTATAACCTGAGAACGGAAGGCGTTCGGCGTATTGCGGGATAGTATAACCTGAGAACGGAAGGCGTTCGGCGTATTGCGGGATAGTATAACCTGAGAAGGAAGGCGTTCGGCGTATTGCTGGATAGTAATAACCTGAGAACGTAAGGCGTTCAGCGTATTGCTGGATAGTATAACCTGAGAACTGAAGGCGTTCGGCGTATTGCGGGATAGTATAACCTGAGAACTGAAGGCGTTCGGCGTATTGCGGGATAGTATAACCTGAGAACTGAAGGCGTTCGGCGTATTGCTGGATAGTATAACTGAGAACGGAAGGCGTTCGGCGTATTGCTGGATAGTATAACCTGAGAACGGAAGGCGTTCGGCGTATTGCTGGATAGTATAATCTGAGAACGGAAGGCGTTCGGCGTATTGCGGGATAGTATAACCTGAGAACGTAAGGCGTTCGGCGTATTGCTGGATAGTATAATCTGAGAACGGAAGGCGTTCGGCGTATTGCTGGATAGTATAATCTGAGAACGTAAGGCGTTCGGCGTATTGCTGGATAGTATAACCTGAGAACGTAAGGCGTTCGGCGTATTGCTGGATAGTATAATCCGAGAACGAAATCTGAGAACTGAGGTAAGGCGTTCGGCGTATTGCTGGATAGTATAACCTGAGAACGTAAGGCGTTCGGCGTATTGCTGGATAGTATAACCTGAGAACGTAAGGCGTTCGGCGTATTGCTGGATAGTATAATCTGAGAACGGAAGGCGTTCACCTTATTACGGGATAGTATAATCTGAGAACGTAAGGCGTTCGGCGTATTGCTGGATAGTATAATCTGAGAACGGAAGGCGTTCGGCGTATTGCTGGATAGTATAATCTGAGAACGGAAGGCGTTCGGCGTATTGCTGGATAGTATAATCTGAGAACGTAAGGCGTTCGGCGTATTGCTGGATAGTGAGAACTGAAGGCGTTCGGCGTATTGCTGGATAGTATAATCTGAGAATAAGGCGTTCGGCGTATTGCGATAGTATAATCTGAGAACGGAAGGCGTTCGGCGTATTGCTGGATAGTATAATCTGAGAACGTACGTTCGGCGTATTGCTGGATAGTATAATCTGAGAACGGAAGGCGTTCGGCGTATTGCGGGATAGTATAATGAGAACAAGAACGGAAGGCGTTCGGCGTATTGCTGGATAGTTCGGCGTTCGGCGTATTGCTGGATAGTATAACGAACGGAAGGCTGGCGTAAGGCGTTGCGTATTGCTGGATAGTATAATGAGAACGGCGTTCGGCGTATTGCTGGATAGTATAATCTGAGAACGGAAGGCGTTCGGCGGCTGGATAGTATGGAAGGCGTTCGGCGTATTAGGATAGTATAACCTGAGAACGGAAGGCGTTCGGCGTATTGCTGGATAGTACTAATAGATAGTATAATCTGAGAACGGAAGGCGTTCGGCGTATTGCTGGATAGTATAATCTGAGAACAATAGCTATAAGCGACGGAAGGCGTTCGGCGTATTGCTGGATAGTATAATAAGGCAACGTATAATCTGAGAACGTAAGGCGTTCGGCGTATTGCTGGATAGTATAATCTGAGAACGTAAGGCGTTCGACGTATTGCGGGATAGTATAACCCGAGAACGGAAGGCGTTCGGCGTATTAGTATTGCTGGATAGTATAACCTGAGAACGTAAGGCGTTCGATTATTGCGGGATAGTATAACCCGAGAACGGAAGGCGTTCGGCGTATTAGTATTGCTGGATAGTATAACCTGAGAACGTAAGGCGTTCGGCGTATTGCGGGATAGTATAACCTGTGAACGGAAGGCGTTCAGCGTATTGCGGGATAGTATAACCTGAGAACGGAAGGCGTCCGTCTTTCCTGCCTGGGTTTATTCGTTTTAAATATATGTTTGGCGTTAGCATAAAATTAAAACCAGCGAGATGAGACAGAAGAACGCGAAATCAACAATATCAGTTTTGAACGGGGGATGATATAACGGATTTTATTTTTCACTGATCTGAAATAAGCGCCGCTTAAGATATATATTAGGGCGGGCGGCCATTAGCGCAATAATGAGAATTGTCGGCCGTGAAAGCAGCAGAGAAAGCGTTGATGGCGGCGCCTCTGGACGTGACCTGGCCCGCCTTTAGGCCTACCGAAATTAAACCTCCCCAATAAATAACTTTCCACCCCCTTCGTGGCATCCGCCCTCCATTATTTATCTATCGCATCCGCCTCCCCCCCCCCTCATCTCATCTTCGCTTGAAAAAAAAAAACATTTTCTCGGTGATCGCGAGCGGGGTTAATATAAGCGGGCCGTTGATACACTGTTAAGCTGGACCGTTTAATATAGTACTTAGCAGAGCAGTTATGAGTTATGTGGAATAAATATAAAATTTAGAAAAAAATTTTCAAAAGGTTTTATCGGGGTCTTTTCGCGTTGTCTCGTTCGGTTGAGCAGTGCAGTCAATCCAAGTGGCAAGTGCAAAGTGCTTGAGTGAATGAAGTGAGTGTAGCTCAAATTCTCGTCTATTTTTATTGTAAATTTTCCCGATTATTACACCAATATTGTAAACAATTCCAGATTAATGTATCACAATATCTAAGTATATATACATGGGGTGTCCCAAAATTAACGCAAGATTTGAATCGAACTGTGGCTGCCAAACTTTCACTATTTTTGAACTATTGTTGTAAAACCGGAAACACGTTGTTCTATCGCGTAACGCCCCATTTGTACTGACCGTAAACTATCGGCTGTCAAATGGTTTTTTTACAATACTTCACTGCAAGAATGCTGTGGCAAATTCAAATCTTGCGTTAATTTTGGTACACCCTTTGTATGTAGAAAGGCCCCGTAGGCCGGAATGCGTTATTTGTATATCGTCTTTATCGATGCCACATTTGTATTTATAGAAAAATAAAATTATTTTTATTCTGTCTCGTTCGGTTAGTATCAGTGCCCGTCGCTTTAAAATTGCCATAAGGTCCTAATTTATATATTCCTTTATCATCGTTTTTTTTTTAAACTGTAAAATACAATAAGCCGAATGGCTTTCTTTCTCCCTTCCTTTTTAAATTGTATTTATTTACTGGGTATATTTGAATTTGGTGGCCGCTAGGGCTTTCCGGTATTTCTCCCGGGATTTTCGCCCTTTACTTACTTTTTCGCGCTTTCCTGGGGCGTGCTGTCCGACGTTTCGCGACTCTTACCGGTCCCAACTTCCGGTGAAAAAGTCCCGCATTTTCCCACAATCATTGGCCGAAACTTGGGCAATTTTATGGGCTCGTAAAGAGCGCTGTAGATTGGATTGAAGACTCGAATAGGAATTTCGACTGGTCCTGTGCGCGGATGGAAATTTTACAAACGGAGCGAATTTCCAATACACGAAAACTCGTGCATATTCACGAGTCGGAAGTCCCCCCTCGTCAATTGGCGACTGTGCAATTTTTCTGTTGGAACAATCGATCAGTTGCTATAGTCCCGGAAAAACATTGTAAAAATTCGGAAAAGGCACGATTTATGGTAGTACAATCTCGCTGAGTTTTCAAAAACTCCCCGCGATAGACCATAAAATGTAGTTACCTTATATTTATTTTATTATTAGTATATCGGGTCGACAACTAAGTAATTGCGGACTTCACCGACAAGTGGCGTTGTACATATTTTTAAGTACGTATCCCGTTTGAACGTTTTGCCATTGTTCTAACAAAAAAAAATGAATAAATCCGTGGGTTGAAAATTTCTAATTGTTATTACTAAATCTGTTACAAAATGATATTTACCGAGATAAGAATCACTTCCGATTTTCTCACTCGTTAGATCTGTCTGTCTACCGTTGGACGCTTCAAACCGGACTGAGCTCAGCTTTGAAACTCAAAACTCGCCGATATCTCTTTTATATATCTTAGTAATTTTACTATATTTCGATTCGATGTCTGGCGCCACATTTCAAGAGAAAACATCGGGCGAAACGTGCACGTCTCAAAAAGTTGCGCGTAAATAACTTAATTCTCCGTAATCGGTAATAAATTTTAATTTCCCCTCGGAGGGGACATCGGAGTGATGGGCCGGAATTACGATGTCCCACGAGAGGGGACAACCGAGTGCAGAGGGTTGAAATTCTGAACCAATTCTTGTCACTAGTATGACTAGTATGAGTTCCGAACTGTTGAAGAGGGGGGCCGATGGCCGGTCTAGCGAAAGACCTATGTCTATATTTTGCGTGTTCTCTTTCTGTGGCAGATGACGAAACACGCGTGGAACAACTACGTGCGGTTCGCGTGGGGCAAGAACGAGCTGAGGCCTCTGTCTAAGAGGGGCCACACGGGCAGCATATTCGGGGCGGCCGCCCTCGGCGCCACAATTGTCGACGGCCTCGACACCCTCTACATCATGGGCCTCACCGAGGAGTTCAACCAGGGCAGGAACTGGATACAGGACAACCTCAACCTCGACGATCTCGTGAGTATTTTTATTAGCTTCACGTCGTGCCCTGTCGTCACATCTTCCGAGGTGAATTTCACCCACTTCCCAATATCACTGAAATTTTGCCACTTCCCAATGTTCGGTCACTTCTCAACGAGCTGAAATTTTGCATACACGTCACTCCGACGACGATGGTTCATCCTGGTCATTCATAGAACCGGGAGAAATTTCTGTCGAGAGCAAAATTAGGAAATAAAAAAATATAAAATCAGGTTTTTTATAAGCGCACTTTTGAACAAAATCTTAGAAATGCGCAAAAAAAAAATAATTTTCCACACACCTCCTGTCCCTGTCTACTCCAATACTCCTGTCCCTGTCTACTCCAATGACCTGTCCCTGTCTACTCCAATACCTCCTGTCCCTGTCTACTCAATACCTCCTGTCCCTGTCTACTCCAATACCTCCTGTCCCTGTCTACTCCAATACCTCCTGTCCCTGTCTACTCCAATACCTCCTGTCCCTGTCTACTCCAATACCTCCTGTCCCTGTCTACTCCAATACCTCCTGTCCCTGTCTACTCCAATACCTCAAAATACTTTCCTTGCGACCTCCTTTTGCGGCCCCGTCCTCACTCACATCATCGGAGTGAATGGAGAGAGCGCCCTGCTAGGGGTAGGGAGGGTAGGGTGGGGGGCACAACAATAATAGTGGGACAGCCAGCAGGGGGTGAGGGGCGGCTACTACCGTTAATGGACACTCCCAGTCTGAATGGTAGTTCACCTGTGACGAATCCCGTCCCCGTTTGTGTGCGGAGAGAGAGAGAGATCCGCTTCAATGGGCCCTCTATTGAGGTCGTCCCAGTCCCAATTGCCCCACATGCTGCACACACATACCTCATGCCCGCACATGCTGCACACACATACCTCATGCCCGATCCACCGGTGCTCCAGAAATAACGGGACACAATACCGAATATCGTTTTTTTTTCTACTTCACCACCGGCGCCCACCCCCCGCCCTCAATGTTCTGCTCTCAATATAATTCTTATCTGTGACTTTTCTTTATGCCCCTCTTGTATTTAAAACTGAAATATTACCTCATTTTACCGCCAAATTAGTGTACTTGCCAACTGATTCGCTATTATTTTCAATAAAATTGTTTAATATCTCCATTGTACACCTCTTCTGTACTGTTCGCACACTGTTTCGCGTCTTAGCGGTTTATTTCCGTAACGTTCAATTTGCTGTAGATTTCCGTCGCCTCTCGCCGGTTCGGCCGCTCGCCGTCTTCAGTAGCGGCCTGTATTTATACAGATATATCTTATCTGTATAAAATAAATTGTCTCCATTTAGTGCCGGTAAGATTGTATTTTACTAAATAAGGCGTGCTAATAATATTTGCCTGCGAAAAGTGACAGAAATCGTTTCCGAAACCCCCATCCATCCCCCACCACCGATTTGGAAAAATTTGAATTTGACCGGTAAAATTGCCACGTTTACTACAATTGTTGAGAAGCGGTATTTTATTGCTCCGCTTTGTTAGAACTGTATTGTATCGGTTTAGGCGTAGAGGTTTTATTGAGGATTGTGTTGGTACAAATCCGGCTTGAGGGGAGGAATGTCGGAGGAGATGGCGTAACGTAACACATTCTGCGGGGTTTCAATTTGAAAAGCTCATTTTCGATGGGCACTTCTGAGGGCTCTCCCCGAGAATGTCACACATACGCATCTTCCACGTTCCCGTCAACTGAAGCTTCGAATTCCCAGATTTTATAATTTTCCCAAATAGTCTTACGGAATTTTTGTGGGGACTTAATTTCATTCCACAAGGCGAACGGACATCTGGAGAGAATTGATCCAAAATCGGCCCATGGGGGGCCCTCGGCCCGAAAGGGCGGGCTTTTTACCCGAAAGGGCGGTTTTAGGCCCAAAATCTGACCAAAACAGGGTTTTAGGCAAAATCCAAAAAAAAGGCGGTTTTAGACCCTAAATCTATCCAAAAGGCGGTCTTAGACCCAAAATGCGTTTTAGACCCCAATCCCAAAAGGGGTTTATTGCCAAAATCGACCCAAGGGTTTTAGGCAAAATGGACCGAAAATCGAAAATTGTATCATATTGCCCCCCACAAGTGAGTTACACTCGGCCCAAGCGGTTTTAGACTCTGACAAAAGGCGGTTTTAGGCCCAAAATAGCTTTAAAGGGGTTTATGAGGCAAAATCTGCCCAAAAGAGGTTTTAGGCCCAAAAGGCGCTTTTAGACCTCAAATCTGACGAAATAGGGGTTTTATGCCCAAAATGGACCCAAAAGGGGTTTTTAGGCAAAAATGGACCGAAAAACTTTTATCCCATATTGCCCCCACAAGTGTCCCAAAGGAGTTGCACTTCGGCCCATAAAGGCGGTTTTTAGGCCCAAAATTGGCTGAAAAATGGGGTATTCTGAGGGAAAATCTGCCCGAAAAGGGGATTTTAGGCGCCCGGACGATAGTAGCTGAACCGTTACACACTCTTAGTGTCCCACATTTGTCACACACAATTCACCGTACCGCTTGGGACGCCGTCTCTTGGTGTTCTGAACGTTTACTTTTTCACGTGCCAGATTTGTCCCACCAATTGTGGCCCTGCCGTTGTGCAATAATCTCAGTGCTACTATAATGGTATTTCAAAACTAGAAATAGTCGCCTAGAGTTTCATAAAGTGCGAATTTAATTTTTTTTAAATATTTTGCGCCGCATATGTAACCGACAGAGTTTTCCTATTTTTAAATATTTCTTTTGTATATATTCTTCTCCGAAAACAAACTATACGTTCAACTTATCGAGTTTTTTATTGACGTGGTTGACAAAAGTAGCACTTTTTAACGCACGAACAATTACTGATAACAGCTGGATATATATATGTGATAACAAAGTACATTAATTATTGATATCCAGAGTTAGTAGCGATAAATTCAGTTCGGTCTGTGCAAAATCGGAGTTAAAGAGACCTTGTCTTGTCCAAGCAATTTCTTCACAATTTGATAAGAAAATTTGAAATTTTTTTTTAAATTTTCCGTTCTTTCAAACTCTGGCTACCCGGACCGCGTGTATAATAATAGGGAGATGACCGCTTACACTTTTTTTTTATGAATAATAAATAGATGCGGTTATAATAAATAAATAGTCTTCCTGTCTCTGTTCCCTGAGTGTGTGTGTGTGTGTGTGTGTCTGTGTGTGTGTGTGTGTGTGTGTGTGTGTGTGTGTGTGTGTGTGTGTGTGTGTGTGTGGCGGCGAAACGCCTTTGATCTCCCGAAAAAGAGACTCCACCATCCGGGATGAACTCCATTTTTCGGCCCTAAAAAAGGCGGTATTTCGCGTATTTTTAAACTTAAAAAGGGTGTCTCTACTTTGAACAAAGTCTGTACAATGAACGGGGGTGGGGGTTTAATCGATTTCTTGTTAAAGAAGTAAACTTTGAAACTTAAATCTGTAACTTATTTCTTGGGGCTTTCAAGTTCACTGAGGAATGTTTATTTCAAGCCGTTTCGGCAGTATTTTTCGTCCCGCTGCCAAATCATTTCACCGGCGAAATTCTTGGAGTTGAAAACTCCGCTCTGTTATTTAATAATTGCCGTGGATTTGAGTGTATTTTCGCAAAACTCGAGTCAACAGGTAGCCGTTGAGGATTTATAGAGATGCAGTCCGAGCTCCCCTTACAAGCCCTTCAGAACTACTATTCTTATCCCTTTTAAAGCTTTTCCGGGCCTATTTATTTCCGACAGGAATTTATGTGTCCGAACGGGCGAACATCTCGATTTGAATGGCTGAAAATTACACAACTTCTGCTTATGGACTTAAGTCATTTGGGCTAGTTTTAATAAGGCTCGGAAGCCTTTGTAATGAATATAAGGAGAATTATTTTACTCCAAATTAGGATACCGTTTTGGAATTCCGGCCCGTGGTCTACAGTAGCATTGTGTCGATGCTACAGTTAAGCAACTGTAATTTTGTTTTTCTTCTTATTTATTGTACAATCGACTTTTATGATAGATACGATTTTTTAAAAAACCATAAAAATTGGACTAGTGAATTAGGACCAGGAATGCGACGGGGACAAAATTTTAGGGATTTATTTATTTTTATTTTTTTTGAGGTCTTCGATTTGATACTCAACATCACTGAGTGCTCGTTCGAGAAGAAGTACTTTCGGTTGAGGCCGATTTTGGGCCTAAAAACCCATTTTTGGACCGATTTCTGGACTAAAAGGCGGTTTTTAGGCCATTAACGGGGTTTTTAGGCCCTAAATGGCGGTTTTATGACCCAAAATCGGCCAAAAAGGGGGTTTTTAGGTCCAAAATAGGGCCGAAAAGGCGGTTTTTAGACCCAAAATCGGCCCAATAAGGGGGTTTTTAGGCAAAAAGTAGGCCGAAAAATCGAAAATTTTCCCAGATCGATCCCACATTGTCATAATCACAAGTATCAATGCAATCACAAAAGTGCAATACACTTTTTGGGCCTATAAACCACATTTTTGGGCGTTTTTGGGCGCAAATACCCCCTTTACGGGCCGATTTTTGGCCTAAAAACCCCCTCTTTGGGCCTATTTTGGGCCTAAAAACCGCCTGTATGGGTCGAATTTGATTCGACTTTGATTCATTCCAATCGCAAGTGTCGTAAGCCGATATTTCCGTATCTCGAATCTATTTCAAGCCCGAGTCTTTTTCAATACGGCTACACATACCTCACTTTGAGGTACTTGTTTTGTGAATTTTAAATCGTGTATTATTTATTGGCGTAGACTTTAGGTAGACGGCTAATAGACTGTTTGATACAGGATTGAACCAAAAAGGAATACCTTTCCGCCCTTTAGAGTAATCTCACCAATACAAGAGATGACGCCGCGTCTCGTCCGAGATTATAATCTCTTTTATGTAGCTAATTCCCGTAAAGTTTCCCTTTAATTAGATAAGCCCGGGGGGAGGGGCTTCGGGCGCGTAATAATAAAACGGAACTTTCCGAAAAAGGAGCGTAAAAGGGGAAAATGCGGAGAGGGAAAAGGGAGAGTGAGGGCAAATAATCGAGGTAGAAAGGTAAGCTTCGTTCTTGAACGTTATATCCCTTTTTTGGATTAAATTTACCCTTTGTCGGCCGCCGCTTACAATGGGGAGCGAGTTTAAAACTTGGTTTTATTTCTACTCCTCAAGCCCCCACCCCCACCCCCATCACACTCCGGCTCTAAACAACTAAAATGTACTTCGCTTTACTTAAAAGCTAATGTAAGCTCGGGGACTTCATATTTTTTTTTGGCGTGCGCGGCGTAATGCTTTAAATAAGAGCCGGGGCCTGCCCGTCTTTTCTCAATGAACTTAGCGGCACTTTTGAGTTGAATGAACTAATTCTTTCAAATTACTCAGTTTCCTGTCCTGGAATATATCATCACTCTCGCCTAATCTCCTCTTAATAATAAAAAAAATGCATCAAAATGAATATGCGGGTTTTTATTTTTGTTCAATCTTTCTTCTTGATGACATCTCATATACTTCTCCTCATATATATATATATATATATATATATATATATATATATATATATATATATACATAAGGGAAATATCCATATATTCATTTCAGAGTGCACATCGCATGCTTTAGGTTCTCCACAATGCAGAAACACCCGGGTTTATAGTACAGATCTTTATTTCGCGTTCCTAGCGACATTTGAGAAAAACCCTCTTTTTGGACCAATTTCTGGGCCGATTTTGGGCCTAAAATACCTTTATGCGCCGATTATAGGCCTAAAAACCCCATTTTGAGACCGATTTCTGGACTAAAAGGCGGTTTTTAGGCCATTGAGGGGGTTTTTAGGCCCAAACTGTCCCAAAATGGCGGTTTTCATGGCCAAAATCGGCCCTAAAAGGCGGTTTTATAACCCAAAATCAGCCTAAAAGGGGGTTTTTACATCCAAAATCGGCCCTAAAACGAGGATTTTAAACCCAAAATCGGCCCAAAAAGGCGGTTTTTAGACCCCAAATCTGACGAAATAGATGGTTTTTGTGCCCAAAATCGGCCCAAAAAGGCGGTTTTAGGCCCAAAATTGGCCAGAAGGTGGTTTTCAGGCCCAAAAGGGGATTTTAGGCCAAAATCGACCCAAAAAGGGTTTTTGGCCAAAAGAAATTTTGGGCCTGAAATTGGCCAAAGGCGGTTTTAGGCCCGAAATCGGCCTAAATGGCGGTTTTAGGCCCGAAATCGGAAAAGGCGGTTTTAGACCCAAAATCAGCCCAATAAGGGGTTTTAGGCCAAAAATCGGCTGTTTTCCGGCAAAAATCGGCCCAAAAGGGGCTTTTAGGCCAAAGTTGGCCCAAAAGGGGTTTTTGGCCCAAAATTAGCCCAAAAAGGGTTTTTAGGCCAAAATTGACCTAAATAGCGTTTTTAGGCCTAAAATTTGTCCAAAATGGGGCATTTTAGGCCCAAAATTTAAAAAGGGGAATTTTAGGCCCAAAATTGGAAAAGGGGTTTTAGGCCCAAAACCAAAAGGGTTTTATCGGCCCAAAAAGGGGTTTTTTAGGCCAAAAAATTCAAAAGGCGGTTTTGGCCAAAATGGTTTTGGCCTAAAAAATTTCGGCCCAAAATCTGTGAAAATTTTCGAAAACCTAAATTTTCGATTTTCGACCCGCCATTTCAGGGGCAAGTGTAACTCATTTAGGGACACTTGTGGGTGGAATATGGGATCGATCTGTGAAAATTTTCGAAAAACCTAAATTTTCGATTTTCGACCCGCCATTTCAGGGGCAAGTGTAACTCATTTAGGGACACTTGTGGGTGGAATATGGGATCGATCTGTGAAAATTTTCGAAAAACCTAAATTTTCGATTTTCGACCCGCCATTTCAGGGGCAAGTGTAACTCATTTAGGGACACTTGTGGGTGGAATATGGGATCGATCTGTGAAAATTTTAAAAAACCTAAATTTTCGATTTTCGACCCGCCATTTCAGGGGCAAGTGTAACTCATTTAGGGACACTTGTGGGTGGAATATGGGACCGATCTGTGAAAATTTTAAAAACCTAAATTTTCGATTTTCGACCCGCCATTTCAGGGGCAAGTGTAACTCATTTAGGGACACTTGTGGGTGGAATATGGGACCGATCTGTGAAAATTTTAAAAAAACCTAAATTTTCGATTTTCGACCCGCCATTTCAGGGGCAAGTGTAACTCATTTAGGGACACTTGTGGGTGGAATATGGGATCGATCTGTGAAAATTTTAAAAAACCTAAATTTTCGATTTTCGACCCGCCATTTCAGGGGCAAGTGTAACTCATTTAGGGACACTTGTGGGTGGAATATGGGATCGATCTGTGAAAATTTTAAAAAACCTAAATTTTCGATTTTCGACCCGCCATTTCAGGGGCAAGTGTAACTCATTTAGGGACACTTGTGGGTGGAATATGGGATCGATCTGTGAAAATTTTAAAAAAACCTAAATTTTCGATTTTCGACCCGCCATTTCAGGGGCAAGTGTAACTCATTTAGGGACACTTGTGGGTGGAATATGGGATCGATCTGTGAAAATTTTAAAAAACCTAAATTTTCGATTTTCGACCCGCCATTTCAGGGGCAAGTGTAACTCATTTAGGGACACTTGTGGGTGGAATATGGGATCGATCCGTGAAAATTTAAAAAAAACCTAAATTTTCGATTTTCGACCCGCCATTTCAGGGGCAAGTGTAACTCATTTAGGGACACTTGTGGGTGGAATATGGGATCGATCTGGGAAAATTTTAAAAACCTAAATTTTCGATTTTCGACCCGCCATTTCAGGGGCAAGTGTAACTCATTTAGGGACACTTGTGGGTGGAATATGGGATCGATCTGTGAAAATTTTAAAAAACCTAAATTTTCGATTTTCGACCCGCCATTTCAGGGGCAAGTGTAACTCATTTAGGGACACTTGTGGGTGGAATATGGGATCGATCTGTGAAAATTTTAAAAACCTAAATTTTCGATTTTCGACCCGCCATTTCAGGGGCAAGTGTAACTCATTTAGGGACACTTGTGGGTGGAATATGGGATCGATCTGTGAAAATTTTAAAAAACCTAAATTTTCGATTTTCGACCCGCCATTTCAGGGGCAAGTGTAACTCATTTAGGGACACTTGTGGGTGGAATATGGGATCGATCTGTGAAAATTTTAAAAAAACCTAAATTTTCGATTTTCGACCCGCCATTTCAGGGGCAAGTGTAACTCATTTAGGGACACTTGTGGGTGGAATATGGGATCGATCTGTGAAAATTTTAAAAAAACCTAAATTTTCGATTTTCGACCCGCCATTTCAGGGGCAAGTGTAACTCATTTAGGGACACTTGTGGGTGGAATATGGGATCGATCTGTGAAAATTTTAAAAAAACCTAAATTTTCGATTTTCGACCCGCCATTTCAGGGGCAAGTGTAACTCATTTAGGGACACTTGTGGGTGGAATATGGGATCGATCTGTGAAAATTTTAAAAAAACCTAAATTTTCGATTTTCGACCCGCCATTTCAGGGGCAAGTGTAACTCATTTAGGGACACTTGTGGGTGGAATATGGGATCGATCTGTGAAAATTTTAAAAAAACCTAAATTTTCGATTTTCGACCCGCCATTTCAGGGGCAAGTGTAACTCATTTAGGGACACTTGTGGGTGGAATATGGGATCGATCTGTGAAAATTTTAAAAAAACCTAAATTTTCGATTTTCGACCCGCCATTTCAGGGGCAAGTGTAACTCATTTAGGGACACTTGTGGGTGGAATATGGGATCGATCTGTGAAAATTTTAAAAAACCTAAATTTTCGATTTTCGACCCGCCATTTCAGGGGCAAGTGTAACTCATTTAGGGACACTTGTGGGTGGAATATGGGATCGATCTGTGAAAATTTTAAAAAAACCTAAATTTTCGATTTTCGACCCGCCATTTCAGGGGCAAGTGTAACTCATTTAGGGACACTTGTGGGTGGAATATGGGATCGATCTGTGAAAATTTTAAAAAAACCTAAATTTTCGATTTTCGACCCGCCATTTCAGGGGCAAGTGTAACTCATTTAGGGACACTTGTGGGTGGAATATGGGATCGATCTGTGAAAATTTTAAAAAAACCTAAATTTTCGATTTTCGACCCGCCATTTCAGGGGCAAGTGTAACTCATTTAGGGACACTTGTGGGTGGAATATGGGATCGATCTGTGAAAATTTTAAAAAACCTAAATTTTCGATTTTCGACCCGCCATTTCAGGGGCAAGTGTAACTCATTTAGGGACACTTGTGGGTGGAATATGGGATCGATCTGTGAAAATTTTAAAAAAACCTAAATTTTCGATTTTCGACCCGCCATTTCAGGGGCAAGTGTAACTCATTTAGGGACACTTGTGGGTGGAATATGGGATCGATCTGTGAAAATTTTAAAAAACCTAAATTTTCGATTTTCGACCCGCCATTTCAGGGGCAAGTGTAACTCATTTAGGGACACTTGTGGGTGGAATATGGGATCGATCTGTGAAAATTTTAAAAAAACCTAAATTTTCGATTTTCGACCCGCCATTTCAGGGGCAAGTGTAACTCATTTAGGGACACTTGTGGGTGGAATATGGGATCGATCTGTGAAAATTTTAAAAAACCTAAATTTTCGATTTTCGACCCGCCATTTCAGGGGCAAGTGTAACTCATTTAGGGACACTTGTGGGTGGAATATGGGATCGATCTGTGAAAATTTTAAAAACCTAAATTTTCGATTTTTTACCCGCCATTTCAGGGGCAAGTGTAACTCATTTAGGGACACTTGTGGGTGGAATATGGGATCGATCTGTGAAAATTTTAAAAAAACCTAAATTTTCGATTTTCGACCCGCCATTTCAGGGGCAAGTGTAACTCACTTTAGGACACTTGTGGGTGGAATATGGGATCGATCTGTGAAAATTTTAAAAACCTAAATTTTCGATTTTCGACCCGCCATTTCAGGGCAAGTGTAACTCATTTAGGGACACTTGTGGGTGGAATATGGGATCGATCTGTGAAAATTTTAAAAAAACCTAAATTTTCGATTTTCGACCCGCCATTTCAGGGGCAAGTGTAACTCATTTAGGGACACTTGTGGGTGGAATATGGGATCGATCTGTGAAAATTTTAAAAAAACCTAAATTTTCGATTTTCGACCCGCCATTTCAGGGCAAGTGTAACTCATTTAGGGACACTTGTGGGTGAAATATGGACCGATCAGTGAAAATTTTAAAAACCTAAATTTTCGATTTTCGACCCGCCATTTGGGCAAGTGTAACTCATTTAGGACACTTGTTGGAATATGGGATCGATCTGTGAAAATTTTAAAAACCTAAATTTTCGATTTTGATTTTCGATTTTCGATTTTGGCCTAAAACCCCTTTTTGGGCTGATTTTGGGCCTAAAAATCCTGCCTGATTTTGGGCCTAAAAACACCTTTTTGGGCTGATATAGGCCTAAAACACCATTTTTGGGGCGATTTTGGGCGTAAAATCCCTTTTTGGGCCGATTTTTGGTCTAAAACCCTTTTTGGGCAAATTTTGGGCCTAAAACCGCCTTTTTGGGCCAAAATATTTTGGGCCAATTTTGGGCCTTTAAAACCGCCTTTTGGGCCTAAAACACCTTTTTGGGCTGATTTAGGCCTAAAACCGCCTTTTGGGCCGATTTTGGGCGTAAAAACCGCCTTTTTGGGGCCGATTTTGATTTTGTCTAAAACCGCCTTTTGGGCCGATTTTGGGCGTAAAATCCCCATTTTGGGTGATTTTGGCCAAAACCCACCTTTTGGGCCGATTTTTGGTCTAAAACCGCCTTTTGGGCCAATTTTGGGCCTAAACCGCCCTTTGGTTAATTTTGGCCCAAAATACCCCTTCCTATTGGGCCAATTTTGGGCCTAAAACCACCTTTTGCCTGATTTTACCCCTAAAACCGCCTTTTGGGCCGATTTTGGGTCGAAAATTCTTTTGATGCACTTTAGGCCAAAAACTGCCTTTTTGGCCGATTTTGGCCTAAAACTCACTTTTGGGTTGAAAATTGCCATTTTGGTTAGATTTTTGGCCTAAAAACCCCCTTTGTTGGACCGATTTTGGCGTAAGGACGAACCCCCTTTTTGCGCCGATTTTTGGCCAAGAAACCCCCTTTTGGGGGCTATTTTGGGCCTAAAAAACACCCTTTTTGGACCGATTTTGGGCTAAAAATCCCATTTTTGTTCCAATTTCGGGCTTAAAAACCCCTTATTGGGCTGATTTTTGGCCTAGAAACCACCTTTTTTGGCCTAAAAACGCTTTTTTTGCCCTATTTTGGGAGTACTAAAAACCCCATTTTTGGGGATGATTTTCTTCTATTTTTTGGAGATGATTTTGTTCTAAAAATTGCCATTTTGGTTAGATTTTGAGCCTAAAAATCGCCTATTTCGGCCGATTTTACGCACAAAAACCGCCTTTTTCGGCAAATTTTGGGCTTAAAAACCGTCTTGGACGGTGGTGGACCGTGGAATTTTGCCACTTTTCAACGCTAATGTATCCAAAAACGTTGTTTTAACCGTTTTTGAATGATATTTTGTGTGCAAAAACGTCCTTTTAGATTACTTTTGACGTTGTTTTTGGTTTTAGGTCATTACTGACGCTATTTTGCGCGTAAAAATTTGGTTTTAGGCCAATTTTGTACGCAGAATCGTGGTTTTTGACCACATTTTACGCTATTTTTTGTGCAGAAACGTGGTTTTAGACAATATTTTTAACGCTATTTTTGGTACAAATGCTTGGTTTTAGGCCATTTTTAACGCTAATTTAACCTATTTTGGGGAATTAAGTTAGTTTTAGACCACTTGTGAACGTTCTTTTTGGCGCAAAAAGTGGTCTATTTTTACGCTACTCTCGGGGGTAAAACAGTTTGGTTTAGACCAATTTTTAAACGGTAATTTCGGAGCGAGAACATCTTTTCGGCCACTTTTGACGCTATTTTGGACGTATAAAGGTGGTTTGGAACAACTTCTTTTTCGCTGTTTTGTTCTTCTAAAAACGTGGTTTTTGACCACTTGTTACATTATTTTTGGCGTAGTAGCGTCTTTTCAAGCTTTCTCGGCTACTTTCTGCCGGTTTTGCGTTTCATAATTTTTGAAAATAGTAACGCCCTCCTTCTGATATTCTTTGATGGCGGTAACTTTCGGATTGTCGGTCTGCCAGCGACCGCTCGCTTACAGGTACTTATATTTTAAGTTTTCCCTCTCTATCTCTGTCTGTGTGTTTGCAGAGCGGCGACTATTCAGTGTTCGAGACCAACATCAGGTACGTGGGCGGCCTGCTCACCTGCTTCTCACTGACGGGCGATGTCATGTTCAGGGACAAGGCCGAGTACATAGCGCACAAGCTGCTGCCCGCCTTCCAAACACAGACCGGTATACCAAACTCGCTCGTCAATTTCAAGACAGGAGTAAGTGGACAGTCAGTTACAGACAGTTACAGTCAACGATAAAAGTTACAAGTGGCCGGCCGGCCTCAATAGCATCGCGAATTTACGCATGACACAACACTTTTTCCATAAGATGCCACTGAGGTACTACGGGCCACTATAGTGGCCTTCCATAAGATGCCACTGAGGTACTACGGGCCACTATAGTGGCCTTCCATAAGATGCCACTGAGGTACTACGGGCCACTATAGTGGCCTTCCATAAGATGCCACTGAGGTACTACGGGCCACTATAGTGGCCTTCCATAAGGTGCCACTGAGGTACTATGGGCCACTATAGTGGCCTTCCATAAGATGCCACTGAGGTACTATGGGCCACTATAGTGGCCTTCCATAAGATGCCACTGAGGTACTACGGGCCACTATAGTGGCCTTCCATAAGATTCGTCCGAAAACATTCGAGCGGTTTTGGTTCTCCGGCCCGTAGCGTAGTGGTTAAAGTCAGGTTTAGTTGACAAACCCTCCGGCTCTATATACTTAATAGGGGCCATCCGAGGTACCCAACTTGCATACCGTCGGTGGTATACTGGCTGAACTCTACTCTCGTTCAGGTGAGCAAGAACTACGGTTGGGCTAGCGGAGGTTCGAGCATACTCTCGGAGTTCGGCACTCTGCACCTCGAGTTCAACTACCTGTCGGACGTCACCGGCAATCCGGTCTTCAGGGAGAAGGTCGAACTCATCAGGAACGTAATACAGGGAATGGAGAAGCCCAAGGGACTCTATCCCAACTATCTGAATCCGAAGACAGGAAAGTGGGGCCAGCGTAAGTCCTTTTTTACAATTTCACGGTTCAAATTTAGGCCGTCGGCTCTACTTGGATGCCGTCAACTTGTTCAGCCATTCTTGTTCTTTATTTAAGGCGTCCGACGGGTTATTTTTTTTTTTTTTTAGTAAAGGGAAAGAAAGTAGTAATTACGACGCGAAAAGAAATATATAAAAAATAATATAATAAAACTGACCTTATTCGGAATCCGACTACGCTTGGGGATGATCCGCTGTCGGCCCGCGACATCCCTCGAGATGTGAATAAAATAAACCGCCTAATTTGGTAAAAATAAAAAGCGCAAACCGTCGGACGCCTTTATAGAAGGGTGGGCCATGTGAAAACAATGGCTGAAGAAGTTGAGGACATCGATTCACCCGTATATATCGATATATCGAATATACAACCGGGGCCCCTACAGTAAATTTTGATCGAAATTCAATTACCGCTAAAAACGATAAAACGGGTTTTTATAATGGTACAAAATTGGTCATCAGCCCCTAGCCACATTCGCCGACGACACGTGTCTCCTCACCTCGGACCAAAATCTCTCGACAGCACCTTTCATGTCCACCTTCACAACACAACGTCGACTTCCTCTTCTATTTAAACAGTAACTGCTATACAACAGCAGGCCCCCTACCTGGGGCTCTGTATAGACAAACGACTCACCTGGAATCTCCCCCCCCCCATACCCGACTGAAGAGAACAGATCTAAATCGTAAATTTGGACTGTCGAGAGACCTCTTTTGAAAAGGACATCAAAACTGACAATAGTCGACAAACTGACAATATATACAAAGCTATACTAAAACCGACAGGGAAATACAAAGAAACGCCAAGAAATCCGACATCGCTCGCATCCAAACATTCCGGTCGAAAGTCCTTCCAGTACCATCCTTAATGCTCCTCAACATACCCCGACAGAGTGGACGAAGTCGCAAAATCACGCTTCCTTAAATTCCACTCCCGCCTCTCTCCACATCCGAATCCACTCGTTTTCAGTCCCTTTCCTCTTTTACCCGCGCCGGCTTAAACGCCACTGTACGGCGTGCCTTTCTCGAGTGGAACTAATGAGTGGACAAATGTTGTCGGAGGGCAGACCACATGTCGATGGGCGCCCTCGGCGACAGCTTCTACGAGTATCTGCTGAAGGCGTGGATCCAGTCGGGGCGGCGGGACACTGAGGCCAGGCAGATGTACGACTCGGCGATGGAGGCGGTCATCGGCCACATGCTGCAGACGTCGCCCGGCGGCCTCATGTACTTCTCCGACCTGAAGTTCGAGAGGCTCGAGCACAAGATGGACCACCTCGCCTGTTTCGCCGGTAAGTGCCGCCACAGACTCCCGGCAGTCCTCCTGGCCCCGTCTCGGGCCCTCCCTCACTCGGCCCGCCCTTTCTCAGAGTCTCCCCCTTTTTAAGGGCCTCTCCATCTCTTCGTTCCGCCGGCGGTCGCCAGGGAACAATTTTATTGCTGGCGGTCTCCTTAAGATCTTCCATTCTCTTGGCGTACCGCGGGGACGAATTGTACGTCTCCTTATTCTGGTCCGTTCACCAAAAAGCTGAGTAACTGGTCTTCTCCCGGCCGGCAATTTATTCGCTCAAACGTTACTACTTAATACCCTGGGTTCGTCGTGTTTCTGTCTCCTCTCGCTGGACCGGTGTTTCGGCCGCTCGCCATCTTCAGTAGCGCTGTGTCTCAGTCACCGTTGCCAAGTGAGGATGCCCCCGAAAAACGTCCAAAGTGCCGACAGCGACTGACACAGCGCTACTGAAGGTGGCGAGCGGCCGAAACACCGGTCTAGCGAGAGGAGACGGAAACACCACGAACCTCTAGGGTATTCCAACCCCTAGCAGACCACCGTATTTAAAAAAAAAACCGCCTCCCAATTTCCCGTAATTCCTTTTTGTCACCTCTTCTCGGCCGAGATTTGAACGTACGATTTGCCAAAGTCCGAAATTCCTATTTGAACGGTCTCGCTTTTGAATTGACAGTTGGATAGATAGTTTTGTGAATGTCTCTAATTGTGTCTGCCGCAGGCGGTCTGTTGGCTCTCGGCGCTCAGGGGCTGGAGACCTCGATGGCCGACAGGTACATGGAAATTGCCGCCGGCATCACCAACACCTGCCACGAATCCTATACGAGGACCAACACGAAACTGGGACCGGAATCCTTCAGGTGAAAATTACAACATTGGCCCCTTTTTCAATCTACACCTGAGTCTGATCGGTCAACGAACAATATTCGGATAATGAACACTTTCAGTAAAAAAATATTTGTTTGGACAATGGACAGAAACTAAATCTAACGAAAACCTCTCGGCTCTCGGAAGAACATCCGACACCGGCCGTCAATTCGTCCTGAAAATGGATCCAAGAAATTATACTTGCACAGGACATTTTTTTTTAATTTAATTTTTAAGATCTCCAGAACGATTTATGTAATCGAATTCCCATTAACATATACGGTAAATCAATTGGGACAGCGAACGTAATCTTGGAACGGATTATGTTCGCTAACCGATCCCGCCCACTGTATTCCCGCGGTAGCTTTCTTTTTATCAGGTTTAAAACGGAATTTTAAGGGAAAAAAAATAATATGGAAAATATTTAGATAATTTTTCTTCAAACTGCGCTTAATAATTTTTACATTACTCGAGATTTTCATTTTTAATAAAATATTACGCGACTGTCCATTATTTTTTCTGTATTCGTTTTAAACATTTTCTTTCTGCGTTTGTCATCTCTGTCTAAGACTGAGGAACAGTTTTTCTCAAAAAAAAAAAACATCGTATTTATTAGGTTTAGGTTGTTTTTTATATTAGGTTTTTTTATTAGGCGAAGACAGCGTACAAGTTAGTGGAGGATGAGAGAGTAAAGTTTATGATTGCCATTTTATTACAACTCGTCCATCCCCTGTAAAGGGATCACATTGTCGTAGTGCACAGACAATTTTATCCTGAAAAAAATGACGTTTTTCTCTTCTTTTATTACAATTTTTCTGAGATTGTGTTTACCGATTTGGCGGGAAGGGTTGATATGATAATGTGCCCGATGTGTCTGTATAATGTACCTATTTTTATGGAATTTATTGCGAAAAACATTTTTTGAGTAATCAATAACTCAAGACCAAGTTGGCATTGGTTGACAGAGCTATTACTGTGCCTATAAACAAAGTCGGGTTTTATTGAGTTACTGTTTGTTCTAATATAATCGTTATTTTGCCTCGGCGGTATTATTGTTTTTTTTCGTTTCCAAATTTTTTTTTTAAACGTAGTTCGTTCCGTTTTGCAGGTTCACAGAGGCCGTCGAAGCGAAGGCGTTGAGATCGACCGACAAATATTACCTTCTAAGGCCCGAAGTCATAGAATCGTATTTTTATATGTGGAGGCTGACGAAGAATCCGAAGTACAGGGAGTGGGGTTGGGAAGCTGTACAGGCGAGTCTCTCTAACGCACTATAATTGACTATAGCAATTTTTTAGGAAACTACACGAACTTGTTATGCGAATTATGGCGCACTTTTCATAAACAAGTGGTCTCGGCGTCAATTTTTTTATATACTAGCAAATTTCCTAAAATATGGCATTATAACAATTATCTCGAGCATCATTCGGTGTTTTCTACATAACGTACATTAATAAAATAAATCTACGATTACACTGTAAATGGCGTTTTGGGTTTGAATCTGATCTGATCTGAGCCTAATCCTAGCGGCAAGGTTTAGTAGTTTTAGTGTTATTCGTCGATGGATATTGGTGAGCAAATATCCATTAGACGATGCCACTAAATTTGGTGGCACTTTAATGGACTAAATGTTTTGCCACCTGGTGCTCTAAATGTTGGAGTTCAGTATTTAGTTTCTACAGTGGCCGTGCGTATTATAAAAACGCTTTGTTATTTGTGGACAGGCGCTGGAGAAATACTGTAGGACGCCCGGGGGGTACACGGGTCTTAAGAACGTCTACCAGGATGACCCCGTCAAGGACGATGTACAGCAGAGCTTCTTTCTCGCGGAAACACTCAAGGTATAAAATGCCGATTAGTTTTAACGTACCTGTTTTGTGGTCTGCGAGGGGTTGGAATACCGTAGGTCTCCTCTCGCCGGTTTGGTCTTTTGCTAGACTGCAGTTTCGGCTGCTTGCCATCTTCAATAGCGGTGTAAGTCACTGTTGGCACTTTGGATGTTTTTGAGGGCATCCTCACTGCACTGTGTCACCGTCACTTGTACTATTGTGGTTGTTCATTGTGCGTATATATACGTGTCTCATTATTGTGTTTTGGGCCGTCTGGTTTTGTCTTCGTTACATTATATTTTCATTCATCGTATTATATATACAATGCACGTATATATACGCACGGCAGACAGACAACCACCAGAGTACCAGAGATATCATTGTTTGTTTCTAAACCGGCCGAAAACAGGAATGTTGTTGCAAGAAAATTTTTGTAATTTGTTTATTATCGGGGTCGATGATTTACTCAATGGTTTGATGAACATCGGAAGCGGGAAAACATTACCTGATGTTTTACTTTTACATTGTAACTTCTAGTTTAACATACCTGTTTTGTGGTCTGGGGGGGGGTCGGTATACCGTAGATTTTGTGTGTTTCTGTCTCCTCTCGCCGGTCTGGTCTTTTACCGGTTTCGGCCGCTCGCCGTCTTCAGTAGCGCCCTGTGTTAGTCACTGTCGGCACCTTGGATGTTTTTAACGCACCTGTCACTGTCACTTGTACTGTAGTGGTTGTCTGTTTGTGACAGTGACAGTGACACAGTGCACTGAGGATGCCCCCCAAAAAAAAACGTCCAAAGTGCCGAAAGTGACTGACACAGGGCGCTACTGAAGATGGTGGGCGGCCGAAACCGCAGTCTAGCAAAAGACCAAACCGGCGAGAGGAGACAGAAACACACGGATTCTACGGTATTTGTATTTATTCTTTCTCCTGTCTACCTATTTTGCTAGACCTTTTTTCAGCCGCCTACTGTCTTCAGTAGTTTCCTGACTATTTTTTCTTTCCCCAGTATCTGTACCTGTTGTTCAGCGACGACAGTCTGATGTCGCTGGACGAGTGGGTCTACAACACGGAGGCTCATCCGCTTCCGATAAAAGGCGTCAACCCCTACTACAGGCAGTTCCAGCCGAAAGTGGTCGAGTGAACAGAGCAGTTGGCGCGCCAACAGTTTTTTTCCCAACCGTCGCCGCTGATCCCGGCCAGTCGGCGGTTTCCTTTTATATAAATATTTTTCTGAAAGGACGAAACAGTTATAATAACTAAAAGAGAAAAAAACGAAAAAAGGAAAAAGATGTGGACGATATATATATCGAAAATTACGGCTTCAGTGCGCGCCTCAAAATGGGGGGAAGTTTTATAGATAAATTTGCCAAAAATTTATAGAAAAGAAAAACGAAGAAAACTGTATTTATACTCGATCCCCTCATCTCGTGTATAGAAAAATGATTTAATTCCTTTATAATTGGCTCAAAAACCACCAACCCTCCCTTATTTATAATTGTAAAAAATGAACTGTATATGTAATTTTATTAATTTGAGAAAGATGTATTTACACTAAACGACACGTACGGCGGATCTAATAACGGAGTATGATAATTAATAATCGAAGCCACCGATTCCAGTAATTAGAGGCAATATCTAAATGTAATTAATTGTTAGGTTAAACGGAATTTTAAAGGAAAAAAATAATATGGAAAATGTTTAGAAAATTTTTCTTCAAAGTGCACTTAATAATTTTTACATTTCTCGAGATTTTCATTTTTAATAAAAAATTGCACGACTGTCCATTATTTTTTCTGTATTCGTTTTAAATATTTTCTTTTCTGCGTTTATCATTTCTGTCTAACTTATTATTATTTATCTTTTCTTCTTTTTTTTCGGTCTTTGTATCTCATCTTTTCTAATTTAATTTCGTCTAATTTTAATTGTCCATTTAAAAAATAATTAAGACTGAGGAACACTTTTTCTCAAAAAAAAAAAAAAAAAATTTCAAATATTAATGATAATTTTAAAAATATATAAATATCGTTCATTATTGATCGTAACACGTTTTTGTTCCATTTATTGTTTGTATTGAGTGTAGGGAAAAATTTGCAATTTGTTTAAAAAAGAAATTTCTTTCTACGGTTTGAATCAACCAACAGCACAGTGAAAACTCAGGATGTTTTTCAAAAATAGGTTTAATTAAATCCACATTGGTATTTGCTATTTCTAATTTAGCGAGTTATTTCCAAAAAAAATAAATAAACAAAATATGTACTCTGTTTATTTGTTTGTTTGTTTGTTCTACTGTTCCGAATTCTCTGATAGTCTCTGAAACGGACTTGTAAATATATCGATAAAACAAAAAGGTTAAGAAAATGAAAATTGTTCTCGGCCAAAAGCGAATGTTCAAACTATAAAATATTATAATAGAAAAATGCAAAATAATATGTAGTTGAGCGTCGTCGTTGGCTAAAATGATACGATTTGTAAATATACCAAATAAAGAAATTTTTGTTTTTTTTTTGTTTTTTGAACAAACAGCCAAAACATTTTCGTTTTGTTTGTGTTCTGTGTCTGAAAATCTTTTTTTGTTTTCAATTCTGTCAGGGAATGTGTATACAAATATATATATATATAAATATTTTTGCTTAGCCGTATAACAATTACTATATATATATATATTATTTTGTAGATTTCTTTTGTGTATTTATCTTCAATGGAAAAAACCCTTTGTAAAAAGATGTATAATAAATGTTTTGATGATATATATATATATATATATATATATATATATATATATATATATATATTCATTTAGGGGCTAACTCTTAAGGATGGAAGAAAGTAACATTATCGCTGTTTTTTGTATTTAAGGCAGCTATATATATATATTTATATAAAGAAGTACCCACTTTACAATGTATAAAGGTTACAAGGAAAAATTACAGTGATTTAATCCACTGTTTCCTTTGTTTTCAGTTAAAATTTCTCAGTTGTAATTAACAGAATTAGTAGAAAATTGTATTTTACGAAAAACGAAGTGTTTGTTTTAGATTTTAAACTTTTCCCGAAACTATTGTACTGTCGTGTTCCACTTGTTACCTTTATCACGATGTTTTTCAGTTATCATTGTTTGTTTCTAAACCGGCCGAAAACAGGAATGTTGTTGCACGAAAATTTTTGTAATTTGTTTATTATCGGGGTCGACGATTAACTCAAAATAAGCCTCTGGTTTGATGAACATCGGAAGCGGGAAAACAGTACCTGATGTCTTACTTTTACATTGTAAATTCTAGTTCAACATACCTGTTTTGTGGTCTGCGAGGGGTGGTCGGTATACCGTAGATTTTGTGTGTTTCTGTCTGCTCTCGCCGGTCTGGTCTTTTACCGGTTTCGGCCACTCGCCGTCTTCAGTAGCGGTGTGGATGTTTTTTAACCCGTCTGTCACTGTCACTTGTACTGTAGTGGTTGTCTGTTTGTCGCGTGACAGTGACAGTGACACAGGGCGCTACTGAAGACGGCGAGCGGCCGAAACCGGTCTCGGTAAAAGACCAAACCGGCGAGAGGAGACAGAAACACACAAAATCTACGTTATCGTAACTTCTGTTTAACCCTGGATTCGTAAGTGTTGTAATCGTGAATTATATAGCAAACAATTTTTATTTTAAATTTAAATAACGAGGACATCAGTTAAAAATACCATTATATCACAGAGTTTTCCCTTAATATTTTTTTTATTCTAACCAACCTATGGTGAGTGGTCGTTGAAGCCAGATATAAATAAAATTTCAATGTTGTGTTTTATGAATAATTATGCATTATAATACAGTGTTATTTAAAATTGTCCGCGAATCTAGGGTTGAATTCCGGTTTAAAATTTAAAATCCGATCGGATATATTTTGTTTCGTGATCGATAATGTTGAAAGCAATTGTGTGTATGTAAATAGGCTAAAATCGAACGGACCACACACTGTCGAATGTTGATTATCTCTGTTTATGTTTAATTCTCAGATAGCGTTTGTTGTAAATTCGTTGTATTTTTTGTGACAATCGACTTGTTACTCAGTTTAGGGACAACAGCAGGAAAAACTGGATGAATAGTTGAAAAAAAAAAATGTCGATGTACATAGACGAAACCATGTTTATAGCTCAATGATTTTACAAAGGTCCAAGACTGCATCTCATTTAATCTTCCTATAATAGACTCTATTAGTTCGACGGTTGACACTTTTTCGATTGTACTTTTTAGAATATAATTTTAAAATTTATATAATATCTACAAACGAAAATATATAACAAGAGGTGGGTTTTAAAAGCGAGCGAAATATCTGATATTCAGATATGCCAATTCTATACGTTTAATAATAACGGATTAAACTAAAAGGAAAAAAAAATTACGCAAAAAAAGAATTTATTATTTTTAACATTCTTCGTATTGTTGGGCCCGACCGATTTTCTTTCGTGACAGTTTAAACCTGCGCAATACGAACATTTTATTAGGAGAGTCTACAGAAAATGTTGTTTTTAATTCCAGTCGAAATGTAAGGCCCTACAATATCTAGAAATGGTAAATAGGGTGATATTATTAGTAAGTAGTGAAAAATGTGAAAAAAAAAATAAACTTTACTTAGTCTTTTCCGAGGTGCAGAATTTTCATTGTCCGACCAACAGGGCCAACTAAGCCCGTGTTGTTGAGCGCGTGTTTTAAATATTAATAATATTAATTAATAATAATGTACTTTTTCTATTTTACTTTTTTTTTGTCCAATTTCGATCTTCTTCTAAATAAAATATCTTTCGGTTCTTGTTCGTTTTCTTTCAGTCGTTCGGTTTTCTTTTCTTTTTTACATTGTACATTTAACGATGATTATATATGCGTTTGAAATATTAATAATAATAATGGGTAAACAGAAGTATCGGACTGGTTTATTTTCATGTTTTCCTCCCCTTTCACTCCACAAATTCCTGTTGACATTGAACGGTATTCAATTGGCTTTTGAAAAATAAAATTGAACGAGATATTGACTTTTATTTCTAGGAATGTATAAATGAAAAAAAAATCAAATTTCAGAATCGTCAGTATTTAATTTTCCTCGCTTCCCGTGCTGACGACAAAGCTGTACTCTCTACAAACTCAGATCCTTACTCAGCATCGCATTCCCTGCAATAGCACCTCTCCCTCGTAGAAAGTTGGTCCAGGAAATGGAGGATTAAGTTCAATTGCCAAAAAAGTGTTCACACGTTACTTTTACTTTGTAAAACGCCCCAACGCCCCACCGTATGTCTCTAACGGAATAATCCGCAATGACCTAAAAGTCCCGTTCGTTCGAGAATCAGCGGCTTGCCGGTATAAATCCTTCCGTTCCAAACTATCCCTTCATTCCGATCCCTTAATTCGACAATTCGCGATTTAAGAGAGTCAGGGCAGGAGGAGCGGGAGTACCGTCATTGGGGTGGCTTCTCCTTAAAGAGCACTGTCACTAGATACAATCTAAAAAAATTGTAGTTGTGACTATATTAATAAATGAAAAAAAAAAGTGCGAAAACTCAGTTTTTATGGCTTGGGATTAATTGGATGGATTCAAATTTGGCTCCGAGACTACGTTTTTTTTGGCTCTATCTACTGGCGGTCTTCGGAATTTCCGGAGCAACGTGAGTGGAGGCTGGTGCCGCAAGATGGCGTTTCGCCGGGAACGGACTCTGCGGCGTCAACTCCGGGGGGGAGCAGAGCACAGTTCTCTCCGACGCGCCGAACGTTTCTGTCCCTCAGATCGGGAAAATAAACAGGTTTAAAATATACGCACGAAGTGACACTTTTTGCCGGCCAGCACTTCGGACAATCCACAAGTGCTAGTACTTCAACCGCCCCCCCCCCGCAAGTTCGGTCAGAGACGTCGGCAACGATGGGCGATGCGGTCGCCGTTTTCTGGCTGTTAGGTGAGTGGCGACTTTCGAAAATTTCAAATCTAACCGAAAGTTTCGACTGAAATTCCGCTTCCGAGAAGCCTGTAGACAGGTCTAGGACTTCTAGACATTTTCTTCGTCACGTTCTATTCGACTATTTTTCGGTCACACTTTTCTCTGATCGTTTATCGTTCGCGATGTAATACAAAGACTGTTTTAAACAATACAGGTCTAGGAATAAATGTTTTACCGCAAAATTACCGCTCTCGGATCACTCGATCTCGAGTTCATTGTGGACGGTTTTCTGAAATTTAAACGAACAAATCGGCGCAAGTTTCGGCACAACTGAAATTTCCCCGGACGGAGAAGCGGCGATGCCAAAATATCCCCGCGATTTCATAAAAATTATTTTAGTCGAATAACAGTAGTTTATCGGTTGAAATTACGGCATTTCTACAGAATTTCCGTACTGCAATATACTTGTTTAACGGACAACGATCGAATGAAATTTGAGCTACACCAATTTTAATATCGACACTTAAACTTCCCCCAGTGGAAAAATACAAACGATATTAGAAAACTGACGAACAATTTTATATCCCGAATTCTTTTTCCGAGCAAAAAAGAAAATGTGGGCGCATAGAAATAGCCGAAGAAAAGTTCTTAGAAATCACATTTTAATAAATAAATAAAATCGATTGTTTTTTAATTATAACAATTTTATTTCTAACTAACCCCAGTTTCTAATGCCGAAAAAAATTGGTGACCTCAAATGAACTGTTTGATAATGTTAGAAACCCTTGCAGATCTCTATTCTCCCCCAGTTTTATACTTTCCCAGGTTATACTATCCAGCAATACCCCCCCAACGCCTTCCGTTCTCAGGTTATACTGTCCCGCAAAACGCCGCAACGCTCAGGGTGCAAGTGCACCCAACGAACTTTAGTCAAGTAAATTTCAGCACCACACTCAGGGGGGCCGCTAGTTTATCGGTGCAAGTGCACCCAACGAACTTTAGTCAAGTACATTTCAGCACCACACTCAGGGGGGCCGCTAGTTGTTCGGTGCAAGTGCACCCAACGAACTTTAGTCAAGTACATGTCAGCACCACACTCAGGGGGGCCGCTAGTTGTTCGGTGCAAGTGCACCCAACGAACTTTAGTCAAGTAAATTTCAGCACCACACTCAGGGGGCCCGCTAGTTGTTCGGTGCAAGTGCACCCAACGAACTTTAGTCAAGTAAATTTCAGCACCACACTCAGGGGGCCCGCTAGTTGTTCGGTGCAAGTGCACCCAACGAACTTTAGTCAAGTACATGTCAGCACTACACTCAGGGGGGGGGCGCTAGTTTATCGGTGCAAGTGCACCCAACAAACTTCAGTTAAGTATATTTCCTCACCATTTATCTATTATAAATGAAACGAATTATATAATGAATTTCAATTAATATAAAATACAGTGGGTTAACGAACAGTTCGGACAGCGAACAAATCTGACAACGAACACTTTCAGGAATGATTTCTGTGTTCGGACAACGAACAATATTCGGATAACGAACAAAGCCTAACACATCGCTATCAATCGTTTCCTGAAAGTCCTCAAGGAGAGAGAAAACAATCGACATTGTTCTTTAACGCTGATTAATAAGCGAGACAAAGAAATTTGTAATAAATAAACTTACGAAACTGGGAGGAATCGTTCAGGTGAAAATTATTGGCCCCTTTTTCAGTCTACACCTGAGTCTGATCGTCAAGAACAATACGGAAAAGATATTTGTGTTTGGACAATGGACAGAAACTAATAACGAAAACCTCTCGGCTCTAAACATTACTAAGAAATTTACTTGTACAGGACATTTTTTTAAATTTAATTTTTAGGATCTCCAGAACGAATTACGTAATCGAATTCCCATTAACATATATGGTAAATCGGTGATTGGTTAACGAACAATTCGGACAGCGAACATAATCTTGGAACGGATTATGTTCGTTAACCGATCACTCAGTGTATTTAATTTCTCGATGAAATTATTAAAAGATATGTGGTGCACGTCATTCTGATGATAATTTTCGGCATTTTATGTCATTTTTTGACATAATTTTCGGTATTAAAATTGGTGTAGCTCAAATTTCATTCGATCGTTATGGCAGTACGGAAATTTAGAGGGGCCAGCGCTACAAGTCTGTTTAGAGTAAAATAAACTGTTTGTAATTTGGCGTCAAATTACAACCGGTAAACTGCTGTTATGCCCGGAATAGAGAGATGATTCCGTTGTTGTCGGGAAACGAATTCATTTTTTGCTCCATCCAACGACGCTGTTCAAAGAAGGTGAATCGACGTTAGAATTTCCGATGGGAATTCTGCCCATTTCCGGATATAACAATATACTTTCCCTTTTATACAAATTCTACCCGGACCCCCTTCTGCCGTCGGCCTCTACAAATGCGTCCCGAATTGGGATACAGGTATTCCCCCTTCCCCGGAACATATTTTCCTAAATATACATATTTAGGTATATATACGTACCTATAACCGTGTATATACCAAGATGTGAATCGGCGAATACAATTTGCAAATTGGTTAACCGGGTTCTGTAAAGAATGAATTTTCAACCAGATTCGAGGCGTTATTATTTGCATACCTAGACTTTACGGTTTACGAACACGTTAACATGTCTCTATCCAAGATTTCAGTTGTAAATTTCGTAAACCCATCAACAGATAAACTATTTACCGTGTAAAATTATTTCAATGCGTTAAAACGGAACCGTTTTCGGCCGCTCGCCATCTTCAGTAGCGGTTTGAGTCAATTTGAGCACTGTTGCGGTGCCAACTTACGAGTACCAAAAAAAAAATATCCCTTCATCAGGATATCAGCTTTCGGCCAATTACTTCTGTGGGGTTTATCGGGATATCTTAGTGTAAATAAGCGAAATTCAAATTCGCTTTCGGAATATCAACGAACTTATTATATAATATATAAATTATTATAAACACATTATAATACCGGAAGTAAATACATTTCCAGAGGAATTATGTATGCCGCTTATTACTCCGCATGGGCTCATACAGTCAATTACAATCCTCCTCTCTTATTATTATCAGTCATTTACTGATTGTAGTTTCAGCCTTGGCATTGATTCCTCAACGGCGATGTCTGTCACAAATGGAAAACTCTATCGACTCTCTTTCTCGGGGGGGGACGAAAATAGTGCCGGGTTGGGGCAAATCGGGGTCGGCCAATTGGCAGACCGGTCACTATTCGAAATAAAGCAATATGTATTCTGATTTCCTCTTCGACGGGGAGCCAATTTTCAGACGATTCGTCCAAGTAGTATACCGGTAATCGGCGGTATATAACCGGTATCGGGTGTACGAATTTACGATTTATAAATGCATTCCGGCCCTACTGCATTCATTTACTGCACTCTTCATTTATTCAGGAATTGACACAAAAATGTCCGTCAATTTCTACAACCTATTTGAGGCCTATTATTTATTCATTCGTCTGGGCAAGAATTTTTTTTTTAACTTTATTTATTGTACAATCAACTAATAGTAGTTATAGGTACAATTGCGGTTTGTTCGATTAGTTTCACTGGATAAAGACGCCATCCAGTGATGGTACTTTTGACCTACAGAAAGTCTCTAGGCCGGTGGCGTTTAAGAAAATGGATGGGTAAAAGAGGAAAGGGACTGAACGAGTGGATTTGGATGTGGAGAGAGGCGGGAATGGAATTTAAGGAAGCGTGATTTTGCGACTTCGTCCACTGTCGGGGTATGTTGAGGTCATTATGGATTGTTCGGTTAGAAACATACCGGGGAGCGTTAAGGATGGTACTGGAAGGACTTTCGACTGGAATGTTTGGATGCGAGCGATGTCGGATTTCTTGGCGGAACCCGGCATAGTTCTATTCCGCATGTCCGCGTCGGTTTTAGTATAGTTTTATATATTGTCAGTTTGTTGGCTATTGTCAGTTTTGCTGTCCTTTTCAAAAGAGGTCTCGACAGTCCAAATTTGCGATTTAGATCTGTTCTTTTCAGTCGGGTATGGGGATTCCACGTGAATCCCTATCTCTATTTGTCTATATAGAGCTGGGCAAGAATATCTATTTTTTTATGTACAACTCATTATATATGTATGATTTGGTAGGGCAAATGAAATTGGAAACATAACACTGGAATGGAGGAGCTGCCCGTTGGATGTCCCCATATTTCCGATGTACCTTTGTATACTTTCGGCTATAGTAAGTTTCCAAGTCCAGCCCTTCGACAGTACGAATTCGCGATTTAAATCCATTGTTTTTTCAGACTGCAATTTGGGAGGAATTCGAAAGAATCGAATCGTATTATTTCATCTTTCTCCAGTTATACGAGGTCGCTTGTTTCGACTTATTTGAAAAGGCGCCTACGAGCTCTCGTACCGGCGAATTTCCTCCACAATTTAGGTCCGAATAACCGGTTATATAATTCGTTAGCACGCGACACTGTAGACGTAATCGGATACAGCTGGAGGTGGCCGAACCTATTGCTGACTTGCGGTTTACGAATCCAACCCGATTTTCACAATCGGACTCATTTCACCGACCTCGATGCCTATAAAATTTATATACGTTTAAGACTGAAAATTCGGTATAGAACAACGGGGAATAATTTATGGAAATTAAGCGAGATTCCCGGGTGGTAGGGGCTGGAATTAGAAATTGAAATGTGTACACGAGTTCAATGTGGAAATGGACTGTGCCCATTTCACGGAAGCGCGTTGTCCGTCTCTCTCTCTCTCTCACTCTCTCTCTCTCTCTTCATCCGAGCTAAGGTCGCGGTCTGTGTTGACACTGACACTATTAAGGCGGTCTCAGTTGAACGCCGGCCAGAACCCACAGTGCCACAGCTATTTATAGAGCCGGTGACTAAAACGAATCTACGAAAATATAACAACGATCCGTACCAATTTCGGGAGTTAACCGACGGGTAATAATGCAGTCCTTGCTCTTTGTATGTTCATAATGAGCTTACGATACAATAAAAGAGAATAACAATATATGATTTAGAAAAGAAACGAAAGTACTCACAATGTCTTAGGGGTCGGAACATGGTTTCAATTTTACAGTTAAATAGAGAATAAGTGCTCTCCGAATTAGGGAAATGGTGTTATTTCTACACGTAAATAGCGGTTATTTTATGTTCAGGGAATTCGGGCGCTTTATTGTGATAACCGATTGCCCCAATCACTGTTGGAGATAACCCATTGCACTGTTTCGTATACGGCGGACATTCTCGAACGCTATGGACTTTGTCCATCACGCTATTTTGGTGCATTGGTAGACAGATCCGGCTAGATAGCACACCCTTTATAATGACTCTTACAAATATGAAGGAATCCTGTCGGTGATTGCGATTAAAATTTATAAATGAGTAGAATTTTACGCGCCGTTTAAAGTGTAAAATGGTGGAGAGTTATCGGGGGACCTACGACCCGCGGGCGCGATAAAATGCGAACTGCGTATATCGTCGATCAGTGGATGCAGAACTGCTGGAGATGTTAGGGTTGCGGTGGGTGGTGATGGTAGTTGCGGTGGGAGTTTGGGGAGGTCAGGCGGACGGGTTAGCGCTGAAGTGTAACGAATCTAAACCGATCAGGGTTGTGGAGCCCCTGGAGATAGAGTACCCGGGAGGTGGCCGGCTCTACGGCGACGACGAGCGCTGCTCCTGGAGGTTCGTCGGTTACGGGCCGCTGAGGCTGGAGTTCTCCTCTATGGAGCTGGAGGGGGACGGCCGTGGCGGATGCCGCGACTACGTCTACGCCGCCGGCAAGATGGACTGCGACATGTTCTTCGCGGAGTTCTTGGCCGATCACGAAATGGAGCTGGAGTTCGTCTCGGACGGCGGCGGGCGGGGTCGGGGTTCAGGGCGGTGGTCGAGAACACCTGTCCCGTGGTGGCGGAGGATTGCGACAGTTGGGACGGGGGCGACGGCGTGCTGGTGTACACGGTGCACGGACACGAGGGACGCGATCTGGACACCGGGTTGGAGGACCACACCGGTTCCCTCCTGAACGGGAACGTATCCCTCGACCTGTTCCTGTTCGGCGGAGACAGGGGTAAGACCCCGTGCTACATGTGCGCGATCAAGAAACCGGTATCGGACATCCCGTCCTGCCACGCCGAGCGGAGTCCGGAGTGCGGGTGGAAAGCCGGCCCCGGCGTCCACTACGCGGCGGATACTCTAGGAAGAACTTTCGTCGTGGTCGGGGACGGCGAATTCGAAACGGGCGTCGTGCACGCGGACCAAGTATGCATAGACATTCGGTATTTCTTCGATGGGGGGTCGGAGAGGGGCGCCGGGCTGACGCTGTGGGCGGTGGAGGAAGGGACCGGGGACGAGCGACTGCTGGAGTCGTGGGTACTGAACGCGGCGGGAGTGTGGACCACCCGCAGGTTCCTGGGCGGGCCGCTCGGGGAAGCCGGGCACCGACTCGTCCTGAAGTTCGCCACGGAAGACGACGAACGACTCCTGGTGAAGAAGATATACGGTTGCGACGCGAAGGTGGAGTACGACAGGGTGCCTTTGATAGTGGCCGAAGAGTACGAGGACAGGGTGTACGGGTTGGAGGGGGGTAGGCGGAGGCGGAGGCCCAGCGAGAGGTGTTTTAACGGCGGGGTGGAGGAGGAGGAAGGGTGCGTGTGTAGGGCGGGGTTCGGGGGCGCGGTGCGAGGAGAGCTGTCCCGAGGGAAGGTTCGGGCCCGGGTGCGAGGCCTCCTGCCCCGGGGGCCCTGTCGCGGAGTGGTGTTCTGCGAGCGCCGCTCGGCTGCAGCTGCGGGCCCGGGTACAGCGGCCGCTACTGTGGGTGGGTTGCGAGTGGGCTCTACGGCGGCGGCTGCCTGCTGGAGTGGTGTGGCTCTCTGCGCTGAGGGGGGACACCCTGCCACCCCGTCACGGGGCACTGCCCCGCCTCCTGCACGGGGGGCCGCGTACCGCCCCTCTGCCTCCGCAAGTACCCACACGCCAAACTACCCCCGACCGTCCAGCCCTCCTACCTGCACGCGCTACTGGCGTTCCGTCTCGGCGAGGACACCGTCCTCGAGTTTGCACCCGTCACCCGCTACAAAATCCAGTTCAGGGAATTACTATCCGACGGGGAGATCGTGGCCGCCCCCTCAGATTCCTGGAACGAAACCGAGATTCGGACCGTGCCCGAGAACTCGAGCATAGCCTACAATCTGACCGGGCTGAGGGCGGACACGGAGTACGAGGCCCGGGTGGTACTGCTGGTGGAGGGCGAGGACCGTGGCTACGACGGACCGGACGTGCCCTCCGCCTACTTCTCCACCAAATGTTCCGGTTACGACCCCTTGGACGTCGTCCGAACCGTCGCCGGTCACAATTACGTATACCTCGAGTGGGAGGGACGCTTCTCCACTAAGTCCTCTTGCCGTACCGAACAGGTCCGAGTCGAAATGGACGATGGCGCCGCCGTCCGGGAGATGACGGTCAGCATCGGTCACGTCAACGTCACCGGTCTGAAACCGGAACGCGAGTACACCTTCAGGATAAAGCCCCTGTACGCCCCGGACAGGGACTTCACGGAGGCGAGAGTGGCCACGGTGGCGGAGGACTGGGGCGAGGTCGACTTCCTGGAAGTGAGCCGGGTGGGAGCGACCGATGTGGTGCTCCGGTGGGAGGCCGGGGCAGAGTCCCAGCCGGGTGGGACGTTCTCGGTGTGGTACGGGTGCGTGAAGATCATGGCGTCCGGGGATGGGGATTGCGCGGAGGACGCCGGCCGCCTGGAGACCGGGAGGACGAGGGCGCGGGTCGGGGGACTCCTGCCCTACAGGAAGTACGAGCTGCGGGTGAGCCGAATGCCGGGCGACGGGTACTCCAGGGTATACGCCACCACCAGTCCGGCGTTGCCCGAAGATAGACCGGTTTTGGTAGGTCCGGTGCGGGTCTGGGGAGAGGGGTTGGAGGCGAGGTGGGAGCTGCCGGCCGGGTGTCGCCTCTGCAACGGCCCCCTCAAAGGCTACAGGTACAGGCTGATATACCCGGACGGGAACAGGAGGTCGGGGACGTCGCGCGAGGCCAACCTCCTCCTGGACGGCCTCACCCACTCCACCCGCTACACCCTCCAGGTGTTCATCGAGAACGAGGTAGGGCGCAACGAGCTGTACCCCCTGCAGGTGGATATAGTGACCGAGCCCGGCTCTGACTCCGGCCACATACACGCGCCATTCTGCACGAAATAAATTTGTTCGGTGCCCGCCGTTTGTAAGATTTAAAATTGAAATTTTAGTAATAAGATATACTTTTTATTAATATGTTTACGGCACTGACGCGTGAAGTCGTCATCCGGCAGATTAATATCGAATTTGTATTATATTATATAGCTGTTATATTATTAATCTAAATAAAATTACGTAATTAATTCTAATTATCCCGTAGTTTGAAATACCTGTTTGTTATTAGTAAACCGACCGCACCGGCACATAAATTTAAATGTGGGGCGAAAATCGGATTTGTTTTATGCCGTGAAACGAGAATGTCCCGGCAATATAACTGGGAGAGTTTGAAAGCGATGTGGATGGGTGAGTGGCTCTATAAGCCGTCTTATTGGCTTCTATAAAATGGCCGGCGGGGGGAAAGATTTAACGCCGGTGCTGACTTTTATCGTCCCGGATTAAATATATATATATTTTATCGAGGAATGTCTCGAACAACCTACCCGATCATATATATTTTACTAGGAGAGCTTCGAGAAATCGGCAGAACAGGTGTCCCGAATGGGGTGAATTTATGCTCTCTGTTCGTCCTAAGGGCCGCTGGCAAAAATATTTTATTCCCTCGCAATTTACGAGGGTAATTTCGGCTCGAATTGAAAGTGTATCCTGCGCAAAGCACGAAAACTATATTTCGGTACCGAAGAAAAAGTATCAATAGGTATAAGATTCTGCGATAAAAATAAATAAACCTCTCGACTCTTACAACAATGTATAATGGCGGGATTGTCAATGAAATAATGAATAAAGTAAAAAAAATTTGTATACCAACCGAAAATTCACGAATTCGTCACTCGACTGCGATTTAATCACCACCAATATTTCCCGTCTCTTCTAGACCGGTTTCTAGACCGTAGGAGCCTCCAACTTGTCCGTGGAAACAGCGTTCATCGTCCGGTGTTTTGCAATGCGTTTTACGCGCGCTGCAAAAACAGTTCAATTCGAGCTCAAGTCCATCCGAAATGGCCGCTGTATTTACTCTGGGTCGACCGAAAACAACCGTTTAGTGGCGAACAACTGAATTCGTTCGACTGGGGAACTTCACTCCTTTACATAATTAAATGCAAGTTTCGTGCAACGGTCACCTACTGAGGACGGCGAAAAGCCGAAAAAAGGTTGAACAATTTGTAACGTTTCTGTCCTGTATGACAGGTCCCAAGTACCGAACTCAATTTTCAATAAGAATTTGTGACCGGTTGAGGAAAATTCGGGAGAACTGGTACCTATTTTCTAACTGTTGGTAAAACAAAATTTTCAGAAAGTAGTTTCAGTAATAGATCTGTGATTCTGTCTCCGCCTACGCTTGTACATACCCTCGGCCTCGTAATCCAATACTCGGGGTTTCCTCTTGGGCGGAAGTTATCCTCCAGACCGCAAAGTCTGGTGCCGTTGTGGGATATTTTTTTTTGTCCCCCTCCGTCCACCGCGCGGTCGGTAAACCCGATCCCGGCTCTGAGAGAAGAAGACGAACTTGGGGTGATTCAAAACGGCCGTCTGGGCACACATAATCGAGGTTAAGGCCTCAGAAAACAACGAGGCGTTGAAACATTATGAAAAAGTTTTTTTTTATAGACGGGTTTCGGAGCTCTCAGCGTCCAAAAACCGTTCCGATGGAGCCTACTCGCTGGTGGTTTCCAAATTCTGGTCCAAACCTCTAACAGTTAGGACAGTTTCTAGTTCATCGACTCCGCACGTCAATAAATTATTAACACAGAATACAGTTTAGAATACATGTTTTGTGGTCTGCGAGGGCTTGGAATAGAATGGTTGCTAAAGACCAAATAGCAAAAGACCAAACCAGCGAGGAATAAGAATTAATCAACCCTCTCGATTAGTCGGATTAAACATGCAATCGTAGCAAAATTCGGGTATAAACATTTGCTGGGAATATGAGAAAGCCACCGAAGAGTATCCGAAATCGACTGTTTACTTGATCGTGACTAGAGACACGATTCGGCTGTCCGTGTTGCCGAAATTGCCCTCGCACGATGATCGATGATCCCCGCCATATTTCCCCTAAACGCGTTATATTCCCATCGTTAACAAATTCATCTCTCTCTCCCTCTAAATTAATATCCGAATTGTCGAACTTGTCGCGTTCCGTGGTATGACGTAAAGAAAAAATTAAATAATAGGAACCATCCATCACTCACTCTAACGCCGTTCGACGATTCATCTTCAGACGAGCGATATGCAAATATATTACGGGTTTCAAACGGTCAAGAAAAACCGAGGTTCCAATCCCGGCGGGCCTTCGGAATTTTCCACCAATTTGTAATTTACAGCCGATTAAACAAGAGGAGCGTCATAAACTTCAATTTAAAAAAAAACCCGACAGTTACCTACTGAGGATGGCGAACAGCCAAAATACTTTTAAAACGTTTCGCGTTACAAACTGTTCAGAAACGGCGTGCACTCTTTGCAAGGGAAACGGACGAAATTGTGCGGTAAATTACACAATAACGCGTGCAATTTCAGGTAAAATACCTGAGAGGACGAGAATCTCAAACATTTGTAATTATGCATGGCCAAATCTGAGAAACAGTTTCAACACAATTTTTCTTTAAATCCTTTCATTGCCAGAACTGAAAGCAATAAGATAAGTGAACAGAGAGAATAACGGAGAAAATGGTATTCCCCGATTTTTTAATTTAAAAAAAAAATTTTTATATTTTTAAATCACGTCATCACATTTTGTGAAGAAGATGTCGGGAGTGGTTCTTGGCCGGTTGGCTAAATTACAATTATGAGCAATTACAAGTGTACGGATTATTAAGTTTTATTCGATAATTGCCATTTATTAACGAACACTTGGTATAATTGTGTCGTGATATTGGACTCTTGTAGGGGAGAGCGTTCTGAAGAAATTGATCGACCGACTCCATTACGGTTCCTCGACAGGGTGGAATAGATTTCAGATAAAGTCCGTCAAAAATATTAAAATAAATTACTACCGAGAATGCCTCCGACCTTCTACTGCCCCGTTCTTATCTCGGGGCAGCCATCTAAATCTACCCCCTAGAACAATTCGAAGCTAAGAGAATTGTTTCGGCGAAACATTTTAGTTTCGAAAGTTAATGGGGAAATATAAAATTCGATCGTTTTTAAAGATTCGTTCAGAAACTGTCTGTATGGAGTACCAACAACACCCATTTGGAGGTTCCGGTAATACGAGAACAAACGAGTTGTATTCCCAGGACCATTAACGATACCTCACCTCCGGGTAAATATATGGAACCACAAGTTGATACATTTTATCTAATTGTACAGAAAACAATCAAGACGGAATAAATTATGAATTACGTAGATTTCTTCTGTCTCCCCTCTAGCTAGTTTGATATTTTGCTGGCAAAAGTTGTATAGAGATATATAGAGAGGATAGAAGAATAGCAAAAGATCCATGGAAGACCACAAAAACTAATTCTAAACCTGAATTAATAAATTTTTACCGGGTCACTAGGTCGTCGATGGCTGGTCTATACAGTCCGGAATACGCCCGCAGTTCTTTCAATCGAGTCAAAAACATAGACAGCAATCTGTAATATCACTCGACATGATGCGAACCAGACTGAATTCGAGAAATAGGATAAGTTTGGGAGCAGTTTTTGTTTTTCCCCCGAGATAATATCCCAAAGGCGGGGGCCGAGTTGCATGTCAAAGTCCAGCCTTTTACCCCTTCAACTTAAGTAAGTCGATATCCGTCCAAGGGTTGACACAGTTTCAGTTTCTGGGGAATTTTTTCCGAAACTGGAGCACTCACTAGGGGGTTATTCACCTGAGCGTCGTTCTGCCGGCGCCTATTCTTTATTTCACTCCCCTAAAGATTTGAAATAAGTGAACAATTCCGGTCTAGGGGAGAAGCCGTTAATTTGGTCTCTTCGCCATCCTCAGTAGCGTTCCTCCTCACATGGGCTATCCCGAGTGCATTAAAGTCGTTAAACTACCTAAATTGTTCTATAACAATAAAAATTATTGTAACTGACTAGCTTCCGCGTAATGTCTTAGTGGGCCCTATCGGAAGGGTCTCTTACCCTGAGTCCCTCTCCATATATATTTATATAATTATAATTCTGTTACAGTAGTAATTTTCATGAAATTTCGCTGTATAAATCAGGTAATTTATTATCGAACATGCTCGATACTTATTGTACTCTCAAACTGTTTTATACGTTGTGTCCACCAATATCAATGTCCACAGTAACTGTTCAAGCGTTGTGAGTGTTCCTTGAATAGTCTATTTTTTTTTTTTTTTATTGAGCGGACCCAGTGATTGCGTCCGTGCCGTCTATATATAGACCGGCGGGCGTTCATTCACCGGCGAGCTTTCGGACCGGTATTTTTCGGACGAGACCGAGACCAAAACCCGAAATTCGACACGAAAAGTCCCAAGCGGTAGCACGCGAGTTCGTTCGATTGCAAATTTGAATTCATTAGACTAGATGAGAGATCGTAAACTACAGCAATAAGAATTGAGTTAGGTATTTTGTTCAATAAAAAAACGTTCGATGCATGCAAAATATGTTTTTCATAGATTCGATGTTAACATTTGTACTAGTAGACAATATTGTCTATAAAGAATTAACACACATGCGCCTATGTTTCTCATATCACACACAAACACGTGAAAATTGTAATGAAAGAAAAGATTTTTTTAAATCGGATATTTATCGGTTTATGTTTATCGGATATTTTTTTTTATCATCAAATTTCCAAATATCGGCGCATCATTTTTATGATTTTTCTGATATAGTGGGAAAAATTGGTCTTCACTGATCATTTCATCATAAACCCGGTTGGGATTTACTTTCGAACACTGTACAAAATTAAAGTCTATTCAAGTTCAAACTGTTTTGGGCGAGGAATAAAAATTTGTATTTTGAAAAATAACCGGATAAGGTTTTTATCAATTAACCGGACTTAAAAAACCGTTACCGGTCTCGAAACTTCGTCCCTTCAGAGACGACTTTTTTTAATTGGCGACATTCTAATCAGCGGTTATACGGCCAATATAGAGCCCGAATTTGGACCCATATAATGTTAAATACCGGGGTTGTATGACATTTGGAGGTTTGGGGGACCTTTCCACCTCCGTGTCGCAATCCGCCTCCGCCTAATAGCTACAGCCCACCTGACATTTGCCTAAAATGTTAAACTTAGTTTAACGGGACGAAGGGACATTCTCGGATCTTAAGGGTATACATCTCGTCTTAGGGGGTATCGGTTTTATCGAGAGGTACAACTCTCGTGTAATCAGATTCTAGGTGCGAATTACCCTGGTAAATTACCAACTAACTCACTTCCTCAATGTCTTGGTCTTTTGCTAGACCTGTTTCGGCCGCTCGCCATCTTCACTAGCGGTGTTAGTCACTTTTGGCACTTTGGATGTTTTTCGGGCATCCTCACTGCACTGTCACTTGTACTGTGGACGTTGTCTGTTTGCCGTGTGTATATATACGCGTCTTCTTATTGTGTTTTTGAGCAGCCGAAACCGGTCTATCAAAAGACCAAACCAGCGAGAGGGGAAACAGGAATCTACGGTATTCCAACAGGCCAAAACAGGTATTCTAAACAAGCCATTTATTTATGGCGATATGCTGAAATATGATATGTAACAGTATAACTGTAGGGATATAGTCAGCGTGAAATGAAGTAGGTCTTAATAAGTGGTTAAGGTTAATGGTTCGATTCCGGCAATGTTGATACACATGGATGTCAAGGAGGTGAGTGAGCGCATCTGTTTGCGGGCCACATCACATACAACAAGCTCGGTTTGCGACACCAAGTCTCCCCTTGGGGAATTTTCAAATATTTATGCCGCGACATGAGTCTTTCTTTTTTTCCCCCTCCTTCTTCCCCCTGTCCCTTTATTCCGTGAAAAATTCCACCCGCCGACTGCGTGCGGGGTGGAGCTTCCCCAGTAAATCATGTGTCGGAAGGCTACACGCCCCCAAAAAACAGAAATGAGGAAAAAAACGCCCGAGGAAAACGCCTAATAAATAATAAAAAACAGAGCAATCCACTCACCGGCCTACTGAAGACGGCCGAAACCGGAACGGGAAAAACGTCGAATTTAGAGCGAATTGGATTTGGGGTCAAAAAGTCGATCGCCAGACAATATTGAGAGCGAAACTTTCACAACCGGAACAGAGAATGAATCGAATAATAAAAATTTAAATTATTAGTTCAATCGTCCAAACCCTACTATCCTCCGACGTTCCAAACGTTCCCTACAGAAAAGGAAGTGGTCACGTGACCTAAATGTTTAAACATTTTTTTAAATAAATAAATGTAATAAAAATAAAAAAATGGAGAAAACCGGTGGGTTTCTCCTCCATTTCTGTCTATTCGTTGTTAGTGTTTGAACACCGAATGTTGCTCATTGTATTTGTTCACAGTTGTAGCGATAAAAGAGCGAAAACATTTAGTTCGTACGCGGGTAATAATTTAAATCTCTTGTCGAGGATTCTAAATGGGCAGTTCCAGCTGGGAATACGGAATACAATTAAAATACCGTAATATGTAGTAATATTGTAAAGAGACGAAAGCCAGGGTAAAAGTTAAGTAATAGTTCTACAGATTGGTTACTGCACAGAGGTAAGAGATCACCTTAGTGACGAAACCGGTCTAGCAAAAGGCCGGGGCGATAGGAGACCGAAGAGGGAAAAAATGGTAATTAGAAACTTATTATAGGTCGGCAGGGGTTGAACCCCGTTTTCCTGTACTCGGAAACCACCACCGAGTGGGTTTTTTCAATTCAAATTGTTGCCGCGAATCTCATTTATTACGAAATATTTTTCTTCTCTAATTTTATATTAATAAAAAATTCCCGATTCGGCTCTCGGAAATTGTAAAATGGCGAGCGCATTTTACGGCGAAATTTTATTTGAACGTCGAGCTTTCCGCGTTTGTTCGGAATAAAATTAGTGGAATAATGCTGCCCTCGGGCCGCCACGAGACCGACCTAATTCAGTTCAACCACATTCTTCGACGATATTTTCCGTCTGCAATCGGAGTTTTTAAAATGTAAGAAAAAAAAACTCGTTAAAACGAGTAGTCGGAGTGAGGAGGCTAAACGGGACCAGAAAAATAAACGTTCCAGTTATTCTATTATTAACCGGCGAGGGGTTGTTAGAGACTCATTCGGCTTTAGGACGGTTGCGGCCCCGAGCCTAATGTCTCGTGAAACGTTCTCGGGCACAGATAGACGCACTATATTATTATTATTGTTATTGTTTGCGGCCGTACATAATTAATTTTTTTTTTACGGCAGGTAATTCACTCTGCGCCGTACTTATTGCAGTACTTATCCTTCGGTACCGGAGCGTAAAATCACCATGCCCGAATACAAACTACGATGAAATAGTGTGATAATAAAAAAAAATTCTAATTAAAGAAAGTCTACAATGATCGAATTGACGAGGTATGCTCGAGCCTTTTTCAATAATGGGCCACCTTTTTTTGGGCAGCACTTTACACGTCCATTCGGCTCCATTATTTTGCCCAATTGAATTACTTTTCAATCAATAGCAAATGTAAAGGTACGTTTTTCCGGGGGGGGGGTTTCAACTGGCCAGTATATATCATTGAAAATGGCCAATATATCGAATAACCCGATTTTTTTTCGGCATTTCAGTCAAATAAATAAAAGTTCAAATATCTAGTTTCGATTTCGTTAAGTTTTACGAACGCGGCCGTATATATGTATCTTGAGCTCAGTATTTTTTTGAGACGAAACTTTAGTGCGCAAAGCTTGACAATTTAATTCCCGGAATTGCCAAATTTTCAGGTATATATTCATGTCTGACCATATCTAATGTTGAAACAATTGTGACTTCAAACATTTAATTCAGACGCGTTATAGCGCTGTATAAAATTGTCCGATATAATAACAACAATAAACGGTTGTCTAGGCAGAGTTTTCGCTGCCCCGCGGGCAGCTTTCAATTACCAACTGATACACTGCCAACAATGCATCCGTGTGTAGGTGGCAGTTAGACCAAGATTTGCAACATTGTTAACACGATGCTCTAAGTGCAGTGGTCCCGGAATTTTGAGAAACTAGAAAATAAATTTTGAGAAATCGGAACCCAATTTCCAATTGTCTGAGCCGTATATTTCTGCTCGAAGGAGACTCCTAGACGCAGGTAGTTTCCTCCCTGAAGTGGAGGAGATGGGCGGCCAATTGAGAACGCCTATTCGGTCACACTCCAATTAACCATTTGCTCTAATTAGAACAATTAGAGCGACTTTCGGTCCGAAGTTATAAGGCGGTGGAAAAGTGCGTCGTGAGCTTTTATAATGATGAGAGGCAACGAGCCGTGAAACAATTAAACTTGATCCGAAGTGCGAAGTTCAAAAATCAGCAATTTAAAAAGGTGCACCCAGACCAGAACTTGATTTGTCACCGAGTTCCGGTAAGAACCCTAAATGTTGTGGACGACCCCCGGCAGTTCCTGTATTGTTCCCGTCTTCGGGAAACCACCCGGGTGGACTCCATTGGAACGGTTTTTTGCCTCTGAGGTCCTCTCGGGGACCGTTGTCCGCTTTTACGGCTTTTCTGACACCGATTAGAAAATAACCGGTAAGAGTTACGAAAGTATATATAGGATTCAAAGTTTATAATTTGGGAAAAAATTTCGGGGGGAAGTGGACAACACCCCAGAGGGCCCCGAAAGGTTGGAGCCCACTCACTGGAAGTTTCCAAATACGGAAAAACGTCCGAGACAATTTCCTTTGGCAGACAAGTTTATTGGTGATATTCCCGAGTAAATATTTTCCCCGGGAGATGTACTACTACGCACGGTGTAAAACGGGAGATGAGAGCTAGCCGGGTTTTATCCGATTTGCATATCAAAGCATGGCTTGAGGTGCACTCCCGGCCAATTCGATTAGGAGGGCCTACGTATTTCCCGCACCTACTTTCGGAAAACTTAGTTATTACCAAATTTCAAGTTTCTCCTTACTGTCGTCATCCGTATGTACAGATACCGGCCGAATGTTTCTATTTTATATTACACCAGATAATTCAGAAATAAACTGTAACTGCATCCTAACTATACCGTAGATTTCGTGTGTTCGGTCTTTCGCTAGACCGGTTTCGGCTGCTCGCCATCTTCAGTAGCGTTATATTGCTTATTGCGTTGTTCGCTTTCCCAACGTAAAAGCGGCGTAAAGCCGAGCGTTTGATGAAGACAGAATATTGTTGTGTTTCCTCCGTGAACAATGGATTTGATTGCGCGATAGATGGAAGTGCAAGGTTACGCCAGATATCTCCCATTCATGTGCTTGTTTCGAGAGGAAGAGGACGAGCGATTAGAAGTATATCAAATGAAAAAATAACTAAAAAAAAGTAATCAATGTCGCTTGTTCTATACCAAAGCTGCGGCGTTGGAAAAAGTTGAAAACGAAAAAAATATGGTAGATTTCGTGTGTTTCTGTCCCCTCTCGTCGGTTTGGTCTTTCGCTAGACCGGTTTCGGCTGCTCACCATCTTCAGTAGCGGTGTTAGTCATTTTGGATTTTTTTACCCCGTTCGGGTCAGTTAGGGTTCTAGAATTCAAACGAGGTATTCTCAAGCGTATATTTCCTATCGGCTATAAAAAGGTATTGCGTCCATAAATAAAATAATGAACCCGACGATTCAAAATGTTTGCCATATAACTGTTGTCCGTCCGATATTCTCCCGGATGTTTATTCAACTGCTTCCACGATATTTCGCAATTGTTACCAATTCCGGTGTCCCAAGTTAATTTAAACTTAAATTGAAACCGTTCCTATTACAGCCTCGGTAATTTGCCGAATAATATTACCGTGAAGTAAACGTTAAATTAACGCTTTTCTGGCTATCTGCGAAAGTTTTGCTCTCAAATGCTGTCTGGCTGACTGTTCTTTAAAAATCTTTAAATATATATATATATATATATATATATATATATATATTAGGCCCGACAGAAATTCCGTTATCGACTACTCGTGCCTAAGAGCTGGGTTTGGGTGAACGAACCACGAACTTCAGCATGGCAACTATCGCCAATTAAGTGAAACATCTGTTTTATATTCAAATGCTCTTCGAGCGCCCCCCGCCTATTATTGATATAAAGTAGTTGAAGTGGCCCAGATAAGGCCCCCCACCACACCTTAAGCACGAATCTATTAAGCCGACCCCGACTCCGACTCCAACGTTCTCTTATATAATATCCAAATTGAAAATCTAAACTGTTTTTCCAGTCAGAAAACCCCCTTCAACACAGGTGGGTGGGGGGGGGGAACCGTGTTTTAAAAAGGGGAAATCGCCCATCAAGCTACCGCTAGTGAAATAGCCATTCATTTGCCGTAGATTTCGTGTGTTTCTGTCTCCTCTCGCCGGTTCGGTATTTCGCTAGACCGGTTTCGGCTGCTCGCCATCTTCAGTAGCGGTGTTAGTCACTTTGGACGTTTTTTGCACTGTCACTTGTACTGCGGTGGTTGTCCGTTTGTCGTGTGTATGTATATATATGCGTCTTGTTATTGTGTTTTTGACCGGCCGAAACCGGTCTAGCAAAAGACCAAACCAGCGATCCCTCGCAGACCAGAAAACGGGTATTCTGAACAAGCCATTAATTTATCGCGATATGCTGAAATATGATATATAACAATATAACTATACTGTAGTCAGTGTGAAATGAAAATCATTTCACTGATTTTATTGTTATAAACGTTAGTTTCGCTCGGTCAAATCGCAATAATAAGAAAAAAGGGGGGAAAACGACTTCAATTATATCATGAAATTATGCTGACTTAATTCCATTCATTTCGTACGAAAAAACCGACTGTTTTGATTCCGTTCGTTACTATTTATATTCAAATTCTATTTTAGAATATTTAAAATTAATGTATTCACGCAGAGCACGCATCCCTGCATAATGTATTTTTATTTTTAGTCCTGAAGAAAAAAAAGAAAAAGAAACCCTATTGTCCCTCGAAGTTAGGCGAGCGGGCTTAACGCTAATGAAAAAAAACAACCCCATCGCCGACAAAGGAAAGGAAAAAAGGGCGGAGTCCCATTCAGGAGACCCGGGAAAAAGGGTGTGAAAAATATATTGCCTCACCCTTTTTCCTTCGAGACTCCTCCTCTGGTAGAGGAATCAAAGGTCGATGGGCTCGCGCAATTAGTCTAATGCTACTGGGGATGATTCGAATTATGAGTTATTCGCCAGCTGGGATGACACAATTTACCTGTGTGACCGTCCGCCATGTTCCGGGTGTATCTAACTTAATCCAAAATTCTCTTTTCCAGGTGAGTTGGCTTTAAGAAAGAGTTTCTAAGCGTTCGGTTTATAAGTCCCCGAGGGGTAAGTACCGCTTACCGTTTATTGTTCGCGTGACTTAATCAGCATGACAGTCGCATTTTATAAACGGCCAGTAAATAACTGCGACATCGACTAAGTAATGGCCGAATTAAACTTCCCCCAGTAGTAATTGTCAAAACGAAACCATTTTAACAATCAAGTACTACATAACGCGATTAGTAATGGAAAGAGGAAGACTAATGAGATCGTATACTAGGAAAATACTTTACCAATTAAATAAAATAATATATAAATATTGAATGACCGGTAGGAGGGATATGTACAACTGTTATGTATTAGTAAATATTCAGTGCAAACAAGATGCTGCAAAGGTAACCAACATGTTTAATGTTTTGTTCTGTACCTCCATTCGGGCAACCAGCTCTTCTTTGGACATGTTCCCTGTACAACTTCAGGGGTTAGACTGAAGTTCTAATCAGCTGCGGGTCCCTTTTATAGGGACGGAGGCTGTCGCTCGCGCTACGATTGGCCTACGGACCGGCTAATCAAAAAACAGGATTTTTCAACAGCTTTCGATTGGTCTACGGGCCGGCCAATCAAAAAGCAGGATTTCCCATCACCTTTCGATTGGTCTATGGACCGGCCAATCAAAAAGCAGGATTTTCTAACAGCTTTCGATTGGTCTACGGACCGGCCAATCAAAAAGCAGGATTTTTCAACAGCTTTTGATTGGTCTACGGACCGGCCAATCAAAAAGCAGGATTTTCCAGCAACTTTCGAATGGTCTGCGGACCGGCCAATCAAAAAGCAGGTTTTTCCAACAGCTTTCGACTGGTCTACGGACCGGCCAATCAAAAGCAGGATTTTCCAAAAGCTTTCGATTGGTCTACGGACCGGCCAATAACCGCTAAGCTCAATTAACACTATTAATTGGGTATTAAAATTATTTCGGGTCTCAATGGCGGAAATCTTGGTCCTCAGTAACATTCTAACCAAGATGGCGACCTGCCGCGACACATGGCCACAAGCACCAAAAGATATCGTACATATTGTAAAAATATCCTAAAAAGCGATAAATAACAGACTGGAGTGGTACATTTATAAATATAGACTTTTAAAGAATACTGTAAAAATACGAACATATAAAAAGTAATTTTAACAGAATACCTTCTACTGATACCAAGCGGGCCACAGAACAGGAAGTTTTTTAGAGTTTCCCTAAAATATGATTATTCCTCCTCAAAATCCAGAGGCGATATGTGTTCTTTTGTTAGATTGTTTATTCCAATTATTGTTTTTAATTCGTACAAACCGGTTATAAATTGGTTTCCGCTTCTCGCCATCACTATGTTTGTAATATATACTGAGATGATTTTAGATAATTGTTGTTGTGGACCCCGACATGTTTGCCACTTTCTAAACTCAGTTGCTTGTTCGAAACTCATTTCGGCTTCCCCCATCGGCAGTAACGTCTCGTCATTGTCACTGTAGGTAGTAACAGCAATATTCTTAACATTTTTCGCAATAGTGGTGTAAATGTCCTCTAGAGGACGACAATGCTTCAATAAAGAGGGAAAATTTCAAGGGAAATTTCGGTAAAGGTTAATCGCTGCTCGAATAGATTTATAACAGTTCCTGTTTGCTAATAGTTGGTGGCGGTTATTTTGTAGAGCCGGCAAAGTTAATTACTCCAGTTGTAATTAAGGGGCCCTTTTCAGAGCTTGAAACCAATTTCAGAAGAATTTTTCAAATTTCATTCCGCGGTTCATTTTCCATCCGCCTCACCCGTTCGGTAAACCGACCGTCGGTGGAAACAAATTCAACCCTCTTCCCCGTCCGCACCCTCCTAGTGCGGGGTATGCGGTTTGTCCGAACTAATTATGCCGGCAATACGTTTCGAGAGTTGTTGTCGGAAAGTTCGGCCGGCTGCGCGATTGCGAAAATCTTCGACAAATCGATTTCGTTTCCGTCGCAATTACGCACAGTTTACATTTGGACCGATTACGCTGGTGTTAACTGCACCGCAGTTTACACGCTGGACGATAAAAAAACAATCCCTCAGAACTTATAAAATTGTGGAAATGTAAAAACAGTCCGCTGAATTGATTGGACAAATGTTAAACGGATGTTCTGTCTTGAATTAGACCGGTATCTGCATCTCACCATCGTCTATAGTATTGAGGCATGTTAAACTATTGAGGTTAACCCCTACTTAAGTATCAAGTATTTTCGCTTACGTACTAGGGTTTTAGCGTAGTTTTCGCGTGTTTCTGTCTCCTCTCGCCGGTTTGGTCTTTTGTTAGACCGGTTTCGGCCGCTCGCCATCTTCAGTAGCGCTGTGTTAGTCACTTTTGGCACTTTGGATGTTTTTCGGGCATCCTCACTGCACTGTCAATGTCACTTGAACTGTGACAACAAGACGAACAAAATCCCCCAAAAACACAGTAACAAGACACGTATATATTGAATCGTCATCAAAACTGTATATACCAGAGTTATATGACAGTACAAGTGACAGTCACTTGGGATGTTTTTTGGGCATCCTCACTGCACTGTCGCCATCGAGAGGCGACAGAAACACACGAAATCTACGGTATTCCAACCCCTCGCAGACCACAAAACCGGTGTGCTAAGCTACTAAGGTTTAAGTTTAAGTACTTAAGTTTTAATTTTTTATTGCAAAATATCGTGTACAAAAATAAATTCATTGCAACTACAACTTCTATTGGTTGTTGATTGTGAAATGAAAAATCGGAAGTTAACGTTTTCGCGAACGTTTTGTACTAACTTATAATAACTTCGCGGGGAGTCAATTCGCCCAAGATTCAATTTTCGTTTCCTCCCCAAAAAAAAGGGATGACAGGGCATCAATACGGTAGGAATAAACCTTTCAATGCAAATATTTAGTTTGTAAATCGGTCTGCGGAAAGGAACATATGAATGTATTTATTTCGGGAACCCGGCAAGGTCCGTTTTTCTACGAAGTGTATTTTTAACGGTGAAAAATCCCCCACTTAGAACAGGTTCGGCAGATGGAGCGAAATCGGGGAAAATACAGTATTGTTCTGGTTCCCTTTTTCCAAAAATACTGACACAGTTCCATCACCGCCTGATCCGACTTTATGTCTTCGCGTAGACCGTATTTTGTTGGGCGCTTCCCACGTGCTTAGAGTTCCCTACAAGTCGAAATAATCGTCTAAAAGGCGAAAAGGCGGAGACCGAAATATATTTTTCTTTTTAAAACAATTTCAAAATTTCGTGACGGAAACAAAAGTCAGTAATATTTTGTACGCAATTATAGAGTCAATATAAAAATGTATACTCTCGTAGGTACATTGTCAAGCATATAACATTGAGCACAGTGTTAACACTACACATATCTATATTTGATAAATACCATATTCACCCGGCTAATACTAATGAATGACCTCAAAGACAATCCGTGAAACACAATATATGTATATGGGAATGCCCCAGAAGCATCCCATGTGACTCGCACTGCTACTGAAGATGGCGAGCAGCCGAAACCGGTCTACCGAACTGGGGAGTGGAGACGCGAAAGAAGGCTAAATCTACGAAATTAAAAGAAACAACTAATGAATGATAACGATGAATCGTTTTGCGGGAGAAAAGTTACGCGATCTTTTCAGGAAGTTTCGAATTTCAATTTTCCTGATATCGTTGATCGGAGGCGCGAAATATCTCCGTGTGTGAACGATTTTCGCCTTAAGTCTGGAAAAACATGTTTCGACGAAACCAACAACAGAGGATAACACAGTCGAGAGGAAGGTGGGAGGAGGTAAGCGCGAAACGCGTGTTGGTTGTCTAACTGATTTACTGCAAACACGGTGACGTACAGCGTCGGTAATATTTTTTCAGCGGGCCCACAGCCGTTATGACAACCACGACGGGCTTAAATCAATTTTCGAGATTTGAAACAGCTGAAGACCAGGTCTCGAACCCGGGCGCCGTTGGGCATTCTAGACCGGTACGATTTCAGCCCAACAAAATACAACCCAAAAGACGTGTGCTTTATTATCAAAAATGCAACAGAACAAAATTTTTTGAACTGCTTTCCTCTTTCGATCGCTCTTCGAGACCGATTCCGGCCGTACAAATTCAGACCTACTCTGGAATCGAACCGAGGAAAACGCGAGGTGGTAATTGTAAATTTGTAGAAAGCTACAACGGACCGATTGCAGTATAACGAAATGCCGATACTGGGGAACATTAAGAATATATTTTATTAATGTATAAATACATTTTCACTTCATGCTTCAAAGTGGAATTTTTTTTATTCGATTTTAATCCCTCTTCGACTGATTAAACGAGAATAACTTCAGAGATATGCATATGTCTCTTACACGCTGTTAATTCACAATATAAAATAGACCCGAAAGATTCATAATAATTTCAACATAATTACCTTTTCAGTTCAGAAAATATTGCGCCCGCATTGTGATTACACTCTCTCTCTCTCTCTCCTCTCTCTCTCCCTCCCTCCCTCCCTCCCTCCCTCCCTCCCTCTCTCTCTCTCTCTCTCTCTCTCGTCCATTTCAATCAATTTTCAATCTAAAAACCGGCTGAAAGTCGCGTTTGATGTTCGATTAATCGCAACTGCGCGCTGCGTTCCTGTTAACGCTTCGTTTAATAAATAGCGCGTCGTTTAAACACGGAAAATCCGAGTTACAATAGGCCGGGGCCGTTTTAATTTTATATATAAAATTATTTTTTAATTATATAAACCCACGTACAGTCGATGGCGAGGAACATAGTCTCTAGCCCAAGATACAATCGTACGAAAAACAAGTTGATTTTTTTTTTCATTTTCAGGATAAGTGTAAAATTTGAACGGGCCACTTGAAAGTGGACACCACGCTTCTTTGAGTGCCTGCCCGTTATAATTATCATAAAAGAATACAACTTTTTAATTAAAATTTTTAATTATCTGGCGGATATTAAGTGTAGGGTGTATTTGTGTGCGACTGGAGGGAAAAATTCAGGGTGGAAACGCCGGTTAAGCTATCCCGACTTTGTCAACACGATATCAATTTCTATTCTAGTCTTATATCCAGTGCGCAATACAACGCATATTAAAAGAGATACAATAAAGCGAATATGTGAAACATGTACATGTTTGTACTGCCGTTTTACGAGATATCTGAAAATTTCGGATGGAACAAGCGAAATTTGTATAGAAGACTTAAAATTTGAGAGGTCTTCTCTCTAAAAAATTCCATACTGAATTTGGAACTATTATCCATATCACCCGATTCCCATACGTTTTTCGGCCGTCTAAAACGTATTATTGCGGCCACCTTTCAACAGTAAACCCCCACAGTCGTCTTCCTCGGGTCACATTCGTAGACAGACAGTTCGACTGCGGTCCCTGGCTCGACGGAGGAAGGTTCCGATTAGGTCGGCTGTTCACTTAGTTTCCTCGCCAACACTTTCCTCATATATGAAGCTAGAAATAGCTCCGTTATCGCAAAGTGCCGATACACACACATTCGACGCGGCGTGTACATATTGAGAACTGAGAATCGGGTACGCGAGCCCGAGCGCGATAACCCGGATGCCGCTAAGTCGGCAGTAAACTAGAAATACTTTACACTCTTCTACAACTTCACGACTTTTCAAAGCTAAGTAGACACTTGTGACATTTAAGACAGGCGGGACCATCCTGCTTAACGCGTTTCTAAATTCAAGTGTACATAATAACTTTTACCCTGGAAAAAACATCCACTCTGCTTGTGTGCAATCCTGAGGGTGAGAAAACCCATTGCTTATTTCAATATTTAGGGTTGTAATACTCTAGAAGAAAGGACGAAGAAAATCCTTCTCGCACTTACGTTGCAGAAATATTTCGAGGTACAGTCTAATTAAATACGTAAATGTAATAAGGCCTGTGGGCCGGAATGCGTGTAAAAATCTACGCTAATTATATTAATAGAAAAATTAAGTTTTTGTAATTTTCCGTTTAGATTTAAACGGTACAAAGTAGAGATTCGCAGGACGGGGTTTTGTTTTACCCCAAATGATCCATTTTCTCGGAAAAAATAGTTTAGGGTTTACCGTCGCCCTCAATAGACAACGCGAACTTCTAAGAGAGGCGGGAAACGAGGAAAAGTTTCCCTAATTCGCTGAGAATAAGCCAGCGATGAGGAAGAGAAAATTAGTTCAAAATTTAATATTAAAGACCAAAAAAATTCGCAAATGTTTCCCAGAAAAGTTAATTAATGGATAGGACTAATCCTCCATTCGTAATGAGTTGAGCCGCTATTTCAGAATACAAAAGAGGCGGACTACGTATAATTATGAACATACGTTGTAGGTGAATAAAACATACATCAGTCTTCACGTAATAATGATTGGTGTGAATTGAGAAACGTTGAATGTAATCGTTTCGTAGGTTCGTGTCGACGTCCGTTTTCAAAGCGATGCGTCCAATCGCTACTCTGCTGGACCGGAGCCAGAAACAATTCTTTTATTCATCGCCGATTCACCGGCCCGAGCGATGAATGATTCACCCGTCTAATTTTCACCGCCCTCCCCAGAAACCAGGGCCAATACAATAACAACTCGGTTTCACGGGTGATTCACGGAATTTTCTTATTGTAAGAACTCCAGAGGGGGGGAAGGGGACGACCTTACCGAATTTCGGCACCGGGTATTTTTATATTCGGCGTTGGCAAAACCGAAAATACAGGCTGATTTTTTTTCCAATCTCCCACCGTCGGTAGACAAAACATAGGGCACTTTGACGCTGGTTCCGAATTTTAAGGTCAACGAACCAGTCTACAGTCAGTACTGAGAGCAAAGTTTTTACAAACGCCAACCAGGTTAATTTAATGAACTAAAAATACAGTCTATATAAGAAAAAAGGGTCTTGGAAAAGTCGCCTTTTTAAAATAAAAGTCACTACCCGCTTTACGATATGTCGCAGAAGTATAACACTGGTAAGAGCGCCAGATTTGGTGGGAAAAATATCGGTTGGAGCAGGGTTTGACCCCCGAAACTCGGAAACCATCCGAGTGGACACGATCGGAAGGGTTTTTTCCCCTTTAAGAGTTCCGAAGCGTCGGAAGCGAGCAGCGCCCGAGAGGGCACAGAAAGAGAGGACCGGATTAGAGCCTAAAAAGGGGTTTAAAATGTGGGTCAAAAAGCGGTTTTACGCCCCTAAATGAGGGCAAAAACATAGGTTTTCAACGCGAAATCAGGGCCAAATAGCGGTTTTTCATCGCTAAATGCGGACTAATAAATGGTTTTTCACTGTTAAATGAGGGCTAAAGAACGTTTTTTCACCATTAGATATAGTCCAAAATGCTGTATTTCAGCGTACAATAAGTGCTGAAAAAACGGTCTCTTCTATTCTACTAGTAAATCAGTTCATCACTAACTGAGGGCTAAAAAGGGGTTTACTACGACTAAATGGGCGCTAAAAAGCGGTTTTTGAGAGTAAATTGAGGCCCATACAGGGTGTTTCAGCCGCTAAGATGCCATAAAACAGCGGTTTCCCAGCCTAAAATCAGGGATAATAAATTGTTTATTACGGTTAAACTAGGGCTGAAAAAGCGCCCACCGTGATAAATTGATTTATTACAATTCAGTTGAGACAACATAATTCCCGGAATGGGGAAAGTCCTTTATTTGAGTTATCAATCATTTCACACCCTGTACAGCTCGTCGCATTGAGTCCGTTCAATGCTCAATTATGAAACCTGAATGAAAAATATCATTTCTGAGTCGGAATAAAACAAAATCCATCTGTTTTTGACGCCATTGAGTGAAATTTAAATTTATATATTCCAAATACTGAAGTGGGTCGTCCATCACAGGAATAAAAACATTCCCGGTCCGGCTTCTGGTATTTATTTTCGGAAGCCCAATTCCGTCGGGCAGAAAATAGCTTACGACCGCTTATACGTATGTATAAACAGCGGTGTTCGAGAACAGACGATGATTTCATTAATTTAAATTCGGATAAAACATTCATGTGGGGAGGGGGGAGGAAGTCGTAACATTTTGTTGTTGGGAGCCACTTGTGTCTTGTTATAGACCGCTCTCGTCAGCGTCTAATGGATACTGTCTCGGTTTTTACTTAAAAAGGAAAGCTGAAAGCTTCATCGGGCTGTCTCATGAAATTCAAATATCAGATGAAACAGCCGGTATATTGAATATCACGCTTTGACATTTAATACCGGTGCCAAGTTTGAGAATCTCATTAAAAAACAATCGATTTTTCGCGTCCCCATTATTCCACAATTAAATCATTGTAATAAATAATAACAACCGCAGGTTTGTGTTTCTGTCTCCCCTCACTGGTTTGGCTAGACCGGTTTCGGCCGCTCGCCATCTTCAGTAGCGGTGTTAGAGTCACTATTGGCACTTTGGATGTTTTTCGGGCATCCTCACTGCACTGAGGGGGACGAAATCCCCCAAAAACACAGTAACAAGACACGCATATATTGAATCGTCATCAAAACTGTATATGCCAGAGTTATATGACGGTACAAGTGACAGTGACAGTGCAGTGAGGATGCCCGAAAAATATCCAAAGTGCCAATAGTGACTGACACCGCTACTGAAGATGGCGAGCGGCCGAAACCGGTCTAGCGAAAGGCCAAACCGGCGAGAGGAGACAGAAACACAAATCTGCGGTATTCCAACCCCTCGCAGACCACAAAACAGGTATGTTAAACTAATAATAACAAAGTTTATTGTTAAACGTAGTGAATTGCGCCCAGTATTCTTTAAAATTACGGTTACTTGATCTACAATAAATATTTTAATGTTGTAGTGCATACATTTTTTTGGGGTCACACACACAATTAAATAATGCTATTGCATATATTTTTAGAGGTGAATAGTTTGCGATGAAAAAAGACTGACAAAATATTTTTTATATTTCCAATCAGCCATAGTATTCATGTCTATAAATATTTGCTCTAGGCAAAAATAGAGAGACGAATGGTTCTATTTCTCACAACGTTTTGTTTCGGCAGCTTTTAATACGCTTTCAGCGTCCATTCTTTTGCCAGTGTTCGATTGCGGTCTTTACATTCGAGTCCGATTACAGAGCCGAGGGGTTTTTTTCTCGTGTAAAACTGAAGGATTTCGTTCTTGTTTTTTTATGTAAACCCGAATGAACCAAAAAAATATCCAAAAAAGCCCATCATGGGATTATTTCCCCGTAATACGAAAAATGTTCACTTATTGTTACAACTGTAAAAAAAAATACAACGAGCAACATTCGATGTTCAAACATTGACAACGAATAGACGGAAATAGAGGAGAAATCCACTGTTTCTTTTAATTATGTTTTAATTTTTGTTTTTAAATATTTAGTTCACGTGGCCACTTCCTTTTCAGGTGTCTGTAGGGAACATATGCAGGATAGTGGGATTTGGACGATTGGATTAGAACGAAAACAAATTTACATTAAACATATTTTCCCGTAGCCTAATTTCATTATTTCATAGTTGCACTGAAGAGTTCAGTAAGAGACTTTCATCACTTTCGCTTACACGGCCCTCGAACTCCCTCGCCGGCGACGAAAGTGAGAAAATGTTTTGACGCGGGCCATTTAAATTTTACACGGGATATTTTAATAAGAAAACGGCGTTCTTTCGCCCGACCGTTTCAAATTTGACGTCAAATGGACGACGCCCGATTTAAGAATCGGCCCACGCGTTTCGGTATTTCCCAACATCCTGGAAAAATGCCAACCTCTTTATTTTTCCTAACTAACAAATTTCGCGGAATTATCTCATCGTTATAAATTGTCAATCTCAAACAAACTCAAAATATCAGAATAATCGCGGTCTTTCGCCAGACCGGTTTCGGCCGCCATCTCCAGCAACAGCGTGAGTCCAGTCTTTGCTCTAGCGAAAGACCAAACCGGACTGAAGAACGCGAAATCCACGCTATTCCACAAAACATGTATTAAAAACTGTTAAAACAATCGTCGAATGAAAACCTAAAACTCTATCTCAAAGCCTAAATGAGGTCTACATTTCTAAGAGATACCAAATTTGGTCAAATTCAAAGAAAAAAATAGAAAAATTTGCTACTCTTATTTCTTCAAACCAGGAATCTAAAATCGATTCTGAGAATACTCAACATAACAGTTTTGTGCTACTTTAAATGTGCTACTGAATTTTAGTTAGTCGGACCTACCTGTATTTTTACTTCATTATTTTAACCAGTTCGCTACCAGGGTCTTCTGGAGAAAACATCCACCGTAGCCCAAGATTTTTTCGCGATTATACGAAATCAATTGGAATAGATTTTACGTGTGTGTATTTAGAACAGTCTAAAAAAGTAAAATAAGTATTCTTTTAAACTGACACAAATATGTGACGCCGGGCTATAGATAAAAACTAAACGCTGTAGCCCACGTGTCACATATATATGTCGCATTAAATTAGAAGAAATTGATCATAAGACAAAAAAATATAAATACAATTTATCGATACGAAATTCATTTTATTTTACGAAAATTCGTCATTTTGTCGAGAGATATGTTTCTGTTAAAAAATATTAAATGTAATAATAATTTTTATAGCTCGCTTATATCTAGCTACTTGCGTAACAATTTTAATAATTTTGCTTCGCAAAATCTTTTCCTTTTTAAATTTAACTTATCGCCCGTTAATTTCACTAACACTGCTAAAACGACCTATTCAACTGTTATAAAAGACTCTAAATAATCTAACGCGACAGCAGACCGAGTACAGACTTCATACATCTTACATTTTTAGAACTTAACAATTTTGTTCAATACTCAACATGTTCAAACATGCCTTTGTAAATTGTGCAAAAATATCTGCGACGTTGGGCTGTGGTAAAAAAAGCTGTGTCACATATATGTGACGGTTGGTAGCGAACGAGTTAAGCTATTATGTTTTACGGCTCCCACGATATTTTCAATGGAATCTTATTATTGTTATGTTTCCGATTATATTTTGTTACCACCTGTTCGGCTATCAGAAAAATTTTGTTAGTTCGGAAAGGATCAGTCAGTATGCCAGTCAGAACAGACAATGGTACCAACAAAAAACTGCACTCTTTTTATTACCGGTTTCATATAAACCTATGTAACAACCCTAGAGCGCGTAGAAAGGGGGCAGAAAATTGTAAATGACGAGAGGAAAAGAAAGGTAAAGTAACGCAAAATTAAAATTGCACGTACTTGCCCATCAGGGGAAGTATTATTCGACACAATAAGCGCTTAGTAACGCAGTGAAATGGTGTTTACGAAACCTTCGGGGATGAACTCATTTCTAAATAGAGCTAGACTCTGTACCCATGACCTTGGACCTCTGCTATAATTGCGTTTAAGCTAATAAAGCACAAGAGAAGTTTCCTTGTACAATAATGGGCTAGGCATTACCTGTCATCAGTGTTAAACTCTTATGTTTTCAATTCATCGAATAATTGAGATGTACGGAGAAAATTACCAAATGGAATTTTGGGTTTTTTTCGAACCCTTTCATTGACTATTGAAAAGGAGTTTAATCATAGAAGGGGACGACATTATTTGCAGGACTTTTCAGGATACTAATTTCTTGTACGTAGATTCGTAATGGAGTTATTCTGTTTGTTCGTAAAGTCGTCAGTGGTGCCGGAAGTGATTGGTTTTTTCGCCGGATTTCGGAGGCGACGTTTAAGCGATCGTTGACAGGCAAAAGTTGGGCAAAAGTTTCGGAAGGAGCTGAACTTTTTCTTTCGGGGCAATCAAAGTTTGGCCCACTGTCCAGTACCGGACTGCTGTAAGAGGAACGATGATTCAACTTTTTTCGAAGGCCGATTGAAAACTTTTCGATCCCCCCAAAAGCAGAGTAGACGGTCGTTTACGAGACGAATTAAATAAATGTAATGCTACTGTGTCCAAGATTTGAAACCGTATAATTGGCCCGGAAAAAAAATGTACGCGTATTCCAATAGTAGAACTGCTTATTTCACTAATATCTCTTAAGTATACTTTTCTGTCACTGTAGTGTTACTGACAGTGCGGACGAACTTTTGCGCTATTTTTATATTTCATTATATCGTGTATAAGTGGCGTTTAAGCGCCAGCAAGAGCCAGCTTGGCGTGCTGAATCAAAACTCTCCCCCGGGGCCAAAGTCTCCGAAGTCTCAATTCCACTCGAGAGTCGAGAAACTAAGACTAAGTGTATTTAAGGTTGACAAAATGAGGCAGGAATAAGATATACTTTGGTCGTCAAACGGGTAGAGTATCCCTAAGGAAGATTAGCGGGGAATAATCCTCCAGGATGATGAGGAATCAGTTCAGAATTTGAGGTTATAAGAACCTGACAGACAGTAATAATTTTAAAGAATCCGGGCAGTTTGTTTTCACTGAATTAAAAAAAAAATTCCCGTTACAACCATTCGGGAATATATAAAAGTTAAGAAAGGAGAAATATGGGTTTAAATACTGAATAATAACTGAGATATATACTTTGGAGCACAACCATGGACTAGCGTGTCCAATACTCAACTGTCTCCTCCGCAAATGTCCTCGTCCTATTATAAATTATAATACAATAGGGGATAGGCAGATGGCTAGATCCATCACTTTGATGACTCCCACAAATTAGCATAAAAGGTGAATTTCTAATGAACGTATCCTGTGTTCTACCGTAGGAACAGTTTGTCGGCACTTTAGCTAACTTTGTTTCTGTCACGGGCCGCAAAAACAAACAAATGTCGCCACAATAAATAGACAATTGTCAGTTCGAGTTAGTTGTGCACAGAACAGAGGTGACAGTTTACAGTATAAAGTATACGTGGGACTAAATGAGTAAAGGTAAAAGCGTGGGTTCGGCGGCAAAAGTAAATAAAAGTGGGTCATAAATAAATAAGTTCGTAGTAAATAAACGGCGGCAAGATAAAGGGACAAGAGGTGGGGAAGAGCGGATCCGACCGTTGCCAAGACGTCCAAATAAACTTTACACCGCATCCAATTTTCGTTGCCAACGTTACGCAAAAATCTATTTTCGATCGCGGAAATGCAATCTGATCTTTTTACCGAACCCGAACGACGGCGAGCGCAATTGTGCTGGTGCCGACCGAATGGGCGGACGTAGCCTTCGCGGACTTAATGAAAAAATACTTCGCGTGTTGGTTTTCAAGAAGGGACCGCGTTAAATTGCAGACGCAGAATTCTGCGGATTTCTGCGAGCCGACCTTAATTCGAGAATTCCACACAGCAGTTTTTCACTTCTTCCCCCCTTCTCCGCACTCGAAGCATTTCGAATGCTACATTGTGAAAAATATACCCCTATAATGAATTTCAAGCAATAATATAACTCTAATCGTCACTAGTATCATTGACTGGCTTCCGGTGAGTTCGCGTGATGTGCACGGATCTTTCCCGTATTCGGAAACCAGCCCGGAGTGGGCAACGTTTCCGAACTCCCGTATTAACGGGAACCAACCTCTTTTGGCGGTATCCTATACCTCTGTTGAAGTTATCGTTTTATTGTATTTCTACTGCCTCTCCGATAAACCCGGTTTACCTGGACCTAGAAGATTTGTGTCCTTTCAAATTCACAGGATTGTCGGTACATCAATTCGAGATTGAGGATCTCCCAGGGTTCAATCTACGACGAGTGGGGCCAAAATCAAGTAAGGACTTGGCTTGGTTGTTTCTTTGGGCTTTAGTAATTCCAGTAAAGTCGGGAGAGGTGTCCGGAAAATCGAGGAAAGCCGGATTCCCCCTACCCGTCATCGGAGGTTCGTCCTTTTCCTCCTTCCGTCTATTTACGGCGACAAAGGACGAATTGTCCTTGTTTAACGCCGGCGTCGTTGAACGGACCAATTATTTAATTCAAGTTTAATTGGGGTCCGCGGCCGCTCTCTGGGGCCTGGGGCCGGGATGGGGACCTGTTTCCCGAGAGCCCTTTCCAACTTTTTGCCTCCGATCTGAAATTTCCGAAACAGTAAAAAAAACAGTTTCCGGTCGGCCGAACCTGCAATTCGATTTTATTTTCACTTTCCTGTCCGTTATATACAACCGGCGAAGCAGTCGAAATAATTCTTTCGCCCGATTTCCATCCGAAATTGTCAATTTTCGTCAGCCCCAACGGGCCCCAAAGGGCCTCTCTCTAGCGGGGTCTTTGATTTTTTGCTAGGCTGGCTTCACAGTATAGGTGAATTAAGTGAGAGTCAAGTGAGGGTCAAGTGAGGGTCAAGTGAGGGTCAAGTGAGTCAAGTGAGAGTCAAGTGAGAGTCAAGTGAGAGTCAAGTGAGAGTCAAGTGAGAGTCAAGTGAGAGTCAAGTGAGAGTCAAGTGAGAGTCAAGTGAGAGTCAAGTGAGAGTCAAGTGAGAGTCAAGTGAGAGTCAAGTGAGAGTCAAGTGAGTCAAGTGAGTCAAGTGAGAGTCAAGTGAGCGTCAAGTGAGTCATGTAAGCGTCAAGTGAGAGTCAAGTGAGCGTCAAGTGAGCGTTAAGTGAATTATGTGAATTAACTGAAAACAGCCCCACAAGCGTCCAACGCATAAAGGGACTGACACCGCTACTGAAGATGGCCAGCAGCCGAAACCGGTCTAGCAAATGACCAAACATGAAATCTACGGTCTATATAATTGCAATTTTTACTCACTGTCGTTGTTATTAAATAATCGGTCATACTTGAACCGAATTTATAGAAAGTATAAATAATTCCAAGCAGCTAGTGTTTGCGATGTTATATCTATATATATCGAATTAGTAGGACAATACTCTCCACTGCTAAATCGGCCCAAGACGGGAGTTCTCTCCAGGCAACGGAGGTTTGGGCACTGGTATGATATATGTTGGGAATAAAATGATATTTGGTGTAGAATGAATTGCTCGGTCGGCAGTAGGCGGTGGTAGCCGCCGGCGATATATTCACGTATTTGACAGTTCAGCCCAGGCTGGCAAGCGCCACCATGACCACATTAGTACAGTGGGCTGCCTCCTAAGTCAACGAGACACACCAAACAGCTATTGGACGGTTAGTTGTTGCTCAGAGATAGTTCTCACCGAGAAACAGCGACAAGAAACTTATAGAATTGTTTGCTATTAATTCATATTCCTATTGACAGTCAAGAAAAAACAAAATAAATTACCAAGAATATATTCAGACTGAAGAAAACGTACGAAATAGTCAAATCTGAATTATTCGGCTGAATTTCGTAAGTATCACAACATTCACATAATCGACAGGAAATGTTCCGGCGGCTTTGTCGGAAAAAAGTTCTTCAACCCGGCGTGTGCAATATTCAGAATTCGAAGGTATTAATTTTGGTTATTATAATAAATTATTATAATAAACAATATAGTCAGGGCGGTGTGGACCTCGTAGGAAAACCTCAATCCACTGTTCAGTATTTTTTTTTAGTCCATCCTCTATTTTGGGCCAAATTTGTGCAATTTTTGCTCTCACCGCGACGGTTCTTGCACAGCCTTCTCTATTCTGTATTTGCTATTAATTCATATTCCTATTGACGGTCAAAAAAAAAACAAAATAAATTACCAAGAATATATTCAGACTGAAGAAAACGTACGAAATAGTCAAATCTGAATTATTCGGCTGAATTTCGTGAAGTATCACAATAGCAGAAAACAGTAATGTACCAACACTAAAGATAAATAATAAACTAGTTTAGAATACATGTTTTGTGGTCTGCGAGGGGTTGGAATGAATACCGTAGATTTCGTGTTTCTGTCTCCTCTAAAGACCCCAAACCAGCGACAGGAGACAGAAACACACGAAATCTAAGAAATAATAAACCTTCCCAGAATCAGGTCACGCGTTAGATTACGCAAAAATATAGCAATGAAATACATCATAAGGCCGAAAATATTCAATGTAAAATTCTATTTAAGTGAGAGTCAAGTGTGAGTCAAGTGTGAGTCAAGTGTGAGTCAAGTGTGAGTCAAGTGTGAGTCAAGTGTGAGTCAAGTGTGAGTCAAGTGTGAGTCAAGTGTGAGTCAAGTGTGAGTCAAGTGAGTGTGAGTCAAGTGTGAGTCAAGTGAGCGTCAAGTGAGAGTCAAGTGAGCGTCAAGTGAGAGTCAAGTGAGCATCAAGTGAACGCCAATTGAGCGTCAAGTCAGCGTCAAGTGAGAGTCAAATATAAAAAAATAAATAAAAGAAATGAAATCAAAGAAAAGAAAGCAGCATATAAAAGAAATAAAAACAAGTTTAATTTGTAGGCCAATGAGCAAATGAAACCAGCCCTGGTCTGATAAGAACTATAAAAGCATCCTGTTAGCACTGGTTCGAACGAATCGCCGGTGCGGAATTGTAAATTCACACGCTTTCAAAGCCGATAAACAGCATGGAAAAACACTATCTCGGTGGGACGTGCGGTTAGCGTGACCACACAACGAGCCTCAAGACTTGACTCAACATTATATTATATTTAGCTCCAGGTTCTCCAGAGTGCAATTCTATTCCGGTTGTAATTTCATACATACGCTTGATGAGTCGACAATCGCTACAATGTTTGTAGTTTAGGAAAAATCGGAAAAAGGTTTTCACAAGAGATTTCCGTTAAGTGAACACAGAACTGACGTTATGCAACTGGGACGTACCATTTTTGAAAATAGAAATTGTTCCTAGGGCTCGCAAATTGTTTTTCCTCTCTGTTTTATTGTGACAAGTGTAAAATACAATAACCGATATTCCAGTAACACTAATAATGAGTTGAGATAATAACGGAGGACAAAACTCACCGGCTTTCCCACTTTTTCCACCACCTTTTGGACGATTGGCTAAGGACAATGGGTTTGATTCGGGAGTGAAATTCGTTATATATTTGTACGGGGCCAGGTCTCGGACAAACTTTCGGCCATTTCCCTCGATATTTTCGACTGTAAAGTTCGAATTCGGTCGATATTTTTGTCGATAGGCCGTCGCGAAATAGCACAGTTGGGCACAAGTGAGCCTAATGCGGAAATTTAGTTCATAAATCCTAAACTGTCGAATAATGGACTAGGTCTATACATTGTGAATAGGCGTGCCTCTATTGAGAAATGAGGTCAATCCTAGGCCATTTTTGTCGCTATTGCGGCTCCATCTGTTATCGAATACATTTTCGACTATTAAACAAGACGTAGATAAAAGTTAATCTCAACAAGTGCGTCCCCAAAATATGCCCATTAGAACGACGATTTATGACGATATTATAGCTTAATATCTCTTTATGCCGCTGAAGTTTGAATTTATATAGTCACGAAATTATCGCACGACCGCCGGCGGTACGGACATTTAATTGAAAATCCGAGTCAAAGTTTGTCCGAAGTTCGGTCCGGGACCGGAAAATTTACTCAGCCAAGCAAGTACCGCTGGGGACTTCGTCTGACAAGTTCGATGGGGGTTCATCGACAAGAAATGTTCCGGCGGCTTTGTCGGAAAAAAGTTCTTCACCGGGCGTGTGCAATATTCAGAATTCGAAGGTATTAATTTTGGTTATTATAATAAATTATTATAATAAATAATATAGTCAGGGCGGTGGGGACCTCGTAGGAAAACCTCAATCCACTCTTCAGTATTTTTTTAGTCCATCCTCTATTTTGGGCCGAATTTGTGAAAGTTTTGCTCTCACCGCGACGGTTCTTGCACAGCCTTCTGTATTAACAACGACTGAACATAATCAATCTGAGAGGCCACCTAAATCAATAGTTCCCTCAATCTTGCTAATTCGGTGACCCTTCAACTACCAGTTCCTCGTATTGTGGAGAACCCCGACGAAATTAATATAAATATAGAATAAAAAATATAAAATTATTTTCGTCGCTACTTCATTACTATATTACGTTTTTTTATAATGTCGAGGTACAACCATATAACATAATTACGTGTTCTAATAAGCAATTTTAACCTACTTGTGCTATGTAATTAAACAATTCACATAGTCGTTTACAATATTGTTTTCCTATAATAAATTTTTTTTATTGCACGATGAACAATCTTATATTTTATAGGGGCAATTGATTTAAGTATTGCCCTGATACGGTTCACACGATGAACATTTATTCCAGACAGAGAAGATCCGGCATTTCAGACGCCGATATTACGTAATATCGATATCGCATTTCAGCCATTCGATTCTGAATTGCAAGAAAAGAAACGAAGGAAAATACCCGTTTAAAAGTAGCTTTCTTTTGAAAAGGGAGGAAGTGAATTCAATCCCGTGGAATGGTTCTGGTCGCGCCACCGCTTTCCAAGTTTTAATCTGTCGAGATAACGCCAGTTTGATTTGTCGATCCATCGGCGAGAAAGGAAAATGGACGGGAGTTTATCAGCGCGATGGCTTATAATCTCCTTTCGACCGGGTTTATTACCTTAAACTCGGTTTAAGAATAAAACCGAATCGCTTGCCTAATACACAGAGGAAGTGTCTGCACTCTGCTTTCTATCTTCGGAGACGATCGGGCGTCTCTATGGGATAATATTAGATACGCTATTACTCGTGGATCTAATCCTCGCCAGTATTTTTAAATAGCAAATTTGGACTGTCGAAACCTCTACTGAAAAGGACTAAGGAACTTACTTACTATAGCTGAAAAATTGACAATATACAAAGCTATATTGAAACCGACCTGGACATACAGTATCAGGTATTATAGGCGTTAGGAAATATTATTTTCGAACAGCAATGACAATTGGAGATTGGAAATTGGACGAAATCAAAATTTTTTATTATTAAAAAGACGGTTCTTTATGTTTATAAAATTTCGAACTATTTACAACCTTCATCAAACTCTGGCGAATTCTTCGGGTCTCTCGAGAAAAACTAAAATTGACCAATACCTCGAACGAATCGTGATATTTCTGTGCAGTTAAATGTGTTTAAAGTTTCATTTGAAGTTCTTGTATTTTTTAAATTAACGCAATCACAAGTTTACAGACCGCTGTTCTATAAATGACTACTATATTTCCGACTGGCGAGAAGCCGAAACCATTTCCAGAATTAAACCGGTCTGTACCACATCCGTTATTCTGATGTTATAACCAAATTAAGTTTATTATCTCCTATGTTATATTTTGTTTGTTTGCTCTTGCAATGTTTTATTTTGCTTAATTGGCGAGAGAGACACCGTTGATGCACTGGTGTTTGGCACGCGTTGCAAAACACAAAAAACAATTACTATTGTATGCAATTGCATTAATCTATCCAAGTCACAATCTCAATTTTAATCGTCATAATTTCGTTATTGCATGACGTTATTTCGTGGTTTGGTTCAATCTAGAGTTTGTTAAAATTTGATTAACTCATGGACACAATTTACGAACATACGGGACTCTAAATAGTCTGTTTTTCAAGTTCAGCTCATATAATATTCAAATTATTATTCTATCTATTATAGGACACTGGCCCAGATATCTAGACACCTACGAGTCTGGTGGTTGATTTCTTCATCGTGTGAACCATATCAGAAAAATACATAAATAATTTGCACCCGTAACGTGTAAACGATGTTGATTGTGCATTAAAAGAAAATTTATTATAGGAAAAAAATATTTTAAACGACTATATCAAGTGTTTAATTACATAGTACAAACCTGTTAAAATTACATAATTATCGTTATTAGAATATGTGATTGTGTTATATGGTTGTACCTCAACATTATTGGTTGAAATTGTAGTTGAACTGTAATTTTTGTTTAGCCTCTTTTGACTGCGCTTTTCATAACGGAAATGGACCGCTAAGGGTTGTTTGTAGTAATCGGAATAGCAAATAAATTCCATTTGTGCCCACCCCATTCCCGGTCTGAGATATCGCGCTACACATTCGAATATTTACACGGTACGAACACGGCTATAGCTGGTGTTGGTGAGCAATGGTACCTAAAATAGAGGCCGGGGTGTTCAAACCGAGGCCCACCATACCGAGGGTTTCAACCGGGCACCGACGCCGTTCTACTTATTCTATTATTAACTGACGGGTCCAGACCAGAAACGGAGAGTTTGTAGGAAACGGGAGACGGGTAAAAATTCTCCCGCTCGGATCTTGGGACATGAGAATAAATTTTTTATTCGTAATAGTTATAGACACTGGAGAAAGTCAATATTACAGAGTGAACCGGAGTCGGAACAATTTGAAAGGTTAGACAGAAATTTGCATATATTATCAATGATTTTGTGCGGTTAGAAACATACCGGGGAGCATTAAGGATGGTACGAAGGACTTTTGACTGGAATAGTTCTATTCCGTATGTCCGTGTCGGTTTTAGTATGGCTTTATATATTATCAGCTTGTTGACTATTGAATGTTTTGATGTCCTTTTCAAAAGAGGTCTCGACAGTCCAAATTTGCGATTTAGATCTGTTCTTTTCAGTCGGGTATGGGGATACCACGTGAGTCGTTTGTCTGTATAGAGCCCGAGGTAGGGAGCCTGCTGTTGGGCGGGGATGCAACAATAAAAGGGGGGAAAAAAAAATTTACTAGCTAATGTATGAACTGGTTATTGTCGATAGGCCCGACCATAAATTTCTCTTTCTAGGGCAAAAATTCTCCCTTCCGACATGTTTAATACTACTGAATTTTCCCTTCCCTTCTTGTAGAAGTAAGTAAGGGTGTCGGAGGGGTCAGGGCGGCAGATGGATTATAGTTGTTTGATTCGGTATATAACTCAGGTTGATTAGATTAGTGGGGTGGAAGGAGGTCGAGGCCATCACCGCTGTGTGTGTGTGTGTGTTACTACAGTGCTACTGCCATTGGTGTGCTTCGTAGCGTGATAGAGAACAGAGACAGACAGAAGACTAATACACCCTCCACCGACGCCCCCCCCCCGGATAGGGGTGCGCCACGCCCCTCTCTTAGCGCTAACCGAATAATGACGAACACAGCACGCGATCGCATCAATCTTAAATCGGACCCGGTTTACACCCTTCAGCCCGCCTCATAATTAACTTAACGGTGGAATAGTATTTGAAAAAAGTCTACAACCACGCCATCAACCCTTTGAAACGCAGATTAGTTGGGGAGGAACCGACGACGATGAAGAGGAGAACGTAGTCGGGGGAATTTTAAAGTATCGTTCGCCAAACTCGTTGATGAAGATCGGACAAGAAAATTAACTGAAAAAAAAGTATAACGTAAATTTCGCGTTATTCCGTCTCCTCCCGCCGGTCCGGTCTTTCGCTAGGCCGATTTCGGCTGCTCGCCACCTTCAGTATCAGCGTGAGTCACTTTGCATCATCCTTATTCGCTTATTTCACGTGTCACTTATACCGGTGAAACCGGTCTGGCGAAAGACCACACAAGCGAAAGGAAACGGAAGAATCTACCGTATTACTCGCAGACAACAAAACAGGTATTCCCAATTATGTATATAAAATATAAATCATGCAACGTAAAAATACTGTACTGTGATGGTTGTCTGGTTTGCCCTGTATGTATATATATATATATATATATATATATATATATATATATATATATATATAATCCCCCTACAACACCGCTACTGAAGATGGCGAACGGCCAAAAGACCCGGCGAAAGACCGAACCACGGAACCGAGGTTACTTCAAAATACCTTCTTTTAAGTTACACTAGCGAGTATTTGATCGCCACATTCCGTACATTATTTGACGTTTAATATTATATTAACGATATCTTATTTGTTTGTGATAAAATAGGTCGCAAATTGAAACAGTATTTTTGTTGTTATTGGATTATGAAACGAAGTTTTTTAAATTAAAGGAAATTTCGCTCGGAAACAGTTGTTCAGGAACAACTACGTACTGAGTTATAACGAGCTAAGTCAGTTTAATAAGTTGTTTGCGATGTATTACTGAAATAACTGAAAATGTCACGAATAACTGACAGGCGCCAAGTACCAAGACAATCCCGAATATCCCGAAGGGAAATCATCCCGGGGATGACGCAGTTTTAAAATATAAAATGTCCCGCAGTATTTGGCACGACAACGGTATGGAAGCGCGCGAAGTACACCGGGCAATATAAGCCCCCGTCACTGTATATAAACTTGAGTACAATAATGCTAGCAGAGTGACTCAAGTGTCCCTGTATACGTGCAATGTATTCGTGAACAGAGCACTATACACTTTTCAGCTTATGAGGACAATATTTTCCCCCACACTGGATGAAATTTCACTGTTCTAAACTAGCCGCAACATATACAATTACTTTGTAAAATATATAAACCGAACTCTAATCATTTAATGAAATAATTCTGTATTTACAGGTAAGCCGATACTGCAGGGTGTGTGTGTGTGTCTACAATATTTTAATTCCAAAGGGTAAGTTTCATAATTTCAATTAGGGGTTGGAAACCAGACGGCGGAACTTAAAAGAGTTTCCCAATTCAAAGGTAAATTTACATTCTGCATCGTATTTCCCTGTTTAAAAAAAAATCTCCAAAAATATCTCCATTCCGTCATCTTCAGTATCTTCACTTAGTCACTCGAGAATCTCAGGTTTGTTTGTTAGGTTATTAGGAATTAGTCGATTAACTGCGATATCACGTTATAAATAAATTTTATTTCTCCTTTTACGAGAAGGGTTTAAAATTTGTGGTTTTTTTACACACCGTTTCACTCTAATACTTTTGTTATTGCAAATATTGTTCTGATATGATTCACATGATGTAGAAATCATTTTCTTCACTGCAGAAACTCTTTTTGAAGTAAAATTGATGAGAATGAAAATAAATTTCCCACCTGTCTTCGACTAATGATTAACGATTTTACTTCGGTCCGATTAAAACTTAATTGGCCATTTCAATCGTTTTATAGAAATAACTAATTGGAGCCATTAATCGCGTGTCTTAATTTCAGATTAGTCGTTAGTCAAGGCGGATTCGTTATTGAAATTAATCCTACGATCATTTTTAATTTTTTATCATTATTATTATTTACTCGTAATCTTCAATCAATTTTTTTTTTGTCAATTCATCCTACTCTGATTATAAAAAATGAAATATGCAATGTCGGATGACCCCATTCGGACGGATGGTAATGGGAGCGAGACGAAAGAACTTGAGTGTTCATACAATAATAAATAACAATGGGCGAGAACAATGGGGGATTGAAGAGCTTTGTAGATTCGACCGATATTCAACCGGAAGCCAATTATCCGTCCCGTTTCCAATACTTACTTGAGCCTTGCCCAATACAACTCTTAGGATCGCGTTCGTTTAGACTGTTTCGCGAGTAAAACCGGTCTTTTCCCAACACATTTACCGGTCTCGAACTAGACCGGTTTCGTTTCGCCGGTAACAGTCGGCCGAACTTGTCAAGCGCCTCAATATATTAGGTGTAGACAAAATTAATCAACAATTTGATAAGATGTATTTTGGTCTTGAGGAGTTCTTCAAGAGGGGAATCGAAAATTAGCCGAGAAAGTGGCGGCGGAGAGTTGTCGATAATATCGGTGAATATATAGTAGATTAATAATTAAAGTTTATTTTTTAGCAAAATAAAATGAATTCCAAAGTCAAAAGTGTTGATTACTTTCGGGTACCCCTAATATATTACTGACCACATCCAGTATCAAACGAAGAACTTAAACACTAACTTAAGTACGATAGTAAATCTCCAAATAAAAAATTGTATCCGCTCTCTCGGTATCAGATTCTAAAAAAAGGTACCTTCACAACAAACTTATATCATAGGAAATTATACCGAATAGTATTTCAAATACAAGCACAAAATTACTAAAAATAATTCTATTCTAAATTAATTATTTTCTGTAGTAATAACACCTTGTTGTTACCTATTTCAACTAGATTTGATGCATTTAACTTCGTATTGTAAACTAGTGTGGTAAAAACCTAGCGCGTATCGGCAACCAGCACAAATGATAATTTTAAATAACTATAAATATATTTATAATTTTAAAATATTCATAATAAATAATCGTCGGTTTCAGAAAGGGATGAAATTAATTTGTGCGCTCGACACGCAGCGCGTTCAGCTTTTTCCTTATCAAAGTTTCAAAGCCCAGTCGTTTGTAATTGTTAGTTGAAAATACGAGTTAAATGAATGTGTTTTTGTTTTTTAGTTGGAGAAATAAAATAATTGGAATCGCAGCTTTTTAATTAAAATACACGACTGCTTTTTTTTTATTCCTTATTTCTGTTAGAATTGCGTCAGATCTAACCTATACAGTTTAATTGCAAATTTAAACACGTCGGTATGTCGTAATATTGAAAAAACAGTTCAGAGGATACGCCATTATAAATTGATTTTAGGAAAACTATTATATAGAAAGTCTGAAAAGCATTCTCTCTAGTTTTTTTAAAGGTTTATTCGTGGATAAAGGGAGAAAACGAGGGATGGATCGTTTTCTTTTAATTACAATTCAAATGGAATTATTTTTTTAGTCCCGACAGAATAAACTGAGTCAAGCTTCAAGCCCAATTGAATTCAAACTGAAGAGTATTCGATTACTGGCCCCGAAAAAAACGTTTCCGTTATAACCCATTAGGACATTGGAACAAATGACCAGGAAATATTTTACTAATTGTTCTTTTTCACTGTTTTATTGTCGCAACTCTATATTATAATAAGTGACTCGCACCGCTACTGAAGATGGCGAGAGGCCGAAACCGGCCGGAGACAGAAGGAGAACGCTAAATATAGTATAAAATAATAATCGCCTCGGTGTAGATTACTGGCTGCGTTATACAGTTCCTCGGCTGTAAAACATTCGGTACATACATCAAATGGGAAGATGTAAATATTTTAAAAAGTGTCGTATCTATTTGGCATCGTACCACTGGGCTATGTTGACGCTCCGCTGAACCTATCCGATATGTATTTTGGCACCGGTTGAAATATCATAAATCGAACCTAATTTTTCTACCAAAAGGAGGACATAAATCTTGGCCCAATCTCCGGGATTATTTATTTTTCCTGTCCTCTAATAATAAAGAGAGGCTCGAATATTATCAAGAGTTATCGGTTAATATTAGTGACGGATTTTTCCCCAAATCCTAAACTTTTCAATAAAAAATTTTGCTTTTGCCCTCGAAGCTGATGACCGAGGATGGTGTCGAACAAATTTTTCTATATACACCGAAATGGTTCGATATAAAATTTAACTCTAAGTGAAAGCGTTGAAATTGTAGATAGGGGACAATCGACGCCCAAATAGGCAATGAGAGGGCGGTAATCGGGCCCTTCGAAATTAATCCTGCGGGTCCTATGTATTGAATTATTAAGCCGCCGCCTCCGCCACCGCAGAGAGAGAGAGAGTTGTACATATTTACAATTCAAAACGTATCCGACCGTAATTGTGTATGGAAATGTCGCCGGCAGAGATTACAGCTCTAACCGAATAAGGATGAGCAGGGCCGACTCTACATCCGAGCGACGGCAGGGACTAAGTTTACCCGAATATCCCGAATATCTTATATAGACGGCCATTTATTAATAATAATTATTATCGTTAAAAGTTAATGATAACAGTGGGAATCGTTTAACGAGATTATCGTTAATTAGTGATAATTCAAGTTCGAAAAAATATATTCGGTCCCCACGATTTCCACGTGTAGGGGTGCGCATACAAAAAAACTTCATTAACCTTAAAAATTAACCTTAGAACTATACGGGTTCCACTAAGAAATTCAACATCGCTCGCATTCGAAGGTTCCAGTCAAAAGTCCTTCTTAATCCTCCCTGTTACGTCTCTAACTAAACAATTCAGAATTACCTCAACATACCAACAGTTGATGAAGTCGTAAAATCCTGTTTCCTTAAATTTCATTCCTGCCTTTCTCATTATCCAAATTTGCTCTTTCGGTCCCTCGTTCTTCTTTAACCCATCCGTTACCCCCAAGACAAAAACAAAAAAACGGAAATAATATATCGCGCGGCGCTTGTGTAAAATCTGCTGAAGAAAAATATGAAGAATCCATTTGCTTGTAAATAACACACTTACTTTGTATGATTTATCGGCGGTCACCGGCCGATTTTCAAATATCCGGACGGAAATATATCGGTCGGAAAAGTTATTGCCGGAATCGGAAAAACGGAGAACGGCGGCCCGTAAATAAAAATCCACTGTCGGAAAGTTGGTCTGATTGGGTAAAATGATAGGCGGGAATAGGGTTTTTGGGGCCGGCAAAGGGCCAAACGCCCCCCTTCAACCGCGCAGCTTATATACCAAGCGCCAGAATGGCAGTTTTTAACGCGAAAAATAGGATTGTTTTCGGCGATTATTCGGAATCGTACGATTTTATTGAAGGTCCGCCTCAGGTTTGAACTAGTTGTTGCGGCGTAAAACTAAATATTACGGTAACGGACGCCGGTTAGGCCAAAAAGTATATATTCAATAATATCAATTATTATACAGCACCCCGCAAATTTCGTTCTGTTCTGCCTCCGCGTCTCGACCGCTCGCCGTCTTCAGTAGCAGCGCGAGTTGGACTTCGGCGCGTTGGATGCCCCGCCTCGGTTCGACAGTACAGTAGGCCGCTACTGAAGACGGCGAGCGGCCGAAACCGGTCTAGCAAAAGACCGAACCGACGAGAGGAGACAGAATAACACGAAATCCACGGCATTCCAACCTCTCGCTGACCACAAATCGGTTATTGCTAACGATATATTTTCATCTATTATTTATTACACGATGTGCCCTCGCAATCCAATCCTTTAAACTGGCAATATTATTCTTGCGTCTATTGGGTGTTAATCGGCGCTTTGTTAGTGCGATTCGGGGTTATCGTGCAAAACTGAGGGTATAAATCGGGTCGGTTGAACAAACAGTATTGGCCAACCTTTGGATCACCCTACTGAATTATAACGTAGTGAAGTTGATAATGTTTATTGCAATACAGAATATATAGGAGTAACGAAACGAGATAAAGAAGCCACCGAAAAGAAATTTATGTATCGCGATTTCATTTCGTCGTTATTTAAAATTCTATACTAATTAAAATCCTATCGTCGGTCAGAATTCAACGGCGGTGGCCGCGAAGCCGAAACCGAAGAGGTTCTTCCGCGTCCCAAACTCACACTATGTCCGTAAGCGCAAGTTTCTGAATATTCAACTATGGAAATACTTATTGTTGGCTATAATAAATAAGACTATAAATAAAATATTATCGACAGACTGCCGGACGGTGGGAGTGTAACCTTGTGTCGGACGGAAAATCAGATGCAGTAAACAAACAGGTCTATAAATAGTATCGATCTCGAGAAAGAGAAATAGGATGGACGCCGGGGCTTATTTCAAGTATGGGGCTTGAGTCAGCGTCATATTGACGAAGTTTACGGCTCAACCGGAAAACCTATTTTCAGTTCCGGCCGTAACTTCCGCCGGGACAGATCTTCTCGAAATGTGCGACTCATTTTACGACACGCTCCCTCCGCTTCACCCGGCCTTCAACCGTAAATATTTACTGAGAATATTTAAATACGCGATTTTCCGACCCCGGGAAAATATTGTATCGGCTGGGGTCAAATCGTTTTCCGCCATCAAGAGAACTCGAAGAAACTCTGAAGCCGCAACAAGCAATGTACTCGAGAACCGTTTAACTACTACAGAATTCAATCGTTACAATCCATTATCCTTCGTGAAATACTTAAGGGAATAGTCAGATAGTCAGATTTGAAAGTCCCGTCTGTCCATTAATTTGCAGCTTCGGAAATGAAACAGACTAAACAAACCCCAAGGGGAAAATGGCGACCGAAACTAGAAGCAAGAGGGATATTCAGTGCCGTTCGGAAATGCGTCCGAACTAAGATAATTCGGAAATCACGAAGACGAAAAAAATGTTTTCGCGTTTCGGACGAACATGGAATTAAAATTCAATTTTATCGTCTTTCGAAATTTTCCGCTCGTAGCCATAACCTCGTGGTACTTCGTTGGACGGAATGCAGGTACTCGGTACCGGCTGCGGCGAGAAGCCGAAACCGGTCTATACCGGACCCAGTTCCGAATAGGTGTTATTAATTCCGGGCCCCAATAACTGTCGTCCGGTCCTCTATGCCCGGACATCGGAAGTTTCAGTTATCCCCCGGTCGGATATCCGCCCCGACGTGGGAGCTTCTCTTCTAGAGGACAACATTGGAAAAGTTTTCCTATCCGAGATATGGATTGAAATTGAAGTCCGATGGTAATGACGTCATCGAAACTTTCAAAAGTTTTATTTCCCCGTCCCCCCCCCCCCACAATACAGGAGTTGTATACAGAGTTGGATAAGCCTTTTCGTCATATCTGTACATAGAGCAGAGTTTACAAAAACTTTTATCATATCTTCTCAATCCGGCAAATTATCAAAGTTATTATTCTATAATAAATTCAGCGATTGATTACAAATAATATAATCCGAAGCTGTATTTGATGAAAATTGAAATTATTCATCTTGCATAATACTGTATCGTGTTTACTTAATGCAATATTAGAGCAATTCCGAGTAATAGTAGGGGGATCATGCAAATTCGAAGCTATAAATCCGCCGGCTAATCTAACAAAGTCCGCTCCGATTCTGGGTTTTGCCATAGATAGTTAGATTTAGGTAGGTAGATTTAGATTTAGATCCCGAGTCTAGAACGATCCTTACCTACGATTTACGAGGCTAATGGGTACACCGGGGGCGAGGGAAGGGTTGATGGGCAGATGCGTTAACTCGCGTAGTACTATTCAGTCGTTCCACGTACTATTATCGCGTAATATAAGCGTATAATATGTTTTGTTTTCATGGTTTTTGATGCGTATCAAAATCACGACCCGGGTTCGAATCCTGGTGTTGGGTCGAAACTAGTAAATCCGGATTAATTTTTTACGATTTTTTTCGGATATGTTTAAAAGAAATGCATCTTGTGAATTTCATTGGAATAGCAAACAAATAGCAAGAAAGTTACATTGCAAGGGTACTGCCGAACGGATTATATATTATCGCTGAAATAAATACCGTAAATTTCTATAATAAATCGGCTATGAATCGATAAATAACGATTCTATCCAGAAATTCAATTAGGACCGCCCGAAGCTTTCTATAATAAACGTTGTTGGAGCACGGGGATGGAGAAAGAGAAATAAGATGGATGGGACGCATATAACATGTCAGTGTGGGGTTTGTCCTCCAGTAAACATTCCGAACTGGATTCCACACCAGCGTCATATATATATGAAGGTTTACGCTGTTCGAACCCATTTCGAGATTACGAGATCAATTTATAGTGTTCTGCAACTCTGCCAAACAGCTAATTCCCTCAATTAGGCCAACATTTACGAAAATATTATTTTTCTAAGAATATATATACATATATATATATGTATATATAAATAGTAAATCGATAGCACCCCCCAGGAGCCCCGAATGCCAAAGTGATACTGCTACTGAAGATGGCGAACGGGCGAAACCGGTCTAGCAAAATACCGAACCGTAGATAGGAGAACGCAAAATTAATGTAAAAAATTTAAAGTTCCTCAAGCCATAGAAACAATTTTTGAAATTTTAGCTCTTGAAACATCCTTGTTATGGTATACTTTTGGGCGACACATTCATTAACTTTCCCCTGCATTGTAAGATCGTACCCGGGGGAACTCTGATGGGTTAAAATACCTCCAATTGTCACGAATGGGTGTGGTAGAATGAGGATGCTGAATTGTACGGAAAGGGATAAAAATGAATATATATATATATATATATATATATATATATATATATATATATATATACTGCTATACCACTACGAACACTTCGCTACACGAAATTGGTCGCAAACTGATTTCTGCCTCGCTGTACAAACTTTGCCTCACTGTACAAACTTTCTTTCCCTTCCCTTTTCTGTTTTCGTTCGCGAAAGAAAAAGGAAATTGGGAGGGAAAAAAACAAGAACAAATTTCCCTCCGCACAACGCATAGAAGGCAATATTAAAAATAATGATCCATTTACAAACATCAGTCTCCGCCGAACTCTCGTTTAATACAACCGCACAGTCAAGTTCTCAGCCCCTCAACGTGCCCTTTTCGGCCATTTTGGCCTTGTGAAAGTTTAAAAAATTTTTCCGATATAAACCCATTGGAATAAAAAGAGGAGCCTTCGCGAACTCAATTCCAGGACAGATTGAGTTCTTATAGAGTCGAATAAAAATATATATGCGTACACGGGACAGTCATTCAATATGCTATATTATAATACAAAATCAGCTCACAACTGCGGCCACGTATTTATAGACCAGGTGGCCGATACAAATATTTTGTATTTTGTGTACAATTACAAATAGTTTCGACGCTTCGTGTAAATGAAAAACCCGAAGGTGAGTTAAAAAATTAGAACATTTCAAATTTTCAATGCATTTTCAGGGAAAATTCTGTACCCGGGCCGGAGTTTTCGGTGAAATGAGTCGATTTTAAAATTCAAATGGAGAATAAAATTCCTTACGTGCAGGCGGAAAAAACCCAACAAAGTGTGTATTCTGTATTTTATGTGTTGCATATTTTTTATTTGACAGTTTCAGGACTGACAAAATTAGTCCAACCCAACAAGATCAGTTTTACGGCCGTACAGAAACGAACTACAATCGAACCCCTAAAAGCTGTTCTCAACCCCTAACGTATTTTCAACGACAGTTATAGACCAACAAGTAACTTTAATAGACACGAAATGTTACAAAACCGGAACACTATTCTGACAGATGGGAAATTTATTCTGAATTAAATAAAATCGTTTCGAACTTCTTCCGCCACCGGCGTTTATGTTTAATAAAACATAACGGACAACGCTTAGCGAATCCTGAGGGGGCCGAACTGAATCCGGGAAGTCCGACCCAAGTGCCAAGTTCGGGACTGCGTTTATTTAATGGACTGAAGTGAGTTTCTGTCGATGAGCCCACCAACTGCCCTTCGGATATATATATATATATATATATATATATATATATATATATATATATTATTGAAGTGAATCGGCTATTCTCTGTGGGACCGAGCAAAAGGATTCACGTTACGACCCACACATCCTATTGCCCAAACGATCACTACTATAAATTTTGGTCCCTTTATTGCTCAAGAGTCAATAAATTCCTTGCCTTTATATATATATATATATATATATATATATATATATATATATATATATATGGACGTACTATTCTACAAAAACGTACACGCACTGTTCTATTGTTGGATACGTTCGGACGTAAACAGCGACGTTCGATATATACGCGCCCTCGCGTTGTTTCTGGACGTGGGGTTAAGAAAAGGATAAAAATAAAAGGGAACCTGCCGGGATGTTGCTTTTTTGTTATATATATAGTGTTGTTATGTTTACAAATGTGGGAATTTATAGGTGTTTTGTAGGGGAGGGAGCCTCCGGACAATAATGTTTCGGGACTCTTTACTATAAATTTAAATAGATTAATGGTTCTATTGTATTCGGTGATGAGCGAAATCAAAATAGACTCAGATGTTATCGGGTGGTAAATTTGAATTGAGAGGAACGGAAAAAATATACCATCTCTGACAGAATGCTACTGATGACGACGAGAGGACAAAAACCGGTCTAGCAATAGAGATCGTATCAGCCGGTGGATAGAGAACCTCGCATGAATCCTATATCTTCCTGTATTCCCGTACAAGAACAAGGCTCGAATTATCCACTGACGCAATGCTACCGAAGACGGCGAGTAGGCCAAATAAGCAAATTGTGCCCAAACAGGCAAAATGGAGGCAGAAAATCGTACGAGTGATTTGGTTTTATGACATTCGATTGGTTTAATTTGAATAATCATCAGGCTAGGAGATTATGGCTAAAAGCAGCGAAGACTACCTAGGGGCGTTAATTATTAAAAAATAAAGCTAATATTTGTTAGGTTAGACCGACAGAATTTCGCCAAAAGAAACGGAAATATAAGATAAAAACTATGATATACCGACCTGTTAATGATCCCCGAAAAAATAGTTTAAATTACGGTAATGGATAAAGTAAGAATATATGTTATGTGTTCTATAGTTAGATAAATAAACTTCACGTCTGTAGTCTTTCGTCCTGATTCCTGTACACCGTTCTGGGTCCTCTCGGCTGGGTATGAAGTCAACCGGGAAGGGATTAAGTCCGCCCGAAAGCAGAGGGATAAGTCCAGAAACAAAAATGTCCGCTCCCGGAGATAACTCCAACGGATGGAAACAAACGAAAAGAAATGTTCGGAAACGCTCGAAAGGGGGAAAAAAAACAGCGTTTTAATTTTCTCTAACCCGGGGGAATAATCGAGTTTCCTCCCCCACAAGTGGACAATTTAATTCCGAAAAAATCAGATTAAAAACCTGCAACGCTGAGTGATTCGATTATGACCCACATAGGTCATGAAAGGGAGCTTGTTCCTTTCGGTTCCAGGTTTCGGGAGTTTTAAGACGACATTTTAAGTATAAAATAATTTTTTTAACTACATTTTAATACAGGCGCTACGGTGTACCGGACGGGAAGGTATACCCCATCATATACTCCATGTTCTCCGTGTACTAAATATTCTCCATATACTCCATATTCACCCATTGTCGCGGTATGTATGCATATCTTGCCCTTGGACCGACTAGCTAGGACCACACTGTATTATTCTGTCCGTTATTTGGAACAATCTGGAGTTCATGAAGAACAAGGAGTATATGAAATTCTGGCAAAATATAACACTATTTTCTATCGGAATTTTCGAATTTTCATAATAAACATTATTTCTCCCTGTTTTGTTTTTTCACTGATTTGCGAAACCGGTTTCGTGTTTTCACAAAATCGCGTAGAGATTATCGTACCTCGTTATTTTCAAAAGAGGTCGACGCGGTGAATTTTATTTTCGAGCGAAAATCAAGTACATCGCCAATTAGAACGAATAAAATTTCCTCGGGATAAACTGTTTCGATAAACCTTAAGAAAAGAGACCGCCGAATAAATTTTAACCGCCCGTTGTACAATTCCAACAGAAGGATTTTCAGAAGAAAATAATTCGTGTATGCATTTTCCCCGCCGTTACTACTAGTACGCAATTAAAATGTGGTATTTTTACTGTATTAATTAAGCAGAGTGTTTTCATAAACGAGCACCTGTACGCAGTTATTGTTTGTAATATACACGGCGCATCAATAAAGAGAACTCTTTGTTCTCTTTAATAATTAAATTTGTATTTCACTCCAATTTCAATATAAACGCAATAAAAACCCGAATAACCGTTTCGCGGACGCTCTTACAACATTTTCCTACATTATTATTATTATTTTAATGCCGCGAAAATTAACTTGGCGAAAAACCGGCTCCGCCGTCCATTTTCCGGCCGGGCTTTTCCGCATTCCCGTGAATTTTGGGGCGAATTTTACGGATGATTATTATGGTAATTCGGAATATTGTGAGATAGCGTGACTCTCTCTGTTTCCGTTCCTATCGAGATCTGAATATACTTAGGCGGGCCCCGTAATCGGGCTGAAATCATCTCGCTTTCTGAAAAACCGGGGTCGGAAAATTTTCGGAACTCTTCGGAACTTGGCCATCTTAAGTTTACCCCCGGGGAAAGCCTGTTTGCCGTCCTCCGCGAAGGGAGAACTTTACGCGACACTAATGGCCTGTGAAATGAGTGTCGGGGCTGGGAGTGAAGAAAAAATATGAACTTTTAAAGTGACACCGAACATCAGTGCTTCTCCCCCGGGCACTTGATCGTCAAGTGCTTTATATTTCACGAAACAAAAAAAAAATAATATATTGTTGTTGCTGTTGCAAACTGAGTGCATTAAGCCCGGTTGTTTAACGGTCTGACTAAAGTTCCCGGTTTTGTTATTACGCATTGTCGCATGCTTAATAAATATTTGCACTTACCTTCGTGATGAAGCCATCTTGTTTATCGCTGTCCTGATGATGTCTTGCGCGATGTTTACGAATAATGAAGATGTAAAGCTGAATGTAGTCCAGTGCAGATTAGCTTCCATATAATATAAGTTTCATCCATTGTTTTTTCTGAAAATAAAATATTTGAAATTACAATACAGTTATAAAAAACTAAAAATTATTTCTAATAATTCTTCCCTTTAATTGGTCTCCGTGGTATTTGGGAGGCACTCTCCTTCTGAGAGTTTACACTGTAATTTACGAGCAATCGGTCTTTTGCTAGACCGGTTTCGGCCGCATTCAGACGGGGACTCACAAATTCCACTGAATGAATGCCGAAACCGGTCTAGCAGAAGACCAAAACTGCGAAGGGAAACAGGAGATAACAAGAATCAATTACACCGAATATTCTGTTAGCCTTTAAAAGAAAGAAAATTTCTGGCATTTTATCATTAATATTTGTAATTTCGGAACGTACAGTAGGGTCAAAGTTGTACCACAAATTTGACCTGTTGAACAAATCAGAAAGTGATCAAAGTGGGTAATTTCCTATTACCTATATCATGTAAGATTGTTAATTGTGCAAAAATAAATCGCAACAATATTTCGTCATTGATTGACTTTTTTCAGGGGAAAAACTGTTTTTTCGACCGAATTTTCTTTGGATTGACATGTGGTTGATTGCAGGATATTTTCCGTTATATTTGGCAAGGAAAGCGCCAGCCGAAGAATTGGCCAGAAGTCCAAACAGTTTTGTGTTTGTTGTTGTTGTTCTTGTTTAACCGGAATCTGGACCCCGGAACAAATTTCCCGAACAAATTTCGCGATCGCGTCGGCGAGTTCACTTCCGGAATATTGGCACTAAAATTTCATGACCCATAAAAAGAAAAGGAGCTATTTCATCTTCCCCTCAACCTCCCCCTCCCCCCATCCCGAACTCCCGCGACGAGAGAAACTCCTTTCCGATATCCACGAACGATTTCCGACATATTGGTTTTATACTTAACTGGAAAGATTGGTAAACGACAGGTAAAGCTCTTTTTGCCAAAAAAAATCCTGATTTTTTATTTTCGCAGAAAAATTATCTCTAACTTTCGGTGATATATGTGGCACATCGTACGTTATATAGGATCTAAACTGTGTGTATAAGCGAAAGGCACTTTAGGATTTATATTAGTTTAATACTACCGTATTACGAAATTATATTATTTTGAATAGCGAGGTTATTCAACATTATGACAGGGTCACAATTGGAGGGATACAGACGAATATCGGAACAAATCTGTCTGAACACGAAATAGTTCAAGTAAGCTCCCACCAACAGACGGTGTCCGAAGTCGGAAATCAAGTTGTTGTTTTCTCCCTTTTATTGTTGCAACTGTAAAAAATACAATAAGCAACATTGATACAAGAACTAACTATAATGGACAACACTGGAGGACCCCACTGGTATTACATTTTTTTTTAAATTTAGGTCTTTTTCAGGCGTCTGTAAGGGGAACGTTCGTGATGTCGGAAGATAGTAGGATTTGGATTAGTGGATTAGGGTGAGTGGATTTTTTGTATGGCAAGGTTTCTGACAAATTTTAAGAACTGTGTGTAGGGTGAGGTTGGAGACATAATAGCAAGGTGCATCGGTTATTATTTTCGACTGTAAAGTTTGGATTCTGTTTGGATATTTGTCGGTTTGGCCGAACCCTCAAGTTGTGCTTGACAAATGTGAAACACACTGCGGGGGTTAAAGAAATTGGGCTTTTACCAATTCGTCATTTCGTGTATACCCTTTTGTTAAAGGAGGAGGATGAGATAAAATTCCGGACCCGATTATTTCTTCCCTTTATATATGTGTCGGACAACAGAGTCGAGAAGGGTTTTTTCCCCGTTCGGTGCCCTATCCACTCCTCCCGACCCCTTCAATTCCCCTTCGGCCGGAAAAAAACAAAAGGGTTGAAACAAAAGGGCTCGGAGAGAGCGGTAGCGAGGGGTAGACATTGGCTCCGGGCAGATTGATACTAATGCCTTCGGGGGCATCCTTCACACTCAGACAATCCTCTTTAGCCCACCCTTCAACCCTCTCCTCTGGGACGCCCTACCCCAACCCCCAACCCTATCGCTATACCACTCCACTCGATAAGGGACAATTGGGATTGTACTTAAATGCCCAATTTTAAACCTTTGCACTCCGGACAATTCTGGATGTTGGCTACCAGCTACTCCTTGGTGGTTGGCCGATGCCTGAAATCTTCACTTGTACCATGAGACTCGCCCTTTGCGCGATACGCGGACGAATTAGGAGCTCTGACTAGACACCAATTCGTGGCTCTGTTCCTATTTTATTCCTATTAAATTTAAGCTTCGTTTCACTGTTCACGTTCAACCCCCATACCCGACTCAAAAGAATCGACTTAAACCGCAAATTTGGACTTCCAAGACCGTTACTAAAACGGACACCGAAATTGACCTTGAAGTAACAAGCTCACAATATACAAAGCCATATTAAAACAGACAAGGATATACGGTGTAGAACTATCATCCGGAGATTCCAATAATAAATCCGTGGGTTGAAAATTTCTAATTGTTACTAAATCTGTTACAAAATGATATTTACCGAGAGAAGAATCACTTCCGATTTTCTCACTCGTTACATCTCATCTGTCTACCGCTCGACGCTTCAAACCGGACTGAGCTCAGCTTTGAAACTCAAAACTCGCCGATATCTCTTTTATATACCTTAGTAATTTTACTATATTTCGATTCGATGTCTCAAAAAGTTGCGCGTAAATAACTTAATTCCCCGTAATCGGTAATAAATTTTATATATATTATATAAAGCCGCAGCGAATACAGTTTTATACAAAGCATATTCCGCTTTAAGCGGCCTTCTAGATCGTAGAGTCTGTTGTCTAAAGTCAATTCTGTTGTCAGAATTACCAGTCGAAACTGGCAGTTTCGAGAACAGAAGTTTGGCACCGATCAGAAGGGGGAATGAGCTGGAGAAATAAAAGTACCTCAGACGGGGACCTTCTGAGAAGGGAAGATAGATAAAAGGGTAGTCTCTCAGAAAGGCCGAGATTTAATCTTGATTTTTCTCCCCTGCACTTCACTCGGTTTGTCAATATTTGAAGCGGGCCAAAGGGACTTATAGAGTACTTAAATTTCGGCCGAATTTTATTTCAACTTGGACAAAGCGGCTTCAATTCCACAAAAGCCAACTTATAACTTTCAGAAGCTTGCCTCCTGCCTAGTGCTTAAGAGAGAGGCGACTGATATTAAAGTGCTAATATATCCGCTAGTAAATTAATATCGCGCTATTAATATCTGCTAATATTTAATCCGCCCGTTCGCAATAAATATTGGAGGAATACCGCCGTGGGGTTGTTGAAAAATCATATGATTAACTAGAACGGCGATAATTAAACGGAATAAAATATGCAAAACGAGTAAATATCTAAATATTACAGTTGCTCCGAGTCGGAAATCCGAAATACTTTCATCTACTTCCAGCCGGCAAACATGACCCGCTCTTAACTAGAATTATACAAATTGAAGTGCGCTCCAATTAAATTGAAAGCGCATTTTAAGTGCCGTGCAGCTCATCTACAGACAAAGTCTATTCAAGTTTCGCGGTGTAATTAATTAAATTACTTATATTTCGAGAAACAAGCCCCGCGAGACTTTCTAACTTTAAATAGACTGGCGGAACACGATATTAATTAATATACGTGCGACAATAGTTTGCGACAAAGGGAAACATTACAGATATATATTATATATTTATATAATATTTTATATATATATTGATAAGTTACATAGATGCCGTTAGGTATATATATCCCACAATAAACCACCAACAGACAAATTTGTGTACTGTTTATGCTTTTTTCCTATCAACATTACATAGCTCAGAGTTAAACGTTTGATAATGTAATACCAGTACATAATGCGGCACAGTTAACCGTATTACCAGTATTACGGTAATACCAATTACCGTATAATCGTATAACCAGTTAAATATCTCATTTTATAACGCCACCTTTTCACGATTAAATATAGTTTATTAAATCAGTGGACCATGGTCTGGGCCAAAATATTTTCTATCTCCCGTAGGGGGGTTGAAAACACCCTCAACGGGAGCTAATTGATTCCTCTTGAGTTTGGGCTCCCATCGATATGACTGTTAATTTTAAGTTAAAAAAATTTTGACTGTTATTACTGTTAAAAACAGTAGTTTTTGTTATTTTGGTTCATTGTCTGTTACGGGTGACATTTGTGAAAGTCTTGCTTTCAACACTGTCTATCGACCGGTTTTTTAACTCGTTCGCTACCAACCGTCACAAATATGTGACAGATATTTTTGCACAATTTACAAATGTTTGAACATGTCGAGTATTGAACAAAATTGTTAAGTTCTAAAAGTGTAAAATGTACGAAGTCTGTACTCGGTCCGCTCTCGCGTTAGATTATTTAGAGTCTTTTATAACAATTGAATAGGTCGTTTTAGCAGTGTTAGTGAAATTAACGGGCAATAAGTTAAATTTAAAAAGGAAAAGATTTTGCGAAGCGAAATTATTAAAATTGTTACGTAAGTAGCTTGATATAAGCGAGCTATAAAAATTATTATTACATTTAATATTTTTTAACAGAAACATATCTCTCAACAAAATGACGAATTTTCGTAAAATAAGATGAATTTCGTATCGATAAATTGTATTTATATTTTTTTGTCTTATAATCAATTTCTTCTAATTTAATGCGACATATATATGTGACACGTGGGCTACAGCGTTTAGTTTTTATCTATAGCCCGGCGTCACATATTTGTGTCAGTTTAAAAGAATACTTATTTTACTTTTTTAGACTGTTCTAAATACACACACGTAAAATCTATTCCAATTGATTTCGTATAATCGCGAAAATAATCTTGGGCTACGGTGGATGTTTTCTCCAGAAGACCCCGGTAGCGAACTGGTTAAGTAATAAATTTTAAACTAATTTGCGGGTTCATTGTTTTCTTCGGTTTCTTCCCAAGACGCTTCGTTAGGAACTCTTCTCCTCGTTTCTAATCAGAGTATCCTGTGTCTGCCGTACGACAGTGGATGACTAAGTCACCGAGAGGATTAGACAAGGAAAATAGAGGCGGGGGCGGCGGCTCGGCCATTAAGCCGTTAAAAGCCCACCGGTCCTTAAAGCTGCTTTGAACGAGGGTCGGCCATCGTTCAAAAAGCGGCACACTGGAAACAATTACCGACGTGCCCGGCTCCGAATCAGGTTAATGACGGGGCGTGGCACTCGGTCATCCTACGAACAAATTTAGAGCGAGTGGCCGCCGCGCCCCTCTAAGGGCCCCATTGAAACGGCCCTTTTCGGGGCCACCAATATCGACTACCCTTTTTAATGTCTCCACCACTATAAAAAATTAAGTATACTCCGACTTCGTTGTTACAATAAAGCTTTATCGTTAAAAGTGTGGAATGTTGAAGTCTGTATCCCTTGATAAAGAAGCCGCCCAGTGATAGCGCTTTGGAGTGGGCTACAGACAAAGTATCGGCGGTATTGCTTTATCTCACTCTCGAACAAAATAGTGAGGACAAAGAAAGCCAGTCGAGACAAGTACTACAGCAAGTAGACCCAGAGATGAGGACAATTATATCTCATAAAATATATTGATATATATCCTGAGAAAAACAACCCGTTCCTTCAGGGTTTATTTTTATTCATTCCATTTTCCTCTCTACCAAACATGATTTCCCGTCCACTCATTGTAACACGACAACAGATCAAGCGAACGATGGCAATCTAGAAACGGTTTTCGAAAGTAATATTCCAGTTTCACCGGAGTTTCGAGCAAACTATTTTTTTGTACACGGAGGAAGTTAACCCAGTTTAAAAACTGGGCCGCAAAAAGAGCCAATGTGCGGCAGTGAAAAAATATGAAATTACCTTCTCTCTTTTTTATGGGGCGTGAAATTTTTGCATCAATATTCCAAGAGGCGCCTAATGCGCCAGTTGAGCAATTGAGCAATATAAAATACATATTGTTTCACCCTTCGGATCCCGCCTGCACAGAATCGATTTGCGGGAACATTTCAGTTAATATTACTATCGGTTTTTTATGTTTTATAATCGATATTGGTAGTTGAAGGTTGATCTTTTGGAAATCATAAATACGGGAAAACAATTAAGGATGTTTCACCTGCAGGGGTGGCGTCAAAATGAACGCGATGGAAACGTTATATGGGACGCGAGAAGGGCGTGAGGTACGACAAGTTCATTCCCTCGGTATGGGCTAAAAGAGACATGATATTTCGATTTTACCCCCGTCTGCAATATATATATATATATATATATATATATATATATATATATATATATTCGTTGACAGGGGCGGCACATAAAGGCCACCTCCCCGTTTTAAACGAACGAAGGATTGAAACGGCCCTTCTCAGGGCCACCAGCAAACAGAGCTACTCTTACAAACTTCGCAACTACCGAGTTTTGAACAAGACCCACTTTGAAGGGTATTCCTTTTGTGACACAAACTTGGGCTCGGTTCCCCTAAATTCAACAATTATGATCCAGGAAGTTTTTAAAGAACCGGTCGATTAACATTTTTCAATATTCTTCGCGAGAGAAGACCGACTACGATCAACCTTCGTTAACAATATTATCAATATACATACGCATTGTCTACCGACGGTGGGGGAAACCTCGGAGAGGGAAAAGACTAATACAACTAGTGGTTCGCTGTTGATATACAGACTCGCGGGGTTATATTTATATACAAAGATATTAAAACTTACATTATATTGAGAGAGGTAATTGACGTTGTGAACAGATCTCGATCCTATTTATGTATATACAGAATTTTTCCGTCATATATTTTAATGTCAGGTCCGGCCTATTAACGACAAGTTTAAGCAGAGCGGAAACAAAGAAGCGAACCCATTTCCATTTCGATTTCCACAGGAACCATCCCGGAACGGTGCTCGGTACGATTCAGAAGATAGACGACATCGTTTGCGATAATAATAAGACGGTAGCGGGTTCTCTCGAAACCGTTACAATAAATAATAATAATTACAATAATATGTATGTCAGAGTTTCTGAGAGCTTTCTGAGCGCTGGCGGCCCGAAACGACGCTCGAACCGGAAAACTCGGTGTGATTTTCCCTCAGCGAGTCTGAAGAAAATATTTCTCCCGCGTAAAGTTAGACCCGTTGGAGCACTTGACGCTATTGAGATCTACAGATCTTGTAGCACACGAATTTCGGCTAAGACCAACGTAATATGGCAGCGATTTTGTTCCGTGAAAATGTTTAATATATCTCGTTAAATTTTGAATTAAACTAAAAAATAAATATAATTTGTTTGTAGCTTAAATTGTAATATATTGATCCTAGTTAAGAAATAAATAATAAGAGGTATAGGTAGTGACAGTTCCGGACGCGGAAACTTTAATCATCTAATATAAGTTATACTGTTTTGATCATTACAGATGTCGTTAGATCAAGAATATTGAGAAAAACTGATTTTTCCATAATCATTTTCCAAAACGTGCATGTATAAATATTGACCGGGTGTTAAGTTGAAATGAATGTAATGAAAGTTATTTAATGCCCACTTTATGTAATAAGGATCCTAAGATTCAACTAATAGCGAACATATGCCGAAAAACTGTTTGTTATAAAATTAAATTTTATAATTCGAAAGGCCAGAAACGGTCCCGGTTTGGAAGTGGGGCCGCTCCCAACTGGACGAAGGTGTCCGCCCACTCCCAACTGAATACGGAAATCTCAGATACGAACGGACATTTGCATTTTAATTTGGCGGCGAATGTTAATATTAAAACAGGAGAGATGTTTTCAATAGAGATACTAGAGCCAGTTAGCCGCTCCCACACTATTCGCCGGCTTGCGATGACGAAGCTCGCCCTTTGCGCGATACGCGGACGAATTAGGAGCTCTGACTAGACACCAATTCGTGGCTCTGTTCCTATTTTATTCCTATTAAATTTAAGCTTCGTTTCACTGTTCACGTTCAACCCCCATACCCGACTCAAAAAATCGACTTAAACAGCAAATTTGGACTTCCAAGACCGTTACTAAAACGGACACCGAAATTGACCTTGAAGTAACAAGCTCACAATATACAAAGCCATATTAAAACAGACAAGGATATACGGTGTAGAACTATCATCCGGAGATTCCAATCGCACCGTTCATAATGACCTCAACATACCCCGACAGTCGGCTAAGTCGTGAAATCCCGGTTCCTCAAGTTCCATTCGCGCCTTACTCCTCATCCTAATTTTCTCGCTCAGTCACTCTCCTCTGTTATCCATCCGTTATCCCCACCGCGACGGCTTAAACGCCGTCACTGCTATCGTTTGGTCTAGATTTAGTCGTTCTAACGTATCTGTATAAACGTCTATCCGGAGCTCACCTTCACTACTACTTGTATCATGAGACTCAATCCTGTTTGAACATTTTGCCATTGTTCTAACAAAAACAATGGATAAATCCGTGGGTTGAAAATTTCTAATTGTTATTACTAAATCTGTTACAAAATGATATTTAACGAGAGAAGAATCACTTCCGATTTTCTCACTCGTTAGATCTGTCTGTCTATCGCTCGACGCTTCAAACCGGAAGCTCGAAGCTTTGAAACTCAAAACTCGCCGATATCTCTTTTATATGTCTTAGTAATTTTACTATATTTCGATTCGATGTCTCGCGCCACATTTCAAGAGAAAACATCGGGCGAAACGTGCACGTCTCAAAAAGTGGCGCGTAAATAACTTAATTCCCCGTAATCGGTAATAAATTTTAATGTCCACTCGGAGGGGACATCGGAGTGATGGGCCGGAATTACGATGTCCCACGAGAGGGGACAACCGAGTGCAGAGGGTTAAGTCATTGTGTGGTTTCTATGCACGTATCAATTGACTGTAAAGTTGACTGTGCAAAAATAAAAAAAAATCATTTCTCTGTCTCGGCAGTGTGCCTGTTGATCGGGGCCGACCGTGGAATGACCGAGGGCCAAACGAGGAAGTTCTGTCCGGCCTCGAGCGACTTCTTCCAGCCGAAGAACAGGGTGAACACCACCGAGAGGCTGAGGCAGCTCAGGGCCGAAATGAAGAAGGTGACTGTGGTCCAGGGACCGATACTGGACGCCTACCTGATCACATCGGACGACGACCACCAGGTATTTAAAAAAAAACACCTTCAACGGTAGTCGGATCGAACCCGACCCCAGTACTGTCCTGCGTAATAAAGGACTCCATTCATTAGTGCGGACATACGGCATAATCTCAAAATAATAAGCTACGGGACTAATTATAATAAATCCTGAAAATTATTTTTAAAAAACCAAAATCAGCCATCATCCTAATCCAACCGTCCGAACACTACTGCCCTCCGACGTTCCCTAAAAAACAATATTTCGGTATTGTAAAAAAATGTAAAAAATTCGAAGTTCGATTTCAAATATAGTTCTCGATGTATGTTCTCACTGTATATTCGATTCCAGTCAAAAATCCTCCGTACCGTCCTTAATGCTCCCCGGTATGTTTCTAACCGAACAATCCATAATGACCTCAACATACCCCGACAAAATCACGCTTCCTCAAATTCCATTCCCGCCTCTCTCCACATCCAAATCAACTCGTTCAGTCCCTTTCCTCTTTTACCCACCCATTCAAAAAGTACCATCACTGGATGGCGCCATTTATTGTACAATAAATAAAGTTTTAAAAAAAACTGTATATTCGAGCATCTCCCGATTCCTTGTCTTTTTATCTCTCGCCCACCAGAGTATATACGCCGCTCCGAGGGACCAGCGGCTGAAATTCATCTCAGGATTCTCAGGACACGGGGTGGCGGTGGTGACGGCGAGGAAGGCCGTCCTCTGGGTATCGGAGCTCTACAAGCTGCAGGCCGACATCGAGCTTTCCTGCGACTGGATACTGATGTCACAAGCGACCACTGACGTAAGTGCCGATTGTGAATCGCCAATTGACAAATTTGATTATTCAACTACGTTCAGTTCAACAGCCTACAGTACTATACTGAAACCGATGGAGGGTTCGGAGTCTCCGAATAGTGAAATATGCGGCGCGCAAACCGAATACAGAAGGAAAGTTGTTTGATAAGTATTTTCGATTAATTTAACCCATTATAAAATATCCGTAACCCCGGATACGGGTCCGTTGTTCGGTTCTGATTTTTAAGCACGGCGGCCGAAGTAGACCGATGATGCAAACGGGTTAAAAGAGAAAAAAATTTAAGATGTAATGTTCTTAATTTTCAGCTGATCTAACATCAAAATTCACACTGTGCAGTCCAAAACTACTGAGAAAAATCCACCCTAATATGTCTCCAAATTTACCCCTACGTACAGATCTTAAGGGCGTACGAAAATACAATAAATTCTAGGCCAGAATTACAGCAATTATCGGAATTACAGAATTACAGCTTCCTACACCTCTGGCCCAAACCCTGCTCACACCCGACATGCCACACGTTCCCTACATACGCCTGAAATAAGGCAACGAGATTTAAATACTGTTAATGAGGAACGTCAGTTGGTTGTTGTTTATGATTGTTTTATACAGTCGTGCCAAGAAATAAAAGTTAAATAATAATAGAAGTGGTATTTTTATTAAGTGACCGATGGCGAAAAGCGTTAAAATCTCCCGACATATTTATATTTAACCCCCGGAGGACCACAAACATGTGTTACCAATTTTATATGTATGTATGTATGTATGTATGTATGTATGTATGTATGTATGTATGTATGTATGTATGTATGTATGTATGTATATATATATATATATATATATATATAGGTAAAGTTTAATAATATTTTCCGCCCCCCTTCACGGTTTTCTTCTCGACTATTCTGGCGTACGACATTGTAAATATCCGGACCAAAAATTTTCTGGGGAAAAAAATAAAATTTTCCGGAAATTTCGCCCGGAAAACTCGAATGAAATAGGGATATTTCCGCCCCCGGCCCCACACCGACACTGTCTTGCGGTCCAAAAGTTTCAAAAGTGTAGTACTTTTTGTTAATAGGTAATTTCGTTTTCGACCCATTTTACAGATGAGGCTGTCCGATTGGATAAAGCAGGAGCTGACGGCCAACAGCCGGGTTGGCGCCGATTCGACTCTGGTCGCCAACCAGAACTGGGAGACTCTGGCCAAAGAGTTGGCCAACGCCAGCATTACAGTGGCGCCGGTCAGGACCAACCTCGTCGATGAGATATGGCCGGTAAAGCCGAATTTCACCAAGCATGAGGCCTACATCTGGCCCATCGAGTACGCAGGTCTGTCAACCTCCTCCGTATAGTAATTATATTAATTAATTATTATTTAATAACTAGTTCAGACTACCTGTTTTGTGGTCTGCGAGGGGTTGGAATACCGTAGATTTCGTGTACTTCTGTCTCCTCTCGCCGGTCTGGTCTTTTGCTAAATCGGTTTCGGCCTGTCACCATCTTCAGTAGCGGTGTTAGTCACTTTGGACGTTTTTTGAGCATCCTCACTGTACCGCCTACTTGTACAGTACAAGTGACAGTGACAGTGCAGTGAAGGTGCCCAAAAAACGTGCAAAGTGACAAACACCGTGCTACTGAAGATGGCGAGCGGCCGAAACCGATCTAGCAAAAGACCAAACCAGCGAGAGGAGACAGAAGAACACTACGGAATATTAATTTTAGGGCTAATACTACAGACTGGAATAAGTATTTCTGTTATTTATTGTTGCGCTTCTGCAACAATCCGACCGTAAAAATTAAATAAGGCACGATTTTACGGCTGCGCAAGAAGAACTATTGCAATAGTGGTGTGTATAATAGGGATAGTTTAAGTAATTAAGACCTAAATCGCGAGAAAAAAACGAAATCGAATATGTCGCTCCTCGGAATAAATTGCCCAGCCTTCTTTATATCGAAAGATACCGAATTTGCGTTTGCAATCCTGCAAACGGTTTCTGGACACAAGGTGAAATTTTCAAATTCGAAAAAGTTTGAAATTCTCCCAGCAAAAGTTTTTCCCAAAAGTGGGATACAAGGCGTTGAAATAACGACAAACGGAATATTGTTTTTCGGTAAACGATTTCCACAGTACTTCCGTTATATTTTAATGTGAAACTAAATGATCCTTAGTTTGACGCAAATTTGTGGCAAATACCATTGATATTTGTATTCCATTAAGGCAAGACGGTGAAATAAAAGGGAAATAATTATGAAAGTATATAGTATCACAGCTGGACCAGAATATTATTTTGTGTCACATTAACCCTTTCGCTACTACGATCCACTATAGTGGCCTTCCATAAGATGCCACTGAGGTACTACGCACTGATATAGTATTTTATTTTGCATCATTACTCCGGAATACTCTTTATTTATAAATATCCTTCGGGGAAAAATGTTTTCGTCCAAAATAAACTCGGCGGTGAAAGCTTTTGCCCTCGCTTTAGATTCAACAAGTGTAAGCTCAACTTTTCAGGTAAGAGCTGGCAGGTGAAAGTCTCCTCGGTCCGGGAAGTGATGAAGGAGGAGAGCTGCGACGCCCTGGTCGTGACGGCCCTCGACGAGATCGGCTGGGCGCTGAACATCAGGGGCCGGGATATACCCCATCTGCCCTTCATCAAGGCCTTCCTCGTCATATCCAAGGACCAGATACACCTGTACGCCGACCTCACCAAGCTCAGCACGGAGGTCAAAGAGCACCTGCACACCGAGGGATGCTTCAGCGCCAAGTGTGCCAGGTAACCCCATATTAACCCTTAACGTTAATCAACCCCTAGCGTTTTCAAAGATGGCGGAAATATCTTCGAGTAGTAGCATCCAAAATATTTTATTGAAACGATCCCTTGTGAATGTATCCGAATAGAATGGAATGGCTAATATCGCTTGTTGACCGATATTCAAATTTATTTTCTAACGGCATTATGCCCGTATTGAAAATTACAGAAAGAAAAGCCCGAAATTCTTCCTTTACTACATTTTTCCAATTATTCCAAATATTGTCAATCTCTTTCCACTTGTTTTGCTATTCGCATAATTTTATTAGTTTCTTTTATTATATTATTGACTAATTCGTCCGTAGAATACAACTCGAATATATCGATAGGCCTAACAGTATTAGGAGAAATTTGTGGCCCTGTAACTTTTGGAGATACTGTAAATTTTATTTGTCGAAAAATATCGTCTCGTTCGGTAACATATTCCCGTTCGCTCGAGTCGTCGCTATTTCCGTTTATATTTTCGCTCTGACCGAGTTCATCGTCAGTATCACTAACCGTAATAGGCGTAACACGTTTTTTTTAGGAAGTACGATGTCCCACCAGAGGGGACAACGGAGTGCAAAGGGTTAATAATAAAATGCCCATAATAAAACTTCCTTAATCGAACTTCAATAACAGGGCCGCAATATTCGTAATAAAACCTGCATACGTTATACAGCTTCCGTAATATAACCATTTCTTAAAAGGAATTTCCATAAAAGAAACTCAGTAATATAAGATCCATAAATGAACCTCAATAATAGAACCTTCATAATATAACTTTCGTAATAGAACTTTAATAATAAAACCTCCATAATAAAACTTTTATCATTGAACTTCATTAATAAAACTTTCGTAATCGAACCTCAACTTCAATAATAGGGCCGCAATATTCTTCTAAGAACCTTCATAATGGAACCTCCATACATAATACAGCGTCCGTAACGGAACTTCCATAAAATAACCTCAGTAATAAAAAATCCATAAATGAACTTCAATAACAGAACTTCCATGATAGAACCTTCATAATAGAACTTGAATAATAAAACCTCCATAATTAAACTTCCATAGAAGAACTTCCATAATAAAACATCCATAAAAGAACCTCAATAATAGAACCTTCATATTAGAACTTGAATAATTAAACCCCCATAATAAAACTCCAAGAGAAAAACTTCCATAATAGAACGTTCAGGACAAAGTTCAAATCAGCGAGCGTGAAATATCTTCTTTTCAAAACGAAAGACTTTTTCAAATCGAAACCGGAAATATATGAATCGTGTGCAAAAATTAAACAGTCCTCTATATTCTCTACACTCCTGTCAATTTTCATAGACTTGTTTTCTGGCCACACGAGGTCCAATAAAACATAATAATAATAATAATAAATAATAATGATAATCATTCTTATTAGTGCTTCATAATTGCCGGGATATTTTCTCTGGAGCGATCATCAACTCGATCTACAGGCGTCCAAATATTCCAAATACCAACTTAATCTAGTAAGTTTTGGACAAAAAGGTCTTAAATGCCCAATACGCAATAAGGAACTCAATAGCTGCACACGCATATTCCTGAATGTAATGCAACCGAAATGGGAATAAATCTATTGAAGAACGTAGAGTAAGGCCAGAACTTATTCATGAATTCAACTCTTGGCTCGAAATATAATCCAAACATACGCATGTTATCACATGCTTCACATTCAGCCCTGTATACTTGTACAGCCTTCTATGCATATACGTGTAGCCTTTCCCCGTAGAACAATACCAAATCTTCGGCCGGTTTTTTTCAGGACGCATTCGTACGACCAAGTATGGGCCGATTTGAAAACGATGTCTCAAATCTGGAAGAAGGTATGTTTGCCAAGTTCAACGCCGTTCAGCCCGGGAGTCAGCAGGGCCGTATTTTTGGCCGTAAGTATTTTCAATTTTTAATATTTTTTATTGCCGTTATAAAAGAATAAGCGATATTGATGTCGAATTGGAATAGGTAACGAATTGACCGCATAACGGAGGGGAAACCAACTGGCTTTCCCCATTATTTTTTATTTATTTGTATTTCATTGGATTTTACACCAAAATTCGAATCGATTATGGTAGAGGCTGAAATAAATAGCTTAAAATCGCAGTTGACGAAAGCGTTCCCCCTAAATTCTTAATGCATCCCCTCACCCTCTCTAATAACAATAACGACCCCGTACATCTAAATACAATTGTACAATAAATAAAGGGGGGAGGTAAATAGACAGTATTTGCGGAAATTTACTGACCGGCCGAAACCGGTCTACAAAAAGACAAAACCAGCAAACTGGGTCACCCAAATATAATTTTTTATCCGAATTATAATTTTTCGTCACCGCGTTACGTTGCCTAAAAGGCGGTCCACACTAGAAATCTCGGACAATCTTTTAACTAAACAACCAAAAAAAAATAATTAATAAATTGTTCAATATTGTGATCGATCGCCTTATTAGGTTATTTCTAGATTCCAGCTGAAAAGAGAAAATCGATGAAGTCTCCGATCGTAGCGATGAAGGCGGAGAAAAACCCCGTTGAAAGGCAGGGAATGAGAAACGCCCACATAAGGGACGCGGTGGCGCTCTGCGATTTCATGGCCTATTTCGAACAGAAGGTGAGAAATTATAGTTTTTATAACTTACTATATCTTTTAGTTTAATTAAGACATAATGCTCGTGAAAAGAATTTCCCAGTCTGTCGACGATGCTCCGAATTTTTATTAGCGAGTCTCGATTTGTCGTTTCATTGTTATCATGAAAGTGCAGCATTTGCAATAGAGATTTATACCTGTCATTTGTCATTATTCGTGGAAAATATAACTCGTCGGTTGACCGATATTCTTCTATCGATACTTTTTTTACTCTCGACATTAACATCGACAGAGCAAAAAATCGATACATTTCGGGCACTGTCGTATTTTTCCGTGCCATCAATCGTGACTGCTTACCGCGTACAGTTTTCGTGGTGTAATAAGCGTCGCTCTCTCTTACAATATGTTCGACCATATCTTCGGAAAAGAAAAGTTGAAAGATTTCTAATATCGACGATTTATCGTTTAATTCCTGGTAGATTTTCATCAAAATCAAAAAGTTTCGGAACCAAATTTTGTGCTCTCCAAAGAAATTGGGCGCCTATAGGCGCTGTTCGCCCCGAAAGGGTTAATATACTCTCACTTGTACTGTACTGAAATGATCATTAAGTGAAATGAGTGAGAGTGCAGTGGGGATGCCCAATAAAACAGCCAAATTGCCAAACACCGCTACTGAAGACGGCGACCGGCCGAAACCGGTCTCGGTCACGAAATCTACGCCATATTATCTGGGCAAATAATAAACGAGTGAACACTGAAAACGATCGTGACTTATCCTCGAATATTTCCAGCTTTCCTTGGGCGAAAAATGGGACGAGCTGTCCATATCCAACACTCTGGACCAGTTCAGGAGGGAGCAGGCGCTGAGCAGAGGAATCAGTTTCACTTCGATAGTCGCCTTCGGTCCGCACGCCGCCCTTCCCCATTACATACCGGACAACCTCACCAAAGTCAACGTCGACAACTCGAGCCTGCTGCTCATCGATTCCGGCGGACACTACCTCGGTTAAGTACCCATAATTATGACAATAATCACTCGCATCAACTATTAGGGTGACCCATAAGTTTCTTCCAACCGGCTTTGTTTATAGTTTAATATACCTGTTTTGTGGTCCGCGAGGGGTTGGAATACCGTGGGTTCGTGGTCTCCTCTCGCCGGTTCGGTCTTTTGCTAGACCGGTTTCGGCCGCTCGCCATCTTCAGTAGCACGGTGTTTGTCACTTCGCACGATTTTTGGGCAACCTCACTGCACCGTCACTGTCACTTGTACTATAAAGAAAATGACTGAATGAAAGACAGTACAAGTGAAAGTGACAGTGCAGTGAGGATGCCCGAAAAACACCTAGAGTGCCGACAGTGACTAACACCGCAACTGAAACCGGTCTAGCAAAAGACCAAACCGGCGAGAGGAGACAGAAACACCACGAACCTACGGTCTTCATTTAACTTGTTAAACCGTGTCGAAGTTGTGTTTTTTGGACCTCTACCGCGTCCCTAATAAAACCACGTTGTTTTCCCACGAACATATTTTTATTTTTTATGAAATTGAATCGGCCCAGTCACTTTGTTTCTAACGGCGCTTTCATCTTCAGACGGCACGACCGACGTGACCAGGACTTTCCACCTGGGCGTGCCGACGGCGGAGGAGATCGAGGCCTACACCCGGGTGCTGATGGGGGCCATCAACCTGGCCATGTTGAGTTTCCCGCAGAACATGCTCATCAACAAGGTGGACATATTGGCGCGGGCCCCGCTCTGGGACGCCGGCTTCGACTACCACCACGGAACCGGCCACGGTATAGGATCTTTCTCGACCGTACACGAAGGTATACTAAATTATTGCGATTGTATCAACAGAATGCTAATAAATTAATAATTATTATATTTTAAGGGTCTGTCGAACTGACCCGAAAATGAAATGTTAACGTAAACGAGAAAGACAGATCAACTGCCAATAGATCAACCCTTACACACACAGTGTGCCACATTTGTCACACAATTTGCTTTCCGACATTGGACGCCATCTGTCGGGATTTTACCCCGACGTTTCAATATTCATGACATTGGAGCCAGGTTTGTTTCAAAATGTCTTTTTTGCTTTCTTCTACCGGGCTATGCACATAGCCCCGGGCTGGAGGCGATAGATTCAAAATGCCGGATTTCGACCCCCTCACGGACGGTCCAAGAGAATGTGACTATATCTCCGTTAATATTCGTGATATTGGAGCGAGGTTTGTCTCAAAATGTCTTTTTTGCTCTCTTCTACCGGGCTATGCTCATAGCTCCGGGCTGGAGACGATAGATTCATAATGCCGGATTGTAGATGCAACATCTAGTCCCGCCAATTGTGACCTTCTCGTGTAGAATAATCTCAATGGTATTTTAAAACTGGACATAGTTCCTTAGAGTCTCATAATGTTTGAATGCAAAAACAATATAATTTCGTAATAGACAATGGAGATTCGAACGGCGAGAATGAGAAGAGGATGAAGTATTAGTTCAGAATTTAAGCTTAAAGAACAAGTCACCGGACAGTTTTGACAGAAAAACAGAAAAGAGAATGAACTGATAAGGATGAACTGGTCTATCTACGGGAGGCCACGATGGATAGGAATAAAACGTAGTCCAGAAGTAGACCAGTCGCCGGAAAGTATTGGGAACAAGACATTAACGAATACCATTCAGAACGGAGAATGTGCTCAAATAACTCTCATCAATTGAAAAATGCCGGCATGAGGAATATTGCGAACCCGACGAAAATTCTTTGAATCCCTTATACTGAAAAACTAGCAGGGGGTAAACACTGGCGGGTAGCCGGGAAAACAAATATTTAATTTTTAAATTAAAAATAATAATATAGCAATTATTAAAAGTTTATTAATTTTTACTATCAATGATATTGTAGTCGCAATCACATAAAAATTTTTGTTGGACAGCGTGCATAACTGTCCTGGCATATCAAGGCCTCCTTTATTGTGAATTCGTGTTCTTTAAATATTATACTGATAATTTTGAACAGTCATAATTATGTTTTTAAATTGGAATATGTATTTCAAAGAATTTAGAGAGAGAAGATTAAATACTTTTTAAAAAATCCTAATATAATTAATAGGAATTTTTTCAATATGGATTTAACTAAGTTAACTACAATTTGACGGATCCCGAGAACGTATATTTAATCTTGGACAATGCTCGAATTCATTCGGCTTGAGTGGTGAAACAAAGCTTGGAGAGGAACTTTGTATTAAAGTTGAAGTGTCTCTCTCCCGACCCCCCCCCCGCCCTACTCAACAAGTTTAAGCCCCGCCGAAGGGGCTTTTTCCAAAATAAAACTTTACACTCGAAATATTCCCGACGAAAGATGTTGGGACCGTAATGTGTGGCACAGGTGATTATATTTACAGCTTCCTGTTGGCACAGCTGGCAGCTTAATTAATTGGCGCAAACTAATATTAAAAATAAATTGTCATCCTTAATTGTTTTCTATCGCCTCTGAAGACCTATTATAAGAAGTTAAACTGTATGATAAGTTGAATTTAGCTTAGAAATGCCATAATATGATGAAAATTTTATCGTATAATAAAATGATTTCAGGTCCAATACTTCTCGCCTATAACAGGAACGATGATGAAATTTTCAGAGAGGGATATTTCTTTTCAGACGGTAAGTTATTTCAGACTGATAAACATCAAGTTTACGTATAAACCTCGAAAGTGCATTATTTTGCGTTTATCCGATTTGATCTTGTTTTTCGTTTTCCAGAGCCCGGGTATTACAAGGAGGACAAATTTGGAATTCGCCTAGAAAATATATTAGAGGTCGTTGAAACTTTCAAGGTTTGTATATTTAAATTTCATACAGCTGAATAGTTAAGTTAACTAGACAATTTTTCAAACCAGGAATCGAATCTTGTGGTGACAATTTGTTTGATGTTTGTTTGGATATTTAAAGATCGGTCGTCAGTTCGCAAAAACAAACTGACACGAACGAAGCTTGACATTCGGGCAATGGTCATTTTGATATGATGTAGTCGGTTAAATACATGCAAAACGAGAATGGACACCAATTACTATTGAAGATATAGAAAAACGTTAACAATGTTCAGTAAATCACATCGAAAAAAACCCTAAGGAAATTGATTCAACCTAGGTGTTAATTTATCGTAGATAATTTTATTTTATTATATTTCAGAATGGAACGGCTGGAAAATTTTTAGGTTTCAACCCTGTGACGCTAGTCCCTTTTGAACCGAAATTGATAGATCTTCACAAATTGAGCCCTCAACAGGTAGGATAACATTTGATTATTAGTTATTTCAAATAGTAGTAGTTTAAGTATTTTTGTTGGGAATTGCTTACGGGGGATCCTTATTTAATTCTAACGGTCGGATTGTTGCAGAAGCACAACAATAAATAACAGAAATACTTACGCTATTCTGTAGTATTAGCCCTAAAATTAATCTTCTGTAGATTAAGCGTTCTTCCGTCTCCTCTCGCTGGTTTGGTCTTTTGCTAGGCCGGCGGTTTCGGCCGATCGCCATCTTCAGTAGCGCTGTGTTAGTCACTTTGGGTGTTTTTCGGGCATCCTCACTCTACTGTCACTTGTACTGTGAGCGAATGTAGCATCACTTTTGGTATTTATATGGGAATTTAACAAGACATATATATATATATATATATATATATATATATATATATATATATATATATAGCCCGAAAAACGTCCAAAGTGACTAACATCGCTACTGAAGATGGCCGAAACCGCCGGTCTAGCAAAAGACCAAACCCAGCGAGAGGAGACGGAAGAACACCAAATCTACTGTAAATCAACCCCTTCGCAGACCACATAAGTGATACTCTAAATTAATCTTCAGTGTTAAACTATTAAATCTAGATTGGGACATTATATTTAATAAAATACTGAACCGAAGAGGAGAGCACACAAATAACGCCCTCCAATTAATCCGCCGAACGTTGGAAAAGGCAAATGGGATACAAGAGCCCGACATTATTAAGGGAAAAAAGGAAGTCCTTCTTAAAGCGCCTCCTTAAGATTGGGCCTTACAAAAGAAAGCGGATTACCGGCGACATGAGGCAGGATAATGGGTTGGGGGACGCCGAAGAAGGAACAACAAAAGAACAGAAAACTGATCTCCCGACCCTACGCCACTGAGAGGGCGGCGATAAGCCGAAACTTCGCTAGATAATATTTTAATTCTTTTTTAACAATTGTCACCTCACAATTTCCCGACCAAATAAGAAATTATACATCGTTGGCTCTCAGCACCAGTTGTGTTGCTAATGCAGTGACTAAATCTTATCAACTATCAATTTAAATGCAAAATAAGTTTCCCACAGCGGTAGAGTTGGTGAACACATTTAATATATCCATATTAAGGTGACTTATTATAAAATATATCGTTCCCGGGATTAACACTAGGTTTACGGATCTGTCAATTTGGCGCATTGATGCACCAATTCTATCCTTGAAGGGAATTTCAAAATTGCAAAACTTTTGAAAAAAAAATAACTTCGATGTATATTTGGTAGAAAAAAATGGAAATTGACGAGTCCCGAAAGCCTAGTGCTAGAGCAGTGGTTCTTAACCGGGGGTGCCCGCACCCCCACGGGTTCGGGACGGTATTTTTGGGGCTGCGGGAGATGCCCCAAACAAAAGCTTAAGCTCGTACAGAAATTAGGGTTATGGGTTTTTTTTTGCAACAAAACTCAAATATGCCAAAACTAAGAATAAAGTAAAAAAAAAATATGCGAATGGAATATTTGTTATACACAGTTGGCAAAAGAAGCATTGCAATTACTTCTACCATTTGCTACTACCTACTTGTGTGAAATGGGGTTTTCATCACTTTTTCATGTAAAAACTAAAGCGAGAAATCGCTTATATGCAAGTGATGTGAAGAGACTTACGCTCTCTTTACAAGCTAGACAAGCAACAGTCTAGTCATTAATAAAAATGCATACTGTTTTGTATGCGATATATAAAATGTACAATTTTTTTAAAAAAACAACAAATTTGCAAAAAAATATGTATTTTCTGTTTTAAATCACAAAAAATCGAGACACTTTATCATTGGGGTGCGGAGACCTATTTTCAGATTTAAAGGGGTGCGGGTCACTTGAAAGGTTAAGAAACACTGTGCTAAAGGGCCATTATAACACTATTATTATATTGATGTAATGGGGTACTTACGTGTGGATGAAGCATACTGCCAGCACAGTGGTGTATATATATATATAAGTGGGGGTTGAAAACTCTTGTTCCAGATCCGGTGGTTGAACGAGTACAACAGGAGGGTGCGCGACGACGTCGGCACCGAGCTGAAGAGACAGAGCAGGATGAAAGGATTCTATTGGATGATGGACAAAACTCTGGACATTCCTGAAGACTGCAGGCTGAGGGCTTCGGCGGCGGCCAACTCAATCTCGTCCCTCCTCCAGTTCCTGTCGATCCTGCTTTCGGTCCTTCCGACTCTAAGGCTGATGGCGGCCGTCCACTGAGGTCCACGGAATCCTAAAAAAAAAAAAACCGTTTATTCGTTTTATCTCTAAAGACACTCTCAGTACGAACCGAAAACTATCGCGTATAATAAGATAGAATTATATTATTTATTTCCACGTCTAGACGATTTTCCGGCCTCTGACCGTCGTCAGTACCAGCTTTCGGTAACAGACATTTTCGGCACATTGGATAAATAAAAATTTTATGGTTTGTAATACCCCGTTGTGTGGTCTCTGCTACAGGTCGGAAATACCGTACATTCCGGTTTCGGCCGTCCGAAGTGTGGTGGCTCGCACACCGCGCTACTGAAGATGGCGAGCGGCCGAAACCGAAAGAAGAGGGCGAAATCTACGGTAAATATTTAAAAGCTTAAAAGTTATTGTCGGATAGGCACAATATACTACTGTGAAATGAGCAGAGTTCCCCTCTGAACTCAGTTTCAGTTATGCCCACAGTTTTCCAACTCGGTAATAACCTGCCATTTGGTTTTTCTATTCCTGACTAACCACTGTATTTGGGTACTTAAATACTAGCGGTGACAATCGTGTCCTTGACAATTCCACCGACCGTAAAGAAATATAGCAGAGCCTAACAGTGTAACCATTTCTGCCGGCTCCTACTGACAATGGCGAGAAGCCGAAACCCCAGGTCTTAAGCTGTTTCGTTTCTTTTTATCCATTAAACTCTTCAAATACGGTATTTTGGCAAAAAATTGTTTTTGACAACACACGTCGGAAAATAGGGGACGCAATATTTGAAGCCTGTTCCAAACTTATTTGACTTTCAGAGACATTTCTCCAAAGAATAAAAAGTCCAAAACTAAAAATTATTTATTATAGTTAAACGTAGATTAATAAAAATATGTAATACTATTAAAAGGGCTCTGTTGCCCCTGTGGCCACCACCACGTCAGAAACTTAAATAGAGTAACTGTGTTAGTCACACTAATAATAGTGTGTTACTATCCTACTGCTACTATCTGAAGACCGTCTTGTCAAAATTACCGACGATATTTGGAATATTTGAGCACCTTACATCTTGAAATTCAACTCTAATAATAATAATAATAATATGTCTGCACGTATTTAAATTAAAATGAAAAAAAATTTTCTACTCAAAAAAACTATTATCTCATATCTTCAATTGCCTGATGATATTGTAAAATACCGATATTTATTTACTATATAAAAATAATGGTTCGACATAATAATAGCTCATTCTTTATGACAGCAATAAACTGGGAGAAGTCGTTTGGACTTATGTCTCACTCAAACCGTAAATAGTTTTTAGGTTTCATTAATTTCCCCAAGGTTCGACAATTCTCGTAATATTGTTAGAAAAATATAAACTATCAGGTGACAAATTGGGTAAACGAACGAATAGTGAAAAGAATCAAAAATCCGTCTGAATCGTATTTGAAAAAAAAAACTAAAATAAATAAGTAAAATAACAAAAAATATTTAAATGTGCCTCGTTGTAGGAGCTTTCACTGTGTTTCAAGGAAACAAAATTGCACAACCAGCAATAAATGTGCCTTGTTTTAGTAACCAAAGGCATTTTGGTCACATCATGACTATCATTAATAATTAGATAGTACAATGAATGATACAAATCAGTAAATATATATATATATATATATATATATATATATATATATATATATATATACCATAATTTAATATCCAATTAAGTACTAATTTTTAACTAAATCACACTTATAAACATTAATTTGTATATGTTAAATTTTATATATATATATATATATATATATATATATATATATATATAAAATTATTTAACTAGTAATATATAGATATTATGCAATATTCATATGTTCCATAATTGTGAAATTTAGTCAAAACATTTCAGGAACATATTTCATATTAATTATATATTTTTAGCCTTCCCAAATAATATTCCTTAACATTCCTTTAATTTATGTAAATTTTGAATTAAGGCGTTGTACAAAAGTGTATGACATTTTGTGCCTTATTCTGCCTTATACGACAAACTATTTTTATTGTAGTAAAATTTAAAACAGCCACAACATTTTACTACAGCTTCTTACTTTTTAAGATATCACTATAGAACTGTGTAAATTAAAAAAATATCGCTAACAGAGCGAATACATTGACGGAAAGAAATAACGAATTACTTTAGAAGTAATAATCATAATTCATAAAATTGTGAATTCTTTATTGGTTAGAGAACTAAAACAAATTTATTTGACACTCTATGTACGTAGCGAGTATAAACATAAGCACAATGTCATCCAATATTTAATTATTATATATGTAAAACAACCTGTATGTTGTACCCATATGTAAAATGTTGTAAAATATATTTAAAAGTTATATGTGAAATGAATAAACTAAAAATGTCCAACTGTTGAATCATCAAAGTTTCACATGAAAATGACTAAAAGTCATACTTTCTGTTTTCATTCTTAAAATATAAAAAAAAACTTATGCAACATAGTGATTTTGCAGTAGATAAATAACGCAGTCCAATGTTATTATATTATTCAGTTCTAGAGTCAACCTATTGATAGAATGTAAAATTAATAGATAAACTCAAATTGAATTATTTCAAATTGAAAATTAAAAGTTAAAAGTAGTTTGAAAGTTGAAGTGCTTTGTTTTTTGTAAATTAGCCTAGTACTTATGTGTAAATCTTATACTGTTAAATATTTTAAATGTATAGATGTAAATTTATTCGGTAACAGGTAAATGTTTTACTTTAGCTTTTTTTGTCCTTGTATTTATTCTGTTTTTGTTAAGTTAAATAAATACTAGTCCACTAAATTATTTAAATTATGTATTTGAAAGAAATTATTTATTCCAATTATTCCCCGAATAAACTACACAATAAACAAAATGTGTATATGTACACACATGCACATTATTTACAAATATGTGCATGTATATATATATATATATATATATATATATATATATATATATATATATTTATCTATTTAATTGCCTGTGTCCAAGGTGGAAATATTTCACCCTCATGAAACATACTACGCAGTATGATTACTATTATTATTTTTTTATTATATTATTTATAATATTATTTAAGAACAGTAATTAAACCTTTGTTTAATTAAAACCTGGCTCCTAATGCATGTAATACAATCAGATAAAATTAAGTATTACATATACTTGAAAACTAACCAACTATTTTATAAATTTGTACAAATTGACAAGCTAAATAATTATCTCTTCTCTGATGTGCTATATATTTCTAATAATATTACGTATATGAATAATAGATTTTGATATAAGAACCGACAGAGATGATATAGTAAACTAACAATAGAAATCAAATATTTAACCCTAGTGATGAAATAATAATGGATTTTATGTGTATGAACTTTTCAGCACAGTCAACAATTATTGCATCAGATTCATCCTAATGCAGTTTAATAAATAGGACGCATTTCCACTCATTTAGATGACTAACTAATACGCACATTGCATAATTACATTGTGGGAAAAGAAAACTAATGTATTCCTATTGCTTAAGGTTACTGAAAAGCTGGATTTTTGCTTATTTTAAAACCGATTTTCCAACCAATCTTGTAGGCCAATGTCACTCTTATTATAAATAAGAATATATTCTTAAATTAGTAATCAACTTGAAATATTTAATATTAAAATCTTCTTTTTCAAACATCTATTTTTAGATTTACCCCTTCGATTTTTTATTTGAAACATCCCCTTTTAAAATAGTTAAAGGTTTTACCATCACCGAACATACTCACTATTTGTTGAATTTAAAATAGTGTAATAAAAGTATTCTAAAAAACTGTAGAATTCTATGACTCATTTGCCACAATGCAAAAAAAAAACTGGAAATCATAACAATGCATCTTAATACATTCCTGTTCCCATAAAATATTCCCATAGCATAATTAATTATTTGTTCTCTAATAAATCCATTTTTTAACGGCAAAACATAATAATTTTTTTTACTATTCCTATATTATTCATTCTAATAATTAAATCAAGTTTTTTGTAATTGAACAGTTGAAAACAGAATAATTTGTGTTTGGAATAATATTAGGCCGGCACCAATTATTGGGAAACAATTTGCCTAAATTAATATCAATGTAGTTATTTAAAAGTATTATTTAAATTAATGCTTTTTATCGAATTTCAATATTTGAAATCTGATGCAAGAATTATTTGTTAAGGTGAAATTTTCATACAGTGGATATCTATCAGTTCCTTTTCAAAAGAGTATTTGAAAACAAGTGATGTGGAAAGCAATTTACCAGATATTGAATCTTAATTAATTCCAAACAATCAGAAACATGACACTAATTTACATATTAATTTAAAAAATAGGAATTACTCATTAGATGTACATTACTCATATAAAATATAAAGCTAATAACAAAAATAGAAAAATGAAGTACCTTCTCATGTTGTATAATTTAATGTCGGTCATCGTTCTTTATTCCTGCCAACTCATTCATGTTGTTTGTTCCAACTTGTTGGCTCCTGTAAGTAAAAGGAATTTAAGCTATCAGTTTAGAAATACAGTGGTCATAATAGTTCTTCATTTATGTGAAGAACGCAAACTCCCATTTTGTTTAATAAATTCCCCGTTCTTAATTATGATTATCATTTCCCAAATAAACTATTTGTATATGCGATACCGATCATAAAAGAATCATAACACTCCACCACAAGGTCAATCACCTAGCCAATGAAGTTTTTATATTTTTCTCTATTAATTATCGGCTATTATCTTGCAAGAAAAATAAATTACAGTTATAGTATTATATATATATATATATATATATATATATATACACAAATAGTGGTAGTCGAATATAAAAAGTTCCCGCTTATAAGAATTACAATTTGCTTAAATTAAGCGCAACTACAAAAGTGCACAACCTTTTTTTTTTGCCGACCGGACACCGATCCCTTAATATAAGGATTTTAAAACAGGTACAATTCCATGCAGTAAAAAGTATAAATATGTAATTTTTTACCAATTATCAAACTGATGAATAATGAACACATTTCAATCGTGCCAACATCTCAATAATCGTGTATATAATATTTGAGTCGAACGCAATAGTCGGACCGGAACATTTTTTTTATATATTTTACCAATATTTCAAGCGATAAGTGAATACAGCAGAATTTTTTTTTCTGAACTGAAAAACTGTTTATCCCTTCAGTGTATACCGTTTGGGTTAACCTGAACTTTATTACGATTCAATCTTTTTCCGGATTTCAGACTGTTCCGAAACCGCCCTTTATTGGGAACAAATAATGAATTGAATACTAAAAAAAAAAAAAATAATTGAAGGTGTATTTCATTCGACGGATTTTTATAGTATATTTTCCCAATTATCACAACAATATTGTTAAATATTCACGATCAATGTACCATAATATTTAAGTATATATATATATATATATATATATATATATATATATATATATATGTAGTTAGGCCAATAGGCCGGTATCCATGTAGGAATCACCATTTCATAAAAATTGTATGTATTTGTATTTCATTCAACGGAATTCCATTCGCTCACAACGTTACCAATTACAATGCAATTATTTCTTGTCGGTGAATTTTTTTATAAACTGGCCGGTTGTGATTCCTCTCCCGATATTAAAAAATATATATATATATATATATATATATATATATATATATATATATATATAAGATTAACCCTGTTTTAGAAGAAAATGTGTTTCCTATGTTAATAACGGCAGGGTGGAAATGTACGGTAGTGGCTGAGTACACTTTGGATCGATTTAATTCGTTTCTTTTTCAATTTTAAAACGATTACGTAATTCTCGTTCTTCTCACGTGAGCCCCCCCCCCCACCCAGCAGTATAATTATAATCAAGTTTCAAAGAGGCATAAGGCTGACGTCAAACGGTTCAAAGTGTAATTGATAAGCGGAAATCCGTTGTATGAATCACTTTACGCCCTCTGTATAAAAGTCAGCCGGTGCCGCCTACCACCGACCATTCTGTGTTGACCTCCGATCGGCGTTGCGTGGATTTTTTTTTCACCGAGGAAATATCCGTCTCAGCATTTTTCCGGCCAATCATGTGAGTACAATTACGGCCAATCCGTCGTCGAATACTCCGGCTCCGAAGATTTCGCGTTTCGCGGCGATCGTCCGGCAATTTCGTAAGATTGCCGTGGATTTTTCGAGCCGTTTTCAGCGTCGATGCGCCGTCAAAAGATACGCGATGAAAATTACTCAACAGATCCGAGTGATTACATAAGCGTTTATAACGGGGTTCGGTTATAAAAGGCCGCTGTCGCTTATCTCCTTCGATTTCACGTTCACTCCCGTCCAGTTCATTGTTCTCCCGCTCGGTCCGAAAGGTCAATTCGATTTTGAAACCTCTTTAATTAAAACGATTCGGTGCGTTATCCAGTATCGCAGCACAGAGGCCCCACTTCAGTGTTCCGTTCTTCAGCAATACATCTACCGAAGATGACCGATACCGTGGACAACGTTGGAGCCGAGTAATTATACCTTTAATTTTTTGCGACCGCTATATAATTTGGTCGAATTAATTTGGGCCCGAGTCGAGATATCGGATTCCTGTGTCGTTCGACCAGCGTTGAAAGATGCGAACTCCGATCGACTCTAAGCCTATTTTATAGGCCGTAATTCCGTCCATCGAATCGTTACAACTGGACCGTATCAAATTGTAACATCATTGTCGTCCATTATATTTTTAACGATTCTTAGAAATTTATCGCGTCCTTAGAAAGATGCTCAAAAACTTGATAATTATCGTGTCACGTAGCCTAGCATTGTTGGAATACGGTGACAATCTGAACTGCCCTAATTGTAGACCTACGGCCAAACCTTCAGGATTCGGACAGAAAAAATGTGCTCGAACCGATTAATAATAAATTCCTGCAGTATTCAGTACCAACTTCTAGCATTTAATCGATCACAATCTCAATCGTGCATTTTTTCACCGAATATAATTCCACTGTGATTTCAACACGTCAGAACGGGTCAAACCCGCGACCGGACAAGCTCGCTCGTATACTTTATCCATTGGGTCTTGTGGTGGTAGCATTTATTGTAAAGAAAATTAGATCTGTTTTTGAATTTCAAATTTACACAGTTGATCGAAAAGTAATTTTCTTTAACCGGTCCGGTTAAATATGTCAAGCAATGATATAATACTAACAGGTGATCATCAGTGATATTCTTTGAATCCGATAGTTACTCTGTAATCGTTTGTTCAATTTTTATACCGTAGATTTCGTGCGTGGGTTCGATGTTTTGCCGGACCGGTTTCGGCCACTCACCCATCTTCGGTAGCCGATTTTTTACAATTTTTTATTGATTTAAAATAATATTTTTAATTTTATATAATAATTTTTAAAATAATATTCCGCTTACAGGACTGCCGACTGTGAAGTAGCCAACCTTCAGGTTGTCGAGAAACTGAAATCGATCCCGACGATTGAATCGGCCGTGGGCACTTCGGCCGATATTTACAAGAGGGTGAAGGAGTCGAACGAGCTGATCAACTGGGCATTGGAATCGGCGGAGACAGCTCTCGGAACGGCAGTCGACACTGTCGCCGTACCTCTCGCCAACAGGTTCCAACAGCCGATAGCTCACGTCGATGCCAAACTCTGCCGAGGAATAGAAGTTCTGCAGGAAAAAATTCCGATCGTCAAAGAACCTCCGGCAGAGGTAAATATCGCACAGTTTGTTCGGTTATGTTTGGAAAATAGACGGATAGCCACTTCGCTCGATTGAAACTACCGGCGGCGAGAGCCACGTAGTTCAAGACCGGCATAATTCTTAACCCCCTGGACGTACAAATAAAACAAAATTTTATTCATTCCAAAAAAAAATATTCAATTCTTAGAAACAGAACATTTTATTGATTTGATTTTAATTTTTACATAAAAATATATGTGAAGGGTAAGAGGGGGGCAGTATGTCTGCATGTATGTCTCTGCAGAATTGATGAAAAAAGTAATGTCGCTTTTTTTTCTCTCTCGATACGCGTGCAAAAAATTATCAGAGCTGCATCATTTAAATAATGGATGATTGTACGGTTATTTCAGCTTATGATTGTGACAGCGATTCTGGTCAAGATGGTAAAACTGAAGTATTATCTGTTCAGTTTAAAGATTTAAAAAGTTGCGGATAAAAAAAATTTTCTGTGGAAAAATTTGTTTTTCTGTGATGATCCCTAAGATTGGTTTCGACTAGTTTTATAATGAAACATAAATTAAAGAGCACTTCCCTTAAGTTTCAGGCAAAGCTTATTTCTCTATTCCTTCCTGAAGAGGTCTAATCAGAAAAACACTTTTCTGTGGACATACAAATGTACCAAAATTTTATTCACCCAAAAAAATAATATTCAATTTGGCCAAACTGATCAGGTATATGCAAGCTTAGAAACGGAACATTTTATTGATTTGATTTTAATTTTTACATGAAAATATATGTGAAGGGTTTAATGGTAGGGGAGTGTATGTCCAGCTTGTTAACAGTCATTTATTCAATGAAAACTGTTGAAATCCAATAATCTGAACTTTAAAAAAAAAATTCGCTACCAAAAGATTCTTGATCTAAACCCAGGTTAATTTAGTTTAACATACCCGTTTTGTGGTCTGCGAGGGGTTGGAATACCGTAGATTTGTTGTGTTTCTCTCCTCTCGCCGGTTTGGTCTTTTGCTAGACCGGTTTCGGCCGCTCGCCATCTTCAGTAGCACGGTGTTGGTCACTTGTGCTATAAAGAAAATGACTGAATGAAAGACAGTACAAGTGACAGTGACAGTGCAGTGAGGCTGCGCGAAAAACAAAGTGCCGATAGTGATTAACACCGCTACTGAAGATGGCGAGCGGCCGAAACCGGTCTAGCAAAAGACCAAACCGGCGAGAGGAGACAGAAAGACAACAAATCTACCAGGTTAATTCAATGATTCAAAATGTCCACCTTCGGCCACGGAACATCACTTCTGTTTTTGAGTGTAATATCGAACAATTGTATTTTCCTCCGCAATTTCAGATTTACGACAAGGCGAAAACTTACGTGACTTCGACGATTCCGCCGGCTGTCCAGAGCATTTCCGACGCTTCGATCAAATTGCGAGACGACGGTTGGAACAGGGCTAACGAGCTGTTGACTTCGCGTTACGGCAGCATCGCTTTGTCCAGCTTCGACAGGACATCGGCCATCGCCGACAAGTGTATCGACTACTGCCTTCCCCCTGAAGAGAGAGAAACAGATGTCCATCGTAAGTCGATAAAGTTTTGATATACCTGTGTGTGTGGTCTGCGAAGGGTTGGAATACTGTAGGTTCGTGATGTTTCTGTCTCCTCTCGCTGGTTAGGTCTTTTGCTAGACCGGTTTCGGCCGCTCGCCATCTTCAGTAGCGGTGTTAGTCACTGTTAGCACTTTGGATGTTTTTTGGGCGTCCTCACTGCACTGTCACTTTCACATGTACTGTAATGTTTGTCAGTATGTCAGTCGTTTATATATATGTGTTCTGTTATTGTTATTGGGGGTTATGTTTGTCTTCGGATTTTGTTAATCCGTTTTCTAGGTATGAGTCAGATTGTCGGAAGGGGGTGGTGTGGTGGTAGGGTGGGTGTGATCCCTTAAGAGGATTACAGGTGTAAATATCGCGTCACTCTGGGAATTAATTTTCTCATTTATAATGTTGTTTTTCTTATGTTTGAAGATCTCCAGGTTTTCTATAATGTCTAATTCTTTTCCTTTTTTGCCTGGGTGTAATAATTTTAAAAAGTTTTTAATTATTTTTTCTTCGACACGATCAGAAATACATGTTGACGAGAGCTTTTGCCAAATAGCGAGATGACAAAACCAACCTTGCCAGTCTAGGAAAACACAGAAACTCTCATAAGTGATATGATATTAAAAACCTCTCTGTCGATTTGAGTCATTTGGTGAAATTGAACTGAACAGAATTTAGTGCAGAATTGATGAAATAAGTTATGTCGCTTTTTTTTCTCTTGATACGGGTGAACAAAAATTATCAGAGCAGCATTATTTAAATAAAGAATGATTGCGACAGCGATTCTGGTCAAAAGGGTAAAACTGAAGTGTTATCTGTCAAGTTTAAAGATTTAAAAAAAAGTTGTGGATGAAAAAAACACATTCTGTGGAAAATTTATTTTTCTGTGATAATCCCTAAGGTTGTTTTCAACTAGTTTTAATAATGAAACATAAATTAAAGAGCACTTCACTTAAGTTTTATGCCAGGCTTATTTCTCAATTCTTTCCTTAAGAGGTCTAATCAGAACAAATGATTGTTAACAAGTTATTTCATATTTCTTTTATCTAAAAAAGAATTTAGTAGTCTGATTAGTTGAGTATAGCTGGATATCAATTAGTCAGATTAATTTTGGTTATTCGAACTAATTAGCTCAGTTCAATCTTAAACTCTTTCCATTATAAGACCACTTATTACGAACAATATCAGTTTCACAATTCACAATTGCACGAAGTGTTTGATTTCGTAATATTCTGGACGCTTTATCTCACGATCATAATATGCAGATCCATTACACAATAAAATGAAACAAAAACAATTCAGTTCTGAACTAGTTTTACTTTGAAAACGGCTTTTTTTTGTCAGACGAGAGAAAAAAAATTATTTCAGAAAAAATATGTCAATTACATTGTTGTCGTTTCAGGAATAATTGTCAGTTTTATTATTAGAAGACGATTTTTAACTCAGACGGCATGTTTTTATTTGCAAGTTTTCTTGTAGAATAACGAATGCGATGATGGACAAAGTGTGTTATTAATGTGTCGATTGGTGTAATTAAAATAATAATTCACCGTCTTCAATCCTCTTCAACCCAACTGATATTCTTCCCGCATCGCAGTGATACTAGTGATAATTATTTTTGAATATTTGTATCCAACTCAATCTGTAAATCTATTCTTCTATTAATATCCGGCATGTCTCCGACCCCTGACCCCGTGGTTGACTTGTTACAGCGCATTCGAACGCCGAATGTCCGGACAAAGTGATGCACGCGGTACACACTGTCGGCGGGCTTTCGACCAAGGTCGGCTCCAGGGTCTATCAGAAATTGGCGAGGAGATTTTCAGATCCGGCGGGCTGCGCCGGGCACAAGGCCGTCACCTCGGTCTCAACTCAGACAAAGCCCATGGAGGAACGCGGTGGCGCAGGGAACACCGACGTTGAGACCGACCACAATCTTGTCGAACCCCCCGAACAGCAGACTGAACCTATCGCATAATTTATCCCTTAATCACAAAAAAAATAACGAGATATGAAAATAAAAATATTTTAATGGGGGGTTTTATAATTGTACCGATGGAATTCGTAATATTGCATTAATCTCTCTTTTGTTTTTCTAAATAAACGCGATTATTTGTTTCATTAATAAAAGTAAATAACTGATGAATTGCATTTTGTAACCGTTCGGTAAAGAAGAGAAATAGAATTAGGTAATTTAAACGGGGTTTTGTGTTCTATTTGTTAGTGTACGGGAATTTTAAACATAGTTTGGACAAATCTTGCATTTTATTTTAGAAATAAAAACAGTATTACTAGAACAAACAAAAAAGGGGACTATAACAACTTACAAGTTACAACAATAAACAATTGTAGAGGATCATTCCTTTAAGCATTTTAAAAATATTATCTAGTTTATTGGTTTTTTTTGACCCCAATAATATTCTAAAATCGAGAGAAAAATATAAATAAATGTATTATGCGATATTTCTATGATTGTCCACTTGACTGTTATTGTATTCCTTTTAGCGTACCTGTTTTTCGTTTAATGGCATGAAGAAAACATTTGCTGTTTATAGCATTTTACTAATATGCGTATTTTGTAAGAAAATGCATGTTTTTTTTATATGTACTTTATACACTAATATGTGCATTTTGAGCAGATGTTCCTTTCATAATTGTTGTGATTATCCTCTTAGAATATTTAGAAAATCGTTAACTAATAAATTATTTTTTTAAACATTTAAAGCCAGAAAATTTTATCATTCACAACACAATATTTTTATAATGTTTATACTTTTAATAATAAGAATATAATTCTACACTTTTCTATATACGATTGAATGATGATTTATATTTACTTATATATTTTATTTCCAATTGATTGATAATATCTATGCCAAAAATAAAAACAGTTCATTTATTATATAAACATTTCAGTACTTTATTTAATACCCTCTGAAAAATTTCCCTGAATTGAATTTCTGATATTAAACAAGAAATTGCAACACCTTTGAAGGAAAGTATTTTCCCTTCAACTTGTATTTAATGGGTAAATGTATGAAATATATAAATAAGAAAACCATACGATATTTCAAAGAATGTTCCTCTAAAAGTAATTGAGATTTGCAATTTATAACTGCAACATTATTTGGGGAATCCGAAAATCATGATACACACAAATACAAAAGATATTATCCCTGATAAAATTTGTGGAGTTAATATTTTGAAGAACTTGAAGAGATGTATTCTGTTCACGGTTTCAGATTAGCTTTTTAATGAAACAATTATAAAACAAATTAACTAGTAGCAAAAGATATACCATGATTTACAGTGGGGGAAATACTGTATTAATAATATTTTATAGAGGAAGTTTACTATTCAGATAGTTTTATAATAAATATTTTATCTTGATTAAGACTGACTCAATCAAATGTTTTTTTCAGACTCCAAGAATCCTGGACAATGATTATGAGAGCATAAACAGAGATTAATTTTAGAGTGTTCCAGAGTCTTTGAGACTTTTAGATTTTATATAATAATAACTGGAATATGTTAGGTGAAAGTTTACATAAATTAAATATATTCTGTATTTTTTCTTTGTAATTATATAACATGATTTTAGAATTTAATTACATTTCTTTAAAAATAAAATAATCATATTAAAAAAATGGAAAAAACTAAAAAAATATATATGGAGGATTGTGCAGTAATATCTATTAAAGTGATATTATGGAGTAATTTTTGATAATTTCATATATGCAAATGTGTGCTTGTATGCACATCCTTGTTTTATATATATGTGTGTTATTTGTAATAGATGGTTTATTCTTATTACATCTGTAATTTGAAAACTATTCCTCAATCAATACAAATTAAATACAATTGATAAAATTATCTTTTTTGCAACAAATTTCTTTTTCTTGAATACAATTGATAAAATTTGGAACTAAAGAGAAGAGTATAATCAGACACTTTTATCTTCTTATCTACCCATTTCAAGTTGTTATTCTTAATTTTATTTATTTATTAACACTTAATCTTACAGATTAAAAGTGTATCTACACCGTCTGTGATGAATAAAATGATTTTGCTCATTGTCTGGCTTAATATGCATTCTCAATTGAAGCATAACTTAATCCCCAGTAAATAAAAAGCAATGTATTCAAAACTCAGTCATTAGGATAAAAAAACGCTTAATTATGTTTAAGGTATAGAGAATTTTGATTACCAATGACAATCGATTATAGATTTTGGTTTAATTTTGGTCAAAATTATAAAATTAATATCAGGATGAGTTTTTTAATCAAGAGACTGTATGATTTTTGTACTGTGGGATTTACAGTTGTAGATTGTGTGGGCAAAATGTTTGCCTATTAAAAACTGTAATGAGATCAAAATATACCGGAGCAATATTTAATTGATGACTGATAAAGATAGAAATGGAATTACTATTAAATATGGATAGTGATAATATTTCTTGTTTAAAGTTTGAAAACTTTGATATCTTATTAATCCCTCACACGAATTACTCTAATATTTAAAATGGTGTTTATTTCCCAGATTTTCAGTTAATTTGTTTCCATTCTTGTACCATCAATGAATGTCTTTATCACCGAATTGTTAGTAAACTAATTTCATACATACCTCTATTGGGCCATATATCTGAAAGTAATAACTTCATTACAGATGTCGACATTCCTTCCCATTAGTGAAGGCAAATTGTTGAGAAACTGTAAAACTTGTTTGATATCTGCAAACAAATAAATACTCAATTTAAATTGAAATAAAACAAAAAATCAATTTCATCATTTAAATAATAATTACGTACATAATTGACCATTTATTTTATATCTTAATAAATAAGAATTCAGTTCTAAAGGTTCTCCTTCACCAAATACTAATAATAGTGTTCCAAGAAGTGAAACCCAATTGAAATGTATAGAAAGGTTGTTGCCAGAAGTTATTATTATTAACATTAACCTCAATTAGCAAACTATTAGTACAGGTGTAATATGCAAAAAAATAATTACTAGAAATTTCATAATGATTAAGTAAATTACTCATTTTAAGATGATGTAGTGAGGTTCTAATTGTACTTTATATTATATCATTGTTCAGACAAGATATTGCCTTCCTGAAACAATTGAACCTAGAACCAAATAAAATGTATAAATAATTGAATGACATCAGTTTGCATTTCAGTTTAATGTACATAATATAACAGTTTAAAAATAACCAACCCAAGAACTACAATATTAATGTAAAATTTATCCATATTGTTATTAGTATTTATAAATACTATAATACTTTACTTATAAATATTTATTATACTGTACAGGCATATTGTTTGATTTTTATTTATACTCCTAATGTTTATACTTTATTAGGATAGGTAATTTCAATAAATATAATTTAAAATATAACTCAATACATTTTATATTATAGGAAATATTGTAGTTCTTCTTCTGGTTGTTTTTAAACAATTTGATCTCATTTAATTTTTATGCATTTCTGATTATAAAACAATAGATTATAAAATATAGTTGCGGTTTAAAGGAATATGATATAAAACAGCCGTTTAAATTATGAAAATTTTGTTAGACTTTTTAGTTTTACCTTATACATCTAGGTAATATTCTTTTTTTTTTAAACAGGCAATAATAGCAAGAATCATTCCACAACTATGAGGAAATTTCATATTTTCAAATCTTAATAGTTAATATTAATTCTAATGGAAACATTTGTTTTATTAGTGCTATTTGTCATATTCTCAGACACTTACTACCGGCAATTATATGACCTTTCTGATTTCTGGAATTTGTTTAATGTTTTTCAGAATACCTGATGGTTTCATACGAAGACAAGTTGAAAGAGGCCGTCCAACATGTACTATCAATGCCTGGCAAATTTATAAGACAGATGTCGGAAAAGTTCAACCAAAGCATTACTGACTTTGCCCCAAACTCTTTGGACATTTCATTTCAGAGGGTTCAACAAGAATTCTGCGTCAAAGAGGACGGAGTTGCATTCTTCGTTTTCACAGCGAAGAGTGAATGCCTAGTCATTAATTCAGTGTAAATAGCGGTAAATAATATTTGGGAATTGACAAAATGACAAAAATTTACAAAAGGTAATGTTCACCTCGTGCACACTTCTGAAAAGATACAAACAATAGAATAGTAACCCGTTGTCCAATTTGTACTATCATAAAGGTCGAAGCTGTAATTTAACAGTATATAAAGTTTTAAAAAGATATATGGAAACCAAAATGTAATGACCGTTGTAAAAAATGAAAATACAAAATTCTTTTGTTTTCATGGAAAAATCTCAGTGTACTCAATTTGATCTGATGTGGAGAAGAATACATTATAAGTTAACATTTAGAAAAATTAAAAGATTTAAAGGAATTTTCCAGCAAATTAAAATAATAAAGGATTTAAACAACTGAATTGTATAATATTAATAAACATGGCAGTAACGGTGTAGAGATTAATTTAATTTCTAAAAAGTTGATAAAATTTGTTGATATTAAATTATACAAAGGAAATATACAGTAGCAAATTATCAACATAAAATCAAGTGCATGACAACTAACATAAATGGCCTAATGGAGGTCAAGATAATAAGATAAGCATGAAAAAGTTTAAATCTGTGTTTCTATTATTGTTTCATGAATTTGAATACTTTTTACTGCTCAATTTATATTCAGCATTTGGCTTATAATGGATTATTTTCCATACAGTAACTTAAGACATGAGTATAGTGATGATGATAACAAACATCAACACACACACACACACACACAACATATAGAATTTCAATGAACAATGTTCACACAATGGTTACAGAATGTTTAAATTTACTTATGAAAATATAAACACTATAGAATTATATCATAAATTCAAAACACATATTGTTAACATAATATAATCAGTTTTAGAACGATAAAAAACTGCTATCAGCTCTATATTCAGTACTGGCAAATTACCGCAATACAAATTGGAATTTTTTTGCTATAATATTCTCAAAATCAGTTTTCAAATCCTTAATCAACTGTCAATTCTATAATAATGCCTTGTAAAATGGCTATGCATTTTGTTTAATAATTTAGCTGACGTAATAGTCTAAACAGTTCGGCTTTTAATTGTATGCTCTGTAAATTTCTGATTTATAATAGATTATTTTTTATATATCTAACCTATCGAATCATTTGAGAAGGATTAAGAGTTAATTGTTTACTCTAAAATCGGTTCCACTACATCTATATAACTGTACGTGTAGAACATGTAAATGTGTATAAGCACATTGTGTATGTATAGCATATAAGTGTAACTTGTGACAAATGTAAACTACATAAATAGAATATTTAAATACTGGAATTAACAGTTTTACCTTTGTTTCTGTTTTCACAACGTACGCCCTGCCTTCGGCCGATGAGTCCCTAAAAATAAAAAAAAACAAATTAGTAGTTTCAATTTTTAGAGGAGAAATACAATGAAATCAATCTGACTCATGCATTTAACAGTTTCTCAATTTGTAATTCAAAATGTGATCGGGTAAAAAACAAATCTACACGAATCTGAATTCTATTTATACTTGGGATCGTTTGTAACTGATGCTTCTCAAACTACTGACTAGAGAATATTAGTAAAAATGTGCTAAAAGGAAAATATGAATATCCATTGATGTTTAATTAGAATTTAAACTCGATTAGCCAAACATTTTAATTGTTGATTATAATTCTTTAAAATGAACACTAGATAATAAAAGATTATTCTATTATACTGCGCACATAAAAATGTTAACAGGCGTTATTAGTTTATCATTGGTACAGCTTAATATTGTCAAGTTATATATTAATGGAATTTATGATTATCCAATGAATTGATGGAACGTAAAATTGTTATTAGTATTTACTGACCACAGTGGATCAACTTGGCTAACAATTTTTGTCCATCATTTATAATAAACTAAAAATATTATAATTTAAAAAATCACTATTCAACTGTTCTCGCTGTTGAATAGAGATCTGTTATTGTTGTTTGCAAAGCAACAGTATATATATATATATGAATCATATATAAATGAAAACATGTTTTCATCAAGTAATCCCAAGTTAAACTGACTGACCCTTAAACTAAGTTATTTTGTACACTTACCCAGTTGAAGTTATGTTGTATTTAAAGTTTTATTTCTGCTTACAAATTGTTTTTCCCTATTACAAAACAAGAAAATTTTTGATAATTCTTTGTCCATATTCTTCGTGGAATAAACTAAAGCATTCGGTATTTTAAAGTATTTGGAAAGTAAAAAATCTGCATTTAGTGTTGCCCAAAGTTTGCTTTTTAACTGGGAACCCAAGTATTAAGAGAAATAAAATAAATATGTCAACTCGGCTATATTATAAAATTATGTAATATTACAAAGCAACAGGGACATTTTTACTTTCTACAATTCCTAATTACCCCTCGGAATCCGAAGCTAATTTCATTTCTCTCGGCTTGGAATAAATTATTATATTGTATTAAAATTGCTTGTCTATAAAAGTATTCGAGGTTGTTCATTTTCTTTTGTATCGACACATGGTTGTTTTACAATAAGATACAATTCCGGTATAATTATAATACTGTGGAAAAATGAAAATAAAATAATCAGAGATATTATGATTGTTTGCCATGTTAAACAGAGTAGAGTTTTAGTTTTTAGTTTTAAAATCGATCAGGTTTATTTCCTATTTTATACCTTATTCTAGGACTGTACAACAAGTGGCTAGTGTTGCTCGCTTTCGGTCGGTTAATTTAAAGTGTAGATTGTCAATGGGAGCCACCAAAAAGGACGGGCTATCAGAAACTGAAGAGTGCGGAACAGAAAAAAGATCGATTAGACGCGATCTTTACGATGCCACGGCCTGGTGTATCGCTCGACCGGGTTCTCCGTCCGGAATCGACGCCGGCCGTCCGATCCCGAATTCCGATCCTGAAATTCCCGGACGTTTTTCGGTTGGTGAAAATTATTTCCGGCAATCGGGTGCCGGTTTCGGGTCAGATCGAAACGAGAAAATTGTTATCTGTCGTAAAAATGTTAGCTCGTACGGGGTGAATGGGGCGGAGAGGTGGGAGATTGTGTAACGGTTTTGATCAATAGGAGAGCGGCTGTTTAAAATGGAGCTCTCCGATTGGGCGGCCGGCCGGTCACGTGACCCGTTTACGTTCAACAATTCGGTTTGGCGCGTCGGGCTCGCGTCGTCCGCCATAACGTCGGTTTCTCACTGTCTAACGTAGCGACCCGAGAGCAGACATGGTATGTATCCGATAGTTTTCCAATCGACAGTACGTCATCCGTCCGATTTTTCGCCCGAATCGGAGGCGGCCCCGTCCGCCCCGTCCGCTGGCGGATTTTCGGCCCTCTCCCTCATCGATTAACCTCTTTTTTCTCGTTTCGAAGGCCGGTGGCAAAGCTGGAAAGGATTCGGGCAAAGCGAAGGCCAAGGCGGTATCTCGCTCGGCGCGGGCCGGTCTCCAGGTATGATATCTCGGATTTCCCACTTATTATCGCCCCAATTTTAAATTCGGCCCCAAAACCGACGCTTTTCCCCCGTTTCGCGATTTAATTCGCCCCAATCAGTTTTCACGCGGGTAACCCTGACGATTTTTTAAATTTCGACCCGGGTTATATATCTCGTTTTTTCTGTTTTCTCGGTTCCAGTTCCCCGTGGGACGTATCCACAGGCATTTGAAAAACAGGACGACCAGCCACGGCCGTGTGGGAGCGACGGCGGCCGTCTACAGTGCGGCGATTCTGGAATACTTGACCGCCGAAGTAAGTCATTTACACGTTTGCCGGCTCCCTCGTCTATTTCGGTGGACGTTTAGGCCGCTTTCACTCGCCCCGACACTTTTCCCACCGTTCCCCGTTTCGACCCGACGCTGTCCTATCCCCAACAATTTAATCCGCCCATTTATTTATTTGTTTATAGTTTGAAACCGAGCCTTTTTTCTGGTTGCCCATAATGGCTGTCATGATTACATCACATCAGGCTATACAGTCGTCCTCGGACCGAAATACAATAATTTACTACCGTCGTCGCCGAATTCAGAATTTTTCGCCCCATAATTGATCCGGCATTGAAATAGAAATTTTAAATGCGGGAGAATTTTTTTAAAAACGCGAATCACCCATAAATGGTGTTTTCAGGTATTGGAATTGGCAGGGAACGCGTCCAAAGATTTGAAAGTGAAGCGTATTACACCTCGGCATTTGCAGCTCGCCATCAGAGGAGATGAAGAATTGGACAGTCTTATTAAGGCGACAATCGCCGGTGGTGGTAAGTTTATTACACCACTCTCTGTCCGTCCGATTATTACACGCTATATACTGTCTTGTCTTAAAAACTGCCTTCGCTAATTTCCCTATTTTTTCCAGGTGTCATACCACACATTCACAAGTCTCTAATCGGAAAGAAGGGTTCGCAGAAGCCGGTATAAGTTGCGGTTCGTTTTTCCTCTTTTTCTTTTACGTAATGCACGTTTGTACAAAAAAAAAACAAGTTTACAGAAAAATGAATCGCCAGCGGCAAAGCTCTACAACAGCAGTATCGGGTTGAAGAGTTGGGAGAAACAAACGGGAAAAAAAAAACAAAAAATTTTTTAAAAATCGGACTTGTGTTGTTCAAGCCAAAGTGAAAGTTTATTAAAAAACACTGAGAATAATAATTGTGTACGTAGCGCATTTTGTGTCTGATTCATTGCGGACCACCAATTTTTTGCACTCGAAAGTATATTCCGGAGTTTTTACTTTTTACTTTCAAAAAAAAAAACTATCGTTACTTTCATCAGGAAATGAAATTATTGTCATTTTAAAAACAGTTGTCTATATACAAATTTCTCGTTGAGAGGACTGCTCAAATAAATCATAGCATTTGTTACAAAATATCTTCTCTCGTCTGTTTTGAAACTTTTTTCATTTTACAGTGTTTGAAATCATCCTATGATCGATTTTTAATTAGGATATATTAATCTATTTACTTGTTAAATTTTTAGTATTAATATTGTAATTATAATGGATTGCCTTGGAGACAAAAAACATAAAACATTTAAAAAAAGGAAATAAATGCATTTTTTTTTCTAGTACAGCTCCATTTTGTTTACCCTAAGCCTAAGCTATGTTGAAATGTAGTTTATATTTTTGTCCCACAATTAGCATTTAGTCTTAATGGTATATATAAATATATATTTTTTAGTCAAACTGCCCATAGTTTGTTTCTAGTATGTTATTTTTGTAATAATTAGATTACCTAATTGGGTCTGTTGTCTAGTATGTAAATGCTTAAAAAATTTTAATAAATTTTGTATAAGACGTTATGTATGATTTGGTGAATACATAAATTACTGATTTATTTTGTATTATCTTAGTTTTTTAAACTAACCGAATTTACTGTACCTTCAATGACTTGTATATTGTGACGAACTGATATTTCTCGTACTTTTTTTGGACCAAGTGTTCTTTATGTAGAAAGTTATTTTATCGTTGTTTTCTTTTCGAATTGTGTACAGTCAAAAAAAAAAAAAAGACAAAAGCTTTGTGCAGAATAGAGAGGTGTAATCTGTCCTTTTAAAAATGAAATATCAAAGAAAATGAAAAAAAGTGTGTCGCATGAATTTATTAACGGACCACGGAGAGAACATAATTTTATCAAAATTTTTTAAGCTTGTATCAGAGATTTAAATATCTTTTATGTCAATTAAAAATAAATTGAGTTTATAGCAAACTGCAAAGTTGTGAATTTGTTTGTCCCCCTACCCGGTCTTGCGAAGAATATTGAAAAAATTTAAAAAAATATTCGAAATTATATTAATCCTGGTTTATGCTGTAATAAGTACCTTGAAATATATGTATCGCATTGAAGGTAAAGAGTTTGTATTAAGAGAACATTTACGGTTCTATATATTAAAATAAAATAGACATTAGGTTTATAGAAGAGGAGTATGGGTAATGAACCTTATGGGCTGCAGCGTTGTGACCTACATTTTCTAAATGGGTATTTCATAAGTTAAATTCATGTTCTGGCGCATAGGAATCGTTTCGGCGGTTTCGGTTGCCGTTAAGTCGGTTCAATTGAAAGATTATTGATCCCGTAGTGTGATTATTATTTCCGTCGGCGGTCGGATTCCTCAATGGAACTTTTGTTGGGCCTATTATAGAAAAAAACTGTTCTCGAGGATTGCCTCGAATTTAGTCAGTCGACGGACTAGTAAGTTTTCCGAAGCGATTTCTTTTGTGTCCGAACGCACTATCAGTCGGTTAGGTTGGGGCCGGGTCTGCTGAGTCACCCAACAGCTGTTATTACGTAGCAGCGCGCCGCCCACCAGTTGTAACAGTTGGCCGTGGGAAATTATAAAAGGGAAATTCCCCGTGAATAGTTTTCATTCCTCGGCACTTTGGATGGAATAAGGTTCGATTTCAACCCACCGACCGCCGGAAAGTTTACCGCTTCCGCCGGTAACTCAAAGCCGAATATCTCGTATTTACATACCGTGCACCTCTTGACTTTCCGTCGGATCGCGTCCCGCCGTATTTTTCGAGTTCCGAAATTAGCCGAGTGCGGTTCCAATGCGGGCCAGTTTTATAATTCGCGTTGCGGTCTATTTCTAGACCGGTTTCGATAGGTTGTCTGAGAATAACATTATCTGTTGGCTTGCATCAATATTTCTCTTAGATAACTGCGCGTTTTCTTTTTTTTTTTAGTTAGATGAAACACCTTCGTAAAGGGGTACAATTATTGTAATCCTCCAGTTGGTAATACGCTGATCCAACAGAATCAGGAAGGCGTCGATACCGGAGTTTATATTCGTTTCTGTATTAGATAAAAATTGTCATTTTATTTGAGCTCCGATATATTCCACTATTTCCCGGTTAATTTTCTTTTATTACAAGTACACATTTTATTACAAAACAGGGTTTATTACAGCCGAGGAGCGAGTACAGTGTACGGTTCGGTTGGGCGTGGGTTGGCTGACCTGCCACCGAGTTACGACTGTCCGTCTCGCGAACGACTTGGAAAATTTTCGCCCGTTTATTTTAACCGGCTTCGTCTCTGTATTTTGCGCGATCTTCGTTTCAATTCGAGTGTGTACCGTCCGAAAAATGGAATTTGGAGGCGGAAGGCGACGTTTTCGCAGAGGAGAACGAGAGAGAGATGCGAGCGACATTAAAGTCAACCCTGTGATGTTGAAGGTAGGTGGCCTCTTCCTGCAGGTAGTTTTAGGCGGATAATTAAAGGCTACAGCATACATTAATAACTGTTATATTCTAATATATATATATATACATGTTATAATTCATGAAATTGACGCTCGAACAGAATAATTTGTCGGTTGTAACTTCGATTGAAGTTTTCCATTTCTTGCAACAGTAGACTCAACTATCGAACGGCTTGGGCGGCCATTTTGATTGATTTTCGTTAATTTTCTTCCGGGCCTCTGAGATTTGTAGCGACAATATTTTATATTCTAAATTAGGCAATTATCTTTTTCCTATGAAATTTAAGCATTTATTTTCATGCAAACGATTCTTTTTATGCACCCTACAATATAGTATTATCTGTGAACTATGTAACTGACTACTGTGTGCGTTACTGGAGAATTTTTCACGAGGCGATATTTTGAATTATATATGAAAATACACTCGCAGCATGAATTTTTTAATGTACCGTATTTTTATTTAAGTACTTTCGTATCGATATAAACGCTAACGTTACGATTATAGTATTATTATAATAAGCATATTACGGGAGATGAGCTCATCCAGTATCTCATTCGAATTCAGTTTCCGCACATTTTTCCTCAACAACTGCTTCTCATTGAGCGTGCTGTAAGCAATGGATTCGCTTCATTGTCGACCAGCGTTCCATAATAAATTTAATAAAACTTATAAAAATTAATTACAATTTTGTCTCAAACTGGCTATTCGGGTGTCGGCACGCCGTCGTCTTCGATGGACGCTTAAATTTAAACAGGAAATGGCTTATAACCGGAAATTTAATCCTAAGAAATGGCGCGCTCACTTTGAAGAAGCCTCGTCGGTTCTGGCGCAATGCCCAATGCACTTCGCTTCGAGTCTCAAGACTCGTTATACGAGCGCGAAAAACCGAAATACGAATAAATCGATTCTTATCGATCGCCGTCTTGTTTTAAAATCTTAACGGAACATTTGACCGATGGTTAAGTCCCGGACGGAGATGAAACGGGCTAAGTTATATGTAGGATATCCATCTCCTGCAGCTCCGTGATCAAGTTACTATTCTCTCTAGTCAAGTAATAACCCGCTTTCTAATTGCACATAACAATTTTACTAACACTAATTTCATTACAGAAAACAAACATTGACAAATATCGAACAATTACAAACAATATTTATTAACCAGTTCGCTACCAGGGTCTTCTGGAGAAAACATCCACCGTAGCCCAAGATTATTTTCGCGATTATATGAAATCAATTGGAATAGATTTTACGTGTGTGTATTTAGAACAGTCTAAAAAAGTAAAATAAGTATTCTTTTAAACTGACACAAATATGTGACGCCGGGCTATAGATAAAAACTAAACGCTGTAGCCCACGTGTCACATATATGTGTCGCATTAAATTAGAAGAAATTGATTATAAGACAAAAAATATAAATACAATCTATCGATACGAAATTCATTTTATTTTACGAAAATTCGTCATTTTGTCGAGAGATATGTTTCTGTTAAAAAATATTAAATGTAATAATAATTTTTATAGCTCGCTTATATCTAGCTACTTACGTGACAATTTTAATAATTTTGCTTCGCAAAATCTTTTCCTTTTTAAATTTAACTTATCGCCCGTTCATTTCACTAACTCCGCAAAACGACCTATTCGACTGTTATGAAGACTAAATAATGTAACGCGAGAGCAGACCGAGTACAGACTTCGTACATTTTACACTTTTAGAACTTAACAATTTTGTTCAATACTCGACATGTTCAAACATTTGTAAATTGTGCAAAAATATCTGTCACATATGTGTGACGTTGGGTTGTGGTTAAAAATAGCTGTGTCACATATATGTGACGGTCGGTAGCGAACGAGTTAAACAAGGATGTGAAAAAATTTAATTTTCTAAGAACCGAAAAATATTTAAACATTCGTCAAAATTTAATGTGAACCTGATGCCTATATGTTCATGACCACCAGGTATAAACACACAAGCACTTGATATAAAATCCGGTTGAACCAGAAGTGTGTTACGACTTATAGTTATAACAGTGTATTTATCTGTTGAGAAATGTAATATTTTCGTTTCACTTTAGTGGAAACAATTTAAGATAAGATTTAAGATTTTCCTTCAAGATCAAATAGAAAATCGCTTTTATTACGAACCGTTTTGGTTTTGAAAATAGTTTGGCCAGTTTGTAAAAGACCTTGAGGAGGCCTCATCTTTCGTTCGACATTTTGTCTTCAGGTCGCCCTGGAAATATTTACAACCGGTAAACAATGTTCGGTTCAGGACACAACATTCTTTTGGAACATTGTTCTTGACAAATATTACTACTCCGACGCTTCTGGCGTAATTTCTTTTTACTGCTAACTGAGCACTGAATTCAAGTACTGACTAAGTCCCAATGCCGAAACCAGTTGACAATCATCAGCGTTTTATATTTGTAATTTAATTTCTACAATTTGAATCCGAACGTTATGATGGCGTCTCGTCAATTGTGGCTGTGGGCGGATGCAGCTTCTGCGATTGATTTTCCAGCCAAGTCTCTTTGGCCTCGGTACAGTTTTATTCCAACTACTCGTTATTATCGTGGCTAATTTAAATCGACGATTTAAAAATACAAAAAAAAATAAACTCGCTTATCGAATAAACAGCATCTACATGAGTAATTCTCGACCGTAAATATCTGGACTGTTAAAGATTACGGCGGTTATCACTTGAGCATAATTGGAGTCAATATTTTGATATTAAATTTATGATCGGAAGTGATTTGTTTCGATTTCTTAAAGTTATCATTTTATACTCAATAGACAAACTTTCATATCGGACTTCATGCTACAACTGTTACCACTCCACAGGTGTGTGCCGGGTGAACGAAATACATCCCCGTAAATATCTATGCGTATATAAGATACATATAATATGTATGGTGTTCAGTAGCCAATCACTTGGGCAGTTTTGGACGTTTTCATGGGCATCCTAACTGCACTGACACTGTCACTTGTACTGTAGTCGACATGGCGTACTGATGGTGGCGAGCGGTCGAAACCGGTCTGGCAAAAGACCAAACCGGCGTGAGGAGACAGAAACACAGGAAATCTACGGTATTCCAACCCCTCGCAGACCACGAAACAGCTACTCTAAACTATATTTAATATATATATATATATATATATATATATATATATATATATATATATATATCATTAAAATTTGTTGTGGCGAGTAGGGTAGAGCAGCCTGCGCACTTGATAAGCGTAATCGATGAATATTTGATTAATCTGAATTATGAGATAATTTGTGTGTAAATTGTCTACCCCCTGACCTACCCCTTTACTCCCCGTGTCTCCCGGATTGCCCAAGGTTCGATCACTCCTACGTTGGACAATTTCCGCCCACCGTCTATTTATAGACGGGTTTCCGCCGGTCGGCAGCGACCCGGGGCCACATCGTCCGTCTTCGTTCTCGCGTGCAGGGATGGTTAATTTTCGTATAAAAATTTATTACTGCATTATATTCTGTAATTTTATTTTTCTTCACTGTCTTATTGTCACACAGACTGTGAATTACAATAAGCGGACTTTGGTGTGCGAGCAGCACTAATAATAACCTGTTAACAATAATGGAGGAGAAACCCAGTGGATTTTTTGAATTTCTCTTACACAGATACCATACATGGTCGCTTACTCTTCGGGCTGCCTGTAAGGAACGTTCGGGATATCGGAAGATAAGCAGGGTTTGTGTACCATTGGATTGGGATGGTGTTAAATTTGTCCTTACAGGACCTTAAGACCTGTATTGTAGGGTCGGATTGGGGATTGGTTATTTTCCTTAATATTTTCGACTGTAAAATTTGGATTCTGTCGATATTTGTCGTTTTGGAGGATTTTCTGTAAAAAATAAAGAATTTTTAATTTAATTAGGATCTCATTTCCCATGTAAAATTTTACATATATGATGCTAAGTCGCAGTTTTTGTTAATAGGAAAGAAATTAGCCCCGTATAACAGAAGTCCCGGTTGCTTATTTACCGTATCCCGATTTCTTGTGATTCGAAATTCGGTTGACTATACAAGAGTACTCTGAGTCTGTTAAGTCTAAATTTGACTTCGTTTCTCGGATGGGCGGAGATTGAGTAAGCCGGATTAAGCCCCGCCGGCTTTCGCTATTGGCCAAATGCTGGCCTATTTGTAATCGGATTGCCAAATCTTGCGCAAAGTGCATATATGGCCGGCGGGTAATATATTTGCCCGATTCAATCAATTCACCTGTTTCGCTGTAAATTAAATTGAGCCGTCGCATCATTTCGGAACGCCCGTTCGAATTCATTTTCGAAGTTAGCTAACTCTAAAAGGATTAGCCTTTTATTAGCTCTAGGAAAAAAAATCCGTCGCTGCACTTTAAACGGAAGCGTCACCGGAAGTTTCAGTTTTCAGTACACTGTAGTGCTATTAAGTTTCCGTGAAAATCACTGTTACCGACGTGATACTACTACGGTTCGGCGTTGAATCCAGAACAGGTGTGAAGCGAGAGAAAATGCTGGAAGCCGGATCTAGTAATAGTATTCCACACACAAAGCAACCCCCCCCTAAAAAAATGCTTTCAATTAACGAATAGAAGCTAACTTTTAAAAGTTATTTTTGGTCGTTCGAAATGACGTTTTTCAGAAAAAGCTAGAGGTGACTTTGTTTTTTAGAAAAAAACCCGTTGTAGTTTGAATATATATTTTTGTGCAGACAACTTGTATGTATAAATTAGGTATTGGCGGTATATATGTATATGTCTTGATATTGTGTTTTTGGTAATGTTGTCTTCTTTGGGTTAGGAGGGATTTTGTTAATAGGCTTAAGTCTTTCTTGGATTACCTGTCAAACCTGTGTAGTATGTATATATATATATATATATATATATATATATATATATATATATATATATATATATATGTGTGTGTGTGTGTGTGTGTGTGTGTGTGTGTGTGTGTGTGTGTGTGTTGGCAACCACCACAGTATAAGTGATAGTGCAAAGAGGATGCCCAAAAAGCGTCCAAAGTCCCAAAGTGACTTTGCGCGAATTGATTCCATGCGAGGCTAATATAAGTTCAGGAATTAGTACAAAACGTTCGCGTACGTTAACCTCCTGTTTTTTTCTTTCAATTGCACAATCAACAACCAATAGACGTCGTAGTTGCAATGGATTTATTCTTGTACACGTTATTTTGCAATAAAAAAAGTGAAAACCTCAGCACTTACGTTCTTAAACTTAAACCTTAGTAGTTTAGCTTACATGTTTTATGGTCTGCGACGGGTTGGAATACCTTAGATTTCGTGTGTTTCTGTCTCCTCTCGCTGGTTTGGTCTTTTGCTAGACCGGTTTCGGCTGCTCGCCATCTTCAGTAGCGGTGTTAGTCACTTTGGATGTTTTTCGGGCATTGTCCCACTGCACTGTCACTTGTACTGTGCTGAAGATCCGCTTTATACACAGTCCGCTGTCGCTACACAGACAGTACAAATGTCAATAATGACTAACACCACTACTGAAGATGGCTAGCAGCCGAAACCCGGTCTAGCAAACGACCAAACCAGCGAGAGGAGAGAGAAACACAACAAATCTACGGTAAAATAGTTTATCTTTCTTTGAATATACCTCTTCTCTCGCTGGCGACAGTGATAGTGCAGTGAGGATGCCCAAAAAACATCCATAGTGGCTAACACCGCTACTGAAGATAGCGAGCGGCCGAAACCGGTCTAGCAAAAGGTCCAAACCGACGAGATGAGACAGAAGAACATCTGCGGTATTCCAACCCTTCGCAGACCACATTCTAACCATAATTTTCTGTTCTGCGGGTACGGGCAGTAGGTTGAATATTCAAGTCGAAAAATCCCCTGTCCCTCCCCATCCCCACTATCCTGGCCGGTTCCTCCTCTTCCAATTCGTCGTCGTTTTTTGGCGGTCGGCGGAGGTACCCGCCCGCTCAGTAGTCCGAGAGGTCCGGGACCTGCTCGAACACCACGGCCGGCCTTTCCCTACGCCTCCTCGTTATTATACCGTTGCACGCGAAGTTATAACGAATGCGGCCGCGCGACCCCCGGCCCTCTAATAGAACGGACGGAGGAAGGTAGAAGAGGAGACGAAGTGGGAAAGTAGGATAGGAGTAAAAGAGAAGCGGATATAATACGAAGGCTGGAGGTTCAGGTAATCTTTCCTAGCTGAGAATACTCCTAAACATTTTTCTATTTTTTTTTAAACTCTATTTATTGTACAATCAACTATATGCTAGTTATAGGTACAATGGCGGTTTGTTTGATTAGTTTGACTTGTTTCGCTCGATAAAGACGCCATCCAGTGATGGTACTTTTTGAATGGGTGGGTAAAAGAGGAAAGGGACTGAACGAGTTGATTTGGATGTGGAGAGAGGCGGGAATGGAATTTGAGGAAGCGTGATTTTGCGACTTCGTCCACTGTCGGTATGTTGAGGTCATTATGGATTGTTCGGTTAGAAACATACCGGGGGGGGAGCATTAAGGATGGTACGAAGGACTTTTGACTGGAATGTTTGGATGCGAGCGATGTCGGATTTCTTGGCGGAACCCGGCATAGTTCTATTCCGCATGACCGTGTCGGTTTTAGTATGGCTTTATATATTGTCAGTTTGTTAACTATTGTAAGTTTTGATGTCCTTTTATCCGGTAAGGATATTGGCAGTAACGGTATTCATACCGAAAATTTAACGCTAAATCCCGGATCTACACTACTAGGCCATGGGACAAATTTAAATGGCAAGATGGATTTGGGACGGGTAGATTTTTTACAAAAATAATCGCATTTCGCCCGGTAATAATATAATTTCATACCTGTGGCCCTGAGGGTTGAACTGTGTTAAATCCTTGATGCAAGTGAGGGGAATTTATGTTGGAATGTATGGTGGAATTAATGTGAGCTTAGAGCCCTTCCCCTGATATTTTGTGTACACTACAGAATTAGTTTACGGAACATTAGGGATTAATAGAGCACTATTAATCTGGGATAAAACTGTTGTATTTAGATTAGTAACATCTAGTTAGCTACATCCAGTAACATTAGGACAACTGAAGCGGTCGCCTGCATTTTGAAATTAACGTAACAATTGTACGATATTGCAGAAGATTGGAGAATTATTTTAAATGTTTTTTTGTTTCCGTTTTTGTTTTTGCAGCACGTGGTACCCGTAGTCACGTTTGACGCCAAGGTCGGCGCTATAATAAGAGAGACGGCCGGGGTTTTGAGTGTTCTCCTTCACGAATGAACGGTCGCGAATATTCCCCTTCGGTGTCGGATGAACGCGTCACAGTCGCCGGCCTCGTAGGGGTCGCCAGGGTGGAAATTCGAAAACTCTGTCTGTATAGATTCTGATATGCGCCAAATGCATCCTTAACACGTTCACTGCCACGTCACCCACATTCGGCTGACAGTAAAGTTTCTGATCGGGCCGCGTCACCCGTATCGGGGTGACGCTTATTTGACTATTCGTTTGTGTTTGAAAAGGTATTTCGCAGAGGAAGTAACAAAACTATTGAACATTAATTTAATATAAACTATATTTATTAAGTACCAAATTTTATTTTCTGAAAATTTTGCATAAAATTTACTTATTACGATGCATTATTTTCAAATAGTACCTCCAAATATGTTTTTAAAAACCAGTTTGTCAAATATCTTGTTTTTTAAATCGAGTCCCATTTTGGGGGGTTAGGGCACTACAGAGTTGAACCGACACATGAGACCAATCATCTTTTATTTTGAATAATAATCGTAATTACAAGTATTTTAACACGATGTAGTATTTATAATGTGAAATTACTGAAAGTAATAAAAAAAGTTCCTAAACACATGTCATATCAGAAAAAATTTAGTGGCCTGAAGGAGATTTCACTGTAAACGTGCGTGGCAGTCAAGTGTTAAACGGGTAAAGGTTTCCGCGACCAGAACTCGAATTGTCACTTGTAGTATCACTGGCTGGCTTCTGGTGTGAACTGAGCTTCAAGTATTAATCGCCTTTGTATTTGACTATCCCGCGTAACCAGAAATTAGGGACGCAAAAATTAAATTGACGAATAAAATCATATGTATTTTGGTGTATTTATTCAGGTTCGTTCTCGACCTTCCGGCGACGTAGTGTCCGACGCTTAATCGGTTGGAGAATTAGGGAATGCCGTCACGAATATTTTCTAATTCCTCGATTGACTCAACTCTAACGACGTCATCAGCACGTTCTGAGCAAGTTCCGGGAGAACTTTCCGATTCTATATCCTGACGGCGTCGGGAATTTCAGGGCTGGCTGTTGTTGTCGGAAAAATACCATCCGTTTGCAATATCGCAGCAATTAATTAATAATGGGTTGTCCGGAAAGTTCGTGCCGAAATATGACGCCCTTCCGATTCGCTAATTCTGCACGTTTTCGTTCGATCGCTGTCTTCAGTTCATCTAATTGAGAGCAATACTTTTCCGAATTTATTATCTCGTTGTTTGGTAAAAGCTCATGATAGAGGATCCCTTTCCAATCCCACCAGACACAGAGCATTACCTTCTTCGGACGAAGACCGCGGCTTTTGGGGTGGTTAAAGGTGTTTCATCACGATTTCCCCAAGACCTTTTACGCTCGACGTTTTATAAATTATCCATTTTTCATCCCCCTCTCTAATTGCTTCAGAAATGGAGTCTCCTCGTTGCGTTTGTAAAGCGAGTAGCAAATGGAAATGCGATACGGCAGATTTTTCTCCGTTAAATCGTGGGGAACCCGTACATCGAGACGGCTTATGTAGCCAAGCTTCGCAATGGATCGTTGATTTTGGTTTATTTAGCATTTCCGCTAATTGACGTGTTGTAGAGCGTGGATTATTTTCGATTACTGTTTTAATCAGATCTTCGTCTCTGGTGGACGGCCTACGCGGGCGTTCTTGATCTTCAAGATCGAAATCTCCAGCTTTAAACCGAGCAAACCACTTCCGCACAGTTCTTTCGGTTGTTTCCCGCTTGTCTGGCATTTTTGCCTTTTCGGAAAAAGTAAAGCGTTAAATGCCTATAATGCGCTTTGTTCGCTAACATATTCTAAGGCTTATAAAACCGAGAAAAATTAACCTATCGTAATCCAACTTTTTTCTAGATATGCCTGAAGTACTGACTTTTAGAATATGTATGCGTGTCTGTACAATTCTAGTTTGCAGCCTGCCTGCTCATTCCATACTCTCTGTACACTTCCGGCCCTCTTCTATACCAAATAATCCAGAACGGGATGTTCCAGGAACAATATTGTTTCTTCCAGCAGTACCGGACAATAGGTTATAGCAAGTGCGGCCCCCTATCCCGGACTCCAGTTCATTGACAGACCCCCCCGAATCGGACATTATGAAAAGGTCAATTATATACTCCATTGACGCAGGAATCAATCTGGGAATTACAATGGGCGAAAACCTGCTAAGGTCATCCTGGAAATTCGAATACCAATAGGATTATTCCATTGTTGGTTGTGCTTAGAATGCCCTCGGAGTTTTTGTTTTCTTCCCGTCCACTGCCTGAGGGACTGGAGACAGACCATTGTGGACAGGAATGAGAAGGAGGAGGAGGAGGAGGAGGAGGAGGCGTTTCTTCAATTGGGCCCCCGACACCCATTGTCCCGGCTAAGGACAATGGCAAACTCCTTCTGCTGTTGGTATATTTTTTCTTTTTTATTTTTTCAATTACCCTTTTCGAATTATCGGCTCCTTAATTAACCCCGAGGGGTGGTAGAAGGAGGAGTGGGATTTTATTAAGGGTCGTCGGGAGTACAAGAAGACAATAGACGGGGGAGGACTTCTTCTTTTGTCGACATAACGCCTTATTACGACGGTGATAATGACAATTTAAAAATTCTGGTATTCCTTAGATGGCCCTTCAGGTTTCAACCTCGGTTTTAGCCGAGTGTGAGCAAGCGATCTAGTGCTTCTAAATTTTATGCTGGCCACGTGATCTAAGTGTTTTAAAAAAATAAATAATTATAAAAAAATTGGGAAAGCCAGTGGGTTTCTCCTCCATTATTGTCCACTCGTTGTTAGCGCTGATCGGACATCGATGTTGTCTGTTGTAATTTACAGTTGTGACAATAAAAAAGCGGGAAAGGAAAAAACTTTATTTATAATTTTAAAATGTACCAAAGCGTGACGTTAAAAATTGAGGTACCGGTGGGTCAAAAAATCGTAGATGGGGATTTGGTGGGTCTCGAAATCTCGAGAAAACGGAGTCACGTTCGATCCGAGGACGAGGTTGAAGGATGACGTGGAGGATTATTGTTCACGAACGATTGGGCTAGCCTTAAAACTGGTATAGCGTTATATTCGATTTCTAGATAGAAACATTGCTGGATTAATACCTTTGGTAAGCCCTGAACCAAATTAGACGTTATTTTGGCCCCGTTTATATACCTTTTTTAGCGAATTCGTCCATTGAAATTATTAGATTTAAAAGAAAAATATATTTAGCACTTTGCATTAATAAAACATAATAAACTATTATTGAATAACAATAATTAGTATTACCGGTCTCTGTTTTCAATTGGAGAAATTCATTCAGCGAGTCCTTCTGATAATGTGTACATTACTAAAATAGATAGACTTATGAGTTTTCTGTCCATTTCACCATTACATATATATATATATATATATATATAAATATTTTTTTGAGTTACTGTCTGATTTAAATATCGTCGTATATATTTCGTTCGGGCGGAATTAATTCATTATAGAATTAAATTCATCCCGGTTGTTAAAATGAAAAAATGTTACGTCACGTTATTTTAGTTAATAATAATTTCGACCGCTTGGATTGTATACATTCTCAGGTGTTTCACTATCTAAAATTATCTCCGGCTTATCGCGAATGAAGATACCGACCGGAGAAAAAAAATAAAACGGTAGCTCAGCGAGAGGTCGTCACCGAGGAGATTAAGATATTCGGATATCTAGATCGAAAGAGATTTACGCCCGTAAATTAGCGGCATCTGTGAGAAATTAAATTCACATTTTGGTACGCCGGTTTATACGTGTTTGTATATATATATATATATATATATATATATATATATAAAACCAAAACTTTGCCACAATTGTAACTTTATTGTTGTTCGGAATTCTGACTGCTGCGTTTAGTTTAAAAAAAGATAATAGAAACATCTCAATTATAAATATTAAATATCCAGATGATAATTACAGTTTCATACAAATTACATTTAAAATAGGCTTATGCCAATTTTCTTTGGCACAAGATGGCTTATCGAAAATCGATATTATAGTTCTCTTTGGAATGAAGCCGAAGTTACACTGTCATTAGGTCCTTTAGATTATCGCAGTTATTGAAGTGTTAGTAGTAACATGGATTAGTATTCCTAATTAGGCAGCCTAAGTATAACATATTATTACTGGCGGTCAAATTTTGTCCTCTATTTTAGAAACTTCCTTTGGCCTCAATTAAATTAGATTAGGCGTTCGGATGACAAAAAAACAGAATGTATAGTTTCTAATTGCGGAACCCAATTTGCAATTTGTGCAATAAAATAGATTGCGGTAGTTTATCAATCGACTGTAAACAGTTATGAGTACATCGATGTGATGAGTTTTATGTGTCATGTGTAAGAAAATCTCTTGGCCAGTGGCGTTTAAGCCGTTGTGGGGGAAAATGGATGATGACAAATGGAATTTTTGGGAACCGGGATTTTGCGACTTTTGTGAATTAAATTAACGAATAAGCTGCTATTTCGTGCGTTAAATATTCGTGCATGAAGCGAGGCACAGATCACAGGGTTCCGCATCTTCCTATTGCACAATCGCGTCTTGTCCTATATGAGTCGACTCTGACCTTCAACTTTCCGTTGAAATAATAAGTCGATATAACAATAAATCGACTCCTGATTGTCGAATTCACTTTCACCGTCGCGGTGAAAGTACACTCCCTTATCGGATGCACGAATATGGGCGGCAGCATGAATTTTTTCACCGTATATTTATTTATAGTGAAAGTTTTTATTTCCACAATTAAATATCCAAATTGAAAGAGAATATAACTTCAGCTGTTCAACAATACTAACCATGACAAAATGCTTAATAATATAAGTGTTTCACACAACTGTCTATGTAACACGAGCTACTAAAACAACACTGGCACTCGAAACGGATTGTTCCTATCTTAAGTCCATGTTTGTATTTATAGTGGCTAATATTGTCTAGTGGAGTAGGCCTCAAAATTATATATATAGTTTATTAGATTACCTGTTTTGTGGTCTCCGTGGAGTTGGAATATCGTAGATTTCTTGTCTCCTCTCGCTGGTTTGGTCTTTGCTAGACCGGTTTCGGCCGCTTGGCATCTTCAGTAGCGGTGTTAGTCACTTTGGATGTTTTTCGGGAATCCTCCACAGTACAAGTGACAGTGACAGTGCAGTGAGGATGCCCAAAAAACATCCAAAGTAACTAACACCGCGCTACTGAAGATCTAGCTGAAGACCAAACCAGCGAGAGGAGGCAGAAAAACACAAGGAATTTTCAGAGAGATAAGTTTCGTTTTCTGTCGCAACGGAAATGGCAGCAGGGTGTAATAGCCGAGCGTAATTTCCCACTGTCGGTAACGACTCGTTTACGAGCGTTGCCCAAGTCGGAAAAGCCGATTGACTGGTGAAAGCGGACGTCGTTACTGCGACTTCAGCGAACTTTCTTTCGGGTTTTACTATTGAAAACGAACAACAAAAAGCAGAAAAAAAGAACAGAAACAAAATAACTTTTTCCCGACCTAACGATGAGAGCACCGGAACAATGAGCGCTGACTCTCCCCACGCTAAGGGGCAAATTAATTAAATCGAGTGATAACTAATTGACTAGAACGGGGGAGGCTTCTCTTTATTCGGCAGTCGGGATTGGTCCGATTGGACCGACTGAAATGTAAAAAAATGGGAGTATTCCGAAATCTGTGTGGTATAACAGAATTAGGCAATTTTCTACTGCACGAACTATAATGGCAAGAGGAATTAAGACTGATTTGAGAGAGGAAAATCGCTTTTCGTTCTCGGTCCCGAATCGGTGTCCATTCTGCGCTGTCCCCCGCACAGCAGAGCTGTTATGTTCGCCCACATCAAAGACAGGAATCGATACGTACCGGGGTCCGGACCCTGCCGGTTGCATTCCCTTCCTACGCATTAATGGGTAGTTTCAAACGCAGCATAATAAGCGATGCAGTCCCTGAAAGCCGAGGTTGGGAAACTTTTTGTGGTCCTCGGGCCCGAAGATTAATGAACCCTTCCCAAAAGATTGAACTTTATTTTGTCGGTAACGAAACAATATAACAATATACATGATGAAGTATATAACTCACTTGCTTCAGATTTCGTGTGCTTCTGTTTCCTCTCGCCGGTTCGGTCTTTTGCTTAGACCGGTTTCGGCCGCTCGCCATCTTCAGTAGTTCGCACTGTCAAAGGAATTAATAAGATAATGCCGGCTTGCATCTTGCCCACTTCTATACTAAAAAATCCTATCTTCCGACTACAGTGGTACCGAATCAACAACGCCCTTCCTTTCGACAATACCGGTATACAAACAACAGTGTTTGGCAGGCTTTCTGCAGAATGTGGACACAGTGGAAACCGAGGAGACAGGCTGCAAACGGTAACTAATACCGCTAACGAAGATTCGGCGAAAAAACCGGTCTACCAAAAGACCGGCGAGAGGAGAAGCACACGAAATCTACTGCCACTTACTTCACTTGTATTAATTAGAATAGTAATTTTTAATGCCCTCATTATAGTAGTAGGTAGTTTCAAAACTACTAGAACTTCCGTTCGAAATAGTGTGCATGTTCATCCTTTGTGTTTTATTACATTATACTATTGCGGGAATCGCATATGTTTTACGTCGTCCTGCGAAAACGTGGGTCTACTCCGCCGTTGATTTTTCGTTTTTCCGACTGTTTTCGGATAGAAAATATAATAAACCGTTTCCGAAAGTTTTTTTCTACTGAGTCTACGACTTGTGCAAACGTCAGAATGTTGCATGGCCCCGGAAGCTTATTTTATTAATCTGTTAATGCTGCCCAACCCCCCCCCCCTTTAGCGACACAATCGATAGCGGCGGACGGAAGTGGAACTAATTCCGGCACTTGGGTTTAAGATACTGACGGTGGCGAAAATCCGAATATTGCACTGCCAATTCTATTCTAAACTCCAGTGAACGACAGACAAAACTATTATGATTACGTTCTAATTCCTACTTTTAACTTATATTTTTAACTGCAAATGAACACAAGAAAGAGTTGTTGACCAACTGTTAATTTAACTGACATTAAATTTATAGAAACGGAAAAATCTAAATTTAAATTAGATCCCGGCAATTTTAGGAATTATTTTCCTCCAAACTAAAAAGTCCTTCAAATATTTGGATGAAATTTTACAAAACTAAGTCCCGGGGTCAGAAAAATTGAATCCAATATTGACACTAAAAGTCGAGTTAAAAAGTTTTTCTATTTTCCCAATTATAAGTAATCGAAATTCTGTTTGTCATCCAAGTTTTTATTCAGTGGGAACTTGCCGAGCTTTAAAATTCGCCGATTCGTCTGCCCGGAAGATATCCTCGATTTTCGTTCGCACAGTAAACTTTCTCCCGTAAGAGAATGACAATGGGCAAACAACGATATTTCCCCCGAATCATCGAGTTTTCAACTCTCAGCTTAAGACAGGGAGTTGGAGACGTCCGACTGAATTTCAACTCCTCAATGTTGAGGAGTTCTGAGCCTCAATGAAAATCCGTTTAGTAAAGAATGTTATCTGAGAAATTTACTGCAAACTTCTTTTTTTTTTTCATTTATTGTTATAGTCACAACTACAATTTTTTTTTATAGATTGTATCTAGTGACAGTGCTCTTATTTAACACTCACTCACTGGACTCTCGAAGGAGAAGCCACCCAATGATGGTACTCAGGTCGTAAGGAAATCGCGTGGCCATTTCCCTTCAGGCGACGCACGGGATTTTCGGGAAAGTGAAGCGAGGAAAGTTGTCTTATTAAGGGATTGGAAAGAAGGGATAGTTTGGAACGGAAGGATTTATACCGGGAAGCCGCTAATTCTCGAACGAATGGGACTTTTAGGTCATTGCGGATTATTCCGTTAGAGACATACGGTGGGGCGTTGGTAATTTTTCGAAGAATTATGGATTGCAAGGATTGGAGTCTATAAGAATTAGACGGCTCGGTGGATCCCCACACAGTTCGATTCCGTAGGCCCAGATAGGTTGTAAATTAATAATTTGTTCGAGAGTGATAGTTTAGATCTCTGGTCGAGGAGTCTCAGTAGTAATTTGTAGCGTCGTTTCGTTTCTGTACGTTTCAGTCTTGTATGTCGGTTTCATGTCAGTCTTCTGTCTAAGAGTAGTCCCAGGTACCGCACTCTATTTTCAATAGGAAGTTGGGACCGGTTCAGGGGAAAACGGGGAGGACAAGTTGCTCTTCTCAAAGTAAAAGTAACGTGAAAATTTTTTGGCAATTGACCAATGGACCAACTTTCTATGAGGGAGAGGTGCTTTTGCATGGAATGTGATGCTAAGTAAGGATCTGAGTTTGTGAGAGAGTACAGCTTTGTCTTCTGCAAACTTCTATTTGTAAATTTTCTAATCAATCACTACTACTGTGTACGCACAGTTACTTTGTACATTGTTAGCGGTTATATCTATTGTTCTCAGCCAGGGTTCGGAACACCGCGATTGTCAGGTTTGTTAGTCATTGTTGGTTAATGCCGCGTTTTTGGTTCAGATATAGACCATTGCTGGTCGGTGCCCCACTCACTCGCTCTGTACCTCGTCGTCCAAATATCTTTCCTTTCACCGTTGTCTGGCGTAAATAAAGTGGCGGGCCCATTTCTCTTTGTAAGCGGAGACCCGGGGTACGCGGGACAAAGGAGCGTGGACAGGGCTGGGGCACCGGGGATCAGGCTCGTAAAATCCGACCTTGGAAAGGGAGAGAGAGAGGGAGGGAGGGAGCGAGAGAGGGACTCCAAGTCGTGTCTATTCCCTGTCCGATTGGGACCTTTCCTAGGGCTCGGTTCACTCTGAAATAATGCAGGGGGAGAGCCCAGGCTCGGCTTCATGAAATATAAGAGCAGTAAATGAAAACAATTTCAGTAAAGCAAGTTTCCTTTTTCATCTTCTCCCCCCTCGTGTATTATCCCTGTCCCCCTTTTACTGCCCCGTGTCTTGTACAGCTAGATCGGCGCTATCACATACACTGTTGTACGCTGGCTGTATAACCTAGTGCAGTGGTCGGCGAAGTGCGGCTCCAGAGCCGCATGTGGCCCTTTGGCTCCTTAAGTGCGGCTCTGGCACAAATATCCACGGAAGGCGCAATAATATTTTCATTTTAAAAAAATACTTCGCCGAGAAAATAATTCCTCTATCGATAAACACCATTTTAAAACAATAATTTTAAATATGTGGGAAGCATTTATCAGCAGGTTTCAGGAATTTAAAAACAGCGGAGCAACTTTAGCATTTGTCAAAAATCCTCTTAATGCTACGATAACCGAGTTGAAATTTTCTCCTTTTGAAATCGACATTGGTAGCTTTGAAATACAATTGCTGGATTTAAATTCGAACGTCTTTGTGTTGAATTGGAAATATTGGAGAAGAAAAAAAATGTGATCTTAGTTCAGAACACAAGTGGTCTGCTGTGAATGACCTGGAGAAGGAAGACACGATCATTTTCAACGCTTGGAATAGTATTCCTGACTCTTAGGATCGGCTGAAAAAGCTCGCGTTTGCTGTTCTTCCCCTTTTCGGTTCTACATATATATGCGAACAATGTTTTTCAAGCGTGAACATTATCAAGAGTAAACTGAGAACTCGTCTTATTGATGAGAACTTGGAATCGTGCCCAAAATTAAAAACAACAACGTACAAACCTGACTTACTCAAACTTTCCAAGGAGATGCAAGCACATTGTTCGCATTAATAAATATTTATTAAGTATGAAATTTAGTTTTATTTAGTTTACTACTTAATTAGTGTAAGATGTACTTTTTTTAAATTTCTGGTTCTGGTCTGGAGTTCTGCTCTCAATACTGTCATCTTTCATATAATGTTTCATTTTGAATGCTCATGAACTACTCAGTTCCTTTTCAAACTGAGCAAAACAGTGTCATAAAACTTGTCGTAAAGCTTATGTTTAAAACATCGATGTGCACGGCCCATCCCAGTATCGATATTCAAAGTTCATTTGCTTTTAACATCACGGAAAAAATTAAAAAACATCGGACAGGTTATATACATGATGTATTCATTAAAATTGTTAAAATTTAAACAAGAATTTCTCATACTCGAAACGTCCCTCCACCATTTCAAAAATTCGCGGGCCCGAATCGATACAATGGGCCGGGCCTGTTCGATATATCGTCTGTGTAGAGAAACAGTCGAATCCATCGAAAAGCCCGAGCGAGATCGAGGCAGACTTGCAACAAGTCTGTGAAGGACAAGTTGGGTCCCTAAGGGTTTAATTCCTTAGCTTACTGCACGCAGTAACAAGTAAAGGTGATGAATTGAAACCTGAATGTGTGGAAAAGTATTTGTCGGAGAATCGTCAGATCTTATATGCGTAATCCTCCGATTGTATTATATGTACGATGCTGATAATTTAAAAATGGCTTTAAAAATATACAGGGAAATAATAATCGTTTTACGTTGAAGCTTTTTCAAAACAATTATTTAATGCTATTGTCATCGATTTTCTATCTCCACCGTTACATCTAAGCTTGAATTGATTCTTGGGTCACACAAACCTGTTTAAGGAGCAATTTTCCCGGTTTTCATGCGTTCGATTTTCCATATCCTCTCGCTTCATAGGTCTTACGCTGCTGTGAAAAGCCGAAGCCGAAGCCGGTCTAGCGTGGGATCAAACGAGCGAAAATTGAGATGGGGGAGGGAAAATGGCGACAGCGAATGCAGCCGACACATTCGCCTTGTCCACAACAAATAATTGATAATAACATTAGTTCATATAACGGAATGTAAATATATGAACTAATATGTACTGTAATATAGATTTAAACTGTAAATTTGCCTTCGAAACCTCTACTGGAAAGGACATCAAAACATACTATAGACATACAGATTGACAGTATAAAAAGCTATATTGACACCGACTTGGACATGCGCTGTATCGAACTATACGGGTATCAACCGAGACATCCAACGCTGTTCGCATCCAGAGATTTGAATCGAAAGTTCATTAAATGTTCATGAAATCCCGGTTTCCCGAATTTCATTCCCCTCTTTCTTTCCGCCCTTCCAAATCTTCTCCCTAAATCCCTTTACACGTCCATTATCCCCCACTACTTAAACGCCACTGACCCAGATATCTTCCCTGTCTACAATAACAAGTCAGGAAAGTGCGCCTGTAGAATATAACATTGTTGATTGTGCAATAAAAAGTCTGTTATTTTAGTACTAAGTCCATTGCTTTACACTCTTGATTGTAAAAAAAATTGAACGAATTCATCTATTCTGCTTAATGATTCCTATCTAAGATTCACACACCCCCACCCCCAAGGTCAGAACGCACGAACACGAAGATATATCGAATTTCTCGACAAATAACGTCGAAAAATCGACCGCTCAATTGTACGACGGCCGCGAACCTTCGTTCGGCTCAACGAAACGTTGGGATGGGGGCCAACAATTTTAATGCCAACATCATCAAAAACGCCGATAATCATCAGGGGCAAGAGCGAGGTATACGAGCTCTAGACGAAACGGATTCGCTACGAATTTCTTTTCTTTTTTTATCTTCCGATTTCGCCGTATACGTCGGGAAATTCGGATCGTACGGGAAAACCGCCGACCCGTTCATTCGAAACCGGTGGGCATTAAGGTCAACTTGGGCTGATATCATCACATTACATATATATATATATATATATATATATATATATATATATATATATACATATATTAACGAGACAAGGAATAACCCCAGTGGAGACATCTGGGGGCGGCTGTCGGTACTACAAAGCCGCGATTGCGTTCACCATTTTTTTACTGTGACCACCAGATTTTCCCCACTTGATACGATTTCCACGCTTAATATTATTACTCTAATCAATTTAAGTTGAATTATTAGCGTTTGGAATTAAAACCGATTTTCTCGTTGGCGCGTGCGCAAACGCGCCGAAAAATTTCGAATACAATTTCCAATTTTAAAGGATTCGGATTCGGGAATTAAATTTCGAATATGTTTCATTCTACAGTTCCCTTTTAGGGGCGGCATCTGCGATAGTTATCGCTCTCAATACTGCCCGGCGACTAGTTCTTTAACCTCAAATTCTGACTTATTATTTCTTCGGTTTTGTCACTGTTGTCGTCGAATCTTGGGCCGGGAAAACTTTCCGATAAACTCTTTTTCCGAGAAAATCCCTGTCCGCCCCAAGAGGAAAATCCTCGCGCAGGGCGTCAGATATATATATATATATATATATATATATATATATATATATATATATATACAGAATATTTATGGTGACGCGATGGTGTCGTTACTGTAGCAAATAGTCTGTAAGGTAGTTAGGATGAAGCATCATAACAACACAGTCACTGGAGTCCTATTACCAAGAAACCGCTCCGCAGTGCATTTTAGTGTTGTCTGGAATATAACTTCCATAATTTAATGATTATGGGTATTAAACAGGCGGGCATAGGAGAGAATGAGAGTATAGTTGCGCAATTGGGTTTTTCTTTTTTAAAAATTACCGCTTTCTTTCGGGGGGGGGGGTGGGGACTCGGCCTCTCTTTCGATGCCACTTTTGTCTTAGTGAAATTCCACTCAACTTCGTTGTAATCCTCTAATCATTTCCTAGTTGAGTGCCGGAATAGAGAGGGAGAGGGAGAGAGAGGGAGAGAGAGAGAGAGAGAGAGAGGGATAGGGCGGAAAATGAGTTGCGATCGATTCCCCGGGACCCTGGGGGAAACGCCCGCCCTTTCTGAAAACTGATTTTCCCCACTACGGGGAAACGGCTGCAATAATAGACTACCAGGCGTTGTTACGTTTTCAGACTTTATCACTGTTAACTTTCACCTTTTTTTGGTTGATAATTTCAACCTGTTTACTTACAAACTAAGTAAAACTAAGGAGTGAAATGTGTACAACATTCGCCCATATCGTTTTGGCTGCTGACTGATTGACGTTATTTCGGAAAAAAGGTCGTTAGGAAGCCTCTGAAGGCGCTCTTTCTAAGTTCTATATTTTCGGGGATATTTGAACGCTCATTCTGTCTGAAATGAGTATAATATCGGGAAGATCTTCTGCGCTTCTTTCGGTCCTGTCTGTAACATTACGTCAGTATGTAAATTAACGAAGCGCATGTCAGTTTCAGACGACGCGTTCTGCCTGCACATGTCCCGGCGTTTTGTCGGTTCTTTTATGTACGATTCTGTCCAGATTTTTCTGCCGTTTCGCTTCTGATTTCGAAATATTTCATTACGAACTATTTACTTTTTGATCGAGTCTTCTGTCTAGGCGCATCAGGGCATGTGCGCAGCGAGGTTTTACTTTATTTTACAGCATTTTTTTTACAGCACAAACGCACAGACAGGATGCTGTTTATTTCTGGAGATTGCCCTCGGTGCCAATTAGACAATTGCCGTATTGAAATAGACGGAAGAAAAAATACTCTCGCCCATACGAGTGTGTGTTAATTGCCGACGGTTCAAACAAGTGTCAAGGGCAAGGGGGTGGGGGGGGTCAATTGTTTCCTAGACCGTGAAAAATAGATCTCCAGCGCTAGAGAAGAGAAAATAGTGCAAATGAAGTCCCAAACAATAAATTAACAGGCTCAAAATGAAGTACTTTCAATGCCCTTTCCGTATTATATCATCGTGGGACATGGTCTGTTATTTGGCCCTGTACATTTAGGAAGCGAAGGGTTTTTCTTTTTCATATGTCACATCAGAATTTTTCCGCCCTACATCGGAAAATCGATCTCTAGGCCTATTATGTTAATGGTAGTTACCCTTAATTTCAAATTCAGAATAGCATCGATACATCTATACCTGTTATGTTGTCCGCGATTTTATTCAATAAATAATTCCCGACTTACTTTTGAAATTGAAAAGATCATTCCTTTTTTCCCGAGAGGTATATTTATGCCGGCCCTAGTAATATTTTATAGAATAATATTAATAATATTTTTTATAGGAATATATTTCAGACTGTAGCACAGTCTGGGAATCACCGGCTTAAGGTTTTCCCTTTCGCCCGTAGGTTTCCCTATCCACCCGGCTCACAGGAGCAAAGGAAAGAAATGTCGGGCTTATCAATATGATTTCCCGGGGGGGGGGGGGGGGGGTTTACGCGCCTCTTAAATCTGGAGGAAATGAAACTTTTTATGGGGCGTTATGAAACGCGCTAGACCGGTTTCTGGCCATCTCGGGCCTTTCGAAAGTTTGTTCTACAGCAGCTTCTATCGTATATAGAATTTGTGTGTTCTAAATTTGTTCACCGGAAAGCGCAGTATTCCTCTGGTACGGTCCAGTTATTCGAGTGTCCGGGGTTTAGGGCCGTTTAGTTATCTTCAGAGTCCCTCCTGGGTGTCACGGCCGGCGTCCCCAATTCCGAGTACCGTTATCGCCGGTAACCCACTAACTTGCAGACTCAGCCTCGCACTGTTAACACAACTTGCTGTGTTAAGACCGACTCGGACTTGGCAGACTTTGTCCGACGATAAAACGAAATTGGGGCTTCGCCCCGTGTAGCTTTCGGCCCACGTTTCTCATGACTATGAGAGACACCCACGGAAGACCTATTTTCCATTGTCTTTTTCCATTTCACTTCGGAAAGATACTGCAACCGTCGATTTTTCGTTCTTCTGGTTTCTTCTCGCTTGTTTCGGTCCGGAAGAGACAACAGAAGGACGCAAAATCTAGGGTATAGATTTTGCGGAATCCGGCGACCCCTCAAGGACCGCAAAACACGTATTCCGAATTTAAAGGAAAAGAAATTATTAGAAAAATCAAACTGGCTCGAAACTAACTTTGTAACATTTGTTCTAATTTCTCGACGCTGTCGCAAGACATCGAAAAAAAATTCTACATATACATATACAAATTATATAATTTCGAATATCTAGACCAAAGGCACAGTTGGCTCCCAATATTCGGTTTTCATCACCTTTTCTCTCCGAACAGTTTAGAATACCTGTTTTGTGGTCTGCGAGAGGTTGGAATACCATAGATTTCGCGTGTTTCCTCTCGCTGGTTTCGTCTTTTGCTAGACCGGTTTCGGCCGCTCGGCATCTTCAGTAGCGTTGTTAGTCACTTTTGGCACTCTGGATGTTTTTTGGGCATCCTCACTGCACTGTCACTGTCACTTGTACTGTCAAGGATTGGGAATTTATTTGGGAATCCAACAAGATATGTATACATGATATGGATACGACAAATTGACAACCACCGCAGTACAAAGTGGCAGTGAGGATGTGACCAGCGAGAGGAGACAGAAACACATGAAATCTACGGTACTCTGAACTTAATTTTCCTAGAAATAGGCCTGTCTTTAACAGGAGGGTTCGCGTCCTCGAACAGAGCTCACACTCGCTGAGCTCCTTAATCTTCCCAACTCCCGGATTTAGAGCTCGAAATTAATTCTCGATCAAATCTCACGACCGAACAGGAGATTGCTAGATATTCCAAAGTGAACCGAGAAAATGAACGCGCATCAAGTATATCGACAGAATAAGGCACTGGTTATGGGCCCCGGAGGAAGGGAACGGGGGAAATTGTACTAACGATTTACGTCTGGCAGGGAACTAGGTCAGAGTCTATTAGGCCGTTCGTTAAACGAACCTCGCTGACGGCCGAACGCTAGCCCAATTTAAGCCGCCGAATTTTTTTTCAATAAATAGCAATTCTAAGTATATAAGAGAATGGAGGGTAACTAAAGAGCCGAGCGGGGGATGACATAATTTACACCCCGTCTCGGTAGAAAGCGAAAGGCCGCTGCGGTCTGAAGCCGGTATATTATACAGCCGGTTACGCCACTTTGGACGCTTTTCGAGTGATGTTATCAGCCCGCCTGGGCTTATCTATCGCCGCCATTAGGCAGCCCGCTCTGGTCTTAAGGCCCTCCTCTACAAAAGGGTTCAAAGACCCCCGACGCGCGGCGGCCCACGTTTTAAAACCGCGTTAACCCCTAGAATTTCTAGGCGTCTGTTTTATATACGTTATGTTGAAATTTAAACCGGAACAGAAACCGCTCTCAGACCTTGTGAGGTCGACTGCGTCTACGTACAGTACATTCGTAATAAAGTTATTGTGCTGGGTAGCACGTGGGCTTATCGCGATATGCACGATAAGCGAGGAGATAAAATAAGTTGTATTTATATACGATTGCTAGACTCGGCGTTTGTGTCGGATTGAGGACGGAATTCCAGGCTGTTGGCGACGGCTTTAAGATCCTCACTGTAATAATAATAATCTCAAAGACCGGAGACGCATTGTTTCTCGGCCGTTGATAGATGGCGCTGTAGTTCGAGGAGCGACAGCCTAATGAATTCCGACAGTTCCCAGTCGTTCCTCGCATTTCACTCACAAATGGTCTGTTTCCCCCCTCGTCAAGACCTGTTATCAACCGAACGATAACAACCGTCTGGAATGGCTTCGCAGACGCGATCCGGCTCGGTGATCTCCTTTTACGCCAGACCGGTTTAGCGCTCCTCGCCATCTTCGGTGGCGTCCCGCCGGTAAATTGTCAACGCTTACCGTCGGTAATCTTAAATTAAGGGTGAAAACGTTCCCGTCTCCGCTCGCCCGATTCGGTCCTATTTTCTGTCACTAGTTCTTTTCATAAGTCAATGCACTTCTACTGCGCTGGCCGTTTTCTTTTTCGCCTTTTCAAAAAAGACCCTAACCACGAGAAGAGAGCCTGGCAGAAGGCCAAAACCATCGACTGGGGACAAATTACGAGAGCTACACTGCTGTATATTTCGTCCTCTTCTGTTTCCTCACGCCGGTTTGGTCATTTGCCAGACCGGTTTCGGCCGCTCGCCATCTTCAGTGGCGGTGAATCCAAGAAACAGAAAAAACAAGGACATGAAATATACATACAGGATTTCCCCAAAAGCATCCTTCGAAGTGACTGCTACCGAAGATGGCGAGCGGCCGAAACCGGTCCGGCAAAAGAACAGACCGGCGTGAAGAGACAGAAGAACACGAAATCTACGGCAGCACTGTGGCGGTGAATCCGAGAAAAAATAACATGAAATATATATACAGGATTCCCCAAAAGCATCCCAGGAAATGATTCGCACCGCTACTGACGATGGCGAGCGGCCGAAACCGGTCTGGATGCTGAAGAACACTGCGGTATCTTCCAATCTACGGTATCTTCCACAGAACAGGCATTCCAAACCTCCAGTGCTGTAGTGACCTTCTCCCGTCTAGTGTTTTTTTTTTCTCGACCCGGGTCTGTGTCTGTAGGTTAAAAAAAAACGGGAGATTCCATTCGGTCTGGCTTAGACAAAGGGTATAATGGCGGGGGGAATTGTTGACGGGTTTGTAACGGGGTCAGAGCCGGGTCGTACCTGGACTGTGACCCCCCACCTCGGGTCAATTTCGCCCCAGGTTTCGCAACCGAACCTACACCCAGTTTCACATAACGCACGGCCCAACCGTTCAAACGTATTTCAATACATTTCTGTCCTATTAATCAACTTATGGTCAAAAGACGAACTGCTTATGGTAACAAGACTTATAGTTATGGTGAAGACTGCCATTTTCTACACCGAGTAGAAAATCTCTGTGGCCAGTGGCGTTTAAGCCGTCGTTGGGCTTATTACGTACCGTGGAATCGAAACACATATTGAAGATCGAGAAAATTTAAAAAAAACTATGGTTCTACTTAGTTACAATTTTTCTAGGCAATGTATATCTATCGCAGACGATAGATCATGGTCTGCAACTGGTCTCTGAACGGAGTATCGTAATACAATCAGAAATTTATGGCCAATGTTTCGGGTTCTCGCCACCTCCAGTAGCGCATCATCCGCTTATCGGTACTAGACATGAGACTGAAATTTACCGTGGATTTAGTCGACACACGATTTTCTGTGTCCGTTAGAATATAAAATGAAGCAAATTTATGTTATGGACAGTACATGTGAAAGTGACAGTGGGCAGTGAGGATGCCCAAAAAACATCCAAAGTGCTAACAGTGACAGTAACACAGCGCTACTGAAGATGGCGAGCGGCCGAAACCGGTCTAGCAAAAGACCAAACCAGCGAGAGGAGATAGAAACATCACGAACCTACAGTATTAAATATTTTTTTCTTTTGATTTCAGGTACTCCACCCTGAATTGCGTCGAATCACCTGAACGTGAGTACATTTTGGCATTATCCATTTAATAACATTAAGTACATAATTCTTTGTGGGATCGTCGAGTATATGCAGATTAGCCATTTACGACTTTTTCATCTAAGTCTCCGGACTTATTGAAAAAAACTTAGTTCTACAGATTAGTGGGTTTTGAGACGCTGATAATTTCGGTTTTAATAAGCACAATAGTGTTTGTGTTCTGGACCCATCTCACTAAAGTATTTAATAATAAAAATTATTATGATCCTATTTTTATGACGACTACATAAATGCGAGTAAGGAACTAACCGCTTTACTAACTTGTAACGTTAGTTCGGACAGTATGCTTCAGCTGTAGCATAAGTTAGGGATGTCGGTCTCTATTTCAGTCCAAGAATATCGGTCGAAATTGAATGCGATTAACAGAAATTAGGCGTAAATAGTTTAAATTAAAAAATAAAAAAAAATTCTTATTTGAAGAGCTTTCGATTTCCGTAGCGTGCATGATAGAATTGTAGAATGTTCAATATAAAAATCAGAGGGCTTCATAATATAAAATAAATTTCTGGAGGCATATAAATAATGAATATCGAATAAAGTAAGATACTGATCTGGATAGAATTGGAGGAGGGTTGAAAAATTGGAGCAAAAATCCACTCGGTGGCCAATTTATACAACAGGCTTTATTTTTTTTCAATGTCTACTGTAAATTTGTCCCATAAATACTCTCCTACATTTATTTATTATGAAGGTTATTTTAAAATAAGAATACTAACAGATAATTCAATATACGATCTTTGCGGTATGAGGAAATCGTGTCTAGTTCGAATGATGCAATCGGTCCGAGAGTTTTCATATAACTTGAGCAGTCTTCGGGAAATTTCGTCAGACTTTCCATTGAGGGATGTGCTCGAATTTCACTTGTGTGGGGAAATTCGGGAAATCGTTTGCGATGGGCCGAGAAAACGAAATCCGAAATTGTTTAAACGGAGCGCCATCTATGAATACTTTGTATTTCCCGTAAAAAAAAAAGGATTAATACCGGATTATGTCTATAATGTCGGTAATTGTGTAATATTGGTGTGTAATTTCCGTGTATCATTTACGAAATTTCTTAAACGTGGACGGGAAAATTCATCGCGAACGTTCGAAACTATTTCATCGCAGTTTTCCACCCTTCGACGAAAACGTGGCGTAGTCTTTCCGAACGCGAAAACGACGAAATTTCATCGTTGCGAAATTTCGAAAATTCTCGAAAAAATTCTTCCTTCTTTTTTGAAAAGCGATTTTCCGCATTCCGTTTTTCGACGGCGCGGAAATTTTCCCGCTGCCGGTAAAACCCAGTCGCCGACGACGCTTTTCCTCCCCTAAGGGACGACCGGAAAATTTTAACATTTGAAATCATTTTTCCGCCGCCATCTTGAAACGGCGGCCGAATGACGTCACTACTGTGGAAATCAATACGCGCCGTTCGAGACCCGCCGAAAACAACCCCCTGTGAGTTTCGACAGGGCGATAATTGGACGAAATATCTACAATTGTAATTATACCGGGGGGCGAGGGAGGGAAAATATTTATTAAATACTAATTCGGGGGGTGTTAACACGTTCCTGCCCCCCTAATAAAAAAAAATTAAGTTTGAACTCGGTTCATAAGATGTCATACAAATCTGTTTTCAAATTAACTCAATACTAATTTTAAGACTATTACTCGTCTTCTTAATTCTTTCAATACACACTATTTTATGCTATAATCCCCTGCAAAACTAGTCGTAACCCCTGACATTCTTATTTCATCTTGACAATTCTCATTTTATATTTAGTGTAAACGCTTGTCAAACAATTGAAAAATTAGGCTCGGACATTTTACTGGATATATTGTAGCGGAGAATTTATTAATGTGTTTAATTTTGGCCGTTTCATTGTTTAGAGTTTTATGCTGTATCCTCTGGTATCTGGTAATTAATTTCTGTTAACAACCGTCGATGTATATCGCCGGTGGTTCGATGTACGGAGAAAAATTGGAATTTTCAATATTAAATTAGTTACAGCATATTGGTGAGCTCATTAAATCTGACCGAATACATTCCGATATGTCGGTCATCATATATTTCAATGGATAAATAAAATAATGTTTTCAATATTTTGTACGTGTGGCGACGTGAAATCGCATTTGTTAGTTGAACATTTGGACTCTAAATAATTATTAATCGTGAAAATAAATATTAACAGTTCGTATTCGTGCCAAGTGCTTTGGGTCAGCGGCGGAGTGGTATTTTAGGTCAGTTTGCGGTCCGTAAACAGTGTAAATCGTGTAAACTGTACATTGCACTGGAGTGGAGGAGTGCTTTCACTCCCACTTTTGGAACCGTTCAAGGGATATGTCCGAGAGCACGGCGTCAGGGACATTAGTGTGCCTATTGCAATCGCGTACTTGGACACTGTACAGTACAGAATCGGTCCATTAATTTCGAGTTGGTAATTCGTACACTGACTTTACTTCTTGATCCAGCTAATTCTATCGATAGGAGGACATCGTCCCGGATAAAAAAACTAGCCCTTCGGCTATTTTCTCTTATTTATTTCTGCGTTGGAATCTTTTAAAGTATACGAGGAAGGGATAAAATAATCCGATATACTAAGGGGAATTAATTTTGCTCTGAGCCACGGTTAAACTCGTGTATTTACAGAGCCGGTTGAGAGCGCTTCTGGCGGCGGCGTCAGTCAACACTAACACTCGGTTTTTGAAAAATTTATATACGAGTTTACTCGTTCTTCAGCTAGCACTACGTGATAATATAATTAATTTGATCCACTCCAAGATTTCCTTAAGAATTAGGCCGAAACATCTCCGAAGTGTCAATTCGAAATTTCGAAGGAATCGGCTCCAAATCCGACCGCAGTTTCGCTTCCGCCGCCGCCGGTAATTTCATTTGAGGAGGCCGCTTTTAAATAAAATAATAAAAATTCCGCGAACATTTTCTCCGATGGCAGCGATTGAGGAGAATACATGCAATAATTTTAACCCTCAATGGGCCGAATTTTTATTTTAAATCCAAAAAATTGGTGGGAACGAAAAATCAGCAATTATATATTGGTCGTCTTGACAACGTTATAGGATTAAGATATATCGGCCATCTCACGAAAAAAGCTATAATTATTTGGTAAAATCTCGTTAAATTGAACGGGCCCATAGAGGGTTAATGTAACGTTGAAAACGCGGTTTTAATACAGTTGGGTGTGCGATACATTTCGCGTAATACTGAATAGACGTGAAATCCATAATGGCGAAGCGTCTAAAATAACCTGAAGTTCGATCAATTGGTCGAGATGGCGGAAAGCCGATACCGAACTAAGGATGAATCATGTCGCGAGGGGAAATTCTAATAAATTGTGAACGACCGCCAATTGTTGATTCCACTTCACCGATTATGCCCCCCTTCCAATTTCTATCCTCGGAAATGTGGACACTTAAAAAAAATTGAATAGTAAAAAGTAAAAAAAAAACTGTATATCGAGCGCATATCAGAATGAGATAGTGGTGAGATAGATCTGTCCTGTTGGTTGGAGGTCCTGGCGTGAGAATGCGCTCTGTATGCGCATACTGTGCAGCTCTTATCGCTTGGTTGTGCAATTTTTAAATACCGCCCGTTATTTTCAATTTCCCCAGTTTTGAATTGTCCCCATTTCAGTCTTTTCTGTTTGTCCGCGCGACAATTTAATTCATGAATTTAAAAGCAGGCTCTGTCGTCTATTTTGTAGAATGAACCCGGTCGATGAGAAGGAAACTGTTTTTCCAGACCGGTTTTTGCCTCTCGCCGTTATCAGTAGTACTGGGTACATGCCCCGTTATTTTATTAAAATGAAATTATCGGGAAAATACAATAATACTTGCAGGCCCTATAGGAAAGGATAAACAAATACTTTAGCTTGTAAAATATGCTTTCTCTATGTATTTTTAATTGTTATATACAAACAAAGAATGTTGTGTTATAAAATTCACAAACAACTCATTTGAAGATATTTCATCTTCAAAACTTTCAAATTGCTGGGACTTGAGGTTGGAGAGCTGCATATTCCTGATTATTTTGAGCTTGGAAAACCTCTGGACACAACTGAAATTGGTTGTTTCGTAAAACCTCTATTATCTATTAATATAAAAACGATCGATTGGTTTGAATTTAATTAAATGTCTATTGGTCAAAAAATTGGTGCGACCGGAGCCATTTCCTGTAGAAATTCTCTCCTCATTTTATAAATACGTATTGTTATATATTTATATACAAATATAAATAATCTTACCGTAATGGGATATATATTCAGTGTGCTTTCGATTAGTTTGAATTTAATGAAATGTCTTTCGGTCAAAAAATTAGCGAACGGAGCCATTTTCTGCCGAAATTCTCTCCTCATTTTCTATATACGTATTGTTATATATTTATATACAAATATAAATAATCCTAACATAATGGGAAATATATGCATTGTGCTTTCGATTGGTTTGAATTTAATTAAATGTCTTTCGGTCAAAAAATTGGTGCGACCGGGGCCATTTTCTGCTGAAATTCTCTCCTCATTTTCTATATACGTATTGTTATATATTTATATACAAATATAAATAATCTTACCATAATGGGATATATATTCAGTGTGCTTTCGATTAGTTTGAATTTAATTAAATGTCTTTCGGTCAAAAAATTGGTGCGACCGGGGCCATTTTCTGCTGAAATTCTCTCCTCATTTTCTATATACGTATTGTTATATATTTATATACAAATATAAATAATCTTACCGTAATGGGATATATATGCAGTGTGTTTTCATTGGTTTAGAATTTAATTAAATGTCTTTCGTCAAAAATTGGTGCGACCGGGGCCATTTTCTGCTGAAATTCTCTCCTCATTTTCTATATACGTATTGTTATATATTTATATACAAATATAAATAATCTTACCGTAATGGGATATATATTCAGTGTGCTTTTGATTAGTTTGAATTTAATGAAATGTCTTTCGGTCAAAAAATTAGTGCGAACGGAGCCATTTTCTGCTGAAATTCTCTCCTCATTTTCTATATACGTATTGTTATATATTTATATACAAATATAAATAATCTTACCATAATGGGAAATATATTCAGTGTGCTTTCGATTGGTTTGAATTTAATTAAATGTCTTTCGGTCAAAAAATTGGTGCGACCGGGGCCATTTTCTGCTGAAATTCTCTCCTCATTTTCTATATACGTATTGTTATATATTTATATACAAATATAAATAATCTTACCATAATGGGATATATATTCAGTGTGCTTTTGATTAGTTTGAATTTAATGAAATGTCTTTCGGTCAAAAAATTAGTGCGAACGGAGCCATTTTCTGCTGAAATTCTCTCCTCATTTTCTATATACGTATTGTTATATATTTATATACAAATATAAATAATCTTACCATAATGGGAAATATATTCAGTGTGCTTTCGATTGGTTTGAATTTAATTAAATGTCTTTCGGTCAAAAAATTAGTGCGAACGGAGCCATTTTCTGCTGAAATTCTCTCCTCATTTTCTATATACGTATTGTTATATATTTATATACAAATATAAATAATCTTACCATAATGGGAAATATATGCATTGTGCTTTCGATTGGTTTGAATTTAATTAAATGTCTTTCGGTCAAAAAATTAGTGCGAACGGAGCCATTTTCTGCTGAAATTCTCTCCTCATTTTCTATATACGTATTGTTATATATTTATATACAAATATAAATAATCTTACCATAATGGGATATATATTCAGTGTGCTTTCGATTAGTTTGAATTTAATTAAATGTCTTTCGGTCAAAAAATTAGTGCGAACGGAGCCATTTTCTGCTGAAATTCTCTCCTCATTTTCTATATACGTATTGTTATATATTTATATACAAATATAAATAATCTTACCATAATGGGATATATATTCAGTGTGCTTTCGATTGGTTTGAATTTAATTAAATGTCTTTCGGTCAAAAAATTGGTGCGACCGGGGCCATTTTCTGCTGAAATTCTCTCCTCATTTTCTATATACGTATTGTTATATATTTATATACAAATATAAATAATCTTACCGTAATGGGATATATATTCAGTGTGCTTTCGATTGGTTTGAATTTAATTAAATGTCTTTCGGTCAAAAAATTGGTGCGACCGGAGCCATTTTCTGCTGAAATTCTCTCCTCATTTTCTATATACGTATTGTTATATATTTATATACAAATATAAATAATCTTACCATAATGGGATATATATTCAGTGTGCTTTCGATTGGTTTGAATTTAATTAAATGTCTTTCGGTCAAAAAATTAGTGCGAACGGAGCCATTTTCTGCTGAAATTCTCTCCTCATTTTCTATATACGTATTGTTATATATTTATATACAAATATAAATAATCTTACCGTAATGGGATATATATTCAGTGTGCTTTCGATTGGTTTGAATTTAATTAAATGTCTTTCGGTCAAAAAATTGGTGCGACCGGGGCCATTTTCTGCTGAAATTCTCTCCTCATTTTCTATATACGTATTGTTATATATTTATATACAAATATAAATAATCTTACCATAATGGGATATATATTCAGTGTGCTTTCGATTGGTTTGAATTTAATTAAATGTCTTTCGGTCAAAAAATTGGTGCGACCGGAGCCATTTTCTGCTGAAATTCTCTCCTCATTTTCTATATACGTATTGTTATATATTTATATACAAATATAAATAATCCTAACATAACGGGGAATATATGCAGTGTGCTTTCGATTGGTTTGAATTTAATTAATATATATTGGAGCCATTTTCTGCTGAAATTCTTCCTCATTTTCTATATACGTATTGTTATATATTTATATACAAATATAAATAATCTTACCATAATGGGATATATATGATATATATTCAGTGTGCTTTCGATTAGTTTGAATTTAATTAAATGTCTTTCGGTCAAAAAATTAGTGCGAACGGAGCCATTTTCTGCTGAAATTCTCTCCTCATTTTCTATATACGTATTGTTATATATTTATATACAAATATAAATAATCTTACCATAATGGGATATATATTCAGTGTGCTTTCGATTGGTTTGAATTTAATTAAATGTCTTTCGGTCAAAAAATTGGTGCGACCGGGGCCATTTTCTGCTGAAATTCTCTCCTCATTTTATAAATACGTATTGTTATATATTTATATACAAATATAAATAATCTTACCATAATGGGAAATATATGCATTGTGCTTTCGATTGGTTTGAATTTAATTAAATGTCTTTCGGTCAAAAAATTAGTGCGACCGGAGCCATTTTCTGCTGAAATTCTCTCCTCATTTTATAAATACGTATTGTTATATATTTATATACAAATATAAATAATCTTACCATAATGGGATATATATTCAGTGTGCTTTCGATTGGTTTGAATTTAATTAAATGTCTTTCGGTCAAAAAATTAGTGCGAACGGAGCCATTTTCTGCTGAAATTCTCTCCTCATTTTCTATATACGTATTGTTATATATTTATATACAAATATAAATAATCTTACCGTAATGGGATATATATTCAGTGTGCTTTCGATTGGTTTGAATTTAATTAAATGTCTTTCGGTCAAAAAATTAGTGCGAACGGAGCCATTTTCTGCTGAAATTCTCTCCTCATTTTCTATATACGTATTGTTATATATTTATATACAAATATAAATAATCTTACCATAATGGGAATATATGCAGTGTGCTTTCGATTGGTTTGAATTTAATTAAATGTCTTTCGGTCAAAAAATTGGTGCGACCGGGGCCATTTTCTGCTGAAATTCTCTCCTCATTTTCTATATACGTATTGTTATATATTTATATACAAATATAAATAATCTTACCATAATGGGAAATATATTCAGTGTATTTTTGATTGGTTTGAATTTAATTAAATGTCATTCGGTCAAAAAATTAGTGCGACCGGGGCCATTTTCTGCTGAAATTCTCTCCTCATTTTCTATATACGTATTGTTATATATTTATATACAAATATAAATAATCTTACCATAATGGGAAATATATGCAGTGTGCTTTCGATTGGTTTGAATTTAATTAAATGTCTTTCGGTCAAAAAATTAGTGCGACCGGAGCCATTTTCTGCTGAAATTCTCTCCTCATTTTCTATATACGTATTGTTATATATTTATATACAAATATAAATAATCTTACCGTAATGGGATATATATTCAGTGTGCTTTCGATTGGTTTGAATTTAATTAAATGTCTTTCGGTCAAAAAATTAGTGCGACCGGGGCCATTTTCTGCTGAAATTCTCTCCTCATTTTCTATATACGTATTGTTATATATTTATATACAAATATAAATAATCTTACCATAATGGGAAATATATGCAGTGTGCTTTCGATTGGTTTGAATTTAATTAAATGTCTTTCGGTCAAAAAATTAGTGCGAACGGAGCCATTTTCTGCTGAAATTCTCTCCTCATTTTCTATATACGTATTGTTATATATTTATATACAAATATAAATAATCTTACCATAATGGGATATATATTCAGTGTGCTTTCGATTAGTTTGAATTTAATTAAATGTCTTTCGGTCAAAAAATTAGTGCGAACGGAGCCATTTTCTGCTGAAATTCTCTCCTCATTTTATAAATACGTATTGTTATATATTTATATACAAATATAAATAATCTTACCATAATGGGAAATATATGCAGTGTGCTTTCGATTGGTTTGAATTTAATTAAATGTCTTTCGGTCAAAAAATTAGTGCGAACGGAGCCATTTTCTGCTGAAATTCTCTCCTCATTTTCTATATACGTATTGTTATATATTTATATACAAATATAAATAATCTTACCATAATGGGATATATATTCAGTGTGCTTTCGATTAGTTTGAATTTAATGAAATGTCTTTCGGTCAAACAATTGGTGCGAACTGAGCCATTTTCTGCTGAAATTCTCTCCTCATTTTCTATATACGTATTGTTATATATTTATATACAAATATAAATAATCTTACCGTAATGGGAAATATATTCATTGTGCTTTCGATTGGTTTGAATTTAATTAAATGTCTTTCGGTCAAAAAATTGGTGCGACTGGAGCCATTTTTCATGAAATTCTCTCCTCATTTTCTATATACGTATTGTTATATATTTATATACAAATATAAATAATCCTAACATAACGGGGAATATATGCAGTGTGCTTTCGATTGGTTTGAATTTAATTAAATGTCTTTCGGTCAAAAAATTGGTGCGACCGGAGCCATTTTCTGCTGAAATTCTCTCCTCATTTTCTATATACGTATTGTTATATATTTATATACAAATATAAATAATCTTACCATAATGGGATATATATTCAGTGTGCTTTCGATTAGTTTGAATTTAATTAAATGTCTTTCGGTCAAAAAATTAGTGCGAACGGAGCCATTTTCTGCTGAAATTCTCTCCTCATTTTCTATATACGTATTGTTATATATTTATATACAAATATAAATAATCTTACCATAATGGGAAATATATGCATTGTGCTTTCGATTGGTTTGAATTTAATTAAATGTCTTTCGGTCAAAAAATTGGTGCGACCGGGGCCATTTTCTGCTGAAATTCTCTCCTCATTTTCTATATACGTATTGTTATATATTTATATACAAATATAAATAATCTTACCATAATGGGATATATATGCAGTGTGCTTTCGATTGGTTTGAATTTAATTAAATGTCTTTCGGTCAAAATTAGTGCGACGAGCCATTTTCTGCTGAAATTCTCTCCTCATTTTCTATATACGTATTGTTATATATTTATATACAAATATAAATAATCTTACCGTAATGGGATATATATTCAGTGTGCTTTCGATTGGTTTGAATTTAATTAAATGTCTTTCGGTTATATATTTATATACAAATATAAATAATCTTCAAAAATTAGTGCGAATCCGAGCCATTTTCTGCAGAAATTCTGTCCTCATTTTCTATATACGTATTGTTATATATTTATATACAAATATAAATAATCTTACCATAATGGGAAATATATTCAGTGTGCTTTCGATTGGTTTGAATTTAATTAAATGTCTTTCGGTCAAAAAATTGGTGCGACCGGAGCCATTTTCTGCTGAAATTCTCTCCTCATTTTCTATATACGTCTTGTTATATATTTATATACAAATATAAATAATCTTACCGTAATGGGAAATATATTCATTGTGCTTTCGATTGGTTTGAATTTAATTAAATGTCTTTCGGTCAAAAAATTGGTGCGACCGGGGCCATTTTCTGCTGAAATTCTCTCCTCATTTTCTATATACGTATTGTTATATATTTATATACAAATATAAATAATCTTACCATAATGGGATATATATTAAGTGCGCTTTCGATTAGTTTGAATTTAATTAAATGCAGTAGTAAGTGCAGTAGTGAGGATGCCCCCAGAAAAACAGTGCCGAATGCGGCTAGCGACGCGCTACTGAAGACGGCGAGCAGCTAGTATGAAGACATACAAAATCCCCACAGAAACACAATAAGAACTGACACAGTGCAGTATTGAGGATGCCCCCAGAAAAACAGATCTTCAAAAAAGAACCATAGATCTTTGGGCGAATTCTTCCCCGATTGATGTCGTCGTTCAGTCTGCGAAATCTGGGCATAAATCCCGGCGACTCGGCGTGTAAAGTACCCTCTGTAAAGTCCCTGGAACAAATCTCCTCCCGGGAGATATATGTAAGAGGCTTAGGGGAGGTTGTATTCGGCTTACTTCTTAGAGGAAGATGGCCGAGGACTATCGGAGGAAACAACAAAACAAACTTACAAAATGTATATTATACATCTTCACCGGCTGACTGAAGCTTTATACATAAGTTTTTCACTGTATATACATCTATAACATAATCTAACGATCCGGTTACGATATTCAACCCCCCCCCCTCCTTAAAGTACAGCTTAAGTTCTCTTCTGGGATTTTATTTTTTCTTCTAACGATTTAAATTTCCCAATTGAATGTCGTATTGACATTGTACAAAATTCAAATATATAAATCCGTAAAATACATTTTTATACTAATTTATTATTGGTAAAGTGTAATACTTAAGATTGTTTCGAAATCGAAGTTTATTTAGGGTCTTTATTTATGACTTTGAACTCAATATTGAATCGAGAGAAGTTTCGTAGGTTTCTTATCAGCCGTTTCGTGATATATAAAAACTGAATCATCCCCGCGTCACACGTGACTGCTGAAGTATAAGGAGGACAAATACGGATTTAATTGATTTTCAAATTTTTTAAAGTAAAAAAAACACATTTTATCTTAGCTTGACTGATTGGTCCGGACGAAAAATGCTCGCACTTTGCCAATTCTGTTGGGGCGTTGGGAAAGTATTTTACACATTCATAAACCGTCTCAAAAGGCCCTTTTTCCATGCTATAAGCCTACGTTTGCAATAATTTTAAAAAGGCTTAACTGTATTGTTGGAAGTATTGTAGATTCGGTGTTGTGCGAATTTCGGAAATTTTAATTTACCAACGAAGAACATCTGGTAAATTCCTGGACATTTATATATCAGCATATTCTAATTGTTGAATCCATTCAGTGATATGTTCGCTCGATGGCCTTGGTCGTGGAATGTTCGTGGGTCGCTATGTCCGTTGAAAAGAAGCGAGGCGTTCCAAACATGTTCGCAAAAGGGCAAGTAAATTTGAACAAAATAGAGTAAAAACGAACAAGAATTAATTATTATATAAGATGTATATACCTTATATAGTACACTAAATTGGCACGAACACAGATAGAGCTTTCTAGTAAAAGGGGTATAAAAAGGAGTTCACAGCCCTTAATTTATCCTACCCCTACTAAGGTGTGGGAAAGTTTAATAACTTTCATCCTATACATCTGGCCATCCAATAAGGCTTTACATGCTGACAGTCTGCATCTGCATTTCCACACTCTTAGCACATAAAAAAATTGAGCTCAGACACATCTGCAGATAGGAGAGTCGCAATGAAAGCGTTTATACAGTTTGTTGCGGCCAACTCAGTTCCGTACACGAGATATAATTTATTTTCTAAATATTCAGGTTCAAACTGCAAGATGTTCTTCGAATATTTGAATGGTTCTATCCGAGAGCACAGTTGCCGGCTTAGAAACTTGTTACAATTATGTTACAACTTACACTGTGCGGAGTTCCAGCTGGGACGTGTACGTCCGGTGCTTTGCAGCTGCTTCACTTGTACATTTCCGCCTAACCAAAAAAAAAAAAAAAATTCGACTCAGATTACGATGCGGATAGGAGAGTTTGAAAAACAATTTGCAAAACGTTTTTGAAGTATCAAGAAAACTTGCGACCTCGGGACTTGGGTCACTCCGCTTTAAGATAGTATGTCCTGTACCGGATTCCGGTGGGGGTGGCTCTCGATTTTGTGGGAAGAATATCGGGAGTTTCGGGAATTTCTCTGAATGGTTTCCGCGTTTCCGGTTTCGTCCGCTTCCGACATTTCGGAACTCTTACCGGTTTTACCGATCAAGTTTCGGCCGTTATAATTGGAGAATCTGGAACGCGAACACAATCCTCCGCATTCTGAATTTCGAAACGCTACCCGGAGCTAAAGTTGCGAAAGATTGTCGCGTTATAAAAGCCAATTAACGACATCCAATAGCCGAGTTTAGGCCCCGTGCATGACCAGTGATGTTACTTACCGTTCGTCAACTATAGTTCTTTATCTTCCCCCTTATTATCGGTCGAACAAAGGGGCCTTTGTTGTGTTGACTTTGTTGTTCGGGCCAACCTTATTGTGAGACTGTTGGGTATGTTACGAAACCGTGAGAGGTCTTCCGTATGTATTATTGTATATTTGTTCATCAAATTATTTTCTCCATTATTTTAAATCTTTTTCATTAAAAAAAAACGCCATCTGAAACTTAAATCTGTATACTTTAGATTTCGAGACTGGAAAATTTGAGTTTGGTACACGAGGTAGTTTACAAATACAAATAACTTTATATTTCAATAAATACAAATAGAACTTCGAGAAAGCTATATACAAATATTGGTTAATACGTGCATTCCGGCCTACGGGCCTTTCTACATTTATATGCCTAATTATTAGGACTGAGACTACTTGAATTTTTTACAATATTAATGTGGTAATCGGGAAAATAACAATAAAAATCCGAGGACTTAATGTGTAGACACTCTTCCTAGCGATACAGTTTTCGATTGGAAGCAATTTTAAGCATTGTTTTAAATGCTTAAACAACGCGTTATACCGAGCCCGTATGTAAGTGCAAGCTTTCACACTTTCGGAGAGACATCCAATACAAAATGGTTGTAAAAGACTTGATTTCTGTTCGGACTTGACCCACGTACAGATCACTTCGTTTCCATGCTGTATTGTATGGATTGATGGGACGGTCAATTTGAAGCTACCATTGTCATTACAATCAATGATTTGTCGGACGATTAAGACCGGTCCCCACCATAAGCCCGCATCCTGTTGCTCAGAGAATGGTAATTTTAGACGGAAACTAAACTCCACTGTCGTATTCCAGTTTTATTGGGTACAAAATAATACTTCATTGAAACAGCATCTCTCTTAAAGATATAAATTTTAAGGAAAAATTTATTATTAATTTATTAAAAGCGAGTATTTGTTTGGATTGCAATCGTTCTTGTCATCTTTTGTCTACGCTGGAAGATTTTGCCTTACCACTAGCACAGATCTTCAGTAGCATTCCGTTAGTAACTTAGTTAGGCATCTACATAGAGGGGACTGTTACTGCGGTGGCCGTCACCATACAGTTAGGAACATATAAAAATATTTATTTAGTTTTATTTGTACATTGTATTTTGTGCACGAGGCTACATTGCAGCCCAACCTGCCAAACCCTTATGTTGATATTCGATTGATTTTTTTCCATCGAAAAAAGTCAATAATTCCAATTAATTTAGTCAATATTGTATTGAAAACAAATATAATTTCACTCCCGAATTATACACAATTGTACACTACGGTCCAAACGTTCTTTACGGACTCCGGTAAATGAAGCGGTCATGTGATTTATACATACCGAGAAAATAAAAAAAACATTTGGCTGTATCACACTATCATTTTTTAATAGTGCTACTTAAAAATTCAAGTTGACTTAGGAAAAAGTTAGAAATTAACTTGGAATGGCTTTAGTGTATAGGATGTAGTTATTCAATTCGTGATTTATGTGTTATATATAGTTAGGCCGAAGACAATACACAATAACCGTGTTTGAAACTGGTTTGTGTCGAGTACGAAGGAGGAGGTTTTCTTCCCACGTTTGGACTTGGGGCTTCTTTGGTTGGGCCGGCCTTGGGAAGTCCCTTCCCCTCCACCCGGCCCCCTTCGCAGGACCGGGCGGACTCTTTTATTGCTGTCCTCTTTTGACAAAGACAAAGAAAATTGTTTCTTTTAAGATAAAAGCGAGAGGGAGAGGGAGAGGGAGAGAGAGCGAGAGAGAGAGAGAGCGGAGGACTGGAAGCCCCAGGTGAAGGCCCGAATTTCGGTACGCCAGTGATTGTACTGTTTGTTGTACGACTTTCTAAAATGAAAATGATTTACAAAATAACAAAGTGAAATGTTCCAGTTCGAGTTACATATCGCTGGATCTGGATCTACGAGTCAGTTATCTATCTGGAGATTTTCCCTGTTATTTTCTCTAGCCTGGTACCATTTCAGAAGTACCAACATTTTTGATATTTTAAGTGTTAAAATCACGGTGTACTCCTACTGTACAACTAGACCGGTTTAGCAGTAGACCAAACTTAATTCTAATTTCTGTGCTGTGCGAAATTTGTAATTTAAAGAAAATTCGGTACGACAAGAAGCGTTCGAACTCCGAAATATTAATAGCAGGCCGGCGCTGACTGGCCGACCCGGGGTTCGAAGCCCGGCGTCTAACCCGAATTGTCTTTTGATTGCTGTCTATAAAAAAAAACGTTGCAATGTTTTTCCGTCGACCAGGAACACAGGGCGTTAGTTCTTACGCGACCGGCGGTTATTCAACATTATACGGTAACATGTTCGGGTTGGCCTCACAGGGTCAACTTTCCTTGTCTAATTTCCTATCCTTAAATGGGAGCTTACAGACGCCCGAAGGCCCGGAAGGAAGTTTTCGAAGCATCGTCCAGGTTATTGTTCACGAAACGATAAATTCGGCCCCATGCAACAATAATAAATTTCCCGTCCTTTTATGCCGTAATAAAAATAAAGATTCCGTTAGAATTACTGACGTAACCGAGAACGTTATGCGCCGTCTGTAATTTCGTATCATTACCGGCCGACTGCGTTTTGTAATTTTAGCCCGATGCAGAAGAAAAATATACATAACTCCCACGAGAGTGCGAGCTTCCTCGCTTTTTATAAACTCTTTTTTGTCAGGACTACAATTTTTAATATTATATGCAAGTGACAGAGCGATAGAGATGGAATATAGTTTAGTTTAACATACCTGTTATGTGGTCTGCGAAGGGTTGGAATACCGTAGATTTAGTGTGTTTCTGTCTCCTCTCACCGGTTTGGTCTTTCGCTAGACCGGTTTCGGCCGCTCGCCACCTTCAGTAGCGGTGTTAGTCACTTTGGATGTCACTGCACCGTCACTGTCACCTGTACTGTGTCTCTTGTATTGTGTGACCGCTACTGAAGGTGGCGAGCGGCCGAAACCGGTCTAGCGAAAGACCAAACCGGCGAGAGGAGACAGAAAAACACGAAATCTAGGAATATAGTTTAATTTTGGCCGAGAGTCCACCCATCGCAGGTGCACCCTTTCCTCTTGAGGCGTCGCTCCGGATCTTCAGGAAGGACTGGGTCATGATATGGCTTCTTTTTGGGCAATTGATGGTACGAGTTTTGCAAATTTTTGTTTCCATTATCCGAATATTTCGGGCACATGAGTATGCCTGAAAATTGCGTGTGACCAACGCGTAAACTTTAGCGGAGTGGACGTATCATTGAAGGAACAGTGGGAAGGTTCAGTTCACTTCAATTCGAACATCTCAACGACAGGAAACGTACACTGTCACTTACTGACAATTTATTGTTAATTTTCCCCATCACCACATTAATATTGAGAAAAATTCAAGTAGTTTCTGTGTCCTGAGAATTAAGTACATAAATGTAGAAAGGGCCGTGCAGACCAAGTTACTACGGTTATTTCCTCGACGCTTTCCGAATTATGCGCCTTGAAAGGGATGGGGTGGGAGGGAGGGAGGAAGGCCTATTGTGTCGCAATCGTCAACTCTTTCGTAATGGACTGGTGAAAGTCACGTGTCCGAGTGTTCCTGCTCGGAATTGGACAACACCGATAAAAAGAAGTTTTAAAGCTGCACTTATTATTATCAGTTCTTATCCGCGTTATCCGGACGATGCGGGCATCCTTCCCCCCCCCGCCCTCTCTCTCTCCCGAGCACGCAATGAGTCCAATTTCGGCGTTATTAAATCTTTTTCTTTGTGTTCTTGCGACCGGCTCTTTCACTGCTTTCTCCGGGGAAAGCTCTTATTGTTGTACCATCCTGGAATGTCCGGCTTTCCAGCCGGCGGAAGGTACCGCACGACAACAACCGTGTATATCCGGCCATTCAACCGACTGAAGAACGTGAAGTTGTCAGTTCGTAAAAAAACAATACAGAAGTAACGTAGATTTCGTGTGTTTCTCTTCTCCCTCTCGCCGGTTCGGTCTTTTGCTAGACCGGGTTTCGGCTGCTCGCCGTCTTCAGTGACAGTGCAGTGAGGATGCCCAAAAAACATCCAAAGCGTCAAAGTGACTAACACCGCTGCTGAAGATGGCGAACGGCCGAAACCGGTCTAGCGAAAGGCCAAACCGGCGAGAGGAGACAGAAACACACGACATCTACTGCATCCCAGCCCCTCGGAGACCACAAAACACGTATTCTAAACATTTAAGTACATTTTGTTTTGTCTGCGAGAATGTCGGTATGCCGGCCTCCGTTCGTGTTCAGGACGTTACCGTATCGGTTAAGCGCTGACCGGTGCTCTCGGCGGCGCTTTGTGCTTACCGAGGAATGCGTTTCGTCTGCACAAAGTGCAACGCGGTTTACAGTGACGTCGGGCCTTCTGCATATTAGTCCGGGTGGTTCGACCGCCGGCTAACAGATCGCGCCCGAGAACTGCCTTCTCTATAATAATTTCTCACGCTAGACAGGTTTTGGTTCTTCGTCGTCTTCAGTAGCGTTCCGTTCGCTTTCTAGTTATTACGGAACCACTTTGAAGCACTCGGACAATTTTCCACGCATTAGAATATGAATAAACACGCTCTTATTTTAGAGTCTCAAGTGCGATAATTTGTAACAAAAAAAAATGCCCACCAATACTATAAATACAATCATTCTAGCGATCGTCAGTTACCGCCCGTTAGTTTAGTTTTATACTAGACTGGTTTAACCATTTATTGAAAACGAAAAGACAGGTAACCTGTCTGTACTGTCACCGCGCTATTCTTTACTGTACAGTCAATACATATATAATAATATAGTTTTCATATAGTATCGATTTGTTGGGTCGATAAGTATAAAAATTGAAATTATTTCCGTATGTCAGAAAAGGAATCGAACAATAAGAGAAACGTACCGGGTATGTCGGCATTATGCTCGGTATTGCTAGTGATTTTTTGGATTATGTTTTATTAGTGAAATTCGAATATTTTCAATTGTGTAATTGTACGTTTTATTGTCGGGCCTGTCAGGCATTTGTCTCGCGTTTGGCCGGAATACCGGTCTGTATTCTCGTAATTTATTCCCTTCCGGTGCTGCAGATTTCCTTGAGGCGTTTCCCTGTGGGTTTCCGGACGGGAGAGCGTTTTGCCCGAGCCGAAACATCTGTAGAGGAGTGTAACGTGCCTCTCTATTCAAGTTACACGCCCCCGTTGTAGGCGCCGGCAGATGGGTTACCGTTTGTCAATGGTTTGTAAAGCCCCTCAGGTAGCCTCCTCCAGCTCTCACTCTCTTCTTACTATGAAGAAGCCGAAGAAGGTGGTCCTCTTTTTTTGTATCGCACACATGCTCCCACCTCCCAGTCCCCATGTTTTTCCCTTACCCTACTTATATCCGCTCCTGTTCCTTCGGGATACCGCAGGGACACTTCCTTTCCCACGCCTTCCCGACCTCCTAGAAGTTTGGTACTACCGGCGAGATATCTCAGTTTTATGCCTTATGTTTTAAACCGACACGGACGTACGGAATAGAACTATGCTGGGTTCCGCCAAGAAATCCAACATCGCTCGCATCCAAACATTCCAGTCCTTCGTACACTCTTAATGCTCCCCCCACAGTATGTTTCTCACCGAACAATCCATAATGACCTCAACATACCGACAGTTGACGAAGTCGCAAAATCACGCTTTCTTAAATTCCATTTCCGCCTCTCTCCACAGCCAAATCCACTAGTTCAGTCCCTTTCCTATAACTACCTATAAGTAGCACAAAGTTGATTATACAATAAATAAAGTTAAAAAAAAGCCTTATGTTTTATCCTGCAGTTTTATACATTCCGTCGTTATTTACATTGTTTTACCGTTCTGGAAGATTCGGCGTGAGTGGGCCCACGAAAGAACGATTCAGTTCTGAACGAAAACGTGATCACCAGGGGCTGTATTGAGAGCAGAACTCTCACATATACCAACCATAATGGAGAATCAAATAAAAAAATTTTACCGTTTTCTTAATCATTTATTAATATTTTTCATTTATAATATTAGTCTGAATCATCAGCAGCATATTCACAGTGTATGGTTCCTGCAATAAATCTATTTTTTTCCTACAATTCTACGTAGTTTCAACTACTGAAGTCTTGTCGTTCTAGTGTATTGAGAAGAATATGTTCCACAGTTAGTGTTGTAGCCTGGGGCGGTTGTTGTATTGTTAACAAGTGTTGTAGAATCAAATATGCATTTTCCGCCCCCGGGCCCTCCGTTCTTAGATGTACAGTTTTATTTGAAAAACGTGTGTTTATATTGTCCTGTGTTCCTGCACAGAGTGTACTCTCTGTAGTTAATTGGACTTCTTTCCGACTTCGGGACTTTGGAACAAGTGTCGACCCTCCCAATCATCTCGCCCCCAGAACCCCAATCAACGGCAACTTCGAAATTTCATTTCGAAATCAGTTCGGCACCAGTGAAAGTAAGTTTCTCTGTAAAGTACACCGCTGAGACCATGAATCTATATGCAAGTTGAGTATATAAAATGCTTGATACGGCTAAAAAAATTATAAAAAAATATTGCCAATGAAATCAACTTACGTCTTCTTCTGATTATCGGATATGTGAATTATTTCAAGCCACTGCAGAAAGCCTGCATATGTGCCTATTATTATAAAAATATCGTGCAAGTTTTCAACGAAATATCTGTAATTTGTATTAAAAATTTGAGTTTGTACTCTCTCTCTTCGTGGAGATTTCGTGTGTCTCTTTCGTATGTCCGCTTGTTCCTTCTCTGCACGACAACGCGTTTCGAATCGTTTATCCGATGGGTATTCGATAGCTATTCCGTTGTCAATGTGTTGGGGGAGGTACCGGAATGTCACGTGGGAGTTCATAAATTGAGGACCCGATGAACAATGACCTCTCTCTCTCTCTCTCTCTCTCTCTCTCTCTCTCTCTCTCTCTATATATATATATATATATATATATATATATATATATATATATATATATAGGCCTATTTTTGGATCCAAACAATTCAACGAGTTAATATCAATATATTTCATCGTTATTTCACGTTTAACCATATCCGTTAAAATACGTATTTAATATTACAAGGAGTTTGGGAGGCTAAAGTAGAAAGGATTTTGTTAAACAAATCAATGTTCCGTTTTGACTTTCGTTTCAATCGATCTCTGACCGGCGGATTAGAAAGTGGAAAACAAATAGTTGGGGTAGAACAAATGTTGTGAAAATTGAAGAAAGCGAAAATAAATAACTGTGATGGACAGACCGGGTATGATAGAATTTTCTGTGAAAATCGGCCGAATAGAAGCGTTTTACCTGAAAGAAGAACGGCAGTGTCAGTACTGGTTTTGGGGGATTTTTCATTAAAAGATGAAGACGTTGCGCTCTGGACGTCCAGTGGAGGTCGATGATGACCAAATAAAGGCCATTATTGACTCAGATGTTGACGTACTTAAAAATATGTACAACGCCACTTGTTGTTGAATGCCGCAATTACTTAGTTGTCAACCCAATATATAACAAACATTTGTATGCCTTGGATTAAAAACTACGACAACTGAACAGGGTTGACGACGTGGTGCGTCGATGAATTTGATTTTCCGGGTTTTAATGAAAACGTTATTATACGTAATAACGTATTATTTTCCTGATTAACCGATAACAAAATTTTGCACACATAACAACAACAACATAAACGTAGAAAACATCTGTTGCAATGGGCCATTTGTGTATAGTCTACTATGTACTGTATATATTCGTATTGAAATAAACTATTCGCATTTAGTGTGAACACGATGCGAACACTCTCGGAACTGGAAAACATGGTTCCCGAAACAACATTAACAATGGCCGGTAGCTAAAAAATATATAAAAACAAGTAAACGAGAGAAAATAAATAGCAGTCGATTGAACAAGTCGAGTAATAGAAGATGTACATTGAGCGTGGACATCTTCCCTCCGAATGGTTAGCCATCATCATTTCGTACGTAGGTATTATCTTTATTATGAAGGACTGCCTTTGGTTGCCAATTTCCCTTTTCGCAAACCTGAAATAAAAGGACAAAAAAGAAGATCGGAAATGAAGAAGATGAGGAAGAAGTTAGAGGGAAAGGTGTGAGTGGGGGGCTCTTGTTGGAGAGGGGAGCTCGCCGACCCGGGGGAGTGGGAAAGGAATTCCTCTCAGCCGGTCACTCCTTCAGTAGGGCTTTCACGCTCAAACACGCTACTTCGCCGCATACACAGTTCCGGTCGCTGGTACCTTTTTCCGGGCGGCGTAAAATCGGGTGAATTCTGACGGCGGGAGGGCGACGATGTACGCCCCAAGACGGTAGTGCTGTGTGCGGAGGCGGGTACTGTGTCCTCGACGTTAGGGTCCTTCAGGAGACCGTTTACTCGTCCTGTGAAGAAGGCTTTTTCTTTCTCTCTGTTCTGTTTGTCTGTATTCCGAGAAGAAACTGAGGCGCGGCCGAAGACCCGTCGGAGGAAGCGCGGTCGAGCCATTCGAGGATATCTTGAACTAACGGTAAGTTAACTAACCGTTGCTTCGCTCCAAGGTTTTGTAGGCCCCTCCCCTCCACCACACCGACCATCGGCCTGTCGTGTCTAGAATTTCCTGAATTCCTCCGTATCTGGGACAGTATTTGACCCGGCTTAGATTCAATATTAACACGACTTTGAGCGTGGGCCGAACAGGAATTAAAATTCAAATCGTAAACCACCAGAACATCATCAGCCCGCTCTCGCACAAAACTTTCTTAGCAGTTTATAAAGACTTTGTAAAATACGTTTCGGCCGCAAAATATCCGGATTCTTCGGTACAATTCCGGCGGTGTGAATGTCGAAGCGTTCCTACTGCTCGCGTGCCCGTTTTACCGAACCCTCGTGGACCAACAGGTACCTCAATTGACGCTGAGTTAATTTTTTGTTTTTTTACTATTCGGTTATAGTTCCACGGGCGTACTCAAATCTTGTCCTAAGCTAGACTTGAGTCAACGCCGGTAGCATTCACAACGTGGCAGAGTCTGTTTAAGCCGAGTTCTAGCGTACGTCTAATGGATCTGAAATCGTAATAATAAATGCGAATTGCAAATGAGAAACCCAAATTTCAATCGCCAATTCCCCGATCTCTACAACTGCGATGGTCAGATTTTTGGTCGAACCCAAAAATGTCGGCTTAGCGCCGTCTTCAGTATCGCCGGGGAATATCGTCCCAAATCTCACACATCGGGAGTGAACAGTAACCACAGAGGTTCACGATGCAAATTTTAAATAAATATTCACTCAGCCTTCGTAATTTCTCGCAGTGTTCGTTATCCTGCTCGCGTTAACCGAACGCTTCCTCGTTCTGCCTACTGGCTTGGTCATTCAACCGCAAAACCGGGGAAAAAATATAATATAATGAAAAATTTTTTAATAATGAAAAATTCTGTACTACTTGTTTGCTATCGGATAGCCTACTGACGTCATATACTTTCTCTTATTATTAATAGTAGTACAATTTTTAACTGTCTGTACCTACAAGTTATGTTTTTTCTTGGGTTAGAATGGACAGCTATTAATATAAGGAGCTGTCTTTCATTCAGACCTTCCACTTGTGTTGTCGATGTTCTGTATGACCCTTTTTATAACTTTCTTTAGTTCTTTTGGCCTCCTATTACTGTTTTGCTGTCGATCGCACCTATCGTCTGTATCAGGTAAGCCGAAACCGGTCTAGTTCGAGACCAGACGGCCGACTGAGCCGAGAGGCGGTCATTCTATTCGCGTGAACCGAACGCAGTTCTTGAGGTCTTGCGGCATTAAAATCTTCTGAAGATTTTTACCGCTCCTGCCATGTTGTCGTCGTTTTTTGCGGTTCAAACCTTGCCTGACGAGATAAAATCTTAGACAAGACGCATTCTATAATGGAAAACTTGAATATATCCTAGACCTATGACAGAAAGTATCGTGCTTATCAAGATTTTAAATTGAAATGCTAATCCAGATTTGTTGTTTTAATGAAGATTGAAAGTATATAATTTGTTTTCTTGGACGTTGCGCGACGGTATTTGACTTTAACCTGTGTGCTATCTCGCTGTTGCCAATTTAGAGGTATTGTCGGCCGATTAGCATTTCCGCCGTACGCGAAGCAATTTTCGCCGAGCCATTGTTGGAATTCCAGATTCCAAGATAGCGGTCGGATGTACGAATACGTTGCTCAATAATAGATTAGTAACAGTTCGCGTAATGTCGTACCAATGTCAACTACAGACGGTGAGAACCGAAATGCCGAAGAAGTCTCGAAGCAAGAATGTTAAAACCGGTCTACCTTACTGACGTATAAATACAGAAGACGCTTCGTTCAACTGAATATTGTTTCCTTTATTGAATAAAAATAAGACTTTCTGGAATAAAATTGGACCTGAACCTACAAATATACCACAAGGTGTACCATAAGGTTACAAATATCGAAAATCATCGAGTAAATTAGCGATTTTTATGATTAATTCTAAAACTTCGAGTATTTCTGTCCTATGACCGGTTTAGACAGTAACACTGCAGATATAAGGACTCAAAAACGAGACTTTGAGATAACGACCAGTTGAATTTGTCTGGGGATTGGGATAGGCTCTATATAAGATCCGCTTATTCTTTTGTACTGCATTCTGGTATTCTGTATAAATTTAACGAAATCGAGCTCCGTAATTCGCGACAATTAATATCGGAAAACAGAGATTGTCCCCCGTTTCCGTTTGGCCCAAATTTCTTCCCCCAACCTTTTGGCATTTGAAAGGTGAAAGTTTATAGGGTTCACCGACGGCCTCGAAGAACAAAGACCAGATCCAGAACTTGACCGGGTCAGAGTCTTTTTTCGCGACCTTTTCATATTTGAATTGTAAAGAAGTAGGCGTCGCGTGATCTTTTCGCATCACTTCGCGAAAAGACCCCCCCCTCTCAACCTCATGATGGGCGGGTCGATATCACTCTCGGAAATTATAGTCGTTTTACTATCTTCAATATTAACGCGGCACGTTAATTCCGCGGGCGTTCCCCTAATTGTTTTCCCAGTAACGCAGCAAGTGTACTCCGCACCACGAGGAGGGCGAGGAGTTCGAACCAAACTGCGTTCTTCGGTAGGGAAAGTTCATCCACGTACTTCCGGTGTGAGTGAAAGTTCTGCTTTCATACTGTCTCGCGTACCGTACAGTGCGACTACCGACTTCGGTTACTGCCGCCCGTGTTACTGACGAGTGGTATAACGCTTGAGTGATGATACACCGAATTGGATTAAAAGTTTTTCTCTGTAATAAAAAAAAGTACTAAGCCTGTCTTTCTCTTTGTTAAGTGTATTAAGTACTCAGTTTTTTTTACACTCAGGAAAATAAGTAGTAGACTTAAGTAGGAAGTTGAGGATTAAATGGCAGACTTTGTATTCAGGGTGCAATCCCTTCAGCTTTAAAGTTAGTAAAAATTCAATGACATTGTTAAGTAGTTAAGCCGACTTAATAAAAAAGAAAGTGTTCCTTTTTAGATTTTCCATCAATTGCGAATGCGTATTGAAAAGATTTTATAGTGCGTTTTGGGTCTGTTCTATACTTTATATTTGAAGCTGATTCTCAACTAGATAAGGAATTTGAAACGCCCTACTGAAATAGACTGAAGTGTCTATTTTTTCTCAATGTAAAAACTCTGGATAACACCTGTTTGTTTCTATATTCTATACAACTTTTTTTTATTGGCTGAACGGTAAATTTCTTTCACCTGTCTTTTAGATAACTATATTTTCTGCTAGTAAATCATTTTAGAAATAGTTTTTCAAGCGTCCAGTGGACAGGGACTGAGTAAGAGAGATCAGAATTCATAAATGGCTGCCTTTTGTCCGGCCTACAACTTCCTTGGCGTTGTGTGTGATCCGATGGACGACCTTGCCCGGAGCGGTCGTGCTGGGGGAGGGGGATATTTTACTCAATCTAAAGGGAAAAAAAGGGACAAGGGAGATTATTCGTTTGTCCCAATCACCGGTCTCAAAAGGGCAGCGCTGTCGATTTTAATTCACGCCACAAAAAGTGCCGGTTGTGGCCTCCTTCTCTGTCCTAAAAGCGGTTTGAAATATGCTGTTTAAAATCCACACGAGAAGGACATCGAAACTCACTATAGCCAACGAATTGACAATGTACAAAGCTATATTGAAATGGTATCAAACACTGCTCGCATCCGGAAATTCGGTCTTAAAGTTCTCCAAACCATCCTCAACGCTCCCTCCCCGGTTATGCTTCCAATCCAACATACCTACAGCCGACCCGTGGGTGATTTCTTCATCGTGTGAACCATGTCAGGACAATGCTTGAATCAATATTCTTGATTATGCAAAAAAGTTCTAAAAAAGCCCTCCTTCTGTAGCTAAGAAGTACTTCTAAGTCCTTCTTAGTCTTCGAATTCCTTCTAACTAATAGTAGCGCGAATAAGTAGCGTCCTAGCAGTAATGAAGTTGGATCAACAAGTCAATTTCATGTCGGTACTGTCACTGGCAACGATTGTAATTAATGATTCTTTTTTTCGTACACTGTATAGTGCATTTCTTCTTTCCGTTATACGACACATACTATCATCCCGGCCGATTTTTATGGGTGGCAGAAGCATGTACTTTGGACTTTATTGATGTTTCTTTTTATGATATGATTATTACCCGTCGTATATACTAAAAACCGTCGTGAATCGACATAACCATAAGAAGAAGTTTTTTAATTTTTGACGGTTTGGAATACCGTAGTTTTCGCGTTCTTCTGTCTCCCCTCGCCGGTTTTTCCTTAAAACCGGTTTCGGCCACTCGCCATCTTCAGTCGCGGCGCTTCGGACGTTGTGGTTTCTACTTTACTTTGGTGATTTTTACCTGCGTTTTGAAACCACCCGAGCGGGCTCCATCGGCTTCCGAAGTTTCGGAACTCTTACCGCATCCATCGTCATTAATCCTCTTAAGGATTAAGACTTATTTACCGACCTCTGCTCCTACTGTTGTGAGAGACCGGCGAGGCTCCGCGGTTTTGTCTGGACCTTAAGTCCTGAATATTTGAATTGATCTCAAAATCGAATAACTCGATTTAATAATTTGAAAAGGCCTGCCGGCAGATTGTGTCAGGCCTCCGCTGTAGCGTTATTCGACCTTGCCGATTTTATATTCACCCGTCGGTGCTCCTGAGAGTCCTTTCACATTCCCCTCCAGAGCGCCCTCCCCTAGAGCCGACGCGCTGAGAATTTTAAGCGTTTCCCCTTTCTGGGTTTTCTCCGAGTGGACAAACTCCTCCGCCTCCGGTTCCTTGTTCGGCTGGGTACACTTCCGGGATACACGTTCTTGTTCGGGCGGATGTACCGATTCGGCATACAGTTTCGGTTCGATATCGGCAAGCCTGCAGTAGGGTTGAATTCTGTTTAGGGAAATTTTACCCGTATTCAACAATTTCCATAGCACAATTTTCATCCCTTTTCACTAGTGAAAACACTGAAATTCCATGGAAAATACAGCTAGTAGTGAAACCGGACTTCAAGAGGTCCTCTCGTTTAATCAGTTCAAATTATCCTACAATTTAAGTATTCAGTTGTCTTTGAGAGATGTCCATATAAATCTAGAACACTGATTCACACAAATTATAATTTGTACCGCAAAAATTCAGGAGTTTATATTTTTTTCATTTGATTCTCCATTCTGGTCGGCATTTGCCAGAGTTTTGCTCTCAATACTGCCTGGAGTTTACAAGCTCTTTCGTTTAATCAGTTCAATTTTTTTTTCAATTTCATATTTTTACAAGCAGTAGAGAATTGCTATCGCCAAATTCAAATCATGGTGTCCGCTCTCAGAATCAATTCAATCAGTTACAATTGAAGGAAAATTTATTCGATAACCGATAACAAATACTTTATTTTTTCTTTAAATATACATAGAATATATAGGTAGACTGTGTAAAAATATTGTCTACTACCCCCGCGTCCCTTTCTGCATTTATATACACGAATATTTGTACTAAATGTCGTTACAGTAGTCGTCCCAGCGTTCAGTCGCTCCTTGGGGGAATTCGACTCGTTCATATGGAAGTCCGGCCTTTGAGGACTGATAAGGAATTCTGATAAGTATTGCGGAGTTTGCGATCGCCTCTACTTCAAAATGCTGCAATTTTTTTAATTGGTCCAAACCGGATTTATAGAACGTTTTTATGGGAAAAATGGATTTTTTTTTGTATTGACGCAAGTTGGGGATTATGCATTCAGGCTCGCGATGGTATCGTTTGCGATGTCACTGTCTACCCTCTGTATACCTCCCAATCCCTCTATCTCTCCCTCTCTAGATCTAAACTGCCGTTGTTGTTTAAAGATACATATACATGGGATACATATAGGATGGTTCAGTGACAGATTTGTTCCTACATTGTTCCCGAAACCGGTTTCCGTCAGTGACACATTCTTTCCGACTTCCGAGACAATAAATAATATTCGGTAACGCCCCTCCCCCCCACCGTGTACTTGTGCCCGCAGGAAGTCACCATTTTGGGTGGGGGGCGTACCTCACTTCCGGGTACGTGTGGGCCTGTCTCATGACCGGAAGTGACTGTTCGTGGTACGAAACGCCACTTTGACTACCGTTAGGATCGTCGAGGCATTCCTGGCTTAGGACAGACACATGACCGACTTTCTTACGTTGGCCGCTTATTCATCGTCAGTTTTGGTCCCAAAATCGATTTAATTTTTTTTATTTCTCTCTTAAATCTTATAGTATAACCTTCTGTCGACATACCGCCGTTTATGAGCACTAATTTAATTAGTTGAAATTAAAAATTCCAACCTAGTAAAATAGCTCTAGTAGGTAGCCAATCGTTGGGATTTAATGACCTTAATCAATGGACAATTGACTAAATTCCTCACAAGGACTACTGAAGACTGTAAAAATAATTATACTGTTAGAAAAAACAAATATTAAATGTTTTTCTGGGGGGGTTCCCGAGCTTTCGCTCGTCCCATCAGTGGATTCACATATTTACATCTAATCTGAAATTTTCCTATTTTTTTTTATATGGTTTTCTATCAGAAATCTCATAGAAACAGGTTATGTTTAAATCATCAAATTGTATTTGACTTTCTTTTCAATAATTCGCACGAAATCGCTGAAAAGTAAAAGTAAAAAAGGAGATAAATAAATTAAACTTTACTTAACGTAAAATAAAACCTTTTTCACTGATACCAACCACAGGAGAGAGAACGAACCCCAAATTAAATTCATCAATCCATCGTTGTACATCGGAAACTCAACGGTAATCGGCAAACTTTCGATTTATATTTTTGATAGAATCAATGAACGGAAATTATTAATGGGGTCGGACTAATTAATGAATTCATTTTTTTGAATGGAGTGCAGTTATAGTATAGGGCAGGTTCGAATCCCGGTGGCCGACCGAATTTGTGTCCAATTTTATTTGTTTCAAGAATCAATTAAAATCTGCGAGTGATCGAAATTTTTCGGAATCCGCCTTTGGCATTTCTCCACCTTGTGCTTCTTTTCTAATACGGCTTAGCGACCAATCGTTATTTATTGTAGTACTGCCGAAGATGGCAAGGGGCCAAACTGAATAGGAACGAAACTGAGGACGATTATTACATTTTTGCTTAAATGTTTAGTTTTTGAATGAAATAGATAGAAATTAGAATTGAGCCAGAATGCTGTTATTTTCGTTGAGAGAAGTTGGCAAGTCCGTTTTCCGTGAGGAAAGCTCGCCGGCCAAAGTCCATTAAATATTTATGACTCTGCCTGTGTTTAGTCATCACCTTTTTTTACTCAGAAGGACGTTAAAACCGGATTTAAAAATGAAATTAACTTGAGTAATATTTATTGGCGCGGATCACAGTAGTTAGTGTTTTAGGAATTGACATTCAACCATCTCTTGTCAGAGCTCCATACGCAGGGAACCGTACACATGAATGAATTTAATTTTAAAATGTTAGTGGTATATTTTGTTAAAACCATGTCACTGAATTGACTACCGATTTGTGCCAATATTTAATTTAACATCTCTCTGTAATGATAAATTGTCCATAGAAATCAAATTTTTGCAATAAATACTTCGCTAATACTGACGTCACATCATTTCAGCGCTGCGTTATGCGCCTTTTTCCCTAATAACACCCTATTATTAAACTGTAATTAATTTTTTTCAGAAAAACTTTCGTCTACATAATAAAATTTTGTTACAAACAATAAAACTCTCAGTTTCCTTAAATTGTTTAGTGGCCACTAATGATTTTAATATGCGTAAAGCGTAAGAATAAAATATACATTGCAATAAGAATTCAAAGTTTAAGTCAGTCCAGTTCTAAGTGAAGATCAACTCTTCAGACTTAATGAACACAATCGTCTATAAGGAACACGAAATGGTGGAAAACGATACACTGTAATGCAAAATCTGCTTTAAAATAATGTACTAACATATAAAGCTAATGTATAGCTTTGGTTTATAGGAATAATAGGCGATATGTGCTTTTTTGTATGCCTTTATAAGGCATCACGAATCATCTTATCCGGTTTCTTATTTTAGTATCTATTTAATAGTTCTTATTTTAGTAGGTAATAAAGAAACTTTTAGTCAAATTGAATATCCGTGTCAACAGATACACAGACTTTCTTCAATCTATCGGTCAGTTGTCCTTCCTTTAACCGGTTTCTGGTCTACAATTGGCGGCGTTTAGAAATCTCGATTTCTCCCAATAATCATTCCGGATTTAATTGTCATATATATTAACTTCACTTCACTGCGTTATATTTCTCCTGCGCGCGTTAATTAGGAGGAAAAGTGTCGAGGAACCGATCTTCATTTGGGTTCCGGAATTTCGGAAACGGTCTGTCTCTAAAAATAAACATACCGTGACTGAAATTAATTTCATGTCGTTTAAATAATGTTGTATCCCGAACCGCGGTCGGCGGTGTTTCAAAATCGGTCGAACTAACAAAATCTTACATGAAGCATCCTGACAGCACTGACTTTATTACAGACCGTGTACTACTGACAATGTGGAGGATGTTAAAATCGAATGATATAATATATTTATTCTTGTTGCTACAGCCCACGATGTTTTCTCGTGGGCAAGACTACTTTAAGAGACTGAAACAAACTTGGGCCTGATGTATACTAATTAAAGCGTATAGCAACAAAGGAATAAAAAAAAAGAATAGTTTATTAATACATTTTGAATTTATTTCTCGCGAGCTCTCAGGGCGACTCCCACTTGAGCTTGGAACGAATCATGAATTATTTATAAGTGCTCCTGAATATTCTTATCTCATGGGGCTCATTCGCGTCTGTTTATTGCAACTTAAGTAGTTTGGCGCGGTTTTTTTCGTTGAATAAAACATTGGGAAGAAATATTTTTTTTAGTAATCATCACTCCAGCTATTTTGGCCAAATGTTAGACCGGTTTCCGGTAAAGTTGTGTGATACTCGACGGAAGCACTTAGCCGATGACTAAGTGACCCGACTGTGGACTTCTGTAGACGATATATGTTCTTTATTAACAAAAAGATGTTGGGATATTTTTTGATTTTTATATCTCAATTGGCTGTTATTTATCTTTCAATTTTCAATAATCCCATAGAAAAAAATAAGGTTCAGCCTTATTTAATTTAATGAAAATAATACTGAGAGTTTTGAATCTGATTCATTTGCAATGCAATGAACTGTTGCCAATTGCGAAAAAATATTTAAAACATAATAACGCTGTTATAATTCGAATTCTATGCCTTTCAAATTGCGTCTTTTCTTTACCAAAAAATAAATTCAGCGGTAAAAAGAGAATTCAAAGTAAAATGTGTGAATATGCCACGTCGAACGATTTATTATTCATATGATATACAATATTTAAATTTGCGTGGCCACTTCCGTTCGAGGCGTCTGTGTGGGACGTCTATAGTAAGTAGGGTTCAGACTGTACTGTGAAAATTCTGCAGTGGAACTTATTTATTATATTTTGTTTAGCAAAGTCGGGGTACAAAACGGACTTCATGAACTGTATGTGGGGTGAGCTTGAAAACAGTAGGGTGGGTTGGTAAATTTGGTTAATATTCTATGGTTTGGCCCACAGTTTTTGTGTTTCATTGTCGTGATTTAAAAATATATATTACATAATTTAGTACGATATTAAATGTTAATTGCAATTGTTGGCGTTTGTATTCTCTTCGTCTTTAATGCAGATAAACAACTGACTTATAACAACTGTGTGGAGTTTAGTATTTAAATGATACTAATGGCAGTTTGGTCGGCGAATGGTAATTTATTGCTCGGCCGTTATCTGTTTAAAAACTGGGTTCGTGGAATTTCTATTACCCCTTAGGCAGTTAGCAGATCGCAGAATCGATCTGTCCTATAACGAATAGCTCGAGGACACATTTTTATCTCGCCAGTTTGGGGGAATAATCGATTAAAACAAAGATTTCTTTATAATGTTTTATCATCCGGGATGGAATGATAAGCCCAGATATGGCCTCCCTCAAGAAAAGAGTGATTTTCACGAAGGCGATGAGAACTATTTAATAGTCAATCAGAACCAAGGCCTGATGGTTTCTTCACGATATTTCACTATCGTGGCGGTGTAATCTTGTTTTGGCGATATTTTTTGTGAAAAAAATCGAGTTTTTTGAAGAAAATTTTTACGAATACTTGACGAGCACTGTGCATTGTTCCAAATCTACATTTGAATTATTCATTCGATACGTCCAATGAATTATCATCTTTCAAGGGATCTACAATTTGTACATCTACAATTTATCGAAAAATGATATTATTCTTCATATTCTCCCGGTTGGTAAACTGTTATTAAGATCCTACCTTTTTGCTGTAACTTTCTATCTAAAATATCTCTGAATTTTCCACTTATTTCTTACAGATTTAATTAAGTATACCGTATTCCTCAGTCGTTTTGCGGATTTTGAAAATATTTTTTTTGGAAATTTGGACTAGAGAACAAATAATTCATATAATTCTATTTAGTCTCCGTTGTTTCATTTTATTCCGAAGAACAGCTCTTATGGAAATTCTCGGAACTATTTTCCTCGCCTGTGCCAAGCTCTCGGTAGCGATTACAGTAGCAGTTGTGGGCGACATACATTTTCTTCTCCCTCCCTCCCTCTCTCTCTCTTTCTCCCTCTGTTGGTTAAAAGCCCAGAACGATTTACCCAGAAAGAAAACTGGATTTCTGGGCTCAGTGAATTTAAAAAGTGTTCGGTTCCCGTGCCAAAACGCGTGGGATACTTCCCACGTCCGAAACGGCTCGGAATGAATTTCGTCCGCGGGGTTGTGCAAGTCGGCCATTGTTGTGCCTCGCGAGTTGCAACCGCAGGCCGGGCTTTTACGAAAAATCCCTCCCTCCCTCCCTCCGCCGATGGGTTTTAGCAGTTTTTGCGACACTGCTTATATTTTCCTTTTACAATCGCCGGTGGAAAATAATCCCATTAACACTTGTGGGAACCGCCGCCCAGTTGGATTCCCCCTAAAGAAAATTGCGACATAACTTTCGGAAACGATGCAATTTCCCCGCTCGTTATCACGAGCCGTTATGGGGCGAAAACATCCCTCGTTTTGAACACCGGGAAGGCGGAATCGAACTGTTGCGATACACCGACCCTTATAGAACTCTCATAGAATCCATAATCCTTAAAAAAAACGCCCCTCAATATTTCTCTAACCGGGTGATCTGTAATGACCTAAAAGACCCGTTCTTTTATCCATCAAATTATCCATTTCATCCATTCTAAACTATAAGGGTAGAAATAATTGGGTGTTTCTGCCTTCAAGAGTTCCGTTGATGATTTTATAGCGCACTGTCATTGGATATGATAAAAAAAAATTGTAGTTGTAAGTGAACAGAGCAGAAGAAATCACCTGCTTGGTGAAGAACCAATGTCGCTTTATGGGCGAGACCGGTTTCGGCCCTTTGCCATCTTCAGTAGTCGGGCTGTAGGCCGTAATAAATTGGGCAGGGGTTTTAACCCCGTGGGGTGACCCTTATAGGGCCGCATTCCGATGGGACTTTTTTTCACGCCCAGGTAGTGAAGGGTAGGGGTCCCTTCCCCCGATGTACCGTCAACAGAATGGTACCATTTTGCGTTGGGGCACCTTTTTTCCGGCCACTTCCTGTGCACCCTCGGAGCACTCGGTAACCGATCTTTCGGCCTAGTTTTCACTCTGACCCAGTTTTACGAAGGGTGAGGGCTATCTGTCTGTACCTCCTTTCGTTTTATTAAAATTCTGTTAAATGGGGGATACTAAATAAAATTTGCAGATCGGATTGACACGTAGGATTGAATTAAAATCTGGACCGCTCAGTCTGAGTATAAAGCGGAGAAATGTGAATCCCGCCGTGGCGAAGTGCCGGGCACAATGAGAGAGTAGGTTCTGAGAAGTGGGCGGAGGAGACAATTGCGTCACACGTTGGAATCGAGGACGAGAGGCAGATGGAATTACGAAGAGCGCAGAATCTAGACGTGAAAAATTGAAATTCATTTTAAGACCAGAAGATAAATTTACGATTTAGTAAGGATTTCCTAAACTGTGGAAACTCTTGTAGGAAATATTATAAGACCCTAATTATTAATTTGCAACTGTATTTTAAAAGCTAAAAGACCTTAGAGAAATGAGCTGTGTGGGTCAATCCAAACTTCTAACCCCTACAAAATTGCTCCTCTCAATCCTATTATCCTTAGTAAAATTGTTAAAGCAACAACATATGTTCAAAGTATGATCCTTTCCCATTTGAAAGTAACTTTTGTTCTTGAATTAGCGGATTCCCGATATAAATCCGCCTTGAGAGGAAACTGCTACTTGAATTCCTGGCTATCCAGAATGTAAGGGCTGGAGTACCATCGACGGGTGAAATCTGCATCAAAAGTACAACACTAGTGTCACTAAATATAATTTTAGAAATTGTAGTCATTTGAAGAAAAAGAAAGAAGTATATAAACGGAACCTATATGTGACCCCAAAAATACGATATTCGGGAGCTATACATTGGTATAGCTCCCGATGTCTCGTTCAACGCTCTGTTGGCGGCAGCTTCGTGAGGCCCGTATATAAAACCGTATATAAAACTCACCGTATATAAAAGTAGGACGCGTGGCCGCGAAAGTGATATTAATTACGAGGCAAAAAAATGACTCGGTAATTGCGCATGTGGAAGCGACCTGCCTCGGAATGAATCCAAGCCGAGATGAATCGATCTAGAAACGACTATTTCGCACTTTATTTTCTTCGGCAAATTGCCGCGTTCATCGTGAAATGAATGACGGTCAGATATAGTGCACGTACGACGTTTATAATTTGACGCACACATTTGTTCCACAACGCTCGGGACTGTCTCCATTGACCTAGCTAGAATGGATTTTCCCAAACCCTATTAGGTTGACCGGCCCCTCTTATCACTAGCTCCCCCGAAGTATTATCTCTATGGCTATTTGGACGCATAATAACTTTAAGTTTTTTGACTGACTGGCTTCCGGTATGATCGCCCGATATTGTTGGAAGAATCTCGGTTGGCCCCCTCCAGCTTTTTGTTCGGAAGCCGCCCGAATGCGTTCCATTGGAGAAGGGTTTCTGCCCTTTACTTCCGGGGCCCCGTTCGGATGTTGTGTCCGATTCCGACGTTTCGGAACCCTTACCGGTTCCGTTGTCAGGGTCCTATCGAACAGTTCATCAACCTCTTGAGGTATCAATCATAGTGGGATTAAAACTTAATCACGAGATCCTACCGGAAGACAGTGACAATTCGCTCGTCTAACGTTTTGTTACGATTTAATGCTGTCTATGGAAATATATTAAACAGAAATATATATAGTGCATATAACTAATTCACTTTCTATCTATCGCGGCCTCAATCTTGAAGGTGGTTTTTCGCTACGAACCTACTCCAGTGATACTTTTCCCTGTTTCTGAGCAAAGCATCCTGTCCCTATAGTTATACAGCATAAAGGTATAACCTTAATCGACTTGTATCTACAGATAGTTGGGAAAAAACCCTTCCTGTGTGAAACATGTGTGAAGTACACTTGCTCCGATGATTTCATGTCGGGGGGGGGGCCACTGGGGTTTTTCTTGGCCGGCGTTGTTGCCACTCGAACGACTCGGGTAGGGATGAACGCTTCCGGCAAGTAGCCGGCCTTATCAACCCGACGTTATCAGTTCTCCCGGTGTTCACCGCCCGCCCCAGATATCTGGCCGGCCCGCCAGAAAAAAAGGGAGAGAGACAAGGAAATAATTCCTGCCCATTGCTTAGCCTGATTCCAGTTCCCTTATGTCTTAACAAGTAAATTTCTGGACACTTAAATTATGGAGAACTTCATCGAGTGATACTGTTCTTCGTTTCCGAACAAATCACCTTGTTGCCACCTTTTGAGGTGTTGTCGCTATCTACTGACGATGGGCGTAACCTCGCTGTGGGAAAATCTTAAGATGCTCGTATCATTAATTATTACCTTGACAAGTACCCCACTACAGTACTTTTCAGTTTTCTGAAACTCTTCTGAGTATGGTCCGATTGTTGAAGTGGGAGCGTTTCGGGCTAAATGAAACTCGGCTGCTTTCACTATGTTCTTCAAAGTTCCCCTCGGGCTTCACAGGATTGTAGGCTTCACGGGGGGTCGTACTGGACACTTCTCTTCCTACTTTCGCTTCGGGTTTATGGATCCTTTTAAAAGTTGCCCAAAACTATTGCCCAATATTGTTTAAAATGTAAAATTTTGAGCACACGAATTGTTATTGGTCTCGAGGCCATATTCGGTGGGGGAGACAGAGAGAAAGCGGAAATGACATATATTCCTGTTGCTTTTTTCTCGGCTGTGGAAGGCAGCAGGCCAATTAGGACCTTAACCGGGCCTAATTACGAAAGCGATAAGGTCGTATTTCACGAATCATTAGTCGTGATGGCGGGGGGGAACAATGCCACTACGAATGGAAAGGTTTCCGACAGGACTGTTGTTTGAGTAACAAACGTATGCCACTAGATACAAGATACAAACAACTTTATTTTTCAACAAAATACATAAAATATCGAGAAAACGATATACAAATATTGGTTAATACATGCGCTACGGGACTTACTGCATTTACGCGCTTGATTATTAAGACAGAGGCTACTTGGATTTTGTACAATGTTAATGTGGTAATCAGGAGGGTTACACAGTAAAAACCCGAGGACTTATACTGCTTCACTTGCACAGACACACTCTTTGCTAAGCCTTCCTGTTCCTCACTATAAGTAACATGTACCGACCCGCCTAGTCACCAATAAATAAATGACTCCGGTAGTTTACCGTTGCCTACCGTTAATCGGCGTTCGGTAATATGGTTTTTCTTTCCAGCGATGTACCGCAATACAAGGCGACAGGCCTCGGCAGTGTTAACGGTAAACGCGACAAGAAGAGGTTGGCCATTGTTCTCCGCCATGATGAGTCCATCAGTCCCATATTAATATATAAATAAGTATATAAATAATTCATTTGATACAACTTTATAGCCGACTAGTCGAGAGCCTGACTTTACACAGTTTAATAATAAAGTTAATAAAACCCGGGTGTTAACGTGTAGGATTATATATAGCCCAGCCGTGTTCGCTAATGGCATTGACATTCTCAAATGTCAGACTCGCGAAATCCGTTTTGTCATACTTATTACTGTGTTAGACCGGAAAAATTATATCCGTTTTTGCTGCAAGTATCACAATTCGGGTCTATGATAGATTTATGCCTCATATTTTTTTCCGGTGCTCGATAATCGCGTCGCTAAGAGTGATTATATGAATATCGTCCCGTTAGGGATTATATTCATTAAAAAAGAATCTATCTTTCGGATTGTACAATTTCCCTGATGATACATCAGAATTGGTACCTCCATTGTTAATTAACAGAGAGATTTGCGAAAACATCCCCCTCAGCCTTTACCCTCGAGCGGATATTAGACATTTAATCGGAAGAAAGGGGAAATTCCCGCGTGTGCGTCCATCTAATCGCACCAGTTTACCGTGTAAAATATATTTTCTCTGCTCCTTAACCAAGTATAAGAAAATCTTAAATTTTTATTTTCAGGTTTATTTTTCAGGGTTTTCTTTTTGTGCAAAGTCTATTTTTATTTTCTCGCGATACAATGTCTGACGTTTGTTCGTAGGCCGGAAGTTGACCATACAAAATTCTTATATATCAATTCCATAATTATTTCTATGATTTACTTTCTACAGACCGGAATTTCTTAGCTCAGCATGACAACTGCGTGCTCTAAAGTAGTAGTTTATATTAAAGCCCGTGTAACTTAGTATCAAACAATTTTTATTTAAAGCAATAATTTATCAGTGTGGCGGTCCGCGATTTTAATCAGTAGCTCGGTTTATCGTTGTCGCTGCACTGTTACTGTGATAACAAGTGTGATAATATAGATTAAAAAACTCAATCAATCTTCAGTTCTTGTTTGCTCAATTCCGTCCATACGATCTATTGTCGGTATGGACACAAAAGGGAATTTACATAACGCTGTTCAATCAACGCAGTATATCCCCAGTGACTGTCGCTATCGGTTAGGGACCTTCCGCCCGAGCTAATGCACCATCGATCATGCGGTATGTGACCATCAGTCTTTCGTTAAGTATACAGTCTCAGTATATCCTTTTACAGATATTGAATCGCCCAGTTCGGAGGGATATATAAGGCGATATACTATGAACGGACTTGTTTTTATTGCACAAGCAACAATCTTATATGTACAATAGATTTAAGTATTGTCCCGGCTCGAATGAGTACAACATTACGCGATCTTAACGGAAGCCAATCCATTGTTACTAAATTTATCCAAAATATTTAACCAAGTTATTCATCCAAAAATGTATACAGACTGCAACATGAAAAAATTTAAACATTTTTACTAGATTTATATCTCCTTTAAAAAGGCTATACGGTGTATACATTTAGGCCCCTCTGCATACATACATCTTGGGCGCAGAATGATTCCCAATTATTGATTTGACGGATATATGGATAAAAGAAAATGTTTGGTCTGTGGAAGTTTAATTTTGCGTAGAAGCCCAAAGTCAAAAACCCATTTGTCATTTATACTTTGCCTGAATGATTCGTTGGGAAGAACCGAGAATCAGTCGGCGGTGGTGAAATAATTTCAGCTTTAGTTGTTTTCATCGCGAACTGTTTTTGCCACAAAATCCGCTTATCGGTGTCGATGGCACACGGGGCTGTACGTGACTATTGTGGATTGTCGAGCTCCGGGCAGAAAACAATGAACGAAACTGCGAAAACTACTGTCAATATTTGATTAAAATCGTGTCATTTTTTAAAATCTGAAAGTTAGTGAAGACGGGGTCAAATCAAATCGTGTGTAGTAAACTTTTCGATATATCCACGTTTACTGTTCGTTGGACCAGTGGGCTAATAAAAGATACTTACTGACACCTATTGCTAATCGCAAGTCGAAGTTGTGACTCACTTTGTTACTACAATCAGGAAGGCATCAAGTCCGGGTCTCTTCGGCCCTGAGGGTCGTCCCGAGGTACTTAGCAGTCCCCACCATCTTCGCGGCGGGGTTTTGCTCTCTCCCTCCCACCCTCCCTCCCTCCCACCCTCCCTCCGATTCTCTCTCTCTCTCTCTTCTCTCTCAGTCCTTCCCCCACTTGGCATGGGCCACGTTGCCGGATCTCATCTTCTTGCCGGAGACTCCAAGCCCGTTCTGTTGGCCCCCTTTAGCTTAGCGCGGATGCAGCACCGGGATTTCAACCTTTACCGTCATAACAAGTCAAAAACAATGAAATCCTTTGTTAAAATCCAAGTATTTGACGTATACCTTAGAAATAAGTATATATATATATATATATATATATATATATATATATATATATATATATACATACCAGAAAGATAATTTCAAATATAAAAAACTAAAAAAAAATATTAAACTTCCATACATATTCCCCCGTTAAATGAATGAAAATAGGCACAAGTGTAAAAATGGTTTTTGTAATTTTCCCGGTGTAATTCAAAATGCATGCCAGGTCATTTTGACCTAGCGTTAACTGTGCCCTACAAAATTGTATTATTTTTAATAATTAATACTACTACGCGTTAAATTTCTTTAATTATCACTTGTTATTCTTGTCCTTGTCTAAAAATCCTGGCTGAGGACTTTAACGGTGGATCAAGCTGGAAAACGTTACGAGTCTATCGATTTAATTCAAATTTCACGCCCATCTACGACCGGATTTGTTACGATAGACCGGTTTAGGATTTGCGCCATCATCAAGTAGCGTTCTGTCGTTACATAGCGTTGCTTTAGCTCCATTACTTGTTAGTGTATTCGTTCTTCGACAGTGCTAGCAGTACACCACTTTATTGCTGAATACCGACGATGGCGAGAAGCCAAAATCTCTTGTTAAGAGACCCGTATTCCAGAAGAGTAAATTACATTTAAATTCGGATATCAACAAATTTGGGGCGTCGAAAGTCAGTCGGCCGTTACCGAAATTTTTATTTCGAATTGTTCTATTTTTTGGGTTTCACTAATGTGCGTTCCTAAAGAACTGTGAGTGGAAAATCGGCTGATGTTATTTTGTGTTTATTACTGTGACTTGGACAGGACCAACATGATCTGTACGGGTTGTGTGTGGGACGACATCGAAACCTGTCCGGTCGTAAATCGGACGCCCACCGAATTCGTTTCGCTTTTCCCTCCGACTTATCCTTTTATTTATTATTATTATTCTGTTGGATATACATTCACGAATCCCTCTTATCGTGATAAATCACGATAGCGCGTCGAAATTTTACCCTCGGACCATTCGTTGAGACAATATCAAAACCGGTCTTCCTCCGTCTGGAATAGGTTCGAATTTCCAGTCGAAAGAGCATTTGGTTATTCTTCGGGAACCTGGAAGTCATCAAGGGCAGAATCGATAGAACTTACATGTCTACAGGATATTGAATGTCTGTAACAGAATATTCCGTAGACATTTAAAGGAATACACAGCCTTATCAATGTTCGTATATGTGAATATGTGCAGATGACGTGTGTGCAACGCAGTTCCTGGGATTTCCAACCGTGGCATATTTCTCATTTACTCGGCATTCAGTCACTATGAGAGCACAATTTCGTGCAAGTTATATCGTTTCAATGGGTCTTTTATTATTCAACGTACAAGCTTTAAATTTGTAAAAGGCGCTAGTATATTTTTAAAAAATGCCTCGAGTTTGTACATTCAGTTTGGACGCCAGGAAATAATGGAAATTACAAATATATTTGTGGCCAAATTAGCGACAGAACTGTCTCCCGAGTGGGCCAATAGCTGTACCCAATTTGACCTCTCACTAGCCCCACTGTGGCTTCCCGTTAGGCCTATATTTTTCGTATACCATTCCGTTTGTCGTATCCTAGTCTTTGGCTTATGGACTTTCACTAATGCTGTTTCCTCAGGACGCAGTCCTGGCATAAAGAAGTCTATATCTATAAAGATATAGACAGTACTCCATAAAGCTTTGTCTAGGCCCGATGGTTAGGTTACAACTTAGCGTATTCCAACACCCTAATGTTAAAGTAGTACTGGACCCCCTCACCCCCACGGGCCACTAATTGTGGGGGTGCTTCACTTGTAGCGTCACGTTTTGAGTGGAAGGCAGATTGTGGACGTGACTCTGACTGTGACTTGTTCTGTGACTGGCCGGCTTTGTGGCCACTTTGAGGGGGCGGGGTTCACAGTTCGACGACCCCCGAAGCCTCTGCTCACAGAGTTTGATCCCCTCGATAGAGCCTCCCTCCCTCCCTCCCTCTATCCCTCACTCGCTCCATCACTCTGGCGGCCTTCATGACCGCGGGTCAAAACCGGCCGACTCATGTCGGCTGGCCGGTTGAAAAATTGTGGACCGCTGTAATAAAGGTAGTAACAAAAGTGGGGGCCGTAGCATCGTAGCAGTAGTAGTTGTAGCGTCGTAGTAGTAGTTGTAGTATCGTAGAAGCCGTAACATCGTAGCACTGGGAGTAGTAGCATTGTAGCAGTAGGAGTAGAGTACCATCGTAGTATTAGGAGTTATAGCATCGTACCAATAGGATCTGTACAACTTTGCATTCGGAGTTGGAGTATCAGTTACAAATAGTCTATGCCAATAGTAAAATTGTAGGAATATGAGTAACAGAGTAGTGTTAGTGATAGCAGTAGTAGTAGTACCTTTCACTAAGCCCATATGTTAAGCTTAGGATTAAAATAATGGCTGGGGTGGCATCCACTATATTGAATCGAAGCAAGAAACTGCTGAAAACCCTATTACTGACTGAAGATTTAAAATTCGCCTAGACAATTAAGCGTAACTCCTGAACTGTATGAATTCTGAAGAAAAACAACTGTAAAGTTCTGTTCGAATGGGAAAAGTAAACCTCCTCACTCAGTTTTACAATACCGGCCAATTACATTACCTGATTGTCTCTAATTCCAAAGGTATAGGTAAATGGCGAATGGATTACGCCAATATGGTATGGCCGAAAAAAAATGGAAAGCCTATCGTAAATTGAGTGAATGAAACGACTGTGGAAGGTCGCCATACTCACGGAAAGGTCAAGGAACACTGATCGCTGTAGACCTTAATACAATTTTAAATGAAGTATGTGACTCACCAAGCTGCCTTTATATATATATTACAAATAATTGTTAAATTCCGCACCCCAGATTTGTGAAATCTCTTTTCACAATACGTAAGAATAGTACATCTATTGTAAAAACACTTGTATTTTATGGAATACATACATTTATCTAATACAATAAGACAGTTTAGAACGCCCTGACATTATGGTCTAAATAAGACTGCAATGAATATTTATTATTTATTCAAGCGATCAAGGAGCTCGTTAATTACAATGTACAAATTAGAATTCCCTATATTTTCTATAGGATTTTGTTTAATCGATTATTTCATTGGGATAGTCTATAACAACGGAGTTCCTTGCAATCATCGATTTCGACTCTGATTACGGTAGACCGGTTTCGACTTCTGGCCGTCGTCGGTAGCATTCCGTCCTTATATTTGCGATGCACTTACGCATTCTTGAAATGGAAATCTGAAAACAGAAATGTCACTACGTCTATATGTTACTATGTCTACGGCAGTGTCATTTTCGTTTAGGGAAAACTGTAGGGTCCGATTTTCGGCTGAAGATCTGTTGGTGCTATTCAGGTGAATTTGAAATTCGAAAATACCTTTTTTCATAGGGCAAAAAAGGACATTTAGGTTGTTGAAATCACAGAAAATATTGACTTGAACATATCAGTGGGTCGCGATTGCGATCATAAGTCCGGCTTACGTCATCAGAGGTTAGATCATCGGCGCAGTGTGCTCCTCGGCGCATTCAGGTCGAGAGATAAACTTTCGTCGAACTTATTTTACATGACGCTGAAAAGCCATTTCCGCCCGTGCCGAGCTTTCGTCGGAATCCAACCTGAGGTATCTCCGGTTGACGGGATCGTGCAATTTCGCCGAACTGGACCCCGCCGGGACTTCCGGGTACATTTCAATATTATCCAAACCGGCAAATATCGACAGAATGTAAACTTTACAGTGCTTTACTGCCCTAATCTATGTCTCCAATCTCACCCTAAATACAGATCTTAAAGTCCTGTTTGTCCGCGACCTAGCCATTCCAGTCAGATTATTTAGTCCTATTTCGCCATCTTCAGCAGCAGCTTCCTTTTAACACCTTAAAGCGCTCATTTTTTTCGAGGTTACTCAAGTGTCCGAATTCACCCAATAAATATGACAATACATGATAAATATTATATTGATCAAGATGTTCAAGATTGTGTATTTATGCGTTGAATATTTTATCACTGATATTTCGATAGCATTTATTCAGCACATTCTGCGACTGTAATTAACCGTAATCATGATGTCTTTTCTACTGTTTTCATGTAAGCGACCGTAGGGATACATTTAAGTACATTACATATTTGTACAACTGTATGGGACTTTCGGGTATTCAGGTTGTTTTAAATTCTGTAATCTGTGCCACCGTTGGTCTGTTTTCGTGCAGAGAAGCCGTACTACACTTATAAATAGTTTTATTTTCACGCCGCATTAACTCGCCTTCGCATTTTCACGAAATTCTCGTCTCAATTTCCGTCCCCATTCACCGCGTTGGTGTCATTTATATTCCCTTCATAGGTGACACCAAGGGGAACCGAAACCGGTCTAGGTACGGGACAGCATGAACTCCTTTTTCCGTTCGGCTCGATTAGCTTCCGCGCTGAAAAAGAGCTTTTTTTTTTTATTTGGATTTGAAAAATTTTTCTTCTGTACAAAATGTTCTAAAAATCTCGCGGCAACCCAGACAAAGGACTTTAAAGGACGTTGGGGCATATTAGACTGTCGGTATAACCCTGAGGTGTATTACATACAGTGTCTGTTGTAAGGCCACGCCCCCCCCCCGTAGGCCCAGGATACCGCAGCAGCTATAGCGGTATAATGACGTAACGCATTCCATTATGCGACCGAACGGTCGCTGGTCCATTCGTGAATTGACCTGCCCTTTGAACTTTGATTGGCCAAGAGCATTCTTCAGGTTTTGCTGTTTAATTTATCCCCTGTGTCAACCGCCTGTCTTAGATCGAAGTCTGCTATAAAGTACAATATCTCGTTTTACACGAACATATTTTATTTTATTCTCTCTTCTGAAACCGTTTGTTAAAGTTATTTCGTAAGAACAGTAATCAAATCCTCGAGGAGCAATTATCCTTTTAAACTTTTCTTTTCGAAGCGGTTAAACTACCCTACTGTGGGGGTTAGAGGCGAGCCTTAAGGAAAACTATCTTTTGAGGAAAACCGAAAAACAATCAGAGATAGAGTGTTGAAACACTTATTGCAACATTGTGCACAAATAGGCGTGTTCCGGCCTCTCGCCAAGACCAGTAGCAGAAAAATCACTCCATTAACCGGTATTCGTCGAGATGACGCATAAGAAACATGTCCTTAAGCTTAGTGTTAAGACATTTTTTTCGTTTATTATTGTCAATAATAAATTTATTATTATTTATTTATTATTTTATCGGAAACCAGTATTTCGTTTATTACTGCGCTGTAACCTTCTTAGTGCTAATGATGCATAAAATAGTGGCATATTTTTTCTCCATTTCCTGAGCGCTACTGAAGGCTGAAAGAAGCCGAAACTGCCGGCAAATGCCAAATAGCGGAGAGGAAAACAATTTTACTTTTGTGTTTTATATTTCTCTCCAATTATTAATTATTTTAATCGGCCAGCGCTTGGGTATTGGATACGGGAAAATATTTTGTCCCCGGTCAATTTCAACGAGGGGGAACCACTTTTTGGTATAGGTCCGAACCCCAGTTTACACGTTTTTCAAACGAATGATTTTTTTATTTATAAAAAAACGCGTGAGTTGTGAGGGGAATGGAACACGTGTTCTCTCTCCCCTTCAGATGTGTCTACACAAAACGTTGCCGACTCCACATTACCCAGCGACAGCGTATAGAAAGTCGTAATAATAAACTGGCTTGAATTCAAGTATAAAAATACCAACTTATTTAAGTCGGGGGCATTTTTATTTTGTTTTCTTTCTTTAGAGTTACATCTCTCAGTAAGATTGGCATCTGTGAAAGTTTTGTTCTCAAATGCTTCATTCTAATTTAATCTAAGCCTGGATAAACTAACTAAATGAGGACTTATAGAATTTCTGAATTAAATTAATCAAATTCTTCGCACTTAATTTCCATACAGTTTTTAGTTCATTCTCTCTTCTGGTTGGCATAAGTGAAAGTTTTGCTCTCAATACTGCCTGACGACTTTACTTCTAAACTACTTTTATTACTGTTTATCTTCATCTCTTTTTTGCCCGTTTATCCCTGCGAACAGCCAAAGGTAGACCAAGCAGAAATTACATAATTAATATATATCAAGAGGTTATTAATGTAGAAGGAAAACTGAAATAGTTTGACAGGAGCTCTTGATTATTTTCTTTTACTTTGTTTTATATAAATAAAATCCTTGTTTAGGAGGGGTAGTCGTTAAATAAAAAGGAATTATGTAGGTTTTCAGTCTATGAATCTAACTTATACGCTCCACTTTTCTTTGTTCGGTCGTCAAGTGGTTATCTCTATTCTCATTCAGGAACTGTTTTAAGTGTAGCACTTATTAAGAGTGATTAGTGTAGCGGTACTCACTGGTCGTCCTTGAGCCACCCCCCCCCCCGCCCTTAGAGCTCCGCTGGTGGCTACTAAAATACCGCTATCTGGATTTAAATATATCGTTTTTTATTTATTATGTTTATCTTTTTGATTTTCTCTCGAGCGGTCCGAGGCGATTTGAAAAGTGCCGTTAGCGCGATTACTTCCGTCTTGAAGCTATCGCGTCTTCCTCGCATTGTTCGAGTACAGCCCACTGTGGTTCCTGTAACGTTTCTAAACCTCTAACTGTACATTCGGAATGTAAATTACTCATTAGGAGCCGATAGTAGAATTACTAACAGTTAAATGTTGTTGGGGAGTGTCCGCCGGGACAGCGTTTTTGGAAACGTTCTATAAAAAAAACATTTCCGACGTTTCGTGGGGTTCTCTATATGTACCTGGAGATGAGGTTCCGAAATTAACCTGCCCTACCATCGGATCCCAATAATTAAATGAGAGTAGGTTACAGGCAATGTATTAGGGGTACCCAAAAGTAATCAACAATTTCATAAGATGTATTTTGGTCTTGAGGAGTTTTATATATATATATATATATATATATATATATATATATATATATATACTTGTTAGAATTGAAGATTTTACATAAACTGGTTATCAATATACCGCCTAATAGTTTCCCAGTGACTGAAAACTGTTGAGTGTTGGTGATTCACCAGTTCAGTGTTCCCCCACTTGTTATTCTATATTTAGATGAAACGTACGGCCTTTAAGAACTGTTCATTAACATGACATTAGCTTCACTTCACATTATTCTACACAGTTAGGATCGATTGCCAGAAGAATGTTTGAAATAATAGAATGATGGCAGAATTTTCGATTCCAGAACGTTTCTGTCAAATTCGATATTTGAATCTCATCTCCATGTAATAACATATAATGTTTTTTAATTCATTATCACTGCTTGGGTACGATAAGGCGAAAACTGTCCCAGAACCACGAAGAAAAACTTACGAGTCACTTTGTTGTTAGATTAGCGATCTAACAAAAGTGGTGGCGAAACAATACTTCGTGTACAAGACATTTAAAAAATAATACATTCATAGATCATATATACATATATAGCGATTTATCTAGATCGTTCGTAAATTGAACGTTTTCGAACGCAAATTTTCGAACATTTTATCGAAGTGGAGCGCACCAATAATAATGGGGAAAGGTAAATATGTTGTGGGGTTCGATCTAAATATAGGGATTTCGAGGGTAAGAGCTGGGAGGAACGGAACCGACCGCGGCTTGATTCATATTCGTGCGACGTGAATTTATGATGAGCGGTTTTTTTTATTTATTTCGCTAGAAATTGCCGTCGCCATTTTCAGCTGCTTTCGCCTCATTAGGCGAGTCGCTTAAGCATCACGGTTCCTTTAAAATATATATATATATATATATATATATATATATATATATATGTACGCGTATATAAATGAGTTTGTTTTTGTCCCAGTTTTTGTATCTTGCGGATTGTTGCTCTTCGAAAATTTTTCAGTTTTAATACTTGTCACCACCACATGACTACGAAGAACTATGGTATTCCAAAATCTAGCAAACCACCTATGTCTTTGTTTGCGTGGTTTCAATTATTTTATTCCAAGAATTTATTTTCCATGTATGATTGCTATTAGTTTCTGAAACTGTCTTCCTTTTCCAGCAGATAACCTATTTCTTGCCAACGTCTTTGCCTATTTTCCATATGCTATCGTCCTTTCGAAACGGCGCCCGATATATTGTTTCCGGTTTCGTGAATCCGTCCGCTGAATACGTCCCCGCCTCTCGGTAACAGGAGGCAGAGCGTTAAATTACCGTTAGGCTAATTGATGCTAATGGCCGTCGGTGTTGTTGTGGTGGGCCTCGTGTTATTAGATCTCTCGTGACCCGACGGGACTTCCTTTCTTCCCGAAAAAGAAACAAAAAAAAACGACAGGACCGTTCTTCTCTATTATTTTATCCTGTTATTGCCCCCGGATATTTTCCTTCGAGGCGTTATTTTAATGCCAAATCGAACCGGTAATATGAAACCGAAATAGATTATGATTGCTGTTAAACTCAGTCATGATTTGCACGCGCGAACTATCTACGAAAGTAGAAATAAGAAAGGCAGTTTCTTCCTTTATTTTCTTAATCTGATCCATCATACGCATTAATAGGGCCAAAGCCTAAGATAGTAGGATGCAATGAGTTATTTCCACATTGGTAAAAGAAGAATTGGGCATTTTCATGGCACGAAAATAAACGTTTCGTAGCATTAAACAGTTATAAACTATTAGTTATAATCACACTTGTGCTATGAACCTCTGAAATGAAAACAGTGTTTAATTCAACATTTGTCTAATTTTTTCTGATATTTAGTTGTATGTACTAAACAGTAGGTTTATAGTAGATTTCGTGTGTTTCTGTCTCCCCTCGCTGGTTTGGTCTTTTGCTAGACCGGTTTCACTCGTTTGCTAGTCACTTTGGATGTTTTTTTGGGCGTGCTACCACAAAACAGGTATTCTAAACTGGTAGGTTTATAATAGTTATGTTCTGGATCGAAAATCGAAACAATGAAAATGGAAGAAGTTGGTTTTCACTATTGGACGAAGGCCGTGTCTGATTGGTCCCTCTTTACTCTCCCGAGGTCGACGAACCGCCGGGTCCATTGTCGGTCCCCCCCTTTCTGGGATCAATAATGTTCACGGCCGACAATACAGGCGGAGAATCGATTGTTGCGGGTTGAAGAAAGGAGGAGTTGAAAGGCGGCGAAGAGAGTGGTCTGAAGAGGAATCGTAAAGGGCCGACGGAAGCTCGGACTCGGGCGTTGACTCGGGCGAAACTATTTTAGAACGCCACTTCAGTTCCCATCTACCGCTCTCAACCGTCTTCAGTAGTCCACGTTGCCACGGCTAAAAGAAAAAAAATGGTACTTTACCTTTAACGAGCGGGAGGCACTTGTTCTTTCACCTATTAGGCGGTGTTAAGTTATAAACTAATAGCAATATTAACATTAGTTTGTACTTACATTAACATTTGACTTCACGTCCGTTTAAAAGTAATGGGGGGGGGGACAATAAAATTTCTTCGAAATGCGCGTATCGTTAATGCAATCAAAATCAAAATCTGGAAACCCGTGGGAATCGCACCGAAACTAATCGTCAGGGAAGTCTCTTTCTAAGGACGCCAGATAGGAAAATTAGGTAATTCCCACTGGCAAATATTACTGAAATTGAGTCTTTACTAATTATTTCGTCCGTGTGCTAGATAGAGCGGTCTCCCGGATTGGTACGGGCCCGTAGTGACATTCTACATTCAGAACAATTAAACAACTTACGTGTAACACTGAAAAACAACCCCCTCGGGTACCGAGCGACAGTTCTAGTTACCGCCCCTGATGATTGATGGGCAAAAACTAGTTGCAGCCGATAACTACAAAATGCAGCATTTAGTTGAGTTGAAGTGGTGACTAAAAATTACTAATTTAGTTCCGGTAGGAATGAACAATTTTTATAGTTGAGAAAATATTATTTGCGATAGCAACAATGTTCGTGGTTCATTATTGATAAATGACAACTAATTAAATTACAATTTCTTTATTCACTAAGTAATGAATATAATTTTAAAAATTGTAGTGAGATTTAAAAATAATTCTGACTTAATTTCAAAGACATAACTGTAGCTATAAAAGCTGATTTTACAATCAATGAAAAAAAACCGGTCTAGCACGATACGACAGGAGGCGCAAGGTCGCCAACAGTTATATGATATTCGAGAACTGAGTTTCTATTTGGCGCGAACATAATTTCTTTTTTAGGTGTCCCAACGACGTGATACCTATAATTGGCAATTAGGCAAGCGGGATTTCTCACACTGCAATTGGTAGATCCGGGACCTCGGCGTGACTCACGCATAACAGAAGGCTGTTTCTCGAAACGTTACCCGACCGATAGGCGAAATTCCGCATACAAATTCTTTTTTTTTTAACCTTTTTATTTTTGTACAATCAACTACGTATAGTCATGGGTACAACTGATGAGTGTTTTCTTTTCACACGAATGTCTCGATAAAAGAGACACCCACTGATGGCACTTTTCCACATGAACAGTTTATGGCTTCCGGGTAGAAGGTCTCCGGGGCCGGTGGCGTTTGAGCCGACGCGGGGAGATAATGGATGGGTAAAAGAGGAAAGGGACTGAACCAGTGGATTTGGATGTGGAGAGAGGCGGGAGTGGAATTTAAGGAAGCGTGATTTTGCGACTTCCTCGACTGTCGGGGTATGTTGAGGTCATTATGGATTGTTCGGTTAGAAACATACCGGGGAGCATTAAGGATGGTACGAAGGACTTTTGATTGGAATCTCTGGATGCGGGCGATGTTGGATTTCTTGGCGGAACCCCATAGCTCTATTCCGTAAGTCCATGTCGGTTTTAAAATGGATTTGTAAATTGTAATTTTGTTGTCTACTGTCAGTTTTGATGTCTTTTTCAAAAGAGGTCTCAGCAGTCCAAATTTGCGGTTGAGGTCTGTTCTTTCGAGTCGCGTATGGGGGTGCATACAAATTCATGATTAAAGTACTATAATATTTAAGAATATATATGTAGTAAGGCCAATAGGCCGGAATGCATGTAGGAATCACCATTTGTATATATCGTTTTATCGATATAATATTTGTATTTAAAGAAATAAAACTTGTTTGTATTGCGAAATACGGCCGTTCTTCAGTTCGGAGAGAAGATTAGAGTAACTTGAGGTGAAAATAGCGGAATTTCAGTTTAAAAATCAGCGTTTTTGTTCCGTACAGAGTAAATTAAGATTTTTTTATAACCTTTAGAAAACGCCAGATAAATTATTTTACAAATAAATATAATAATACAAGATATAAATAATTAGCGTTGACCAATCAGATCCACCCAGAACAAATAGCACATATAGGATAATAGCAGGTTCTTCGAGACCTATATTGAAACAATATTGTCTATTGAAAAACAAAACATCCTTAAATATCATTATTATATTAGCGGCGTGAGTTCCATCCTCGCTTAAATCCTATATTGAAGCTTTGAGAGAAAAATAAAAATTTAATTAATAATGTGTGTTGGGTTGTTGATTCTGAATCTACCGTTATTGTTCATTTGAAAACTAACCGCTACCATTTTGTGTTAAACAACAGTTTACAATGCTTGTTTAAAACATTGTTTTAATAAGTCTTTGAATTGGCTTTGATCTGGACGGGGGACACCGGCTCAATTACCTGACGCCGTTTTGCCGTCTACAGTTTCTCTTTCTGGGGATGAGGTTTCTCTTTTCGCTCTGTTTGTATTCGATTTTCAATTTTCAAAAGTGAACCCACCAAAGCCTGTCGATCAATTAAGAAGCGATTAATAATAATGGCTAATAGATGTGCCGAGGGCCTTTGAACGAATGGGCAGCGGGCAGAAAGGAAGAATTAGAAAAAACGCGTTTCTGGAATACGTTTATTTGTCACTGCCGTTGTTTGAGAATCGAATAACGTGTGCCTCGAAATTTACCGTTGAATTTTGCTTAAAAACAGGCGTTGAATATTGTCGTTAGCTAGCAGCGAATTCGGGGGGATATACCTTCCCGAAGATGACCTCGACATCTTAGTCTTGTTCGTTGAGAAAAACCCGTCTGGCAAAAGGTTTTTAGAAAAAAAAACGTTAGCGTAGGTTGAATTAGGGTTGACACTAGGTTGAGGACCTAGTGCCCTCAGGGGTCAAATGAGGGCACCTGTAAAAAAATCTATATTTTATCTTAATAAATAGCTTATGAAATAAAATTTCATTTCAAATATACTTTACGTTGACAGTGTTATTTATTGTCAGTTTGGGGGCGCTGGAGGAAAATATCTCTGGAAAGGAGAACGCGAGCCAACCAAGTTTTGGAAAACTTTATTCCGGACCCTCGATAAGAAAAGTAGCCGGTTCAGAAATTCTCTACTATTTGTCCGCCGGATGATTTGAAATTCAAAAATTTGAATTGTGCTGGAGTCCAGGAAGTTTTTTTCTTTTCATTCTCCAAAGTTTGTGAAAGTCCCCCTCTCAATACTGCCCGGCCACTGGTTCATTAACGCCGGTTCTTGGCGCGAAAATCCCTCATACCATAGGATAGGGAAGTACAATTCCAAGACTTAATTTATATTGTTAAGACCGCTTGATTTATTATTCCAATTGTCCCTGCGCCACAGCGCCCCGCGAAGATTGAATATGTGAACTTTGACTTTCAAAGTCCGAGTTTTACTTTCATGTAACCCTTCGGTTGCGCAACCGGCAGCCTTCGCGGCCAAACGGGCGGTTACATAAAAAAAATAGACACAACAAAACCGAAATGTTGTTGCCCAACAACAACAACCCGCTGTGTTGTACCAACAACGCTCTACCGGAACGAGAAAGCTCTCGATTTATGTTTTCCATTTGAATCGTTCGGACACGTGTCCTATCTACTATTTTTTGGTGGAAATTAATTTCGATTTAATTACAGAGTTGATGTATATTTAACGCACCCTGACATGGTTTACCCTAGAAAAGGGGTAACCTATTTTTTTAAGTCAATCTGATCTATCTTTTTACCATTTTTTACAATTTACAATCCTACATGACAACATTATTTCTCATACATATATAAAGCACGTAATCCGGCTCCAATTTCTCTGTTTCTATACATGTATGGATAGTTTGTTCAAACAAAGCAGCACAATAATATTAAATATACAAATTGAAATTTAATTGAATTAATACGTGTTACACATTCCATACAATGTAAAGTACGCATATAAGAAAATGTAATTAAGATAGAATGTACAAAATAATTATTTCAACGTATAGCGTATAACTGGCAATGGCGATGTACAAACAACGTCTAAAAAACAGGACATTTCTTTAAAATTAGTTAACATAAAAAGAATGCAGCCACTGAGGTCACATAGCCTAGTAAAACATATTTATTGGACCTTATTATTCTGTAATGAAATAATTTTTACCCAATATTTATGGTGTCTCCGACGGGTACGGTACTGAAGATGGCGGCCAGCCAAAACACGGGTCCAAAAGGCGGGAAATCTCACGATTTATGGCGATTTGTATTTACGACGATAAATATTTACGGTAAATAAATCAGGCCGTACGAAAGACAGATTTTCTGTTTTCATAAAGAAACCGGTTTAGAAATATGGCCGGATTTTTAAGCCTTGACAGACGGCCCTATGCACTGATATAAGTTGAAAAGATCTTTTCATCGGCAGAAAGCGCCAGAAGCCCCGATATTAGTCTAAAAATAGACTATCTACGAGGGGAGGAGGGAACCGGTAGGTGAATAACCCGTACAGGCTACAGTTTTTTTCAATACCCTGTATCTTCCTTTATATGTTTTTAACAATTACAATAATAAAAATTTAATTACGTTCCCCCGGTTCATTTCACACTGGTAAATAGGACAGAGGCCAAGAAATAACGAGAATTTTACAGGAAAAACCTAATAATTATTGACCTCAAGTTTAATTGTATCGAATTTAATTAGGTTCACAATTTAATAAAATTGAAACTAGAGCAGAATGTATCAATGTAAATGTACTCTGGGTAGACATTTATTTTCTGTATGAATAATGTAAAATGTTAAATGACAGATTGACTTTAAAATAGGTCCCATCTTAAATATTGGGACCTCTTCTAGCGTGAACCATAGCCAATTTTTTAAATTGTTTTTATTATTATATTAATTATATTTATTATAGGCTAGCTGGCCTTCGTGTGTATTTTTAAATGAGAGTTTTCTCGTTCTTAATTTATGGGGATTTTTTTTTCTTTCATCATTTTATTGTTAGGGAAAGTTACAAAGCCAGGTGTCCTCGAACTGTAATGCCGGACGAATCGAATTTTTCTTCAATTTAAGCTCATAAACTGCAGTTTATTCGTTCGAATTTATTATTATTATTGTCTAATGTCCGTGAAGGGTACAATAACCTTTCGGATCTATGATTCCTATGACTGTCGTTAAGATCTCTATATACGGGATTGCATGAACAGTTTGAATGTCATATATTGGATTGATTTACATCGTGAATCGTAAAATATGAATTTCAAATCTGCGCATCAATTTCAGAGTGCACAACGCCGTCGTGACGTCGCAAGGCATTGTTCTGCAGTCCGAGAGAATATTGAATATTTAACCTTTAAGGTCGAAAACCTATTTGGGATTCCACGGCGGGCCCGACCTTAATGCCGTCTGTTTTATGACCGTCCGGGTCGTCAACCCAACCGGTACCATTAACCATTATGGGTAAAATTGACTTTTACCCCCTTACAAAAATAATAAAAACTATCCCCTCGTTCTATCCTAAGCCAAGCCAAGGTGCGTCAACTACGGATTAGCTAAATATTTTAATAAAATAAGGATTCGTGGAAAATTGGTACGTAACCCTGTCGCGAACTGAATAATATAAAACGAAAATGATCTATAATTTATTTATTATAAATTATAATAAATAACCTTGTAAAAAAAGTTTACATAGGAAAAACCGTTGTTGGAAAGTTAAAGGAAATATTGGAAAAACTTGGTACAGCGGAAAATTTGATCAAATTTTAATTTATGATCTTAATGTCTTCAATGTTTATAAGGTCAAAATCCGGTATCTTACTTCAAAATAGTCTCCCCGGTTAAAATATTGTTATTGCATTTTATTGTATTTACGAGATTGATTTTTATATTCAATAATTTTTCTTGTGGTTCACAGGTGGATGCAGAGTTTCTTGCTGTACATTCGGTCATCGGTAAGTGCACAATATGTGTTACAGTATTTTATTAATGCGTTTTCGATTTCTGTTTTGTATTAAAAGGTCAACAATGAGTATTGTTACTGTATGTTGTCTATGAACGATGCGTTTTACATACGACCTTGTGAAAAAGTGATGGTACGAACAACGCATATGTATTTGCACATCTGTCGCCTCCCTCCAATTGCGATGTATAGCGGACTGTATAAATTAATTTTAACTATAATGAGTTTTAATTCCGGATGATTTTAACTAACCGGATTTAAGCCCTCCTCCTCTCAACAATCTATTGGACGACTGCTCCCTTCTCAAGAGCTATAAGTTATGCAAAACAACTGCAAAAATTTGGCTTAACAAAATATATTAAAAAATAACCTTTTGGCCTCTTGGAGTTCAAAGACCGATATTAGTACCGGTAGTGGGGATAAACTGGAGTCATTATATTTGATGTCCGGCTGAGGTCCTCAATTAAGCCGGTTCGATCAGCTGATACAAGCCGCTTCCTTGTACCAACCCAACAGTTAAGCGAAACGAAATGGTCCTCAAGTCGGAAACTGAACTTAGAAAGTCCCAACCTTAATATACCCGTCTTGTGGTCTGCGAGGGGTTGGAATACCGTGGGTTCGTGGTGTTTCTGTCCCCTCTCGCCGGTTTGGTCTTTTTCTAGACCGGTTTCGGCCGCTCGCCATCTTCAGTAGCACGGTGTTAGTCACTGTTGGCACGTAGGATGTTTTTCCAAAAATTGTACTTGTACTGTACAAGTGAAAGTAACGGTGCAATGAGGATGCCCGAAAAACATCCAAAGTGCCACAGTCCCAACTTTGTTACTTTATCCTGTAATTCTGTTCAAATCGGTTGTCCACTGACTGTAAATACAGCCGAGAGTCATTTCGTACTACATATTTTTTTACTTTGGCGATTAAATTGAACAAAGACGATTCCTCCCGTTGGTACTTTTGCTGATTTGAAATTAGAAAATATAATATGGATTTTGGCTTGAACACGGCTTGAAATTCGATTGATGGCTTCACATTTTGAAATATTAGGTGTACCCAAAAGTAATCCAAAAAAGTAAAATCCAAAAGTAAACCAATTTGATAAGATGTATTTTGGTTTTGAGGAGTTCTTCAAGAGGGGAATCGAAAATTTGCCCGAAAAGTGGCAGAGAGTTGTCGATAATATCGGTGAATATATAGTAGATTAATAATTAAAGTTTCTTTTTTAGCAAAATAAAATGAATTCCAAAGTCAAAATGTTGATTACTTTTGGGAACCCCTAATATATAACACCGTATTTCTTTATTTTAATTGTCAACAAAGGCATAAATAGAAAACATTTAAGATGTTCCTTATTTTTAAAGTCGGCAGCTAGAGTTTACCAAAAAAAAAATTGGTTCAGATCAGGGTTTTTATTCTGCATATTTTATATTTGCGCTAAAACTGCATTTCTGTCCCGCCCAGAGGCATTGTATAACACTGGCGGCTGGAGAGTGTTATAACCTGCCCCGTTGGCATTGTTCCAGGTGGACAACGCTAATTTACCCCCGACTAACGACATTGTTGGCTGATATTCCGTTGTAGAGCGAAACAAGAAAAAAGAGGGTTTATGATAATTTCTGCATTATACAACAGGGCAGGCTCCTTCTGTCCAGAAGGTTACCAGGAACCGGTTGCCTGTTCCGAGCCGATTAAATTCAATTCGGAATATTCATGTTTTATATAAAGCGGATTGCACAACCGATGCTAGATTTCACAACTACTAGATCTAGATAAATTCCTAAGAAGTGTTTCCGGATGTTTCCCAACGGAGGGTTCTAAAACGTTCTTTCAATTAAAGCTTCTATTAACGAATGGAGCGAACTCTAGAAAAACTCAAAATTTGAATTAAAAATATTACAAAAATTTATAGATTGGCCGAAACCGGTCTAGCGGCTGAAGATCAAAAGGATCGTAATATTCGAAACTTTTCTTTTGAACGTTTTTTCAAAACATATCTCTGGATTCTTTCTAGACTCGAACGAGAGGACTAGACCCCCTCCCAGGTTGAAAATTATAGACCGGGATAACGAAACTGTAGACTCGAACAAGGAAATGTTTTTTTTTCTTTTCGAGATATTTCTGGTATTTGAACCGGTACAAAAGAGGTCCGAGGGGACCATGAGCGTACCACGAAGTGAATAATGACTTAGTTGCATACCTGTAGGCCGAACCGGTAGGCCTTCCACTGTGGACAGTTTAGAACACATGCAATTATATGCTTACGCGAAGGTCGTTTACATTTTTACATATATTATTCTCCTCCGTCGTCGGTCTTAATTGTCCAGCGAAACAAGGACGTCGATACTTCTGGGGTCCACTATACTACTGGGGTATCACTATTAATAGTGACTATTATCAGTCCCGTTGTAGTGATGTCGAAACGTGACGTTCCAAGCAGAATTGACGTGAGCCTGACGGTTCATAGGTTAACTTGCAGTGTCCTTATTAATGGCTGGCGATGAGCGCGGGACGTTAACGAGGATTTAATAATCTCTCCCTCCCTCCCTCCCTCCCTCCCTCCTCCATCCCTCCTTCTCCCTCTTCCCCTTGTCTGTATCCCACTCAGCCGACAACACGATACGTCCGCACAGACGAACCTTGTCCCTTTTTAGGGCGCCCTTTTTTTCCCGACCTAATCGAAAACATCCATGACCCCTATGTCAGCTGTACAAATAAATACTGTGCTAAAACCAGTCTGGACGTACGGATCCGTAGGGCCGAATCATCAAACATTCGAGAATCAAACAGGGGACAAAAAATAACTATTTTAAGAATAATAAGATTTCTTGTACAATCCTCCAGACTTCAGTAAATAAATCACAAGGTGATAATAGGTGCGTGTTAATTTTTTTAAATTTCGAATTAATAGATTTATTTTTAAATTACAACATTTATTAGTGTAGGCCTCAAACAATTTATGAGGGGAGAAAGACTTGTCGATGGGACCAAACAAATTTTAAGTTTTAAGTGCGCGACATATCAATTTAAAAATCCTCGATTTATAAATCGAAATTAAGATGATAGTGAGATTGGAAGTTTCAGTGCGAACTATCTATAACTTTTCTTTTTATAAACTGTTACGAACCACCGTAATAATTATACGGTGCAATAATTAGTAACTGTTATACCGTCTTGGAAGGCGAAAGTTTCTGTAGAGACTTTGTCCGAAACGGCCTGAAAGTTATGGTCCGGCGGGCCCCATCAATCTCGGATTGATGACCGGCATGTTCAAGGATTGGTTTTCCTTGCAAAATGGACCTTGGTTCAGTTTTTTTAAATATCTAAAAATCTGTTATCTACTTTACATTGTCGTTTTTCATTCGTTCGATGAAGGTTTTCGATGAAATTGTTCTTCGCATCGAATTTTCCTCTGACGCGATGAAACTGCGCATTCCTGCGGCTTCGTCACTCGGACGTAAGCTAAAAGGTATGCGCTATCTTGAAATGTGTACACGCTAAGTGCAACTGACTTAAAAACACCTACTTAGTCCGGAACACAGAGCCTAGTGTGTCCAGTGCAAACTTGGCTATAGCTCGTGAAAAAAACGGGGTTTGGAAAACCATGTTTCTGTCTCCTCTCGCTGGTTTGGTCTTTTGCTAGACTATAGCTCACTTATGTCTAGCTACTTACGTAACAATTTTAATAATTTTGCTTGGCAAAATCTTTTCCTTTTTAAATTTAACTTATCGCCCGTTAATTTCACTAACCCCGCTAGAACGACCTATTCAGCTGTTATAAAACTCTAAATAATCTAACGCGAGAGCAGACCGAGTACTTCGTACATTTTACACTTAACAATTTTGTTCAATACTCGACATGTTCAAACACGCCTTTGTAAATTGTGCAAAATATCTGTCACATATGTGACGGTCGGTAGCGAACGAGTCAATATTGCCTGAGACAATGAATTTCTTAGATAATTTTTACTCTTATTCGGACGGGCTGTCTGACTCTTCGGTAGGTCCATTCGGCCGTTCCGTCTGTCTGAATCGGGCTTCGATTGTCCCGTGAAAGTGGACAACTTCCTGAGGAAGTTAGGGTAACGGCTGAGTGAAGCCCCCAGTCACCCGGGACACGGTCCCGGCCCCATGAAATATATACAGCGGGAGGTGACGCCCCTATAGTGCTTTCTTTTCTACTTCGGCCCTTTTTTTTCTTTTCAGTTTCAGTTTCGTCCCGCGTACGCTTCCGCTTCCGTTGGGGGGTTATCCGCGTGTAACGGCCGTGGGACACCTCATCGGGATTATCGGTATATATCGACGGGGAAAAGTTTTATTTGGAATTCTTTATATATGGAGAGAGGTGGGCAATTCTGTGAGACCAGCGGTTGTACCCACGGACGTTGGTATGGGTTTTAAAACCTTTAAAACGGCCTATGATGGTGATCCACTAACCCACCAAGCGCTTCATAGCGCTATATAAGCAAAAATATATATATATAATATATATATATATATATATATACATTGAAGGACCGGAAAGTAATGTCGTTTTTCACAAATAAATGTATATATATTATTGCCATATTATTGCTTTTAAGACATTTTTTGTTGAATTTGATAGTGACGTAATTTTGAATTCATTGAGAACTGGGTTTAGAAGGCTGCCTCATGTAAATAAAAGTCATTCCTTGTGTTGTTACGCCATTAACTGGTGTATACTACGAACAATGTTTATTGCACGACAATTGAACATTTAACCTTTGAGGTCGAAAAACCGATTACGGATTAAATCGTGGGGTGGTGGTGGGGGGCTCGGCTCCCCGATTACTGATTACTATTACTGACCTTGGCCCGTTTCTGCGTCTCGCCATCGTCAGTAGTCACGTACCAGTATTGCCACTCTCCTGAGAGGGGACGATGAACTAAAAATATTTCAAAAAAAAAAATTAAATAGCAGCCCGCTGCTGGCCGCGGGTGAAATTGAAAATACAATCTCATTTCGGCATTGCCCCAAAAGATTCTAATAATAAACAAACTCTCTCCGACTTGGGGTTTATCGAATGTTTCTGTTGGGCCCTATTATAATAGCGCTACCTCTTATTCGGTAACACCTGTTCGGCATTGAAAGGTTTGGTGTCACATAATTCTTGTAATATTATTTTCACTTATCGCATATGACGGATATTTCAAATTGCACGAAATTATTATGAAAACAGATTCTCCTTATAACTGTTAATGCCGAATACAATATTCCTCGCTACGACGGCAGTTAACGCAAGTATTGGGTCGGCAACTAAGTCGTTGCGGAGGGTTTCATCGCTGGATGGAGATGGCGTTATTTGTATTTTACGCATGTTTACATCTTCGAACCTATAGAGTATTCTGAAAAGGTTTTTTACATGCCAACTATTCCTCGTGCGTAACAAAAAATGCATAAGGGTGTACACACCCAAAGATGGGAAGAATCCGCACAATTATTTAGTTGCCAACCCAATATTTACTACTACTTTCGGTCACCGCTTCGGTCCTGTTCTAGACCGGTTTCGTTCCATCCTCGGGCTCAAGAAAGTGTGTTCGGCCGACGCGCCTTCTTCAAGAGGTTTCCGAACTGGAATTTTCCCGTACAAAACACTGTCGGAATTCGTAATTAATTCGATGTTAATTATTCGGGCGATTGAAATCTACAAGGGATAGTAGAGACTGTTCTGAATTGTGGCCCAGTTTCTTTTCCACAGTCGGCTTTTAACTTGCCTTATGGGCAACAGTTATCGAGAGTTGTATTAGCGGGGGCAGCCAGTCAGCTGCCGTGCTAACTAGAGCGCGAGAAGACAAACTCAAGGCCTCCTCCTCATGTTATTTACGCCCAACGTATATAACTTTTTCAATAACCGCTGGAAATCTAAACGCGTTTCTATTTACTCGGGAAAAAAAAAACGATATCGGTTTGAAATTTTTAATTGGAGGAATTATCGTTTGAGACGCGGCCATTCGTATGACGGTCAAACGGGTTTAGCTTTAACCACTAATCCTGCATAACAAACTGCAGTATACTCGCTAAGATTCTCGGGTAAATTGAATGTGTGTGTGTGTGAATGTGTATGTTCCCGATTATTATAACAGCACTGTAAGTACAACAGGTAAAACGAAGTCCCAATATCTCTGTGTATAAATGTGAAAGAAGGGGGTATGCGTGTATCTATATGTGTATGTATTCAGCCGATTACTCAAACTTGAGCTCATAAATTTCAGTAAATAAATTGATACGAAATACACTGTTGTATTACTACTTTGTACCCGATGGTTGTATCCTCGCGAAGTATTCTCGGTTTCTCTTCGCCTCAGCGATGATAGGGGCGATAAAATAACTTCGTTTCCTGTACGAAACCATAAAACCGTACGCCAATATTATTCAAATATCACGCCCTTTTTTCGTTTCCAGACCCTGGCGTTTTGGCTTCTCGCCGTCTTCAGTAGTCTCGGGTCAACAAATCGGGACACTTTTAATATACTTCGTAGAAGATTGTGTACGCAACTAAAGATGCGAAAACACATTAAAACCGTAAGCATTAGAAAACAGACGAGTAAACATTAAAAAATCATTGAATGGAATAGTTTTTATGAAAAATTGTTTTCTACCTGTTCCTTATAGGCTTTGTACGTTGTTTAAGGTTGGAAAGGCGATTTTGTCGGTTAACTAACGAAAGGTTTTAGGGTATTGTCTTAGAATCTGATTGGGAATGGTCAATGTTGAGCGTAAAGTCGTTGTTCTCGAAGCGTGTTGGGCCTTTGATCCGAGGACAGCAGACTCGTCGGTATTTTGACCTTGTCTCTGGGTCTTTGTTCCCGTTTTCATCGGGCGACGCCGCTCCTATCCCGACTGTTAGGGCGGGGGGGGGGATTTTCGTACTGAGAAAGTATCGAAAAACAAATATTTTTTCCGTTATTTATGCGTCCTGCGGGTGTCCTCGACATCGCCTCTGCGGCCTTTATTATCCTATTTATTCCAAACTCACAAAAAGTTGGAGAAAAAAATTATTCGTAATAAAAAAATAAATTATATCAGTTCGAAATTTGTAATTGGCGGACACAGCCATTTCGTATAACGAACTCCTTTCTACACGATAGGATCCAGCCCGATAGTTTGTTCCCGAATTGTTTCACTGTTTCTCTATTACTTTATTTTTAGGCTCCTTAAGAGTCATTGGACGACCATAATACTCGACTAAAATTGGAACGTGAACAAAAAAAAACCGGTAAAAACTACCACAAATAAAGAGTTCACACCGAGAAACGAGAGGCCGAAGGAGCCTCCAAACGTAACAGATAATCATATTGTCTCCTCTCGCTTGTATTTTTCTAGATCGGTTCGGGCTGTTCATAAAAAATATCATCACTGTGTTGCTCGGCGATTCGGATTTCGGCTTCCCGCCATCGTAAGTAGCGTTACAGTAAATTAACTGCTCCGCAAAAAAAAATTAGATGAATATTAATTTGTCAATCTAGTAGTTTCTGATAATCGCCACAAATTTCGTATCGGTAATATTCACGAAAAAAAAACTGGAGGAAGAAAAACGAATATAGTGGAATCGTGTGTTGGCGTACAGAGTGTTGATTTCGAGAAGTGAATTAGGCCGTGATCGTGATATCATACTTCACAGTTAATCCCCAACAGATGCTGCTCGGTTCGGGGCGACCAATTAAACCATTAGCCGGGGGTCGCCGGCCACTAATTCCGAACACAAGTAACAATCAAACCCTGTTGGGAAACAAGCGGCAGAAACTATTTCTTGTTGGTGTTCGAAAACGTTTTTCACATATTTTTTCTACTTACTCAGTAATACAGTTTGTTCTGCGAAACTTCTCTGTCGATTTATTTCGAAACCTGTTCTTCGGTTGTCCGCGGCGAAGATCGCAACAACCGCATTGAAAATAACAAAGAAAATGAAAGCTACTGAAGGCGGCGAGCGGCCGAAACCGGTCTACCAAAAACCAGCGATTGAATAACAGAAAATCGCGAGTTATTTTTATTTTATTTGCTTCAGGATTGAATATGATTTAAAGTATACATAAATGTAGTTCTATTTCTCCGCAGTTTCATTTTAAGTTTTTACTCCCTATCTTATTTTCCTTCTTAAGGTCTTTTGCTAGACCGGTTTTGTACTGATAGCCATTGTACTTTTAATGAGTTCCATTACTTACTTTATTTCTTGGGAAGTAATTTTGAACCGGACTCGGTACAGAATGCAATAAAAATAATGTTTCCGCTCTTTTATGCTAGACCGGTTTCGGATGGGGACTTAGTCTAGCTAGAGACCAAACCAGCAGAGCGGAGACAGAATATCGCAAGTATTAGGACGGATACATTCTGGATTTTAAATTATAAAAGCTACCGAGTCAATAAATAAATTTCTCCAGTGTTGGCTCAAGAACTAGAAAATTGGGTCCTTTTATCAAACATACGGTTTTGCGATAGGGCAAGGCTTTTTCGACTGGTTTTCGGAAGGCGTTGATCAATTTTAGGAGAACTTGAACCTGAAACGGTTTCTCGACTCTTTTTTAAGAACCTTTTACGGGGAGGACAAAAAAATCGCGTGACCGAAACCGGTTCTCGAATAATGTTCTTACCGCTCTCGCAATACTTCATTTTCACCGGAGCTTTCGTACTTTCGCGCCGGACCTCGTCATTTAAAGTTTCAAGTTCGTTCGTCGATAATGGAAAAAAAAATAACTGTAAGGTTTTCCGGTTCGGCCGACCTTGGTGAGATTTATCCAAAAATTATATTCCTATCGAATAAGCCTCAGATCTGCAGGTGCTGGGCTCCATTCTCAGAACTGAGCTTACGGAATTTTTTGTTTTTAAAAAATTATCGTACTCTTAAATCGTTGTTGCCTTAGTGTAGGGTGAATCTTTCGATGTACAGGATGTGGTTCGGCCCACTTTATAAGGCCGTATCCCTCTTCTTCGGCGTTATCCTAATTCTCTCGGATTCAATTTTCCACCGCCCCCCCCCCCGGACGCACTTTCACCTCATTGTTGACCGCCGTATGGGGCCGCCGGTGGGAAACGGAGTTCCCAGTTCCACTGACACGGTTCCAACGGGTATAGGGAACGTGGTATAAGAATCGGGTATAACCGTACAACTTTAGTACATGTACAGCACACCCGCAGAAGTGAGTTGTACAGGGGGGCAGATGTAAAGTGCGATGACCCCCCCTGATGGGAGCAGTCTGCCCAGTGTCAATATTAGTTCAACGCTTGGAGCTGTTTACATGCAGACGCAGTTTTTATGATCCATTAAAGGCCGTTTATGCCTATTATACAAGAACACTGTGAGCATATTTCGTTCCCATAGAGGCGGCTGAAAATGTTTCCGACAATGCTGTCGGACGATATAAGAGACATGCTTAATATGATCTTAATACTCGAGCAATTACAATTACATATACTATTACTGGTTACATTCTGTGCGTACAGAAGGTGTAATAACTGGTACGCGTTTATAAAATTTCAAAATTAATCCTAACGGTCTTGCGAAGGGCCAGACCGGCGAGTCGAAGCTGAAGTTCAAAATAACCAAAAGAGTAATGAAAAGAATGCTTAAAAACCCGACTTAAGCCTTATTCCAACATTAAGACAGCACAATACTGACTATGAGAAGCTGAACCTCTAGATTCCAGTGGAGATCGAAAATGACCCCCGAGAGATCGAAGAGCCGACCAGAAGAGAGACCCTAGTAAATGAACAAAGTCACCTCCAGTATGTTAATCAAAGTCTACAATCAGTTAAAACGACGCGTTATTTTTTCAAATAATCTTAGTTTTACAATTGTAAACCAATCAGATTATCTGGCAGAAAAATTTTAGTTTAGAACGACTGTTTTGTGGTCTGCGAGGGGTTGGAATACAACGTCCCCCAAAAACACAATAACAAGACACCTATATATATATATATATATATACACACACGACAAACAGACAACCACCACAGTAACACAGTGCAGCGAGGAGGATGCCCGAAAAACATCCAAAGTGACTGACACCGCTACTGAAGGTGGCGAGCAGCCGGTCTAGCAAAAGATCAAACCAGCGAGAAACACACGAAATCTACAGAAAAATTTTAGATTTAGTTGGGCGTTGCTCCCCCCCCCCCTTAATGCAATGTTCTATTAAACTGAATCTTTTATAGTTTGTCAGTCGGCGTTTAGATTTAATTCGTCTTTTTTTTTTTAATTCTAATTCTAATTGCCCGCGAGTGAATTATCCGCGGCAACGGATCGAGAAGTGGGTGACCGGTCGCGGTCCGTTACCGTTTTAAACTTTTAAAAACAGAACTTTTCCCGCAGGCCCAATTACTTCGTCGCCCTGTCTATTTCCAGACCGATAACAGAGACCGAGACAATCACTTGTCCATCTTGTTTCTCCTCCCTCATCCGCACTCCCGGCTGACTATAGCGGCTGACAGTAGTTTTGCTTTTAGTCCGTTCGCGTTGGAAAGTTCTATACGCACCGCCTAGTTCTTTCAAATTAGGGATAATTCGTTTCCTCTTCGCCGCGGACGTTTTCCTCGTTAGAGGACAAAACTCCGCGCTGGGGCGTCGTCTACCGACTGTGGGGGAAACCCGGCACAGGGGACAAAATTAAAACATTTGTTCCGAGATGCCAACAGTACGAGCGACAGTGACGACGCCGAGAAACATCCAAAGTACCGAAGTGACTAACGCCGCTATTGAAGGTGGCGAGCAGCCGAAACCGGTCTAGCGAGAGACCAGCGAGAGGAAACAGAAACCCGGGAAATCTACTTAAAACATTTGTACGGAGATTAAAAAAATCTTCATGCCAACTGTCTAGGCGAATTCTATCGAATTACAAGTACATACTCTTTGATAGGGTCTCTCTCCGTACGCAGAAAGTAATATTGGTGCTGAAATGTTGTCTCATTGAAAATTTAAATCCATTTTTTTTTTTTATTTCAGAAATTTTTCCACAAAACCTTGTTAGATTGATGACTGTTCAGCTCAATTGGAGAGGTCTAATCCTTAGTCTCAAATTAAAATTTAATTTAATTAATATTGTTATACTTTCTGCCCAACTCTTAAGCGCTGTGTAAAGTGCAAGTATAAGAAGCGTTAGGAGAGCTAAAATACAAAACCACTGTTTCGTATTTTAACGTACTTTTCGGTCTCTTTTGCCGGACCGGTTTCGGCCGTTCGCCATCTTCAGTAGCGACTTTCGATTTAGTTTGTCGCCCCTTCTTCACTGAAAAAGCCACTCGAGTTCGCTTTCTTTCGAAAGAAAGTTGGGGGCGCCAATTAATAACGCCAGTTTCGATTCCCAATTTTATCGACTCTAACATTCGTTAAGTCGCGTTAAAATAATGAAAATTTCACTTTTTCTTTTACTTTTACACCCGCTGAGTGTAATGATCAGCGGTACTTTCCATTGATCTTCACTGAAGCGCTAAAAATATCTAAAATAATAGTAGTAATAATATTGGAATTTCAGTAAATTTGTGACCACTTGGGCGTGTCGGTTGCCTTCTTGCGCCGTCATTGCACTATTACAGCCATCGCTATTAAATTTCTCATATATTAGAGTTATATAGAATCCTGTCAGTACTCATGCTTTACTTGTTGCTATCGGCCCCTCTGCTATTGTAGTGATGTTATGTATTCTCCCTAAATAACTTTCAAATATCAACAAAGTGTTGAACAATGAAAGTCAAGTGTTCTTGATACTAATTTTTCTTTATTCCCCTTTTGGCTTCGAATTTGTTTTAGCCGCTCGCCATTTTCAGTAGCTTTCTGTCACCTTTTGTATACTTGTCTTTAAGAATTTTACTAATTATTCGATCTCTTCGATTCCTCGTTAGGATAACTTTCGTTAACCGCGAATCTTGTGGATCGTATTCTTTTTTTATTTTCTCGAATTCAAAAACGTCCAGAATTCTGTTTTTCATTGGCAAGAGTTGTTTCAACGGCCGGCCGTAAAATGTCCGTAAAGTGCGTACGTGAGGAGCAGCATGTTTTGTAACCTCAGAGGTTGTGAAAGTGCTTCTGAAGTTGGACATGATTCATGCAGTTTTTCCCGCCCCCCTCCTCACGGTTGAACTTATTGCAGATACTAGATCTCTAAAATCGAAATTAAATTATTTGATTTCAAAAAGTTTTAAAGCAACCATTGTAATACTCAGCAATTCATTTATACGCACTCAGCGTTCCAAACCATATAACAACTATCTATAGATATTGTACAAAGTATACCCACAAGTGCTACTGAATGTATGGAGATTAAGATTCGTCAAATTTATTTATGATCCATTTCAAGAAAGGTACAATGCAATACTTTGGGGTATGTGAAAAATTAAATGCAGAAGATATGAATGCGCCGAAAGTCCTAAGATTAATAAACGGGCTTATATTTCTACGCATTTTGTTTCAAAAATAAATATTTTTCAATTAATAAAAACAAAATTTAATGCTAAACACCGATTCTATTGGTTTAGGCTGCCAAATTGTCTTATGAGGGCGCTCCCTGTCTAATCTAATCTAAGATTGACGGAGACAGAATTTGTCTGGATTTTTTCTTGGACAAAGAAAAAAAATCCCGCCAACTTAAATACGCCGCTTTTTCGACCGTTTATAAATATAAACATTTATAAAATTCTCCGTACCGGTCCCAGCTCAACTTTCGCGAGAAGCCAAAGTCTAATAATAAATATGACTTACGCTTGGGGGCGGGAGGGGTGGGCACAGTCCGTTTAAAAACCCAGGTTATAAATATAACTCGGCGTAGTTTTTTTTTTCTATTTTTCATGTGCATTAAACCGCCGGTTTAAATATTGGGACTTTCTCTGGCACGGCGGTCTTATCACTTATTTTTGAAAGTAATTATCGGGGCTTTTGTTATTTCAATATTCTCTTCCGAAAGTAATTATTTGCGTCTCTCTCTTCGTTTCAGGATATGCAGAATGTGGTGGGAATTTTCAACGGCCATACTCCTCCTTCATGCGACAATAGGTAAGATAACTTCTTTTACTACTAATAAAATTAGAATTAATTTAGTCCTTCGTATACAAATCGGTGAAGTGTAAAGGCCTGTTTAAGGTACTCGGGGGATAGTAATTCTAGTAAATAGCAGGTTTTTTGTTTGCTGATTCGTAAATCCCCCCACTCAAAGAAATACAGGTGCAACATACTCGACTGTCAACGTGCTTCAACGTTGACGGCCCAATGGGAACTGATTTTTATTACAGTTTTTATACGTTTTTATTAGGTGAAAAACTTTTTTTTTGTTTCTCAGGAGTGGTGGGGAATCAACCGCCGGTGTTCTTGGACGACATGGCCAACAAGATACTCTCGGAGGGTACCCGGGTCGGGAGCGTGGTACACACGCTGAGCGGTACTGACCCCGAGAACGCGACAGTGAAGTACGGCATCGTGGGCACTGACAGGTTCAGCGTGGACTCACTGACCGGCGAAGTCACCCTTGTCAAGCCACTGGACAGGGAGGTCAGTCTGTACAGCTTTTTGATGATGAGATAGGCCCCAATGGAATTTAACCCTTTGCACCCCGTTGTCCCCTCTCAGGAGACATTAAAACTTTTTGAGACGTGCATGTTTTCCCCGATGTTTTCTCTTGAAATGTGGCGCAAGACAAATCAAAATATAGTAAAATTACTGAGATATATAAAAGAGATGTCGGGGAGTTTTGAGTTTCAAAGCTGAGCTCAGTCCGGTTTGAAGCGTCGAGCGGTAGACAGATAGATGTAACGAGTGAGAAAATCGGAAGTGATTCTTATCTCGGTAAATAAGTTCTTTCGGTAAATATCATTTTGTAACAGATTTAGTAGTAACAATTAGAAATTTTCGACCCACGGATTTATTCATTTTTTTTTATTCGAACAATGGCAAAACGTTCAAACAGGATTGAGTCTCATGATACAGAAGTCATCTTTTCATCATAATTTTATATGGACCAATTATTATGAAGTATATACTTTGCATTTTGTAACAAGATAAGCAATATTACGTAACAAAAATGAAAGACAACTCGAAGGTACACGGTAAGCGCCGGGCGGATTATCTCTCCGAAAATTATGTTGTCGTAAATATATTTGCGATATATTTTTTTTTTAATTCTCTCGTAATGAAATTAGATAATTTATAACGTATTGCAAATTTATTTTTGAGATAGAGTTCTCCCTCAATGCGAATAGTAAAGCGCTGCAAGGCGCGGGCCGATATATCGGCCTCCGGCACTAAAAGAGTTAAGGGACCGGGGGATTTTGCGACTTCGTCGACTGTTGGGGTATGTTGAGGTCATTGTGAATTGTGGAGACATACCCGGAGGGGGAGGATTAAGAAGGACTTTCGAAAGGAAACTTTGGATGCGAGCGATGTTTCATTACTTAGTGGAACCCAGCATTGTTCAATTGCTTACGTCCATGTCGGTTTTAAAATCACTTTTTATATTGTTAATTTGTCGGCTAAGGTTAATTTTCAGTAGTGGTTTTAATATTCTTAGTTTACGCTTTAATTAAATGCTTTTGAGTCTGGCAATGGATTCTGGAAGATTCTTAAGGAAGTTCGATGACGGGCTTCCTTCGGCCAGGTTATGACACTCATAGGATTTTTATTGTAAACTTTTTAATTCACCTGCCGCAGTTCAGAATTTTTAAAACTCAATTTTACAATTATTTTATCATTTATTTATAAATTTTAATAACATTACGAAGTTTGTATTTATTCTTCTATTGTAATATTGGTATAACGGAAAGGCCAATGGTCTAAGGTGGCAGCACTGCTAACAATGGAAGGCGTCGCTTTTTCTTTTTGTTAAAACTTGAGCTTAATTGATAATAATCGTTAGAATTATCAACTGTTATCGTAATATACTTAATTATAATTAAAATCTGCAAAACTATAACTTTGTGCTAGTAATATATCCTACCAGATCCTAATTCATGTACAATTATTTGAATTGAAGCACCGGCATAGAAGTACAGTGCACAGCAACAGGTAGCATATAATTTTTTCTTTAAATTCAGATTATGCCAGTGATTATCGAACTGCAAGAATTTGACTTATGAACTATAGGACCCCTTTTTTTATCCACATCTATATTTAAGACTTATTTTGTATCTGTATATTTATGAACAAAATATGATTTCATTATTGTTTTAATTTTGACTGTTTCAGATAAATGACACCCTAAGGTTTTATGTAACGTTAGATGACGACGTTAACAATTTAGTACAAATACCGGTCTCAGTGATTATTACCGATGTGAATGATAATCCGCCGTCTTTCAAAAATGTGAGTATTCATATTTTTTAGAGGAAATGTCTTCACTTGTAATTTTTATGATTATATGGGTTGAGGTACTTTTTATAGCCAATATATGCTCTATATACTATGATTGTTTCTTCTTTATATATCTCGGATACAAAGTATTTATGTTATTCTTGCAAATATTTATTTTAATGAATCTTGGGTTTCGAAATTGTGAAATTCAAGCCCGAATTGTTTTTATTTCTGACTTAGATTCTAAATTTAAATTGTTTCTTGTCTGTTAACAGACCCCTTACGAATGCTCTGTTTCTGAGGACACCGAAGTAGGCACAACTATTTTTAATAAGATCTACGTTGAAGATTCAGATCTGTCCGGTGAAACTTTAGAAGTCACCTGCAAAGATTATCAACTGGTAAGTTCATAATGTTGTGTATTAGTATTAATATTAAATTCGGTAAAATTGTGTCATGCAATTTATAATTTTTCTTCAGCCTTATTTCTGTCGACAAGTCTAATGATTTTTATCATCTGTATATGGAAAAATATGTTTAGTCATTGTTTGGATTTGTTATTGCACAACAGTTTTCATTGTTAACACAAAGCTTGTTGCTTAATCATTGAAATATTGCTATGATGCTGAGGAAAAATTTTATAGTATAATTATAAATAAAGTATTAAGATATAAATATTTTTGGACAAAATTGGAAATAATTAAGTTGGATTTTAGTTATTTATGATAATACAAAATGTGGAAGTTAGTTATAATGCTAAGTTATTATTACATTTTGAAACAGGAATAATTAAGTTTTGTTGTCTTATAATAGTTTCTCATTCTTCATTAATTGCACATCAGTTAGTGGCGCAAAATAACTATTGATTGCATAAACATTTTTGTATATTTGTATAACATTTAATGACTGTAGCATGATTGATCATTTTAGCAGTCTCAGAACTTTTCTAACTGAATAATGTTCGACACTAAAATAATTGTATTTACTAATGCAAAAAAATTAACTATTCTCTTCACAGAACATTTTTATTTCATGTATTTGAACATTTTTTATACAGCATATACTACATGCAGAAAATTTATTTTTTTAAATTTTATTTTAACTTGTTACTGTATTGTTTTTGGCAGTCCAACGATGCTTGCACCAAATTCCAAATAGTGGCGTGGAACTCGAGCCAACAGGATTTCTACGGCGGCGTCATTCTGAAAGAGAAATTAAATTTTGCAGAAAGGCAGTTTTTCCAATTACTTTTGATCGCCAGTGTAAGTATTCATTTTATTATTGTATAAATTGACAAAGGACATAATTAAGGATGTCCTTTGTAGAGTTGAACCTTCAAATAAAAGATACCTTGATTTTAAAAAAGGAAAAAAGCTTTGCTTACAAGAAATAACAACCAAATTTTCATTTATGTTTCTTAATAATCTCTGTACATTTTTTTGGTCAAAAAGAAAATGCACGAAAATTAAATTATGACCAACATTTTTAAGACAAACAAACAAAGTTTAATATTGAGAACATTTTTAGGAGCTACTGCTTACTGTGCACATTGAGCTTCATCTGAATCTAGATTTAACCATATGTTGATTCAGCTTAAACGCTCACAAGTGTATTGTCCTTTATATACGCAGTGAGAATTGAACTTACTTAGCTGGCTGTCTCAATTTTTTCATATAAATGTATGATAGTAAAAAAAAAATACCAGAATAATAAAGGGGCAAACTGGACTCAGCATAAACTGACAATAAAAGTGTCTACGATGGGCGCATATTGTTCATTCATCGTATTTAATAACAATAAAGTTTTTTAAATAGTTTTTTAATATTTCCATTTAATGTTTACACGCAGGATGGACCGTTCACGGCGCAAACAAGTTTTGAAATCAAAGTCGAAGACGTTCAGGACATGCCTCCAGTATTTCAAGGCTCCTTGACGGGTGTCATTCAAGAGGATGACCCAATCGAAAGTCTCGTGATGACAGTACACGCCAAAGATGGCGACAAGGGCAACCCGAGGAAAATCGTCTATGATTTACTTACAAGTAATTATTGTTAACAATAATTATCACCACTATTCATTCAATCCTATATATTGACCTTCTATAGTTTGGCTTTTCGCTATTACCATTCTGTAGCATTCAGAAGACTGTAAGACTGATATGTCTCATATGACTAATTATGTACCAAATTAATTGGTCTGGAATTGGTGTGTTAGAGTTAAGTCATTGTTAAGTCATTCCCTGACTTGATACAACCGATATTGACATCCGTGGGCACTGCAGAAATTTTAACTGACACCACTATAGTTCAGTACTGTAGAAGTGCACACTTTAACCCCATTAATTCCCTCCTAATTTCATTAATAATTAAGCATTATTACAGTCATTCTATACTTGTTTCACGAAAATAGAAACTTAGCTTCAGTCCAATCCGAAAACAAAAAAACTTTTAAGTGATTCCGATTTCATTAAATTATTTTTGTTTTAGATCCCTTGGATTATTTCCTATTGAACAGCGAAACTGGTGAGTTGAAGATAGCCAAACCTTTGGACCGAGAAGCTTTACAATCAACCGCTCAATCGACAGGCGTCATATCTCTTACAGTTAGGGTGAGCACATTTGCATTAATTAATAAATATAATACAATATCAAAATTTATTTATTTGAAATTTTATTCGTATAATGGAAAACATTTATTGTGAAAATGTAGTATGTCTTCCACTAACTGATTTGTTTCTACCACATAAAAGTTTGTTACAAAAGAAATAACATTTAGTCTCACTGGAAATTATTGTTTCAATACATTTTTGACTATTTGTAAAGTGTTTAACTTTTCAAACTACTAGTCTCATTTTTTTTCAGTTTCAGTTTCAGTCCAGATATATTTTATTATTGGCATTTAAATTTATTGTATTGATTACTAAAGGACAATTAATTTTGGGAAATATATTGCACAAATTAAATTTTTTAAAAATAGAAATGACAAAGAATGAACAAACGATTGCCTGTAGTTTGAATTATAACGCAATTAATTTTTATTCTGTATAAAAAATGTTTATTTAAATTGTATTTTGAAATAATTTTTAATACATTTTGTTGGGTTAAAAATGAAATTTGTAATGATAGAATTATATGTTTTGCTGGAAGCTTAACCGTGTTTGTTTTCTATTGTAGGCTAGAGAAGTGGTGAACGGAGTACCCGGAAACGATGCTCTGACTTCCAGCACTGCGATAGCTTCGGTCACAATCAAAGATGTCAACGACGAACCTCCCCAGTTCAACCAGAAAGAGTATACCGTTAGGCTGACCGAAAACATACCGTTGGGTACCCCACTGCCCAACCTCAACATGACTGTCACAGATCCTGATATTGTAAGTACCTCTATAAACAATGTTTATCTGCGGAAATTTCACTTCGATCAACATTTTTCGTTCCAATATTCTTACAATACGGATTTCTTAATTAAAATTTTTTTTTACTGAGTAATTTTGAGGGGAAAATTTTCGTCAGTCTAAATTTCCACATATTCGCACTTGACATAATGTGAACAGTACATACACACCTACACTTATTATTAAGTCAACCAATTCCTGGATGTAAAAACTGTGATTAGACCCTAACAGAATGAGGAGAATATGAAATAGAAAGAAGGGAACTGGAAAGTGACAAAAAAAAAACAATAATAAATAAAATATAAATGTTAAAAAAAAATTTACAAATCTCCTTCCATGTTATCCCAATTTCCATACTATAACCACACAGTACTTTTGTGTACACTCAATGATCATACTCTCAATCTATCAACTATGAAAATATATAAAAAAAGGAGGTGTTATATAATAATTTAAATATATTTTTCTAGGGCATAAATTCCAAATTTTCACTCAAACTGTCCGATGTTTCTGGAGCATTTGCCGTTGAACCGAGCCAGGGTTCGGGCTCAACCGCTGTCAGCATTAGGCTTGTCAACAAACCTTTGGATTACGAGAATCCAAATCACAGGAAATTCATCGTCCTTGTAAGTTTTATTCGATAAGCGATATTCTAATATTTTGCAATAATAGTATTTCTGTAATTAAAAAAGTTTAGAATACCTGTTTTGTGGTCTGCGAGTGGTTGGAATACCGTAGACTTTGTGTTTCTGTCTCCTCTCGGTTTGGTCTTTTGCCAGACCGGTTTTGGCCACTCACCGTCTTCAGTAGCGGTGTTAGCCACTTTGGCACCTTGGATGTTTTTTGAGCATCCTCACTGCAAGAAAATGACTTATTCAGATACAAAATCCGGCTTCCTGATAATAAAATTGGAGCCGCGTCCAATTCCACTGAAAAAATGAACCATAAATTTATCAGTAAATAATAATGTTTCAATATGACAATTTAATATTGTCAGAAAGTTTTAAATTCGGGCACAACTTATTGCACGATTGAAAAGTAGTATGAGACCGATCGAATGAAATATTTATGATTGAATAATAGCTTCTGTAAATAGGAATTAAATTACCTTTTTGGTGCTTTCAGGTAATTGCCGAAGAGACAATGACACCCCAGAAACTCTCATCAACTGCAACTGTGACAGTGGAAGTGACTGATTCGAATGACAATTCTCCAAGGTTCGACAGGGACGCTTACAGCGCTTTGATTATTGAAAGCGCGCTTCCTGGTGATCCTGTAACAAAGATAACTGCATCCGATAGTGATATGGGTGTATTTGGAGCTGACGGAATGGTCTATGAATTGATTGGGCATGGCAGTGAAAAGTGAGTTGTTTCGTTTTCTGTTTTTTGTTTTAATACGGCCAAAAACTTTTGCCAGTGTTGTCTTTACCAGTCTCTTTTTGCAGAACATTAAAATTTGAGTTTAGAATGCCTTTTTTTGTGGTCTACGAGGGGTTGGAATACCATATATTTCGTGTTTTTCTGTCCCCTCTCGCCAGTTTGGTCTTTTGCTAAAGCAGCAAAGTCTTTTGCTTAGCAGGTTTCTCAGTGGCGTTCTTTCTGTCACTGTAGACCGTTCTGGCAAGATGTAATTAATTCACTGTATGCATTCTGCAGACTATGATGAAAAACCAAACCTAGACTAGCCTAAATTAAATATAGAGAATTCATTTTAATTTCAGACACAGCTAATAAATCCTTCAGTTTTGTCAATGTAGTTACATATCGACACATTGATATGTACATTAAGTTATCAAGATTACTACTAAGATTATAATTATATCAAGAACATAACTCATGCATAAGTTTTCCATTTTTTCTCCAGGTTCAGTGTCAACAAGAAAACAGGAGAAATTATAGTCGCCCCTGTCAGTTTCCCGGCTCTCCCCAATGCCTCGACTACGAAACCAAAGATGTCTACTATCTTCAGTATAAGGTATAATTATTATTGCCAACCAAATTTTTTTGCAAGGTGTATCCGAATCTTTTAATTGTTTTCTCTTGAAAAACAAAGAAATTTCAGGCTACAGACAATTAATTATTTTGTCTTGAAACAAATTTCAGGCCACAGACAATGAAGGCAACGGTCACAGTTCGGTTGTCCCTTTGAAAATAACTCTGACCGATAGCAATGATAATCCGCCAATTTTCACTTCAGAAACTTACAAAGCTATAATAGACGAAGGCGCTGCGAAATTTGAACCTCCTCTTCAAGTACAAGTAAGTTTTATTAATATTTGTTAATTAATAAAATTAACATTTTTATTAATATGGAAAATACTTCAATGGATGAAAGTAAATTGAATTTTATTCTGAAATTATTTTAGATCTGCTTGCCCAGTCAGTTTATTTCCCAGTGGTGGATTAATTATACAAATAAGCTTATTATATTAAAGAAACTTATTATATAACTTATAAACTTATTATATACAACATTTAATTTTTAATTATAATTTTGTTATTTTAATTAATATATTTAATTATTTTAAATTATAATTGTTCAAATCATTCATAATTTGTAATGTTTTATACCAATTGAATTTGGGAATTTTGGTCCCATTTGCATTCCTGTTATTTATTTTTCATTTTATTTAAACTTTATAATTAGTCGGTATAATTGATTTTAACTTTCAGAAATACAAATAACACGAGTTTTATTACTTTTTTGCTGTTTTGTATTTATAATATGATTTCTTTATATATAGGAACCATAAAAATATTCAAATTATGATCCTCCCAACAAACAGGGAAAAAATAATTACATTCATGTACAGTGTAATTGTCAATAGAAAACAAAAAGAAATTGAAAGTATTTTTATATTAGTTTATAAGAGGACGCATAGACAATACCAGTATATCAAAATGTGTATTTATACTAGGAAAACATTTAAATTTAATCTAGTTTCAATTTAAAACATAATGGAATGAAATTGTCCTCCATTGTTAAGTGGTTCTTCTTTTTATTGAATCACTTTAAGAGTGTTATAATCTAAATGAACATTAAAAGTATTTTAATTGCAATAAACTTAGTTTTGTTTGGTGCCGAATTTAAATTATACTTGTTCTTTGATTCCAGGCGAGGGATATTGACAAAACTTCTGAAATATTGTATTCAATTGTCGACGGAAACACCAATAATTTGTTTAGCATCGACGAACACATAGGTGAAATTACGGTAACGGATAAAAATGGGCTGGACATGACAAATATGACAAGCGATACGATCCATTTGATAGTACAAGTAAGTGGAAATTATTTAAAACTGTAATAATTTTAGTACAAAAATATTAATAGAGCAAATTGAGATATTCGTGGTCTACAATGTTTTTCAAAATATCAGTGCTTGGGGTTTCTTCCCAATGTCAATAAACTTTTGTTAGTATTAGCATTTGTTAGTATTGAGCAGTTATAGACTTCAATTTTTGGAAGGATTCTATGTGGCAATGAGGAGAAGCCAAAAATTACTTGATATAGAACAAAATAATTGAGAGGGGATAGAGAATATCGAAAGTAAATTCAGAATTTTTTTTCTAGCAATTTTTGAATGCAGTTTCAGTTAGATTTCTGAATATTTTCTTATCTGTTTACAGGCTTCGGACGGCGTCTTTAAAAATAATTGTTCGGTCGATATTACAGTTCTAGATGTAAATAATAACAATCCTGTATTTGATAAATCTAACTACGATGTCAACGTGCCTGAAGATATGCCAATTGGTAAGAAACGACTATTTCAAATATGAACATATGCAATTTCACACCGTATCTGATTGTTTCAAAACCGAGTTACAGTCATAACCAGTTGTAATATTTATTGTTTACAAATAATTTGTATTTATTGTTGAGGGAAAATTTGAATTCGATCTTTGTCACGTTTAAGACCTGATGGAAGAATTTTATTGAATCAGTTTGTCGGTTTATAAAATTATGTTATAATCCAAATGTTATAACCACCATTTAAAGGAAATTATTTACATTTTAGAATGCCCACTTTACAGGTTTTGATCCCACGTTATCCGGATTACTCGTGATTTCATCTCACAGTATTATTTGTTTAATATATTAATGGCTTAATTTTAATTACAATGTAATAATGCAATAATTTATTTTATGAACTTTATTACTTTGTAAACTTTACCCTTTCAATATTTTTAACATATTGCCAAGGGGTAAGATCTTATTTTCATTGTAGTTTATTTATACTAGCTGGTCTCTTACCATTGTTTACCTCTCTTGCGTTAACAGGGACCAGTATTTCTCAAGTGCATGCTCAAGATGCTGACACGGGGATCAATTCAAAATTGATTTACAAAATTGAAAAGGGGGCCTTTGAAGACTTTGGAATCGACAACAGTTCTGGTGTCGTTAGTGTCATTTCAAAATTGGATTTTGACAGGCGAAGATCGTACACCATCAATATTATTGCTGTGGACGGAGGTACATTCATCTTATTTATTTTTAACACGAAATTGTTTTACTTGTATGCAAATTTATAGTATGCATAGTCTGTTGATACATAGGAAAAAAATTAATTGTTATGCCTACCAAGAACACAAATATAGAATTTTATATAAGTTGGTCAGATGTAATTATAATTTAAAATAAAAATACAGTGGGTAGCCTATCGCAGATATATTTTCAAAAAAACTGAAAACAATAATTTTTTTCATAAATTATATCAAATATATTTATCATTCATTAGTTGGCTGAATATCTGTACGACCTAATATATTCTTAGGCTATGATAATGGCTAACCAATATTTTATAACGGATTTATTTTTTAATTTAATTTAACATACCTGTTTTGTGGTCTGCGAGGGGTTGGAATTAACATAGATTTCGTGTGTTTCTCTCTCCAAAGAAGACAAACAACATCCCCCAAAAACACAATAACAAGACATGTACATATACAGACACGACAGACAGACAACAACCACAGTACAAGTGACAGTGACAGTGCGGTGAGTATGCCCAAAAAACATCCTTAGTGCCAAAAGTGACTAATACCGCTACTGAAGATGGCAAGTAACCGAAACCAGTCTAGCAAAAGACCAAACCAGCGAGAGGAGACAGAAACACACAAAATCTACAGTATTTTAATTTAATATTTGAATTAATATTGACAACTGAATTTCAGGAACGCCAGCACTGACCGGAACCACAACTGTCAACGTTAACGTGATCAACACAAATGACAATATACCGTACTTTGTTCCATCGACTCAGCGTGCTGAGGTGAGAAAAAAAATTTGTTTAACAAAGTTTAAATCTAAATAATTTATTAAATTCCCAGTGGAAAGAAATATGTTACAAACAGCATCTATAAACACTTAAGCTTATCATCTTTATTGGACTGTTTCATATTGTGATCTCTTTTTCATTACAATGAACAGTTTCTCTCGGTATTTAGTAAAATGCAGAAGCAACTGTTTAGAATGCCTGTTTTGTGGTCTGCGAGGGGTTGGAATACCATAGATTTCATGTGTTTCTGTCTCACGTCTCGCCGGTATTGCTAGACCGGTTTCGGCCGCTCACCATCTTCAGTAGAGGTGTTAGTCACTTTTGATGTTTGATGACTTCGGTTGTCACAGTACAGGTGAGAGTGACAGTGCAGTCAGGATGCCCAAAAAACATCCAAAGTGCCAAAAGTGATTAGCAGAAGACCAAACCAGCGAGAGGAGACAGAAACACACAAAATCTATGATATTTCTGTTGTTTTGAGGATTTTTTTTAATGCTTGATTTCTCTTTTAAGCACGCAACTTTTTTTCTGTTCCATCAACCGTCAGAATTTTAAACCTCAGTTATTAAATTCTTTATAAGCAATCCTAATATTTTTGTTTTGATACTATTGCAAACAGGTTAAAGAAGATGCGAAAGTTGGCGACGTAGTCTGGCGATTGTCGGCTCTTGATCCAGATGTCAATTCATCCGAAGCTCTAAACTTCGTTGCCAGCGAACCGATTACGGCTGTGGACAAAAACGGAAAGGAAGTTATGGGCGACTTGGCGTTCAAAGTAAGATTTATTACATATTCCAATTTTATCATAAAATATGTTCAGTACAAACATTAGATGGAGTCTATTTGTGAATTAATTACAAACGGATTTAGAGCACTGGATATGTCATTGTCATTGTAAACAATGTGTAGTAAAGAAATAGGTGAAATACCTAGTTATTTATATTAGGTTAATATTGCTATACTTTTGAATAATAATGAACAAATATTATGACAATAATATTTTTTTTCTGTACTTTTCGTGTATTTCTGTCTCCTCTCGCTGGTTTGGTCTTTTGCTAGACTGGTTTTGGCTACTCACCATCTTCAGTAGCAGTGTTAGTCACTTTGGCACTTTTGGATGTTTATCGGGTATCCTCATACTGTCTGGCAAAATACCAAACTGGCGGGAAGAGACAGAAAAAACACACAAAATCTACGGTATTCCAACCCCTCGCAGACCACAAAAAGAGGTATTCTAAAATAATTTTTTTTTGTTTCAGGATTTTTTCAACGTCAATCAAGCGAGTGGTATTGTAACAGTGGCCAGGCCTCTCCAAAGAGAGATAGCAGCTGTTGTAAGAATTACTGTCTTGGTTACAGACATTACAGCGCCGACTATACAACAGGGAGCCGGTAAAATAATTTGTTTTTCCATAATTCTAGTAAAAAATATTGATGCTTTTTTAAGACACGTAAATTAAGAGCGTATCCTAATATAATAGGAAAACAATTAACAATAAATTCTACTGAAGTTAATGAGCTATTCTGTTATTCAATTTAAGCAGTTGAAGAAAATAATCACTAAGAAATTATTTTAATCATAAGGTTAGCCTACTGGTTAGAACAGTGTTGTGTAAATGTTAATAAAACATGCTCTAAGCGGTAACTAAATTGAAGATTGAAGGTAACTCATTGGTTACCGGTTAAGGGTACTGGGGGTAGGAGTTTGACTGTGTAAAATTAAAAAAAATGAGTATGTACAGGTTGTGAAAATAATCTTATACTCTGTATTTCATTGACATTTTGAATGGGTATATTTTGTTGTTTTGGAACTGCAAATTGGTCAAGTTGGAATTGGGAAAATATTGTTCCATTAATGTTGGACAATACAACAAGAATTGAATCTTATTACAACTATTATTAATTTTATTATCAATGAGTAATTCGACTATTGTGCGTATTCTGTTTTTCCAGGAATTCTGATAATAACTATAATCGATGTAAACGATTTCGCACCGATATTTCTCAAACCGTGGACGATATCGAATCCGTACTACAACATCGAACTGCTCGAAGAGCAACCACAGGGACGGTTTTGGGAACTTTCACAGCGACAGATCAAGATTCAAACAACGTCAATTACGCCATTGTACCAGACAACGACTATTTCTCAATTAACAATTCGACAGGTAGTCACTTTTTAATTTTCACAAGGTGGCTGTTCAGTCGAGAACTGCTGTTTAAAAAAAAAATTGTAGTAGGTTGATTTCAGGTTGTGATAGAAAGAATATTATGGTAAAAAATATATGCACTAATTTAATGAATGTAGGGTTATTGTATATAGTATCGAGGTTGGTTTAGAATACCTGTTTTGTGGTCTGCGAGATGTTGGAACACCGTAGATATACAGGGTAGATACTGTAGAATACAGTATCGAGGTTGTTGCTGTATTTGGATGCCCAACAAATTTATTTACATCGGTCCTCTCAAGTTTAGTGGACTACATTATGAATTATTTTTATACTTTTGTCGCATAATTTTAAGCTTTATTTTTATTCCTGCTTCATTGAATTCTGAATTCACTCTCTTGTTTCAGGTGTTGTAAAAACTAAAGTGCGTATCGATTACGAGAAAACGCCGAATCTCCAATTTGAAATAGTCGCTATGATTCTGGAGTTCCGCAATTATCGGCCACTGCCACGGTTTTAGTGAATGTAACTAATATCAACGACATGGATCCAGTTTTTAATCTGGTAATTTCAAAGAGTTATTACACACTTCTTTGCCCCGAATGTAATATATCCGACATTGATATGAAATTTTATATTTTTTTTCATCTAATTGACCTGTGTTTTTCAGCTTGAATATACGTTCGAAGTGTTCGAAAACACGAAACCGGGAACTGTAGTCGGAAGAGTTTTGGCGTCGGACGGAGATGCCGGTCATGCCGGCCAAATAGTGTACAGCCTGTCGCAGGAGTCGAAAGATTTCGTCGTGTCGAAAGAGAGCGGCGAAATTTCGGTCAAATCCGGCGCCAATTTGGACAGGGAGACGGCGGAGGAAATAACGCTGCAGGTTATTGCGACAGATAGCGCGCCGCCCAACGAAGCCAGATCTACGACAGTACCCGTAAGTTATATTTTACGGTTAAACAGGTTTTTAAACAATACTTTTGGCACTTTGGATGTTTTTTGGGCATCCCCACTGCACTGTCACTGTCACTTGTACTGTAGTGGTTGTATATACTGTCTTGTTATTGTGTTTTTTGGGGATATTGTTTCTCTTATTTGAGTTGGGGGGGGGAATTTTGTTAATTAGCTTAAGTCTTTGTCAGATTGTCCGTCAAAGTAAGTTATATTTTAGAGTTAAACAGGTTTTTAAACAATACAATATTAACTTAGATTAGATTGCCTGCCTATCCATATAAAGACGATCCGATTATTGGTTTGAAGTTTTCAAGTACAGATAGTTCATATTATAGTTTAGAATACCTGTTTTGTGGTCTGCGAGGGGTTGGAATACTTTTGGCACTGGATGTTTTTTGGCCATCCTCACTGCACTGCACTGTTCAATGAGGGAAAGTGAAGCATGTTTATTGGAGTTTGGCAGCAAAAGGTTTAATAAACATTAATAGACATTTTTTATTGTAAAAAAAACAGTTATATTTTGTTGAATCAAAATTTTTCAATCTTGATCCTAACACTTAATTTGCCACAGCTCATAAAACTGTAGTAAAGTTTTTTGGATATACTGTGTATTGTTTGGTTCTGATAAAATGCTTTACTAAGTAAATATAAGATTTGAGGAATAATCTACATTTAAGTCGATCGTGTATCTCAGTTTAATCTGGCCTGGAACTGATAAAATGTTTTATCACACTTAAATTAGCAGGGTAATCTTGTTTAAATTTTCAAGGAAAATAGAGACTTAATTTTCGTTCGGTTACCAATTTGAAGTAGATTCTTGTGTTCACTTAGAAAGAAGAGATTATGTCCCATGGTTATGTCTAATTAATTTCCGTCTGTCCGAAGGTTCATATAAGAATCAAAGATGAGAATGACAACGCTCCTGTATTTTCGCAACATTCGTACTCAATCAACATCGTTGAGAGCATTCCCCTCTCACCGCCTGCACCAATTCTCCAGCTCAGAGCGCAAGACAGTGACACAAGTGGCCAACTCAAGTATACAATCATTTCGGGAAATGTTGGAGGTAATATCATCATTTTTCTGTTTCCTAGAATTTTTCCCAGAGAAAAATTTAAGATATGATCAAAACATAATTTAAAAAAGAAAAAATGTTCCAAAAAATAATTAATGCTTAACAAATGGGGTTGCGTAACACCCACGTTATCTTCTGATTTACAAATTACCTCAAAAAAACTATAACATCTTATTTATTGTCATAATGAAAATATGAGTTTGAAACTTGTCCAACAATTGTTTTCAACATTGTTCATCTAATTATTGTCTAGTAAAATATATTTTTATTGTCATGCGTAGGTATATGTATTTAAGTTAACTGTATATGTCAATTTAATCTACCCTGGAACTGATAAAATTGTTTCTGACACTTAAATTAACAAACTAATCTTGTTTAAATTTTCAAGGAAAATATAGACTTAATATTCTTTTAGTTGCCAATTTGAATTGGTTATAAAACGGTGGAAAATATGAGTTTAAACATGTCCAACTATTGTTTTCAACAGTATTATCTATTGTTCGTCTAATTATTTTCTAGTGAAATATATTTTCATTGTCAGTAATCTACATTTAAGTTAATTGAAAAACTAACTGAACTCCGAAGAAAATAGAGACCAGTTTAGATTACCTGTTTTGTGGTCTTTTGTGGTGAGGGGTTGGAATATTGTAGAAACACACGAACAAAACGATTTTAGTATCTACTAAACTAGAGACCTAATTTTCTTTCAGTTTGCCAATTTGAATTGGTTATAAAACGGTGGAAAATATTAGTTTAAATGTGTCTGACAATGTTTTCGATGATATTATCAGTCGTTCATCTAATTATTTTCTAGTTCATTGTCATATCTGGGTGTATTTTTCGACGCGATGAATAAGAAATACCGAATATCTGTTTTTACAGACGTGTTTACGCTGGATCCAATCACGGGAATTATGTTTCCGAGGGTCTCTCTGAAGAATCAGCAACACCGCTACAACCTCGGCGTCCAAGTCAGTGACGGTATATACAATGATACCGCCCAAGTTGACGTCACAGTCCAGGCCATTAACCAGAACCAACCTGTTTTCGTCGAACCTTCATCGAGAAACGCGACCGTCTATGTCAAGGAGGTGAATAGAGCTTTTCTCTAACAACTAATTCAAGATATGAATTAATCTGTGCACTACTCACTCTTACATAATAACATTATTTTGTAAGTTAAATAAATTCGTTAAAAATGAAGTCTCCCGAATAAAGTGGTAAATAAATTATGTGACAATAGGTCATCCTAAATTGGAAGAATAAATTTAAATGAATACTTGAATTAGAGAAAAAGGTTAATACGAAGTATTTTACAGTTATTTATACATAATATAAAATTTTCATACCATAGGATTTCCCGTCTCCTCTTGCTGGTTTCGTCTTTTGCTAGACCATATTCAGTCTGGCAAGAGACCAAACCAGCAAGAGGTGACGAGAACACACGAAATCTGCGGTATTCCAACCCCTCGCAGACAAAAAAACGGGTATTTTAAACTATAAAATTCTCAATTCTTCTGTTGAAGGTACTAATTGCTTTCTGCAATCATATTTAATATTTTTTATAAATGATTATAGACACGTATTAAAACTAATACGAATGTGTTTTACGATAACTATTTTAATTACTGTTCTCATGACACTGAGTAGTAAAACTGAGATAAATCAAATGAAAATGTATCCATGTATTTTTAATTTATTGGACAAATCTGAGATCAGTTAAAGTACTGCAGTTCATTTATACCCTTTATTATTTTTCTTATTAGTAGTTATTCATCTGTGATCATTTAACAATTCTGAGCATGGTAACTAATGTACACATGGTTGAAAAACAATAATTTAAATATTAATGATATATATATATATATATCTATTGCAGAATGATGTTCTGACCGATACCGTAGTTTTGACCGTAAAAGCGACGGATGGTGACACGGGCGAAAACGGTAGGGTTACCTATCACCTCAAGGTAAACGACGAAAACGTTCAGGAGACCAAAGAGTTCATTATCAACCAGGAGACCGGCGAGCTCAGGGCCAAGATACCTCTCGACAGAGAAGTCAGATCGTCCTATCAGGTGACAATTATTTCAGTTTACAACTGTTTTAATATTTATTACATCAATTTGAAGTTTTAATATAAAACAGAACGGAAATTGGTACGATATGAAATTCTCTGTAGCTAAGATAGATGAAGGTCTAGAGTGCGCAATAATATATTATGAAAAAAGTCATTTCTTTGTAGCGGTGTTTTTTAAATAAATATACCACAAATGTAATCCCCTTTGCCTATATATAACACTAAATGTAGATACTTTAATTTCATACGCTTTATAATTGATAATATTCGTGCGTTGTACAAATTTTAAACCTGCACAGTATATTGAGAAAATATGGGACAATTATTATAAAAAAGTGATTTTGAAAAAATAATAAAGTAGCTGCATAAATTAATTTTCCTTTATATACAAGATGTATTTCTTCTTATTTTTAGTTTGTATTTTGGGGGAAGAAATGTACACATTCTTCATATTATTTGTCGATAGTTTTGGAATACTTGTTTTGTGGTCTGCGAGGGGGGTTGGAATACTGTAGGTTTCGTGTGTGTTTCTGTCTCCTCTCGCTGGTTTTGGACAGTGACAGTGCAGTGAGGATGCCCAAAAAACATTCAAAGTGACTAACACAGCGCTACTGAAGATGGCGAACAGCCGAAACCGGTCTGGCAAAAGACCAAACCGGTGAAAAGAGACAGAAACACACGGAATCTGCAGTATTTATTGATAGTGTTATTGATTGTGGCAGAAGTGAACACTTAGCAGAATATTGCTAAGTGATTCATCATTTTAAATCGAGGCATCAGTTTAAAATTCTTTTCTATTATACATTTTCAGTTGGTATTGGTGGCGAGGGATCACGGCTCACCGACTTGGTACGAAGCATTAAGGTTTATTACAATAGTTCTGGAAGACACCGATGACAACGTACCTGAATTTTCCAATTATGCTGAAACTCGGGTGTTCAACGTACCTGAAAATTCGCCGCCCCATACCCGAATAGGTATGATTTCCAAATTCAGATTAAAAATAAGTGTTGAAATATTGGACTGATGTTTTGAGATATCTGAGTATATCGTCATTCAATATAATTATCTTTTTTCTCTGTTTTATTACAGTAACGGAATGCTACTGTTCATAATATGATATGAGTGTCAATGTTGAAATATCCAACTATTAATGCTTATTTATGTTTTTTATTGATTGTTTAAAATTTACTACAGGTAGGGTCGTAGCGGTGGACAATGACGAAGCCGAAAACGCCAAAATATATTACTATTTGGTCGGTGAAAGCGACGGCTGTTTCATAATAGACAGGCTGGACGGACACATCTATACGAATATTTCTTTGGACAGAGAAAAGAGAGACACTTATGACCTGCATGTGAAAGCGACAAATGACCCCGATTATTATCCCTCAAAGGTAATTTTTATTATTATTTATTTTTATTATTATTAGAATATCATTATATGAATGAAATGGGCAGTAAAAACAAAAGCTTCAAATAAGCAGCACTACTGATTTTATCGTATTTATTGTGATTTTTTTTTCAATAATATTAAAATCAGTTAATAAAGATTAAAAAAATAGTAATTAGTACCTGTTTTGTGGTCTGCGAGGGGTCGGAATACCGTAGATTTCGTGTGTTTCTGTCTCCTCTCACTGGTTTGGTCATCTTCAATAGTGGTGTTAGTCAATTTGGATGTTTTTTGGGCATCCTCACTGCACTGTCACTGTCACCTGTATTGTGACCGCTACTGAAGATGGCGAGCAGCAGAAACCGGTATAGCCAAAGACCAAACCACCGAGAGGAGACCAAAACACACGAAATCTACGGTAATAAGTTTTATTTTTGACAGATTCTTTTCCGACTATCTTGCAATCTCTAATAGATATTCCTTTTGCAGGACAACCTGAATACCAAAGATATCAAGCCGCTTCCCAGTTTGATTCACGTCAGAATTAATGTTTTGGATGAAAATGACAATCCGCCGATATTTCAGAAAACTGAATACAATGCAGGTAAGAATATATGCAGTTAATGTCTGTAGAATTTCTCATAATTAAAAAATTCAAATTACAGTATATATATACATGCATATGACAAAATCAAATAGGAATGAAAGGTTAAATTAAATAATGAAAAAAACTAAAAAAAGACCAAATCTAATAATGACAAAAAATTTCTTTTGAACAATTAAGAAAAATGTGCCAAACTGTAACTGCACCAACATATCAACACATTGCAACAAAATAAATAAAACAGTAAACATATAATAAGAAATAATATTAAGAATGAATGTACTTAAATCGAATTATTAAAATTGTAGTATATTTATGTACATATAACAAAATCAAGTAGGCACGAAATGTTAATTTAATTGATGAACCTAAAAAATAATCAAATCTAATAATGAGGAGCAATTTATTTAGGAAGATACAGGGAAATCTGCAAAACTGTAATTGTGTCGCATTATAACAAAATAAATAAAACGGTAAAAAGATATTTTTTCCACAAGCGTTTGTAATTCAAAATCGTATTCCAAACAAATGGTGAGACCCATTGTATGTCTATATACATAATATAAGGTAAATAATATTTTCAGGTGTGAGTGTAGCAGCAGGGGCTGGCGAGTTTGTGACTCAGCTATCCGCGAAGGACAGTGACTTGGGCGCCAACGGCACTATAACGTTTGTGGTAGTGGCGTCGCACCTGTACAGGGCCGGCTCCAACGTGTCGTCAGGCTCTGTCGTGCCGAGCCCTTTCGCCGTCACGGACAACGGTAGGCTGACGACAGCCGCCCTCATTGCCGAATACAACCAGGAGCGGTTCCGGCTCGAAGTCGTCGCCAAGGAGAAGGCGCCGCCTTACCGCGAAGCCAACGCCGTCGTCAATGTAAGCCCAACCCTCTTTCCGTTCGTCACTGACCACCTTCTTCTGCTAACATCACTCGATCTTACGCGAAGATCACTCGATCTTACGGGAAGATCACTCGATCTTACGCGAAGATCACTCGATCTTACGCGAAGATCACTCGATCTTACGGGAAGATCACTCGATCCTTGGGGAAGATCACTCGATCCTAGGGGAAGATCACTCGATCATAGGGGAAGATCACTCGATCTTAGGGGAAGATCACTCGATCTTAGGGGAAGATCACTCGATCTTAGGGGAAGATCACTCGATCTTAGGGGAAGATCACTCGATCTTGGGGAAGATCACTCGATCCTAGGGGAAGATCACTCGATCCTAGGGGAAGATCACTCGATCCTAGGGGAAGATCACTCGATCTTACGGTAAGATCACTCGATCTTACGGTAAGATCACTCGATCTTACGGTAAGATCACTCGATCTTACGGGAAGATCACTCGATCTTACGGGAAGATCACTCGATCTTACGGGAAGATCACTCGATCTTACAGGAAGATCACTCGATCTTACGATAAGATCACTCGATTTTAGGGGAAGATCACTCGATCTTACGATAAGATCACTCAATTTTAGGGAAGATCACTCGATCTTACGGCGAGATCTCGTCAATGGCCTGCATTTGATCAAGTGTTGGGAAATTTAACCAGCCATTGACTGACAAAAATGCAAACAACAATATTTTTTTACAGTTCATTAAACGTGTAAAAATTATTAATTATTTAGAACTTTCACAGTGCACTGTATATTCAAAAATTTTCCAAATGTTTGTCAGGAATAACAGTGATTACGACTTTTAAATCACTAATTTATCATCCAAACAATTGTTCTGTAAATTTCCTGCAACAGAAATATGTTTAAAGATATTATAAAATTTGTTAGTTTTTCAGAAATCGCTCAATGTGTTTTTCAGGAATAACAGTAATTGCGAGTTCAGTTATGATATTCTCATATTTGGGTTTATTGTGAACCGATGGCGATGAGAAAATATTAATCCGTCATGAAATACAAAATACGCAGTTTAAAATTATGTAAATTTCAGGTTTGGGTCTATGAACAACAGCAGTTGATCAGAGTTATACTGTCGAGGCCTCCCGAAGAAGTTCACAGGGAAAAGGAGGAAATTATATTGGAGCTGAGCAATGCGACTCAGAGTCTAGTCGTTATTGACGACATCAAATATCATGTCGACGCCCTTGGACAAATACAACAGGACTGGTAAATATATAAAATTTCAACGTATAAAGTACCCATATCGTATCAGACATGTGATATGATTCTAATCGGAATAGTTCCGAATCAAAACGGCGGGGATTCAGATTCCATTTTGGTAATAGCAGCCGTTAACATCATTAAGTGTGAGAAGAAATGCGAAAATAAAATTCTGACACGAGTATATTGTGTCTCGAGAATGTTAGAGAGCAATCAAATTGTTGTACTGATTAAAAAATCTGTTACATAATTTAATATATACAAAGAACATGGTGGATGGTGAGTTAGTTTAAGTTAGAATAAGCCTGGGACATGTTCTAATTTTAAAAATAGTTATTGAGAAAGATTTTAACTTTATTAAGCTTGAGAAGAAATGTGAAAACAGTAATGATTGGTTATCGGAACTTATTAAAATATTATGGAAGACTCAGCGTATATGGGTTCAATATATTTTTTAAAGTAATTAAGCCCTACTTAATTTTTATTTTATGGAGTAAACTTTTTTTTTGACAAAATTATTCTTTCAGCGTATTTATTAAACATTTTTCATCGATGAACATTGTATTGTTTGCAGGTGTGATATGTATTTGCACGTTGTCGACAGAAAAACGCAAACAATATCGACAATACCCGACGTCCTTAAAGTAATCGATGCTCAGTACGACTTTTTAAAGGACTATTACGCTGGATTCGCCATCGAAAACGTATTGGTGAGTTCTCAGTTAATATTTTAAACAGAATTTGTTTACGAATTAAACGGCTAAAAGCACAGCACATAGGTTATAAGTTAGCTTATACCGTAAAAAATTATTTATTCAATAGTAAACATCGAAATAAACAGTACAATTAATAATTTCTGTGCTACCAATAACCACAGTAATTTAAATTATGTAGAAATAAAAATCAGATAATTATATAGCAAATCAAAAAATCAAAAGTAATGATAAATAGAAGAAACTGTAATTTAATTATTATACTATAAATTTTAATGTACTGTGTATAAAATAATGAAACATATTTACATTTTTGGTCTTAATAATCACAGTACTTTAAATTATGTAGAAATAAATTATTGGATAATTATATAGCAAATCAAAAAATTTACATATGATAAATAGAACAAACTGCAATTTAATTATTATACCGTAAATTTTAATGTTTATTCTATAAAATAATAAAATATATCTACATTTGACTGTATGAATAGTTTTAAAGTAAATAATCGTGTACTTTTATTTATTATTACAATCTAATACATTCTTTTACCTTTTATCCTGAAAAGAACATTTTTATCAAATTTATATCGATTTTAAAAGCTGTTATACAAATATAAAATTGGTTTACAAACGAATTGCAATACAATAAAAAATTTAAATGTCACTTAAATTTCCCTTAAATTGCAAATATGAATTGATACAAACGTTTTGTTACGATAATTTAAATGTATTTAATTTAGCGTCGAGTATATAAATATTTTTGTTTTCAGCCTGCATTTGCCGGAATCAGAGAAGAGACTTTCGAGCCAGCGTTGGCGGCTCTTATAGCTCTGTTGATTGTTCTCTTTGTTGGCTGCGTTTCTGTTATTGTTGTCTGTTGCTGTTTCAGGCACTGGTATGTTGTTTTTGTTTTTTTTAATTGATTTCTCTAAATCGTGCCACTTTCTACAATATTTTATTTTCAGTGCAACAAATAAATGTTTCGTACGACCGCGCGTAATTCCCGAACAATAATTTTTAACCGAATAAGTAATAGGATACAATAATACTAATTTTTTGTGTTCCATATTCTTTGGGCAATTTTTTTTCGCATCCAACCTCTCTATCGTATAATGAAATAAAAAATTATGGAGCAATAAAACCTTTGTAGGATTTGAATATTCAATAAATATATTTATTGTTCGGACGAGTTAATGAAAAACATTTTTCGATGAATAATTTTATATTTTTTCTAATATACAGGGTTGTATCCGAACCGATGGATTTGAAGCAGTCTGACATGCTGATCAAGAAAACGGTCATTGACGATCTCAATACGACCGAAAATCCATTGTGGATAGAACAGTGAGTATTATTTTTTGCAAATATTTAAAAAAATATGACCAAGAACTGTTAGTTATAGAACAAACAATAATGAAATTTTTATGAAAAAAATACCCCATTTAATGCATTCATTCGTTGCTTGCGCCTTGAATGAATATAAATAAAGAAATTTAATCAAACACCTTCTTGGCCAATTACCTTATTGCTTTTTCCATTTGTGACTTATCGATAAGCATATTCTCCAGAATCTGTACCAAAATCTAAATATTTTTCTGCAGGAAATTAAAACTCTACGAAGAGCAAGAGCTGACAATGCAAGTTTTCTGCGAACCCGAGAGCGGCCACATCCCGACACAGGCGACGATGGAGAGAAGAGATTCGGCCGATATGTCTATGGTAATTTCGTTGAAATATATTATTATTTCTATTAAATTTTATTTATATTTCTGTGCGGTTCAAGTTTTGTGGTTTGGGAGGGGTTGGAATTCCATAGAGTTGTTTGTTTCTGTCTCCTCTCGCCGGTTCGGTCTTTTGCCAGACTGCGGTTTTGGCCACTCGCCGTCTTCAGTAGCGTCACTCTCACTTGTACCTGCGTTTTGTGGTCGCCGAGTACAGTGGCACAGTGCAGTGAGGATGCCCCCAAAAAACATCCAAAGTGACTGACACAGGGCGCTACTGAAGATGGCGAGCGGCCAAACCGGTCTAGCGAAAGACCAAAGCGGCGAGGGGAGACGGAAACACACGAAATCTACAGTATTCGAACCCATCGCAGACCACAAAACATTTATGTTTTTTCAACACGTTCAATCGGTAAAATCACCCGGCATTTAGCCGCAAAATTTACATCCATTTTTGACCCATATTCCCTAATTAATCCCGATCACCCGAATTTCCACACAAACCGTGAGGCAACCAGGAAAAGTTGTTCAATAGAGTTCGAATAGATGTAAAAATTGATTCTAATATTCGTTATATTTTTTATTTATTATTACAATCTAATACATTCTTTTACCTTTTATCCTGAAAAGAAAATTTTTATCAAATTTATATCGATTTTAAAAGCTGTTACAAATATAAAATTGGGTTACAAACGAATTGCAATACAATAAAAAATTTAAATGTCCCTTAAATTTTCCTTAAATTGCAAATATGAATTGATACAATTCATTGATTGATTCATTGATGTTTACATCCATTTTTGACCCATATTCCCTAATTAATCCCGATCACCCGAATTTCCACACAAACCGTGAGGTGACTCGGAAAAGTTGTTCAATAGAGTTCGAATAGATGTAAAAATTGATTCTAATATTCGTTATATTTTATATAAACTGTAACCTATTGGATTTTTTTTTTATTGTATTATTTTTGTCAAAGGTGGACAATACTTATGCGACGATTCAGCACCCGAACAGGAGAGGTTCGCTGAATACAATGTTGTCTCTCGGAGCTGGTGATTACGCGACGTTGGGCGGGTCCGTTCTCCCATTGGACAACGTTAGCTCGCACAGCCAACAGGTACAGGATTTAATTTTTATTTATATTTTATATATATATATATATATCGCCAATATATTAAAAAATTGTGGCTTTGTCGTGTTCAGGCACGTTTTGTTTTTGGGGCACTTCGTCGACAGCAATATAACCACAATTTGTTGTCTGTATAAGTTTTACGATGTGGAATCTTGTATACAAATACGTAAATACTGGGACGTACGTACTGCAATATTTTGGAATCTGTTTACGCCAAGTTGTTTAGCCGAAATCGGTTTAAGATAAGGTTATTTTACGAATATTTTAGTACGTGGCACAAAAGCACTGCGATCCTCTCGAAAACCACGATGCAGCGCTTTTGCGCTTAAAAAAAAAATACACGATAGGTGTGGACAAGTGCGACAAAGTGATACGCGTATTTAGACGAGCGAAGAACCCTAAAATATTGGAAAAAAGTAGTATTCGACATATTCGGAAGAATTGTGCTGAACTCTTACATTTTGTATGTTTCCGACACCACCAAAAAAAATGACCCAGCTCAAATTCGCATAGAAAATTATTGACGGTGTCGAAAAGGAGTGGATGAATTTTAAAAACAGCGTGTTGACACAACCAGCTTCATCGACAAAAAAAAATTTGCGCTTGAAAAATTACCGGGATGTAACTTAGGACAATGTGCGGTGCGCTCGCTGTAAGAAAGGCCTTCAAAGGGCGCAAAACATAGTTGTTATACATAAATTTTTCATTTAAGAGTCACTGATCCTTCCCCTAATCAAAATGTGATCCTTTACGCGCCGATCATAAGAGAAGATCGATAAACTTTAAGTTATTTTTTTATAAATTTTAATTTAAAAAAAAAACAAGTTTATCATTTTTTCTTTATAATACAAAAAAAAATTGTAGGTTCGTGATGTTTCTGTCTCCTCTCGCCGGTTTGATCTTTTGCTAGACTGCGGTTTCGGCCGGTCGCCGTCTTCAGTAGCGCTGTGTTAGTCACTTGTTAGACAGCACATGTGAATGTGACAGTGTACTGAGGATGCCCCCCGAAAAAACATCCAAAGTGCTAACAGTGACTAACACAGGGCGCTACTGAAGACGGCGACCGGCCGAAACCGCAGTCTAGCAAAAGACCAAACAGCGGCGAGAGGAGACAGAAACATCACGAACCTACAATATTCCAACCCCTCGCAGACCACACACACACAGGTATATTAAACAAAAAAAATTATTAAAACTGATCGATATTTGTCTAAATGAGAGTGTTTTATTTGACGTTATTTTTTCCCTTCGAAGAAATCGAAATACGTAAAAGCAATTTTCGCATTCTCGCAAAAATGGCTTAGCGCTTTTTCGGTTCGTTTGTACTGTTGTTATTGTTTTTCGGCATTATTTTTTTTATTGAAATTTTCGTTTTCAGATGTTGGAAGCGGCGCTCGGGTTCCAGGGGTCGACATTCCAAGTTCCGGACAGCGGCGACCTTTTCAGGGCCCGCTCAGAGCTCAGGCTCAACAAGGACGGCCAGCCCGAATTCGTTTCTGAGCTCATTTAAAATTTAAATTAAAAAATTTAAATTCAAATAGTACTTTCTAGCATTATTATTAATTATTATTCGTTTTACCACTACGAGAGTTGTACAGATTTTTTATTTTTCAAAAATCTGATCAGGGACAGAATGCGCGCATCACGGCGGACTTCTTAGTTGTTACGACCGATGAATACGTTGTATATTAAGTTTTGACGAAAAGGTATTTTTATTTTCTCCGATATTTAATTTGTACACTTGTGTGCCAAATTGTGTATTAGGCCTTGCGTAGCCATATTTTTTTTTATAGCATTTATTAGATCTTAAAGGAAAAAGACTTCGAGAAGTTATTCTGAACTTTGTATAATTTGGAAGAATGAGTTTTCGTTTTCGTTTTCTATTTTAATACTTAGAAATGAAATTACACGTATATACATAGACACACAAATATGTTCAGACTAACATTGTTTTGTAATATTTTTCTATTTTCGGGTAACCTTACCTGAACACACTTGTAAAACAGTTCTGAGCATTAACTGAAGAACTGAAAATTTTATATTATGTATAGGCACTTGTTAAGTGTAATTTTATTTGTATTTAAAACAAATACTATAATATCTGTACATACATATATAGTTTTAGTGTTAATAATTTTGTCTCTAATTCGTGTATTAATTTAAATTTATTTGTTGATTTAGGATGATCCGTCCTTGAACATACTCTATTGTTGGTAAACAAATTTCACCGAACTTTTATCTTTATTAAAAAAAAAACAATATTAATTTTTAGTGTCTATTGTGATATTTATATAATTTATTTAACTTAGACAATAATGTTAAGATGTAAGAGTATATAAATTAAAAAAACGATCCATTTAACTGTTATTTCTTGTTATAAGAATCAACTCAATTGTAAAAAGATGTAAATATAGGAAATTTTTAAGAAATAAACTAAATATATATACATATTTATATACAAGATATTAATGACCAAAATACTATTTAGTTCAAAAATAATTTCTAGTTGCTCATAAAAATGTGTTATTAATGAATAAAAATATATGCACAAACTGAAGTTTTACTAAAAACGTTAAAGGCAATTCGGCCTTTTAATTAAAAAGAAAAACGCCGTTGGTAATGATTGACAGTTTTATTAGTTCGGGAAATTCCCACCAGAGGGCTGCATTGCATGGGAAATGTTCGGGCGCTGGTAGTTCCAAAAATTGCCACCAGAGGGCAGTATTGCACGGGTATGTTTGGGCGCTGTTAGTTCCAAAATTGCCACCAGAGGGCAGTACTGCACAGGAAGGGTTCATGCAGGCGCTAGTAGTTCCAAAAATCGCCACCAGAGGGCAGTACTGCACGGGAAGTACCGACACTGGCGCTAGTAGTTCCAAAAATCGCCACCAGAGGGCAGTACTGCACGGGAAGTACCGACACTGGCGCTAGTAGTTCCAAAAATCGCCACCAGGGGGCAGCACTGCACGGGAAGTACCGACACTGGCGCTAGTAGTTCCAAAAGTCGCCACCAGGGGGCAGCACAGGATTTTGACAGGTTCGCGTGCAGTGCTGCCCCCTGGTGGCGATTTTTGGAACTACTAGCGCCAGTGTCGGTACTTCCCGTGCAGTACTGCCCTCTGGTGGCGATTTTTGGAACTACTAGCGCCCGCATGAACACTTCCCGTGCAGTACTGCCCTCTGGTGGTAATTTTTAGAACTAACAGCGCCCAAACATACCCGTGCAATACTGCCCTCTGGTGGCGATTTTTGGAACTACCAGCCGTTTGACAAATATTTAAAATATATATATATATATATATATATATATATATATATATATATATATATATAAAATTGTATTGTTAGAGTATTGCATACCCAGAAATTTTTCCGACTCACAATATCATTATCCAATAACATATTAAAGCCAATTATGACGAAAAAAGTATTCAGAATCAATCCAGGAAGTACCTTACTTTTATTTAAAACAGTTATATTGTTTTAATTTTAATAATACATTTATTTCTTGCTAAAATCTTGTTTAAAACTGGAAGCACTGCAATAATTTGATGAATGGATGCACACTGGACGGTATAATTATGCTATTGGGAAACAATAGATATCTGGAGGATGGGTACACTTAAATGTTACTGTTGTTGCTTATTTCTTCTGAAAAATTGATATAATTGCCCTCATTTTATTTTGCATGGCTTAAATAAATTTAAAATAAGTTAATTTCTGGAAATTATGACGTTATTAAAACAAATCTCAGAAATTGGGCATTTTTTAAATCAAGAAGCTGTTAAATTTTAACATGTTTAAACTGTGTTTTTAACATAGTTAGCAGTAGAATTAATTGTTTTACTGCATTTTTATAATCCAAATTCTATTTTAATTATAAATTTTTTAAAATATTTAAATACATATGGAATTTAAACACAATATTTTAGTTCACCCACATTTATTTTATTTTTCACAATTGTCAGAAAATTTTTGTTTTCAAGAATTTGATCAAACTCTTAGTTGGTGTAAATAATGCTATAATAATTATTACTAAATGATAATTTAAGCCAATAATTTAACGTATAATAAATTAGCATTTATCAGATATTATAAGACAAATCTTTGAGAAGTTATTTACACTTATACTCACATTCATTTGTAATCTTTTTCTATGTTTTTTAGTCTTACCTGCATAAACATTTATGACCCTTAACTTGTGAAATGACAATTGTACATTAATTATAAATAATTGACACTTTATTTTTATTTAAAACAAAGATTTTATTGAAATTTGTATACACAGTAGAGTTATGAATTCCTTACCTAATTACAGTATTCCATTAGATTTATTTCATTGATTTAAGATCATCATGAATGTAAGTTATTTTTTGTGAAAAAGAATATTAATTTATAGCATCTATTGTGGTATTTATATCTTTTATTTATCCGTAATATTTTACGGATGTAAGGGTAAATAAATAAATAAATAAAAAGATTCCTTTAAGTGGTATTCCCTTTAGTAAGTATCAAACCCACTGTAAAAATATGTAAATACGGGAAAATAAAATAAACTATTTATAACAGAACCCTCCAATTCTCTTCATAAATTTCCAGAAATATTATTTTACCAACTATATCATAGTCCTGTAACAAATTAAATATAAAAATTGTTTAAAACAAAAATCAATTTTCTTAATACTTAAACTTTAGATTTTGGATAGACTTTCCCAATTTACAGGAATACAAACAATATATAACAACAAATCAATAAGAATTTATTGAATTTTTATGTAACACTTTGGTTAATTTTATTATTTACATCGGAGACAGCATAATAAATAATTAATAATAAAAATATATTCAGTAGAGAGTGTATGCATCATATGCGCAGATAAATATAAAAAAATAAGTTATCTCTTTTTATATCATTCCATTTGACGTAATACTATAAAAAATTAAGGACAGCCGCTAAATTAAAGGGCCGTTCAGTTATTTTCCTTAAGAGTGAGAAGTACGGAGAAACGAAATATTTATTTAAAAATATAAAGTAACAAAAAAAAGTATATAATTTCTAAACAAACATAATAAAATAGAGAGTAAGTTTGGTATACCTTTTTCTTTGCAATGAAACTGGTCAGAATCTTTGTACGTTGTACAACTCGGATGGTTTGCTCGCTGTACAAAATTACCGACTTGTGTAATCGTGTATACTTAGAATGCTAGATTTTTGGTTGGGAATATTGTCAAAAAACATATTGTTACAACACAGCTCTGTCCGAACGTCCTCGTGTACTTAGTGTGTTTTTGTTTTCCTACTGCCTAAGTGGTCTCTGCAAAACATCAAACAAATAATTCAATTTTTAATAAACAGCAGCTCGAAGCAGATCGATTCAATTTAATTCTTGGAATTAACTCAAACGAAATACAACGCCACAAAGAAAAAGGTGTGTTTTAATATGCCTAAAATTAAATGCCAAAAACTTTGGCTCGAGGATAAGAGAGTTTAATATCTAATACACGGCATACTATTGTGACAAATCCGCTTGAAACATTATGATAAATAACCGAACAATTCGGGAATACAAATATAAATAAATTAATGTTAGTTCTATGAATTTTTCAGCTGCTAACTATAGAATTAATTTGGCCTATAATAAGGCATAGACCCACTCGATATAGAATCTGTTTAAACCATTAGTGTATTACAATTTATAAGTCTAACAAGAGTTTATTATGAGAAAAATTAACAAGAAAAAAAACTCAATTTATGAACTGAGGAGAAGGGACCTCGAATATGAATAACAATACGGATTAATTGGGAACAAATAATTTCATAACATAGATAAATATAGTGCTCGTTAAAACTGTTAAAAGAAATTCTAATGGTTGAGAAATATAATGTTTATTTACTCATCAGAAGTCTTTAAGTGAATTATGTTAGTCAAATTGTATATTCTAATGTTGTACACACCTCTATGCATCGGAACAACGATTATGCTTACATCTGTTATTTATCAGAAGCTTAATTTTAATTGTTACAATAATATGCCAAATATTTGTATAACTCTCATTTAAACGCTTCAGTTGTTTCAATCCCCTGTTAGAAAAATAGGTTATCTGTGTTTTATAATATAAAAAAAATAAAATTTAAAATTATAAGCTTTAAACTGGATTCACAACAGGAAGACACACAAAAGTGAAGTGAATGTTAAGTTACCTTTGTTAATGGAGGTTAACCCACTATGGGCCAATATCAATATCAATTTTTTTTTCATTCTAATTTAAAATTTAAAATAAAAATTCAGCCCATAGAGGTTTAAGGTAAAAGAAAAACCTAGCCGAGACCAGAGGGGGGGGGGTCTCTGCACTGCAGTGGAAAGGTTTAGAATTAAACGACAGACAAATCTCGGTTTGCTTTTTACTTAAAATTTATTTACATCGAAATTCTTTTCCACTTTCAGTTATACAACGATACACAAATGTACACAGATTAGTAGATTAGTTCACATACAGTAAAAAAACAAGAACACAGAATGAACATTCACTGTTAGTAGTTGTTTCTGGGTGAAGGTTTGGGTTAAATATATATGGAATGGTGCGTTTTGTTTGTTTCAATCCAATTAGTCCGACACCAAAAACGGATACTTACTCGCTAACAATTATTATTTTTTTTTTGTTCTGAGGTCGGATAAACATCAAAAGACAGATCAAACATTCATTATTTACAGATCGTTTTCATTTTAAGTTATTTTTATCTCTATTCGAGACTTTATAAAGTGGAATCAGCATAATTCTATGCTGGGACAGCCCCCACAAATAAAAATTTGATTGTTAACCGATTGTTATTGTTGATCTACAGTTATATTTATTACATTATACCCTTCTGTATTAATTTATTAAAAAAAATTGTATATTCGACTACAAAAGTCTGTATTTATTTAAGGAAAAATAATGAAAATAAAATTGAAATGAGTCTAAACAATATTTACCAGTGTCTGTTTTATTACACAATAAATGTTTTTAAATTGTAGCATTCAATTACAATGAAAACCTTCATTGTTCGATTGCTAACAATTTCTTTAGATTTCAACACTTACGCGGCCTATATCTACGGTACTTTAAGAACAATAAAAGACTGAGATTCTGAATTCAAAATCTCAGAAACTTTTCTATTTAATATATCCGATTTCCATTTTAAAAATATCGCACAAATCAACAACACTCTTTTGTACACCAAATATTTATAATATTGTAGAAAAATAACAGCAGTTTTGCCTTTCGCCCATTTCTCCATCATTTCTGGGAGTGGATTAAATTATAAAATAGAAAAACAAACACAAACTTATGGTCGATAGATATTTGAATGTTCTAGAAAAAGTTTATTTCCATCGAAGTGCCTTCTTATAGATTCTGTGTTTAGTCAGTGAAGTTTTCATCACATCCAAGAACAACACAAGTAGTAAAAATTGTATTTTGATATTTTTTTCACAATGTCCAAATACATACTCCTATAACGTTCTTTCCTATAATAATGAAGGAATATGGTAATACAAATTTATTTATTTTTTCCTGGCCATTATTATTTTTATTATATCTTTTTATTATATCATCGAAGATATATTAGGGTGTAGGTTTATCCAATTAGATCAGATTAATGCTTGCGAAAATTGGAGAGAAAACTTTGTCAGCTCCAGCATATCATATATATTGGAGCATTCATCTCATGTAATTAAGTTTTGAAAATAATTCTACTTTAAATACTAGCTAATGACAGTTTGAATTTTACAAAATATCGATAATATATATAGCTGATTATGTCTACAGAATTAATATATTAAGTTCACAGCCATTCTTGTTTCAAAAACAAAAAGACAACAGTGCCAAATTAATAAGACAAATCTAAGCGTTAAAATCAACCCATTAAATCCAACACGTTGAAATATTTATAAAATATTTAAATACGGCATATTAAAAAATAAGACAATGAAAAGGTGTAAATATTGAGGAATAAGAAATAATAAAAAATTGTTAAAGAGAAATTTGAAATACTAGAACTTTTAAATGAAATACTAAAATACTGTAAGGTTGGAAATTAATGAAATAATAAATGGAATACTAAATTATTACTATTAAAGTAGGCTTAAATAATGATAATTTTTAACAAGTAAAAAATAATGGTAACATATACTCATAATGAGATCTCTTAACTGTAAAATTTATAAAATTACCCTTTATGCTATATGTTTAAAATTGATAATGACATTTGAAAATGCCATTCAATACCTTATTATTAAAGTTTGTGGTTAATTGCACTAAGGACAAAAACATGTTTGCCGAAATTCTATTTTCACAAAAAAAAAGGAAAGAACTAATTTATAATTCCTCGAGTATTTTTAAATTTCAGGGCATTATGCTAATTTTGTTTCCCATTTTTAGTTGTTGATTTATTCATTAACCAACCCTTTATTTTCAGCAAATTGAGATTGCAGTAAATAATTTATCTATCGAATCAAATAGATCGCAATAAGTTAATTACAGTAGAAAATTTTGTTTTATCATTAAAGTTACTTCTCTAAATATGTGTATCTATATACAAATTTGATCTACAAACTTAACAGCAGCAATACATAATATGCATTTTAAATAAATAATAAAAATTATAAAATTAATCAATAAATAAATACGTAAATAATTTTATTTGTCAATAAAAAGTAATGGAATATTGGTCTATATTTAATGAATACAAAAATATTTTAAGTACTGGTTAGGTATATTGAATCGTATGGCAATGTTTAGCTCTACTTTTAAGCGCATTCTAATTTAATATTACATACTTTTTATATGCACGTAAATTATTAATATAATAAAAACAAGCCTATTGAAAAATAATGAAATAGTGTTAACAATTCCGGAGCAAAATATAGTCATTTTGTATTTGTTGTATGCAGTTGTCAGTTAAATCAATTGGGTAATTTTCTCTCAAACAAAAGTCTAGAAAATATTCTATTTATATTTGTAAATTTTAATTACTGTTGATAGATTTATTTGATAAGCCTACACCCCTTTTCAGTAGGTTTCCATACTCGATTTATTGTATTATCTATGGACAGCAAGTGACAATTATCCGATTAACGTTAAGATTAGAATCCGACATATAATTTTAACCCTTAAAAATCTATATTTTGTTTTTCAAGAAAACAAAAACTACTGTTCCGATTTACACCTTGTATCGGGGCGCTTAAACTTGATGACAATGTACAGACTAGTTCATATTACGAGTTTTTCCTGTAATCTACTTGAATGTCCTCTTTTACTCATCACTTTTCAACGGTTTAAGGTGGTTTAAGCTCCTCTGAAGGTTTCAAAACTGTCGAGGGTATTCTTTTGAATACTTCCACGTTAAATTTCGGTGGGCAATATTTTAAATACGAAATTGAACGAAATACTTTGAGTTATGAGTTTTCACTTGGAATACCTGTTTTGGTGGTCGTTCGGGACACTTGTGGGGGTCCTGTCTATTTTTCTAAACCGGTTTCAGCCGAAACCGTTCTAACCGAATGAGCGAGAGAAGGCAGAAAACATCAAGAGTAAAAGCAATGGTTTTACTAAAATGGTGCTTTGGAAGAAAAATATCCTATTAAAGGCTTATTATAGTACATTTTTTCCAACTCTGTACCCAATCATGTACTCATTAAATGGCACGTTGAAAGAAATTTGTTAGTGTTTCATAATAAAAACTAGATAAAATATTACCTTCCTCAATAATACACTATTCAATAATTATATATAATTACTATAAATTTTTAATATTTTTATACCAAAATTCTTTTGTATTATTTTCAGTAGTCCAACCTGAACTAAATTTATATCCGAAACAAATAATTCTATGAAATGTATAAAAATTTATTTTGGCTTCAATAAATTGTTTACTCTACCTCGTGTATTTAAAAAAAGGGTACAAACAAATTTAATTTCTCTTGCCGATAAAGATAAGGCGACTAGCGATATTAGTCCGGCGGGTACAATATTATTGGCCATTTGTTTCTTATAGTACGAGAGAAAATGATTTTTAATCGAGTTCTAATTTTTTTTTTGGCATTTTGTTGAACTGAAAACTGAAGTTTGAAACGTCATCAGTGGAACAGTTGCTGTCACACCGGCGGGTCGTTAACTTTTCAACTTTTTTCGCTGTCGTCGGTTTTTAAAATTTAGACTCAATCGCGGGTTTTTTATTTTGACTGTACGCCTCTCGTCGTCTACAGAAGTTTCTGGGATCTCTCAATGGAATTTTCGAATTTTTCCGGAAAATCGTCCCGGACGCTGTAAATCCGAGGAAAACCGCAAATGGGACGTTTTCGCTTTGAAAAAATGCTGTGATAACTTACAAAAAAGGTATGGAGGAGGCGGGCATTTTCGAAAATCGAACTATTCGCATTTTTACGTCAAGTTCAATACGGCTAGAGTAAATGTTTCTGGCGACAGTTTGGAATATACTCTTGAGATGAATCTGGCTTCGGTCGCGGCTCGTGAGGGAATACAGGACAGGATACGGTTTCATTATTCTGAATTTTTTTTTAAGTGTAAGATATAGATACTGACAAAAACGAAAAATGGAAGATAGTTCGAATATATCTTCTCCGGAATGGAGACTTCAACTGAAGAAGTCAACAGAACCGGATTCACTCATAAACTCGGGATAGTGTTAGGTTGGGTTATGATGGGTTATGATGGGTTAGGTTAGGTTAGGTTAGGTTAGGGGGTAGGTTAGGTTAGGTTAGGTTAGGTTAGGTTAGGTTGTGGAGGTTTTTTGCCTCTTTCTCTCCCGGTAGTGTCCATTCGTTATACAGGAATAATCCCGGACGACCAGGGTCCCATCACGAAGATAGTGATAATTCATATGGCAGTAATAAAAACGGCTCGCGTAAATCTTTCGCACCACCCGAAACGTGCTTAAACCCCCGCAAGTAGCCCACAACGAAACAGGTATTCGAAATTTCGTTCCGTATTTTCGCCCTTTCAGAGTGAGCCGCCTCGGGGAGTGGAGGTCATCCACCCGCCCTCCCTCCCCACCTCACCCCGGACTGCGGGACTTCTTCCTGCCCCGAAGTTTAAAGTTGGGCTTTTCGAGCCGGACTTAGTCGGCAGCCTAAAGTTGGCAATTGGCGAGTCCCAATTCGTCGACGACGTGCGGCTGGGCCATGCCGCCGCCACCCGCCACCGCCGGACACATCTCTTGTACGAACGACGATCTACTGAACTGACAACCCAATTTAACAACGATTTCGTTTTAATACAAATCCGCTTGTTTCCCCTAATAACAGTATAAACCAAATAAAGATAATAGCCATAAAATGTAATCGGATCGTACAATTCGGGAGAATGTAGTAACTTAATTTCCCAACCCTGGTCTAGAGTGTGATTTACAATGCTAGTTTTTAGCCATCCGTAAACATCTCGTAACCTCAATTACCTTGAGAATAAGCGAGTGAAAATTTTTCGGAATCTGTATATTGTTTACAGTAAACACAGAGTTAACTCCGATAAAATACATTTTTCCAAATGAACCCATTCTTTCAACGGTTAAAATCGATAGCACTAGCAAGAAAGCGGGTTTACAAAATTAAGTACACAGAAGCGACAGGCCCCAATCGAGAGTGGAAATAGATACGGTGGTGTTAGTGAGTTAAATTATTAAAACGTGATGTTACTGTGGATTAATCAGATGTTATCGACGTTTACGAAACTGGTCTCGTTTGTCGGGACCAGACCGGTTTGGAATTCCCGACAAAAGACAGGTTGGCGGACGCGACGCAAAACGAAATGAATACGTCCGGAATATGTCCAGAAAATTACGTGTTAATTCACCGAACCCAAACAAAACAACAGAAGTTATCCATCCCGAGGGCATAACAAGCGAGAACAGAAGACAGGGAAGGCAGATAATGTTAACTAGCAGTGTTAGGAATGTAAGTAACTATCGCTACATACCGATACTGAAGTAACTCCGGAACAGGAGTGCCACGGCCTCTTCTTGCTCAGTCGGCACTGGTGCCAACGCTTCCTAATTGCCGTCACGACCTGAAACAAAAATTCAAATAGCCTCAGAATTTTATTTTAATTATAAAAAAAAAATTATTTTTTGATCAATAAATTCTAGCGCGATTAATAATAACCGAATTTCTAACAGTTGTAATTAACTTTTCTTTCAGACAGATACAGTTTACATCGTAATAAGAGAAGAATGAACAAGAATTAACTCATAACAGATCTAAATCGTAAATTTGGACTGTTGAGACCTCTTTTGAAAAGGACATCAAAACTGATAATAGTCAACAAACTGACAATATATAAAGCTATACTAAAACTGACACGGACATACGGAATAGAACTATGCTGGGTTCCGCCAAGAAATCCGACATCGCTCGCATCCAGAGATTCCAGTCAAAAGTCCTTCGTACCATCCTTAATGCTCCCCCCCGGTATGTTTCTAACCGAACAATCCATAATGACCTCAACATACCCCGACAGTCGACGAAGTAGCAAAATCACGCTTCCTCAAATTCCATTCCCGCCTCTCTCCACATCCAAATCAACTCGTTCAGTCCCTTTCCTCTTTTACCCACCCATTCAAAAAGTACCATCACTGGATGGCGTCTTTATCGAGCGAAACAAGTCAAAATAATCGAACAAACCGCAATTGTACCTATAACTGGCATATAGTTGATTGTGCAATAAATAAAGTAAAAAACTCATAAAACGTGGGTTTGACATTAGTTTTTACTAATAATTTACTGAGAATTGATTGGGTCTTACCTCGCCGTTGAAAAAGCAGAACAGGAGCGCGACGCAAAGTCCCTGTAAAATGAAAGGATTTAATGTGTGAAATGAAATTTTTAATTTTAAGATATTAACTCTCCGGTATTGTTGGATACCTGGCAGCTGGCGACTATGGCCGAAGTGACGTCGTAGACGTACTCCCAGGGCGTGCCCTGTGCGGGCCGGAACGGGGTGACGATGTACTGGAGCCCGAGCAGGGGTATCAGTATCAGGGTGGCCCTAACTGCTTTCTTCGTCCGACCGGAAGGAGCCCCCTGCGTGGAGATGGTGTCCCTTCGCCTGAACAACAGGATATCGCCGGATAACTACGTCCCCAATACCAGCTTAGTGGTTAGCGGGGGCTTGGAATACCGTACATTTCGTGCGTTTCCGTCTCCTCTCGCCACTATTGGCACTTTGGATGTTTTTTGGGGGCATCCTCACTGCACTGTCACTGCACACGACAAACTGACAAACACCACAGTACAACAGTGACAGTGCAGTGAGGATGCCCCCAAAAAACATCCAAAGTGCCGAAGTGACTAACACAGCGCTACTGAAGATGGCGAGCGGCCGAAACCGGTCTAGCGAAAGACCAAACCGGCGAGAGGAGACAGAAACACGTGAAATCTACGGTATTCCAACCCATCGCATACCACAAAACTAATCTGAACTAATCTAATAGGGGTTAAAATTTACTGTAGGGGCCCCGTAGGTTATCGGGTGTGCCACGCGCCAAAGTGACTACTGAAGATGGCGAGAGGCCGAATCTAAGACTTCCAGTTTACAATCGGTGTTGTACTCACGCTTTGGCCCTTATCGAAGGGTGGCTGTTGTGCTTTATCGAGGGCCTGGGGCTTGTCGACTGGTTGGGGTGCAGTTTGGTCAACAGGAGCCTCACTATGTTCACCAGGAATATCAGGTTGGCCAACATAGAGAGGCAGACCGGACCGGAGAGACACCACGAATACTGCGACTCGTGTACCCAGCAACTGAACCACAAAGAAATAAAAATAATTAAAAATATAATTAACACTATATAAATTTTTATACAAGTTGTTATTGCCGTCCGAACGGAGTAGACATAAGCCTGCAAATCTGGACTGTTGAACCTCTACTGAAAATTACTTATTACAGGCAAAAAATGGACCCGGATATACGGTATCGAACTATGGGAGTCCACCGAGATATCCTAGTTTCGCTGCTCGCATCCGGAGATTCCAATCGAAAGTCCTTCGTACCGTCCTCAATGCCCCCCACGATATCTTTCCAATCGTACTCCTAACCGCGACCTCAACATACCTACAAGTGGAATTCTTAAAATCTTGGTTTCGCAAACTTCATTCCCATCTTTCCGCTCGTTCCAATACAACGAGCTGGGAAGTGTCACCGCGGTCATTTAAACCGCATACAACAGAACAAACACAATTGATTGCACCCGCAACATGTAAACTATGTTGATTATGCAATGAAAAAAAAAAGTGGAATTTCTGAAATATTCCCGATTGGCCGTAATTCACAGTCGTGGTTGTGGTTAATACGTTTTCGTAAAGCTCGGACGACGTAACAAGAGCTGCCAATTTGAATCGTGATAACGCGTCGATCGCATTATCTCAGCCGATATGGGAGGCACCCCGGGGTCCCGGCAATTACCAACCAATTATTAACGTCTCTGATGGGAAGTTCATTAATTCGGAAGTTCAATAGCCCCGGGTGGTCTAACCGCAACTTATCCACCCCCTCGCTACCCCACTAAATTATCCGGCACAGTTGCCCACCCTTATCAAACGACGTCCACATCTTGAATTATATATTCTCATTCTTGTTTATGCGTCAACTTGGGCCTACCAACCCTCCGCCTCCACCCACTTAATTAAACGCAATTAGTATACCCGATTTCGCTAATATCGGTACGCCTGGAGGATATATGAAGGAATTCGTTGTTGGGGACCCGGCCTTAACCTACTCTTTATAATTTAAAGCTTTAATTTATGTCCAAAAAAAATCGGTTGAAAAAGGCGGTTTTTGGGCTCATAATCGGCCCAACAAGGCTGTTTTTAGGCCCTAAATCGCCCCAAAAAGGCTGTTTTTAGACTCAAAATCCTACTAAAAAGGGGGTTTTTAGGCCCAAAATTGGCCCCAAAGGGGGGTTTTTAGGCCCAAAATCGGCCCCAAAAGGCTGTTTTTTGGCCCAAAATTGGCTGAAAAAGCGGGGTTTTTACCCCAATTTCGGACCAAAAAGGGGGTTTTTAGGTCCTTGTGGGAGGAATATGGGATCGATCTGGGAAAATTTTCAAATGTCGACCCGCCGTTTCAGGGGCAAGTGTAACACACTTTGGGACACTTGTGGGTGCAATATGGGATAAAAACTCCCCTTTTCGGTCCGATTTTGGGTCTAAAAACAGCCTTTTTGGGCCTAAAAACCAACTATTTTGGGCCAATTTTAGGCCTAAAACCCTTTTTGTGCTAATTTTAGGCATTATAACCGCCTTTTTGGGCTGATTTTGAGGCTAAATCGACCTTATTGGGCCGATTTTTTGCTTAATGCCTTGCATTATACATTTATTCAACTAATTATATTGAGGCAAAATTATTATTTTTTAAATCTTTTTTAACCACTGGTATTAATACTATTGAAAATAATCGGACCAAATATAATGAAACTATTATTAAAAATCAGTAATGCTGCAGTAATGGCGAGCAGCCGAAACCGGTCTAGCAAAAACCCAAACCGGCGAGAGGATAACCTATGATTTTCTAATAACTTACTGGAAGGCCTCGAGGTCGCTGTGGGAGGTCCTGCGGAGTATGGCGTATATGCCGACCAGTAGGGCGGGCACGCCCCAACCGATGGCGTACAGGACGGGCATCACCTTGGACTCGGTTATGAAGGTGACGACCAGGAGGGTGTGCAGGTAGAGGCCCTCGCAGAACATCCACAGGTAGGTGGCCACCAGGAAGTACTGGACGAGCAAGTGCAGAAGCCGGCAGCCGACCTGCGACACACGAGGCCACGAATTTCTAAGGGGGAAAAGTCGGGAAAGTCAGTCGATGGACCAACAGGTGGCCCTCGCCAAAGTGTCTTTTTCTCCTGCCCGATTGACATCGGGAACGAGGAAAAGTTCGTCGGGCCGTATTGAGAGCAAACTTTTCACCCGGAAATAGAATAAACTAGAAAAAAGTCCCCCTTAAGTCCTCATTGCTGTGTCACTGTGCGGTACTTACGCCGTTGGCGAACAATACCGAGAGGTTGTCGACCACGGCTTCGTACCAGACGAGCCACAGGAGGTTGTTGACTGCAAGCGAGATGAACAAGTTCTTGTGAATCTGTATCCGGGTGCAGGATAGCGATCTGAAACATCGGACAGACTTATTGAAGCCGATTTCCGAACCAAGTACGGCGGAGAATTATATTTCAAGAAACATGTACAGTACTTTTATGATGCATAAGAAATATCCTTTAAATTTTGTTTCGGAACAAACGCTTCGGTTTAAACGCTTTTTTTTCTCTTCAGTACACTCATAGGGTTGGCATTATTGAAAGTTTTGCTCTCAATATTGCCCGGCCACTCGTCCCGTGTGTACTATGTCGATCGGTATCGATTATCGATCAATTATTTGGTCGTCATCGATTTCGAATAGATGAAATTCAGTGAGCCGGTTTCGACGCTGACGTTCTTTTAGGTCGTACACTTTTGGCTTTTGGAGGGGCGAAAATAAAAACGCGAAATATGACGATAAATTTCGGTCACGTAGAAGTACCAAGTTGTAACATATCGGAAGACTGTCACATCTTCGTTTCGAAGATGTAATATCGGCGAAATCCGCAATGACTCAGTTGCCAGACTCCGTGTAACAATTTCATTTTCTTCTTCGCGAATTTATCGCCGCGTCAACGACAGACGCGGAAAGAAAATCTTTCCCAAAAAACCGTATAATATATAAATCAATTTAAGAGCATTATAGATAGGTAAAGTATACTTGGGAAAGCGGCTTTCCGCGTAAATAAAAGCCCGGGCCGGTCGACAATTGCCAATTTGGTAGAGTGGCCACCGATTTTCCACCGCCTTTCCCCCCGAGGAGCACTCCGGGACCGACCGGGAAATTCCCCCTCCCCCCCACCGAGGGGGAAAATTAATTCCCGCCAAGAGTTTCCAGCCGGAAGGCGGACAGAGAAAATGGGAGAAAAATTAGAAATATCGCGGAAAAAATATTTTCCACAACCACCCTTCCCTCCCCCTTTCCATCACAGCCAAAAGGGTTTTCCATTAGGGCGATTGAAATTCCGACCTTCTTAACTTACAGCGGTGTTCATAGTTGAAAAAGACACCGCGCGCGATCGAGAAAATATATAAATTCCGGAAATATCCCGCTTAAGTCTATTGGGGTTTAGTTTTAAGGCCCTCCCGGTCAAGGGATGAATACAGCCATCGCCTACAGCGTGTAAGATGTCTAGTTAGATTATAAATTATCTGTATTTCACTTACCTGAAATAGAAAAATATGAATAGAGAGACGAGCAGGGCGGCTAAAGAAATCATGTAGCCCGCTTTGTATATCAGGTTGATTTGATTGCGCAACTGAAACGAAAATTGAATTGAATTATGAGAAAATAAAAATATTCTCCGTATATTTTATTTAATAAGAAAAAAATTGAGATAAAAATCGTGCCGAAGAGACGTGAGACCTGCAGATTCTGCTTTTCTGAATTGATGTTTCGGCGAATTTCCACTAAAATGAGAAGCTCTTAAAGAAAAATTAGAAGTCCTTTGATATAGACGCGTTCCTCTCCAGAGTTTCTCCGCTAATGCCCTTTTCATACAATAGAACATAAACTTTCCATTTCTAAGCAGATATGCTATTATGTACATCCAAAAAATGAAATTCAGACTTTTTAAGACCCTTTCTTTAAAGTAAAAAAAGGGGAACTAAAATTGATTTGAAGTGTAATTAACCGATAATAAATTAAATGATTAATAGACGATTAATATAGTTTTTCGGCCATAATTTTAGTCCGTGTTTGTTGTACAAACGCTTGGTATTTCAATTTTTAAACTCCGAACTGCCGGGCTATTGGCGAATTTTCAATAATCATAAATGTTTCTGTATTAAACCAATTTTCTTGTGAACAGATCCGAGGCGGGTTTTTCTTTTTATTGCAAGTTAGGGCGACGTTTCAGAACTATTTCCAGGCTGAAAAGCCAGTTGGGGCCCTCCTGGAGCAATAGTGGCCGGTATGGAGCCGAGTTGGGAGCGAGAACCCCGATTTTCCACCACAATTGCCTAATTGTGCCAGATCGTTTCACGGACTTCGGCTTTCATTAAAAGGGGAAAAAGCCCGGCTAAGCCGACCGCCGACGCTTATTACGGCTTAGACGACTGTGGTAAAGCATCGGCAAGTAGGTACAAGAGCTACTTTAGCGCATACTGTCTTAAAATCGACTCTGGAGAAGACCCTAAGAGAAGCCCTAATAGGAATAGATAACTCAATTGTCTCGCGTAGGACAAAATAAACAGAAAATAGATCTAGTTTATTACATAAAAGTAAATATTTCATTTAAATTATAATATTTATAGCCCCTGAAGATAACCGGGCTAGATTTTCAATTTGGCGTTTCATTAGTAATTTTTACTGAATAATTTGAGAGAACTACATACCCTGAGGTCTTCCACGTCTACGCAGGTTGTGTAATTTGACCACGTCTTGTTGCTGTCGGGGTGCCTGAACCACGTTCCGTCCTCCAGGCACGTCCTCTGTCCGAATCCTGAGGGGAGAAAGGTATTAGAAATAAAACATTTCCCTATTCGAGTTTACACTGAACGCAAATAAAAAATTTTGTCCTGCAAATATGACAGAATTTGATGATATTTCAAGTTATGTCGAACCGTTCGTGTCCCGGCAGTTCATTTATTCGAATCCAATCCGAGTTTTTATTATTTCATCGCGACCCGAAAAGAGGGAAGAGGAGAATCAAACGCCGGCAAATAAAAACTGAGTGGGAGACATTTTCGGTCGCGGGGTTGGGGGTGGACGCTTTTAGAGGCGCCCCGGGAATAATAACAGTCTGTCGGCGGCCGTTGGCAACACTGGGAGAAACCGCATTTAAGAAGGGTGGAAATTAGGGGTTGTAAAACGGCGGGTTTTTTCCTTTTATTTTTTCCCTCGCCCCCGCCGAAGGTAAATGCCCCCTTTTAAGATTTTCAATTACGGAACCCTTCCATTCGAGATAAACCCGCTCGGCGACCCATCGAGACGAATCTCAGGATGGGGATAATTCCGGACGGCACTTAAGACGCGCGGAAGGGGGTAAGCGCAAATAAGCGAAATTGTTCTCCATAAAAATTACGAGTTTTATTATAATTTCCCTATCGCCCCATTAGCGCGGTGACGGCGGCTTAGAAAATCAGAGATCACCGTAATCATTAAATGAATATTTAATTTCTTCTGATATTCCGAAAGTTCCTTACAGGCGCCCGAAAAGGAAGTGGCCACGTGATCTAAATGTGTAAAAAAATAGAAAAAAATCAGAAAAAACCAGTAGCTCTCTCCTCCATTATCGTCTATTCCTTATTAGTGATCCAAGATCAATGTCGCTTATTATCATTTATAGTTAAACATTCTTTTTATTAAATGAAATGATTTTAAAAAAATGCGCGCAATACTATGGCAATTTTCATGACGCTACAACACCCCCGAAATGCCCTTCATGTAATATTATAACATAAAAGTATAACGTACAAGTAATAATAATATCTGGTAAACAAAGCGTGGATATCATAGAAGGATATTAAATGAAAATAGTTAAAAGGAATGAAATTATGTTTTTATGGTAAACTTTTTGATCTTTTGTAAGGGTTGGTCGCTAGCATAAAGCATAAATCAGGCTTTATGTTTAGAAGATGGAAACTATAGCAAATAGCTGAACTTCGAAAGCAATTTCAAATTGATGTTACGGGTTCTCAGGAAACACTCAGTTGCATGATTGAGTCCGGGAAAGGGAAACTTTCATCGCGTCCCAAACACACGGCTTCCCACCGCAACGAAGAGTTGCCGTTACAAGTCTTAATTACGACCGCGGAGTGCACACAAGTAATTTCTGTTTACCGCCAATCCAAGAAAGCCGTTAGATGGGCACACCGGCGGGTAATTTCGTACCCGTTTGGGTTGAGGGCGACTTTACCCTAGGGGCGGGAAGCTGAGAGACATAAGAGGGAGGGAGAGAGCGTGGGGGCGGAAGGAAGTTAGCGTCGAGTTAGTAGCTCCCGTTCAAGTTTTTACCAACTTGCCACTACTGAGTGGTGAAACCGCCTGGGAAAAGGTGTTGGGGAAAAAATTTCGAGCGGAAAACAAGAAAATTGTGTGCCCCACTTATTAGGCGAAGGTGGGAAAAGACCTGGGGTTAATCACGTCACGAGAACTTTAACACTGTACATTCACAAGTCGCCAGATACAACTAGGGTACTATTATTTGTAAAAAGTATTAAATATGTGTAGGGGACCTAATCAATTTCATTTTTTTTAAATCCATTTTTATGGAAGTTCATTTTTATTCCTAGCGAATGAACGATGAACTGGAACAAGTATTGCTTCGGTATTGAAGCAGTATTGAGGGGAAGACTTTCACAACAAAAAAGCTTTAAGCTATATCGGAATCAAACGACTTCGAAATCCCTTTTCAATTACCCGTTTTCAAAGAATCCACCCTCATTACATACGAGCGCTTCGCTACAACAGCCGAATTCTGGCTAACATACTAAATAGAAAATAAAGAATTATGTCTCGGGACAAACTACAAGACAACCCCGATCCCCTGTCATCTCCCCGCCAGTTACCCCCAAAAACCCCGTCGGCCTACCAAAAGACGTAACACAAGGAGGAGGGTCCTCACAATGTGAAAGTGAATAAACTGTAGTGAAATCCGTGAATGTGCCCATTAAAGTGCCTACAGTGTTATACAGTGCTGGTATACGACCGGTCGTATACTGTCAGTTAGTGTAGTTAATTCAAGTGGAGTGCAAAGTGCGCGAGTATACCCTAAGTCCTCGGCTTTTTATTGTCAACTTTGCCGCAAGAACACTGTTCAAAATCCGAGTTGTCTCTATCTTAATAATCAAGTAGATATGTGTAGTAGGGCGGCTTGACCCGGAACGCGTGTATTAACCGATATTCGTAGATCGTTCTTTGATGTCCTACGTTTATTTATTGAAAGATAAAGTTGTTTGTATTTTATTATGCCAAGAGTACGCGAAATGTCTGTGGGTCTGGGCCAAGAGGGATTGAGAGGGCCACAATTTCCTGGAGGTTGTCGAGAGCGTTTCCCCACCCCCTGCAACCCACCGAGCAGAGGCGCTAATAAGAAATTCGCCTCAGGGAAATAATCAAGTGCGGCCATCAACATCCGGCTCAATTCTATTATTCGCTGACGGATTTAAAGAGAGAGAACACCGGGGGGCTGGGCGAATAAAGTTTTATTTCAACCGCGGAATATTAACAAGGGCCCTCTCTCCGGTCGATGATTTTCACGCCGCCCGAATTGAAATCCCAGCACTAGGTAAACTGCGAGTATACATACATTTTTTTTAACCTTTTTTTCATTTTGTACAATCAACATTGAATGTTATAAGTACAAATGCTGTATGTATTTTTTCACACGCATTTCGTGATAAAAGGAACCACCCAAAGATGGCATTTTTGACACAAGAACAATTATGATCTAAGGGCTAAGAAGATCTCTAGGACGAGGAGAAAGGCGGGAGTGGAACTTCAGGAACCGGGATTTTGCGACTTCGTCGACTGTCGGTATGTTGAGGTCATGGTGGATTGTGCGGTTAGAAACATACCGGGGAGCATTAAGGATGGTACGAAGGACTTTTGACTGGAATCTCTGGATGCGAGCGATGTCGGATGTCTCGGTGGAACCCCATAGCTCTATACCGTATGTCCGTGTCGGTTTAAGTATCGCTTTGTACATTGTCAGTTTGTTACTTAAGATCCGTTTAAGTAATGGTCTTAAAAGTCCAAATTTTTGGTTTAAGTCGATTCTTTTGAGTCGGGTATGAGGATTTGTCATCCTTGCGCAGGGGCCATGCTAAACTTCTCAGTATCGTTCCAATTTTAGTATATATACCGCCGAAGCAAGTACGAGTACATACATACAGGTATACATGAACAATTTTAAAAATTATAATAGTAGGTTCAAATTAATGTCGTAGGTTCTATAAGAATTTAACTTACTTTTTGGATCGAAGCCGAATATGAAGTACGGACAGGGAAAGTGGGCCACGCTGCCGGCCGAAGTTGCATTAATGCAAGTCCACCCGTCGAACTCCCTCGGGCATTCCAGGACCTCTGCAATAACCAGGAGCAAGTTTAATTATTATAATCCAATATATATACACTCTCAGTAGACAGTACATTGTACAAAGTTCAAGGAATAGTAACTCTACAAAGGATATCCACGTTCCGCATTCGCCCGAATTAGGTCAGTTGACTGGAGTTGCATAAAATAGCGATTCATTGAAACGAATTTTATTTCAATAACTTGAGAATTTGGATAATGCAATAAAGGAATATTCTGTTAAAATCCACCGTAAAAATTGGTCTTGCGCCTAAACGATCGCGTCACGGTAGTCGAGGTACTTGACACGATTCAACGTACAATATTGGTAGAATAAAAATTGAAGCATTCATTAGAAAGGTGTACAACACAGGTACAAGTACATAACAGTAGATTTCGTGTTTCGTCTTCTCTCACCGGTATGGTCTTTTGCCGGACCGGTTTCTGCCGCTCGCCCTCTTCAGTAGCGGTGTTTGCTACTTCGGGAAATGCCAAAGTGACCGACACCGCGCTACTGAAGACGGCGAACGGCCGAACCGAACCGTCGCGGGGAGACGGAATCTACTGTTAGGGCCACAGAACAGGTATTCTAAACACCGCGTAACACTTTTACTATTGTTTCCTCATCACTCGCCTTTTCTGTGGAGATCCGGCGTCTAAATATATCTACCCCCCCACCCTGCCGCCTATTGAAAATTAGGCGAGTGCATACAGACCGCCCTGTGTTGTGCAACCCCTTTGAATTATGCATTATGCAATTCTCGTTACCCGCCGGTATCGTCCCAACGGGCTGTGGAAAACAGTCTGTTTCCCGTGGAATTGGAAATCTAATTTAAACATAGCTATCGAAAATTTTATTCGCCGGGAGGCCTCAGATCTATATATTCGCGGGGGTGGATTATTTGTGATTTTAAAGAATTCAATTCCTTTTTCTTTTAACGTATTCACGTATCGAAGTAATCAGCTATAGATGTTAGTCAATGTTAACCTGTCTCTACCCGGTATTTTCAATTCGGGCCTAAATTTCCCCGAAATTGAGATCGTACGCGCTACAGTACACTCGTTTCAGTCAGTAACGTTTTTCCGTTCGAAAATATTCCGGCAGGGATTTTTTCCGTTTTTCGTTTACCCTAATGTGGGACAGGGACGAGGACGACACCGCTCGGAAAATGAGGGGGGAAAAAATTTCCCCACGGCAAAAAGAAAAACCCGTCTAAACGCCACTTATATATTTCGGTTCCGAGAACTTACCGAGGGCTTCAATCGGGGCTTCGTGCGAGGAAAATACCGGGACTGATACAGGTTTATTTATGCGTAAAATCGGTGCCCTATTCATCTCGCCGCGTGAAATAATAAATGATCAATTATCCGGAGTTTCCATTAAAAGTTATAAATTTTTAATAGGTGAAAAAAAATTAAAAGCAGTTATCTCCTGTCCCAACTTTCCGAAAATATTAATTTCTTTTTAATATAAATTAAACTAATCGATCCCATTTGGTAAACATACCGGCACAGAAACGAGCAAACAGTTTAGTATCATTCGTTCAATCCTCATTTATTTATTCATTTCCTAATTTGGGCTTTTATATTTCGATGTGGTATTTTTTTTGATGTTCCGAATATAACCAGTTCATTATTGGGTAAGTTGATTATAAATTGCGGTCTGGAGACTCCATTATACAATAACTCGTGTTCATATTACGTTTATTTGTCCAGAAAAAACAGATAAGTATCCATAACGAAAAGTCGTTAATGGACCAGCGATGAAGAGGAAATAAATTAACACGGAGTTAATACTAAAGAATGAGTGAAAAATGAACTAAAAAAACTATAAACTATTTAGTTATAAATCCCCAGAATTTAGGGCTCTTAATTTCTAAAATTTCATTTTATAAAATAATTCTCTGATATAACTGATTGTTAATATTGTCATCCGTTAATTACTTGTAAATAAAAACAAAACCGGAAGCAAAACTATCACAGACAGTAAATTATTACGAACGTATTCGATTGTCAGGTCGGTTATCGAATTCGTGGCGATCGTGAGAGACGGTACAATATTAAATTCGAGTGTACTCTTTTTTGGTATTTTGGTACTTTGGTTGTCCCACAAGCATCCCCACGCGCCAAAGTGCTACTGAAGATGGCGAGACCGCCAGAGTGGATAAGAAGGACTCTTACCAACACAATTAGTTGTTAATAATTGCGAGAACGTTACTATTTTGTTCATATAGTAGGCACAACAAATATATATATATATATATATATATATATATATATATGTAATTTGCAAGTTAATTTTAGCGCTTCGACTGTGGAACAACGACGCGATTCCTAGTCGTCGATTTCATTCATTCGCGTTTCCCGCCCGGGGGAGGGAAATTCATGAATTTAGACGCGTTTTCCCGGCGGCGGGAATTATTTTTTGCCCTATTTTAATTTTATAACCCCCCCCCCGTCTCGGACGGCCCGAGCCTGTTGAATATTTTATGCGAGCATGTCCGGGGTATGTCACGCGTCGACCGAATTTCCCTACGGCAAACTCTCGGGGGTGAGGGCTGGTGGACACCTCGCGGAATAAAGGGGTCGTTTGGGGTTGGTTCAGTTCAGAATTCGGCCGGTCCTAATTCGATATAAAATATGAATTTCATGATTTATTATCCAGCCCAGAAGTCCAAAAGCTAAGAAAAAAAAGGTGGGTGGGAAAAGGGAGGTGGGCGGCTATCAAGCTTAAGGGAAATAAATATTTTGAGTTAATTGAATACAAGGTGAAAGGGGGAACTTTCGAACTTAAAAAGAGTCGTTCATGCGACTGTATTGACATATATGAATTGAAACTAAATTTTCGAAAGATCCTAATTCATAACTTTGACCGAAATTTAAGCACTGAATAGCAGAAATATGTTTAAAATACATGTTTTGTGGTCTGCGAGGAGTTGGAATACCCTGTAGATTTCGTGTGTTTCTGTTTCCTCTCGCCGGTCTTTTGCTAGACCGGTTTCGGCTACTTGCCATCTTCAGTAGCGGTATTAGTCACTTTTGGCACTATGGATGTTTTTTGGGCATCCTCACTGCACTGTCACTGTCACTTGTACTGTGGTGGTTGTCTGTTTGTCGTGTGCATATATACGTGTCTTGTTATTGAGATTTTGGGGGATGTTGTTTGTCTTTTTTGATAGACAATCGGACATAGACTTAAGCTTATTAACAAAATCTCTTCCCCCCTCAACACAAAGAAGACAAACAACATCCCCAAAAACGCAATATATATATATATATATATATATATATATATATATATGAGGTGCCCCCAAAAGACATCCAAAGTGCTAAAAGTGACTAACACCGCTACTGAAGACGGCGATCGGCCGAAACCGGTCTAGCAAAACCGGCGAGAGGAGACAGAAATACACGAAATCTACAGAAATATGTTACTCGGTCGTAAATTCCCCGACCCAAAGCTCAACGAAAGTTGTTAAATTTATGTATTAAGTGTTAAATTTATTGGTCTCATTTATAATTGTGTCTTCGGACAGAAGGATGAGGCTACGAGATGTGCTTTTCTCGGAAAATCCAGCCGTTGCTCCAGCCATTACCGGATGGCGGGGAAATAACGCGGCTATTTCCTCTCGAGGCGGCGTTCGGTATTTTCAGGAAGGTGACACGAGGAATCGAAGGATTTTGAACTGAAGGATTTATACAGGGGAAAACTGAAAATTCATGAACGAAAGGACTTTCAAATCGGAACGGTCTGAGACATAAGGTTGGGCGTTAACAATTTTACGAAGGATAATGAATTGTAATTGAAGTAATTTTACTTTTTTTTGGCTTTTGTAATTTCGAATTTTCTATTAAATTAATAATTCATTGGCCGGTGATGGAATATATTTCGGGACAGAAAACAGTCGGGCTCGATTCATTCGATTTATGATAATATGAATCCCCGCGGTTATCCAACAATCCGTTATGCAACAACCTACCTGAGTTAATGCAAAAAATCAGAGTTATTGAACGTTGGAAGTAATAAGCAATTTTTATAACAGGAAAGTCTTGTTCTGATTATATAAGATAATACATTTTGTTGAATACTAAAGGAAAATCGAGAGGATAATCGTGTTATAAAATATTAAACAAGTTATACTAATCCTATTTAAACTACTTTGACAGTATAAAACTTGTCAATACTTCATGTTTGCTGAGTTCAAGTAGCTTGAAGTGGCCTAATTAATATTATGGGTTGATTTCTTACCTACTAGAAACAAATTAGTGTATTCCTACATTCCAAAATTATTTCACGATCACATTTAGAAAGGAATATTTAGTATTTTCGGCTGCCACCAATAACAAAATTTTGCAGTTATTAACAAATTGAAAGATTCAGTAATAAAATAGGAGAACCACAATGAATTTTAACAACCAAAAAAACAGGGAAAAAAAGGAAATTATATTGAAATTTTAAATTTTGAGTTATAAATTATTTCGTTTACCTGTCCGATTTTCGCCCAAGGTACATTCCTTGCGCCTATCGGCTATCACTTGCTCCATTGCCTCTCCTCCATCACTGCTGTAAAAAATAAAATAATGAATTAGAAAAAGGTTGTCTATAAAATGCGATCACATTATAATCTGTTTTCTTTTAAAATTTTCTGCCGCCAACAGAACAAATGATATCCTAGATTATCAGATAAAATTCAGATATATATAATTTTTATATGTTTATATTATGATATTTCGGCTTCTCGAGTGGGACTAAATCCCATTTAGCCTTTACAAAACAAGAGAGTGTTTTAAGAGTGGAAAACTATTTCTCCGAATTTTGGCAAAGTCGTGCCCACAGTAGGCAGTTGCAGTTTTCAATCGCGAATATTAGCCGAGATATATATATATATATATATGCAAAATCCTGTTGCAGATAGCGGCCATTTATCAACGCCCGGTCTATTGTTTCTGTCTTTTGTTTCCGATTGAAATTGTACCCAGTAGCTGGGAACAATCGGCGTTTCGCGCCCACGCGTTCCGACGTTGTTCCCCTCCCCCCGCCGGCGTGAAGTTCAAAAAAGCAGATATTTTGTCTGCGAATTCGCAATTCGATGATAAAACACTTTAAATGCATTGAGTGGCAATAATAAGACAGTATTCAGAATTTTTTACGATCAAACAGAGTCGAAGAACTACATTTGTTATTCTTTCTCCAGTTTGAGAGGGTTTCTAACCTGGCAGCCCGCCAAACCAAAGAAACGGGTTATAAAAATCTTTATTTATACATCTAAATTCAAATGCTACACTGATTTTTTATCTTTTATAGTATGACGATCTAATAGTTGACTTATATTCTTTCATATTTCACTGTTTACCCATATTATACGGTACGAGTACTTATTTGAGTAGAAAGAATAATTATCTAGTTTAATATACCTGTGTTTTGTGGTCTGCGAGGGGTCGGAATACCCCGTAGATTTGTTGTGTTTCTGTCTCCTCTTGCCCGTTTGGTCTTTCGCTAGACCGGTTTCGGCCGCTCGCTGTCTTCAGTAGCGGTTTTAGTCACTATTGGCACTTTGGATGTTATTCGGGGCATATGTGTCACTGCACTGTGACACTGTCACTTGTACTGTCCAAAGTGCCACTACTAATACGGTTACTGAAGATGGCGAGCGACCGAAACCGGTCTAGCAAAAGACCAAACCAGCGAGAGGAGACAGAAACACCACAAACCTACGGAATATATATATATATATATATATATATATATATATATATATATATATATATATTTAAGATGTACTACCTTGAGCAATTAAACAGTTTACCTGTAAATTTAGCTTTAAAAATAGCGCAAAGCCGAAAATATTAATATACATGTTTATTTTTTGATACTGTATTTCAAACATAATATAATCTTTTGTATAATCTATACATATAGTACATGCTGACAGTTTGCGAACGCCTTGTCAAATATATAGGACAATTCTCGGATGAAGCAATGTTTGCCAAATTATTTTAAAGACTAAGTTAGTTTCTGAAATAGAAGTACACGACATTCGGTATCAGAGTATTGTATTATGTTTGAAACAGATTTTTTTCTTGGTATTTCCAGCTCAAGGCCGAACACGGGCGAAATTGAACCGATAGAGCCTATTTTAGAATACGATTAAATACCACTCAGTTTCCCTCGGGAAATCGTTTTAAACAGAAGGGCTTTTACTGGAAAGGAAAACAGGATTACAGCAAGTTTCCACGAAACTGTCCAACTCTCCCTGAAGATAGAATCTTGTGAAATGAATCCCTGAATTTATCGAATGGCCCCGCCGGTTTTAATAACATAAATGGCCAGTTTAGAATTTTCAACCAAAGGGAAACCTAATACCATAAACCTTGGAAAAACCATTAACGCTTTTCTTTCAGAATTCAATACTCAAAGTGATTATCATAGACCTGTTATATTGACGGTCGGAAGTTTGTCACTTCGATTTCAGGAACTAAGACTAAAAAGAAAAATAAATTACCGTTTTATATATATGTTAAGATTCTACTTCTTGAATTTATCTGTATAATACATTTATTTAGAAAAAATATTCATAATATCATATAAAACGCATCACAGTGAAATTTAAAAGAATACGGTCGGCTGATCACATACCAGTAAATATATTATGGTTAAAATGCAGAATAGGCCGCCCCCACTGATAACCTAATTGGCGAGGATATATATCGATATCTGTTTAGTTCGATATCGTGACGTATCTCTTTCAACATATTCTTTCCACATTCAGGACACAACCAATCCAAGATTCATACATATCTCAATCACTCTTTCCAGACTCTCATGCCTCAAACTCGTGAAAAAATACGGACTCAAGCTTTCCATACACATAAAAGACGTCATGCTTCTATAAGCAAAATAATAATAATAATAATAATAAAACAGTCGCCTACAGCGTACGTCACGATATCGAATGAAACAGATACCGATATATGACCTCGCCTATTAGGTTATCAGTGGGGGTCCCCTATTCTGCATTTTAACCTATATTATATATAAAAAACGGCCGTTATTTATAAAAAAACAATTAAGTATGTATATATCTACGGTATTTGATGTCATGGCGAGGGTTCGGAACATAATCACTAGGCCAAAGTAATCGAACGGGGGCCAGAAAATCGCAAGTGATTATATTCAAAGCCAGTTCAGAAATGAATTACAAACTTAAATTGCGTCCATTATTCTGTTCTAAGTGCGGATAATGACTCGGTCAAGCCGCGGATACACAGACAATGCTTTGGTATGGTCACATATCGAATGCTTCCTAATCATTCAACGACCGGACTACATGGAATTCTGTGACTTTAGAACATAAAAGAAGCATAATAAATTCGACGCATTTTTCCGTAGGAGGGAGGAGAAATTACAATGCTTTTACCCCGGGAGGAAAGTTATTAATTTTGAATCTGAAGACGGCACTTTTCGGCGTCGCCGAAAAAAAAATAAAACGGGAACACTTAGGCCCGAGTGTTATTCTCATATTTATGAGGCCGCTCTGAAGATGGGGCCGAGGAGGAAGGGAGGACTTTGTCAAACATTCATAAACCGGCCCGCCCGGATATTCAGAACCCTTTATTTCTCCCTTAAAGGGATAATGCACAACGACATTTATGAGCATTTAGCATGCTTTTGTAGACGGGAGTTTCGCATTTTTTTGGGGGGCGGACCTAAAATGGCTTCCGTTAACGTTGATTAGGCCCAAAGCTCCGAAAAGTAGCATTCAACGGCAAGAACGAAATCTGATATTCGGTCTACTTATTCATAAAATTCGACATTTATATTCGAGGACATGTGTGTTTGATTCTGGACCATTTATTTAATAGTTCCCGTAAAGAGCCTTCAATTAATGTAAACAGGTATTACAGGTAAACCTGTTTGTTATCCGCTCGGTAGTCGGTCAGATTTACCGTTGAAATTTAATCGTTGATGTTGATTAATGCTCCAATACTAATATGCAACTAGAGTCTAATTAACCTATCCCAGATTATTGACAATAAACCCATAAACGTGGCATATACTGTTAAATTGAATTCATTGTATACATATATGTATATATATATATATATATATATATATATATATATATATATATATATATACACATACAATTAATTGCTATTGTCCAATAAGTACATATACTGTGTATAATACATTTCTAATTTATAGTTGACATGACATAAGGGAATGGCCTCAGAAAAAGCCTTGCACAGTCATTAGTTGTTATGTAAATATATATATACACAGCATTTTATTTAGTATTTAAATTAATCTAGTCTTTTGTGTGGGTTCCATGTCAATTTTCTAAGTGCAGCCCCAAGTGCAGCACTTAATTTTCAATAGGAGCGAGAATACTGAGGAATGAAAAAACAAAGTTTCAACTTTCCCTGCGATTAAATTCCGGGAATTAAAGTGTCACATATCGTACATATTTCTCGAGGTAAATATTTTGCATTAAACAGTCGTAAATAGAAACGATGGCCAATTCTTACGAATATTCTATTTTCCGAACAATTCCGTGCTAATTTCGACATTTCGATGCATATATTATGGATAATAATATTATCCTCAGTGTCCTATTTTAGCCGGCAAAGAATTAAGTCCTCCCGCAAGTTCCCACTTTATACTTAAGGCCGGCGAACTGGGTCAATTCGGTTCCGGTTTTGAGCCCGACCTCTTAAGCAAGCGCATAAGCTCAGATCGGTAAATCCCCTACACAACTTTTAAATGAACTTTCTTTTAGAAGGGAGACACATCAGCTTTCGGCCGTTATTTCTAACTCCATTAAGTTTACGGTATATAAATCTCATGTTAATATATCAACGGAGAATTGTGAAAGTTCTCCCTATGATGTGATCAGAGAAATTAATTCGTAATTAATCGAAAAGAACACGAATAGACAGAGAATATAATAAACGATGTAAAATATATGAAAAATGTGGTCCACACGAAAATGAGATTAAATTTAAAATTGTGAAACTGTGAAAAATTATCAACCAGCGGTACACATCTCGTGTAGTTTAGGATGATCAAAAAAATTCGTGAAAATACATGAAAACTACTAAAAATGTAAAGGACGGACACCCGACTATCACGACTATCGAATTAAACCAACGGAGTAACTAAAATATACGCACGCTGCATTATTTATTGCAGCGGCGACGGCGCTCTTAATACTAACCAGCCGCATTTGTCATAGGGATGACGGCGCCCCTGATACTAACCCGCGTTATTAACTTCGGCGCTCACGGCGCGCTGAATACTAAACCATATATTTTATATTATATTAAATTTATATAATTTATCACGTGGATTCCCCATACCCGACTCAAAAGAATCGACTTGAACCGAAAATTTGGACTTTTAAGACCATTATTTACAAAATCACAATTCATCGCACATCAAAATTGAAGCGATACTTAAACCGACATGGACGTACGGTATAGACCTATTGGGTTCCACCTAGACATCCGACATCGCTCGCATCCAGAAATTTCAGTCGAAAGTCCTTCGTACCATCCTTAATTCTCCCCGGTAGGTTTCTAACCGCACAATCCACCATGACCTCAACATACCGACAGTCGACGAAGTTGCCAAAATCCCGGTTCCTGAAGTTCCACTCCCGCCTTTCTCCTCATCCTAATACACTCGTTCAGTCCCTTTCCTCTCTTACCCATCCATTATCCCCCCCCCCGGCGTCGGGGATATGTACGTGTAAGTACATACAGCATTTGTACTTATAACATTCAATGTTGATTGTACAAAATAAAAAGGTTAAAAATAATAATTTATCGCCATATTTGGTTTCTATCGAGCCTCATGGCAGCCAATGCGGTACAGTTTCCAGACTGTAATACCGAATCGGCAATATTATATTCCGGATTAAAATAAACATGGGAAACAGTTAACGGGGTCGTTGTACTCGAAATTCCTTGGGCCGAGGGCTTCCCTATTAAGGGCACACCGCCACTCAACGTCCCTTTTTTCCACCCCCAACCCACTCCCTCTCTGCGTCCACAGCCTCCTATATTAGATTTTCCCCTGCTCCAAATCCAATTATTATCCCATTCTATTCGGTTTCTTCGCCGGGCGAAAGTGTCGCCGCGTACGAAGGGCCCCTCGGCCCTTTTTTACTTTCGACCCCCAACCGAACAGGTCTATTTTAAAGAGGGGCCGAGGCCTCGGAGAAAATTATGAAATTCAATTCTCGCGTCATTTTTTTTTGCGTCATCTTCGGAAGCGAAAGAAAAGATACAACGATCCAGCCTCGGCTAATTTCGCCCCGTAATATTAAATGGAACCTAGCCGAGTTGTTTTTTTTTTTTTAATTTAATTTGTCCTTGTATAAATAATTTTGAGATGAAAAAATCCCAGTTTCTTCTTCATTAAAATTTCATCAGTATTTATATACTTTCAGTATTTTAATAATGGCTATAGGACAGCGTACGTATAGGCCAACGTTCCCGGAACGCGAGCCAAAAAGTTCTGAACCAGTCCTGAGCCTGCATAAATTGTCGGGATCATTGAATAATTCTTACTCGAGGGGCCATAAGATCTATTAGGATACACGATACAGAACAAACAATTGAGACGGTCCTCTCTGAAAATTGAGTTCCAGAAAGTATCTCTTGCAGATTATATAACAGAAATAAAAAATAATAATAATTCGGCATTTCGCCGTGAGGGTCTACTAACCTGACTCTTAGCCACCAGTATCGAGATATTAATTTGTAATCAATTACATAACGAGAACTGAATTTTCCTCGGATTACAAATTTAAAATGATTAAACGCTCGTAAGAATTTCCAGTGTACTGAATAGAAAAAGGTCCAGAGTAAGTTACGGTTAAATTAGGACGAAATTAAGGACAATTAGCTTGGAACTGAAGTGAGGACGACGCGTACAATTGAAGTCGTCCTTCAATTACAGTACGGGAACGCCGTTTTAGCGATTTGTCTTCAAATTAAATTATTCCGACGGACGATTTTCAAACGGGTAAAAGCGCACTTAAGATAATGCGCCTCGAATAGATTTAATCTTGAATGTACGAGGACAGGAGGCATCTCACTTACCTGAGTTGGACGGACATATTTCGAGTTAATAAACAATTTAATAAAAGGCGTTGATTCGTATTTAGGTTGGCGCCTCTTCGCCAGTTCGCAGTTTTTGTTGAGGAACGCCGGTAACAGAGGCGTCGGAATTCGGATTGTTTTCCGGGAGCAATCTAAATAATGTAGACATTTCGGCCTAATTTCAGCACTCCCCGTGGGGGATATTCAATTTGACGGTCCATTTCACCCCGGGGCGATAATGAAAATTGCAAGACTCAATTTTTTTCGGACTAAAATTAGCCCATTTTTTCGTCCTTCCGGGGCCCGTTCAATTCCGCTTCGTGTGACCCGAGGCTTTGGTCAACGGCCCAACTTTAATTCTGATTTATGATCTTCGCCGAAGTTAAAAACAAAGGTGAAATGACCGGGAAGGGTATTTAGTTACAGTAGAGTTCTTCTGTCTCCTCTCGCCGGTTTTGTCTATTGCTAGACGGGTTCGGCACTTCGGCACATACGATGCTTGTGTTCAACAAGCCTCCATTTAAAAATAATTCCCAATTACATTGACAAAAACTTCGAAACAAGCTCTCCCCCCCCCACAAACAACAAAACGACCCAATGGAATCTACACGGATAAAATCAGGTCACTACATATAAAAAAAGAATGAGTAAATGATGAGTGCAAGTATCCCATGATGCCAAAGTAACTCACGCCGCTACTGAAGAGGGCGAACGGCCGAAAACGGTCCAGCAAAAGAGCGAAAGGGGGAAATCTGGCTGCCTTTGATTTTTCCGAAGGAGCGTATAAATGGAAAGTGTCGAAAGCTGACCAGGAGTGTCCGACTTTCGGCTGACAGGTGAAGCCCGTGGACGCTCCCCACTCAGACTCGGATATGAGAACTGTCAACGACAATGGCCGACGGATAGGAAAATCGGAAATTCGACAGGTCTCCCTCGGGTCACTCACAACACAGGCAACAAATATCCGGGTGTCAACATTTTAGAATACATCCCTTGGGATGAATTAAATGAACGATTTCGTTTTTTCGGTTTTTTTTTGGTATTCGGAATACCTGTTTTGTGGTCTGCCAGTGGGCGAATATAACACGGAGTCCAAATCCGGCCACGAGACAAAAAAATCACTAAATCTTTGGAGCTAATAATACAGCCAGGCAGGAAAGGCAAAGGGATGGACGTAATAGGGAATATTCAAATAATCAAGAAATAAATGATAAAATAAATTCCCAGAGCGATTCCATATTCACCCCGTTAATAAACCTAAATGACCTCAAAACAAGGAAAAGACAATTGTTCTCCTCTGCTATACTCTCGTGGAAATTCCCGTGCCTATTTTATTACGAAAAATAGTAGCATAAAATGTATCAAATTATGTTCTGTGAAAAAATAAACTTGGGACGACCCAGTTCGTCAATATTCAATGTGGATAAGATTCGTAACATCGGTGATTATTAGCATTCTACAATCGATGGATTGTACTCAAAGCTGAGTTTGAAACCAAACTGAATTCTATCCACTAATTTTATACCACTACCGGAATTCGAATCCAGGCATTATAAACGACACATCGACGGGGAAACCGAGTAGTCAAATTACTAATCGTTAAAGTTTTATTTTAACAAATATTGGGAATCAGAAATTTCGAGTCCGTCCCGTTTTGAGGACAGAAACTCCCGAGGGAGTCTCTACCACCTCCCCTCCCCGCAGCTTTCCACTGGGAGTGGGATGGCTTCAAGAAATGGGTGAGACCTCCCGCCGGTAATGTTCCGATCGATATAAACTCCCACAGGTTTCCTTTTCGCGTTTTAAAAGGCCGAACATAGTTTCAACTCGTGACCCTCCCAGTTGAAAAATAAAAATAAATAATACCCCACGATCTCGAACATTTATTTTCGGGCGTAAGCCTTATGGGGGTGTTAAACATTTATTAGACTCCTAAAGTACGATTTACTATTCTGTTTATTAAACGCTGAAAAGTTCATTAAACGCGATGCGTTGGTGGTCTTAATATTTTTCTCCGGCTCCCGACCGCCGGGGGGTCCTAGGCTAAATCTCGATTTGCATTCAAAATGAAGATCCGAGTATATGAGAGAACGTTTTAAAATATTTTCCCAGTTTTTCGCCGCCAGAAGGTCACAAAACAGTTATTTCAATTTTATGGAAGTTATATTCTTCTTCTTCGTTAAGAAGCATATTCCGCCGGCTAATTAGGGATAGATGTTCTGCATTTTTTGTTGCGGCATTGCAATGACTCGTGGATCTGTCTCAAAGTGCAAATGCAATGCCAATTAACCTCAATATTTCCGGGAAAGCATTCTATATTTAATAAGTGGAATCTATATTTAATAAGTGAGCCCCGTTCCCCCTTTTCACCACATCGCCATGGCCCCCATCACGAGATCTAAGCTCCAAAAATGTTAATATTTGGAACTATTCCGCACCCCCATCGTGTTCACGGCGTTTAATATCTTGACGAGAATCCGCGCTATTCGCCGCCATTCTCATTCGGAGCCCGGCATGATGACGTGCCGCTAGATTTAATATTCCCAACGTGTCCGACGGGTAGCCCCCCATATGGGGCCCTCTCCCATGATGATGGGGAAGCACTCCCGATGATCCTACGGGACGCTATCCCGAACCTAACCCTCCACCCCAATAGGGAATTATACATGTCCTTAATTTCCTCCCGTCATCGTTAAAAAAATAGGTAGTTTCTATACAAAAAATTATAAATACTAAATTTTCACATACAGTTCACTCGACTGGTTGACACGACTGTTTCGATCAAAATCGCAAGAAGGGTTTTTTCCCAGTACTTCAATATAGGCTTACACTTTTTCAGTTTTTTTTGGTACATTCCCTCTCCGCGTAGAGAGAAATATGTACAATGGCGGTTTAAAAATCGGGTTAAAGTTAAAATCCCGAGAACATAATTTGGACTTTCTCGATAATTTTAGATAGCGCTTGAAAAAATTGCCGCTTGATTTCATAAAATGTAATTTTTTTTACAACCTTTTATTCTGAACTCCTTCATTCGCGTCTTCGTCGTGGTCTCATTCCTGCTGTTGGTTTCTATCCGCGAAGTTTACGAGCAAAGTTGCGGCTGTGGAGAAACCTCCAAGATGGAAAACCTCATTGGACGAATGTTACTTTGCTAGACATGTTTTGGCCCTCTCTTGGGGAAATGAATAAGACTACGAATATTTAGAAAACAATGATATTTATGATTTTCGCGAAACCGTCTCCACTGGCGGGTGATTCGGCCCATTGGTGGACCGGTTTTCGGTTTTTGGCCATTTCTGACAAGTACCCGACAACAGACGTACCCGCGTGACTCAACGAATAAAGCTTCCAATCTGCTAGACAGGTGTATAAAACTGTAGGTTTTGTTCTTGTTAAGAAGAACTCACGATAAAAACAGAGACAAAGAGAGAGAGAGAGAACAGAAAGACGAAGGTGAGAGTATTTTTTCTGGGTTGTAATCGCTCCCGGAAAAGGGAGAAGGGTAGCTGTTTCACCCCATTCCCTCCTACCCCAGTCTGTCATTCGTCACGATTCTGTGAGTGCGGGGGTGACAATGGCAGTAAGTGATGGGGCGATATGTCTCCTGGAGGAGCCTACGTTCCGAGACGCCGCATCCGCGCATACATTACACCAGGCCCCACCTAGCAATTATGCATGCGCTTCCGTAGAATATGCATAAGTATCCTCTATATATATATATATATATATATATATATATATATGTGTGTGTGTGTGTGTGTGTGTGTGTGGAAAATTAACGCCGCATCGTTAAACCGTGACCGGGAAGCGACTGCCACCCGCACGTTAACCGAATATCGATATAAATTTAAAAATTAATCCAATGAAATAAAATTTTTTTTTCCTTTTCATTTTATACATTCAACTTACATTAGCTTACGAACAATTGACTGTTGGTGTGTTGAGGTCTTGACTTTTGACTGGAATCTCTGGATGGGAGCGATGTTGGATTTATTACAGGAAACCCATAGTTCTATTCCGTATATATGTGTCGGTTTTAATATAGCTTTGTCAGTTTGTTGACTGAGGTAAATTTTGATGTCCGTTTTAGTTGTGGTCTTAATAGTCCAAATTTACGATTTAAGTCAGTTTTCTTGAGTGGGGAATGTGGTATCTCATTAAAATAGACTTTAGGGCAGTGTTGACTATGATAAAATTAGTTTAATGTACTTTTTTGCTGGTATTCGAAAAATTCCCGATTCCTGCACGACAGTGATGAATGAACGCCTCGTCTGCTGTCGAAACGCGTTGGCAACTCACTGCATTAACGAACGCCAGATGGTCGACGGTATTACAAAGTGTCGATACTCACACTCCAATCGAATGATCGATAAAAGAAACTATCCCGTGTCAAGATTAAGAAATTTTACTAGATTTTCAAATTTCCACTCATTAGGGATCTATAGTAAACTCCGCAATATACACTGTATAATCGAGTTAAGGAAGTTTGTTGCACAACACCTGTTTTCCATCAGAAAGACGACAAAGTTACAGTACTCTAACTTCCACTTCCAAATGATAATGTACGACTTAAATTGCTCATTATATATTCCCCGGCAGAATGTGTAGCTTACGATCTCATCTAGTTAAATATTTATTAGAAATAAACATTTATTTTTATATCCAGGAAAAATCTCGGAATAAGCTGGGGGAGGGGGGAGGGTTCAACCCCCCAAACGATATTTTTCCGCGATTTGTTCAACATTTGTTGTGTTCAATAAAGGGCCGAACATCTTCTAAATTTCGCTTACGGGAGACAGCGATTTGAGTAAATTTTCGGTCGAAGTTTCCACTTGAAAGTGATTCAACGCGACAGGCTTTCCTTTTGGAGGGAAACAACGTAATAAACATTTTCCCCCATTTCCCTTTGGAGGGTCAGCAGCTGTCTAGCACTAGGGGCGGGGGGCAAGCCGCACTTGAGGCCCTACGGGCTCGACAGCCGAGACGAGTTTTACGAGGGTTTTAATGAATCTCTTCACGCTGTCAACCCTCCGCTCTACCCCTTACCGCCTCCCTCTATATTTCTCCACGCTTTTCAGCCCTTTGGGCCTGAAACGGCGGACGAAACTAGACCGTTCGTCCGGACTCCTCAAGAATTCTGGGATTCGGCCCTCGGGCCAATATTTCGGGGGGAAATTTTCCGCCCCGCCGCGGGGAAATTTCGTCCAAGATGAAACGTGAGTCCCCCCCCCCGTTATCTTTTAATTTGGTTCTGAGGGAGTACTCCGGACGACAGGCCCGGAATAGGCTTCCGGCTATACAATCCATAGATTAGTTAGCCAGCTCATGAAATCAATCGTCAGGTGACATAAATAACTTATTATATAAGTTATAAGTTAAGTTTGCGACAGTAACGATAAAGGACAAAAGGAACCCTTTTCAAGTAGTTCTTACGTCCTTAGAAAGTTACCTTTTATATCAATACCGGCTAAAAGTATGAGAACCATCAAACAGAGTATTAAAGGGACCCACGAAACACGTGAATTTGGCCTATTTTAGCATCTCCCTATTCCTATTGTATCATATCAGATAAACGAGCAGAGACAGAAACAAAAGGCCGTTTAGTCAGCCAAAGTATTGTATATCCCTCTGCTATTATTCAGTGTCCTGCGTAACTTGTGGAAGAAGATCCGCGGATGTGACACGTGTACAAAAAAGGTTTACAGTCAACAGGTTGTCCGGGCTCACTTCATGTTGCGTATATGTCTCCCCCTTAATATATTGTAATATCCAGTACAGCTCGAAAATATGTACGGTTTAAATATGTGGAATATTGGTATATGCGATTCGAAATAACCGGCTTGTGAGCGGTGTCACCGAACTGCCGAATTGGCGCCAGTTGGGCGTGTATTTTACATATTCTGACAGGACACTGAAATGTGCTTAGGCCGAAATTAGTACGTGTCAGAGAGATATAGAGTAAAGTGAAGTGACGGTGGAGGCGGGAGGCCGCAGCACGATCGACCAAAATGTCAGACTGGGTACTGAAGACGGCGGATAGCCGAAACAGAGAACGGACCAGCGAAAGGAGTCGGAAGATCGAAAAAATTATGGTCCTCCATAGGGTGTTTTTACATTTATATACATAAATATAGGGGACTTAATTATACCTGTCATATGCACAGTGCTGATATAACAATGGGGAAAGTCACCAAGCTATGCATTTACAAACACTTTGTTTTTTCTATACCTACACAGGATATCGCTTACAATATAGGAATGTCGGTCACATTTCATGAGTACAAAGGGAGCAGGCCTTTCTACATTTATATACACAGATATCGGGGCTGAACGTGTGACATTTTGAAACGGTTTTATAACAATTTGGAATGTTTCAATATTAAACTATAGTCTGAACAAAAAAAGGTTAAAATCGACGTCCGAACTGATTTATTTCATCAGACCTCAGTATTGAGAGCAGAACTTTCACAGACGCAGACCAAAAGAAAGAATGAACTAAAAAACTGTCCCGATAGATTGGAGCACTGCAAATTTGAGTATATCGGGCTTAAAGAGCCGCCTGGCTTGAAACTTTCAAGTTTCAAGTTCATTATTTTGCCATAGATACAATAAGTTTGTACATTTGGTTATGTAATTAAGCATACTGGTCCGAGTGCCTTACCACTGATTTATGCGTGATTATTATATATGATGTTAGTGATAGAAGTGGCTATGTATTAGGTATGATGGATGGGGGGGAAATGTCTATATAAGGAACCCGAAATCTTAAGTTTTCTCAAACTGAATTTCCACTTCAGCGTCCTGGGGGTACAGCTAATAATATTCTCCGGTGAATGGCCTCTCGAAATTGAATACGCCGACTGCGATTGTGTACGGCCCGAAGAGCCGCCGGCCTGTTACTGCCGGCAGGCGGCAGTAACAATTACTGCATATCAGAGACCGCCCTGGGGATCAATTACGACCGCCCCCGCCCCCCGGTGCAGATTGACCCCAGTGCCAACTGTTAACTCGCTCCAATCCGGACCGCCAATTGACTGTTTCGAACCGAACTGCGCGATACCATTGTCCCCTGAAGTGTAATCTCAATAACAGAGGTCGGAACAACGCTGACGTTATACAAGCCGGTAGTGTATTATCGCCGGGGATTTAACCGAGCAAAACTAGACTGCTCTCGGTTATGAAACTGATTCCGAAGGCGGGGTATTGTTCTGAATTCTGGGAATTCAATTCATCGCATCACTATCGTCGATATACTCAACCGTTTAGTATTATTTACTATCGCATTATCATTAATCCGAACGAGTATTATGATATTATATTGATTATTCGATACAAAATGTATCCTGAGTTATTGAATCTAGAATCAATAAATGTTTATCTGTTTTATTGTTACAACTGTAAAATACAATATACGACAGTGATGTTCGAGTAGCACTAATAGGAGAAACACACTTTTTCTAAAATTTTATTTTTCTACAGATCGCGGACACTTTCGGGATTTCGGAAGATAAGTAGGGCTCGGGCGATTGGACTAGGTTTTTTCGGGAGTGAAATTTCTTATATTTTTTAATGATATTTAAGAAAATTATGTGAGCGAAAATCAATGAGTTCGACGCGCCCGATTTACAGCAGCCGCTATGTTATCTCGAGTCGATTTTTTTACTTATTACCGGCACGTTTATTTTATTCGGCTCCGTCTACTTTCGGAGATAATATACGGACCGTGTAGAGGTCGGATATCTGGAAAAAAAAAACTTATTCGATCCCATTGAATTAAACATGGGTCCTGAGGGATGTTGTGGGGGAGGAGGGGATAACAGGGACGGGGATTTGAGCTTGCCATCTGATAGGGGATGTGGGGCGGAGGTCGGCTTTATGCGATACAAATTGGAATTGCGACCACCCCCTATAGGCGGGCAGGGGGGTGTAACGGCGGGGATTAACTAGACTTTCATCCGATCCTCAAGGATTGGCACCAATTATACCCCCCAAACCGAGGGGCCGACTAATTCGCCCTTTCTCCCAGCGTCGACAGGACCAGGGACACAGTCAATTGGTGACGAATCTGTCGAAAAAGGCCGAATTTTGTGGGGACTAAACGCGATGAAGACCCCATCGGGGTAAACGGAGGATGGAAACTCTGAAGAAGTTTTCATTTTCGGCCCATTCCCGCTTCGGGCCACTTCCTCAAGACTTTGACTTTAATTAGCTTCTGAATTAATATCAATCAGAACACCCGTTTTGTGGTATGAGACGGGTTGGAATACCGTAGATTTTCTGTCTTTCTGTCTCCTCTCGCCGGTTTGGTTTTTTGCTAGACCGGTTTCGCCTGATCGCCATCTTCAGTGGGGATGCCCAAAAAACACATCCAAAGTGACAGACACCGCTACTGAAGATGGCGAGCGGCCGAAACCGGTCTGGCAAAAAAACCAAACCGGCGAGAAGAGACAGAAACACACGAAAAATTCTGAATGAATTAATTCATTAAAGCAAATTTTGCCCCCAGCCGGCTTCGGCCACTCGTCATCTTCATTAACCCCTTATCAGTTACTCCAGGAGGTGGAGAAAAACCCTTTCGACGAATCGTTCGAAACACACACACATGTATCCAGAGGTCGGGGACGTGTCGGGCCCATATCGATTTCGAGTCACAGGGTGATGAGCTTTCTGCCGCTATTATGGTATGGGGGCATGACGTTGTCACCGGTTCACACAATGTCCGCCTGCGTTTGACGCCTATGGGTCCGGGTACGGGTTTCGGGTTACACGAAACCCACCCCAATGAACGACTCTCCGTACCAGATCGTTTTTAAAGAGTAAAGTACTACATTAATAATTAAAGATGTCAGTTGCATAAAATGTTCGGTCGAAAACAAATTCGCTCGGTATTAATTTCGGTACAGATGAAAACAAAATGAGGCTATAAAATTAAAATAATTGAAACTTTCCTTCGCTTCACCGTTATACAGGGATAAAATGAACTCATCTGAATTTCCTATCCCAGTAGTTGCAGAGAGTATTCGAGAAATAGAAAGTCTGAATGTTTCGAAGGGGGTAAATCTGATTTAATTTATTAAATTATCCATAAGCTTTAGTTCTACCTCAAACTCAGATCATGTTTCCCACATAATTTGGGCACAGAATGTCTACGAAAAGGAACAAATCACGTTATAAAAACAAACAATTAAATTCTTCAGATTATTCAGGCGCGATGGTGGCGGAAGTGGCCCGGAAAGCAACGCCGAAGTGCGTGTCCGGTGTTGTTGGAAGCTGACAGTTGGACCGAAACTGGACGAAAGCGACACTATTCAATGACCAGAATAGCCCTGAACCTTAGGCTTGCTTAAATACGACCACACAGTTCGGGAATTCATATATATATATATATATATATATATATATATATATATATATATAATATAGAATAATATAAATGTATGTGCAGCTGAGTAAGGATAAATGAAACGAATTTTTATTAGTCAAAATACAAAACTTATGAAAAACGTAAATAAACAAAATTTCCTGCTAAGGAGTTAAAGTAAGTTAGGTTTGAAAGGGGATTTGAGGTTTAAAACTTTTAGTTTGACTGTTTCAAAAGCGGCCCCTAAGTCGTTATACAATTGCAAGTTTGTTAAGTGCTACTATAGTCTTGTGGATTCATCATACCCCGGCCTCCGGTGGCTTTTGTCGGCTCCGAAATGAATTGTCACAGCCCCTAGTGATAAACTCCGCACACTGAAGTTAAAATCCGAGAACTGTCAACGGAGCTTTCACAGTCCGTCCTTCTCCCACCAGCCCGATTCTCAATCTCTCCCACTCTCTCTCCCTTTCTCTCTTCTCTCTCTCTCTCTCCCATTCTCGCACCGACGAGAGGACAATGAGACGTATTCTCGGAATCCGATCCGAGATGTTGCCCTCCGATCTAACGGGGAGACTGTCTTCCCGAATACAGCCCTGGCAGTTATCGTCCCCTTATTGTATTCTCAAAACAAATCCCCCTATTTGCCCCTTGTTCATATGCTCAAAAAAATGTAGATTTTTACAATAAACATGAGCAGGAAAAGACACGTAAACCGGTCTGCGTATAGTGTGACAATTCCCAAACTAGAGGGGCCTCAGGGCCTCAGGGCCAATAGACTTACCTATAATTATGATAATAATTATTATTACTAATTATTCTTAAATGAAATTCTTGATTTCTTGTCTTCGGTCTCTCTTCACAAGTGAAATAACCGATAGTACAAACGGGATGCCCAACAACGCTACTGAAGCGGCGAAACCGGTCTAGCAAAAGTCCAAACCAGGGAGAGGAGACAGAACACTGGAAGTAACCAAGTTTGGTAAACTCTGCCCCTCATGATTGGTAATTTAAATTACGTTTATTCATATTTATTACAAAATTTACCTATAAATCTTTTCCTTTTGTGATCACTTTCAATAACGTCGCCCATTTTTCTTAATTCCACTGGAGAGGATAGATTTGTACGATTACTCGATATGTAAATTGAACATTGTATTGCTTTTTTTACATGCCGAAGTTTGGACTGCAAATACACGGACTATATCTAATCTATATACGATCTACCCCCATATTGTATCTCGGTCAAACTGGCCTTGTTTCATACCAAAACTCTCAAACCTCCGGCTAAACTTCAGGCACCCTCACTACCCCACTACCCCGCCAACAACTGTAATATTTACAGGCTATTAACGTCCGGTATTTACATGGGGGTGCGGCCCTTTTGCCTAATATCGCGGCGGGGCCCTTAATGGCCTCGGCCCCGCTCAGATTCAACAGAATTAAGTGCCGGCACCACCGAATGAAATCTCCGCCCGAACGGCAATAACCGCGCGGTTTCGCAGATTCGCGAAAAATTATGACGCCCATTAATACTTACCAGCCGGAAAATCGCCCCCGTGTATCTAAATTGAACGATGAAAATATTTCTCTGTCCGATCTGGTGTTTTATCAACGGTAATTACCGACATTATTTAACGATACTGTCCAATTCAGTTCTCTCTGGGAAAAAGGCTGAATCGTGATAATTGATAAGAATTCTGAAAATCTTTGCTACAGAAGGGATTAAACGGCCTGGAGCGACTCATTTCATTAAAGTTAAAAGTACATTCTCCAGATTTATTTTATTAATAAAATCGAAGGACGTTAACATTTTGAGGACTTTAAACGCCACTGGCCGAGAGATTCCCTTACGCAGCCGTAAAAGTACCACCATCGGGTGACTTCTTTTATCATATCAACCAAGTCAACACGAAACCTTCATCATTTTACATATAACTGGAACAACAGTTGATTGTATAAAAAAATAAATAAATACCAGTCAATAATACGTGACAATCGGCGAACTGAAAGAAAATTTTTAAAATGCAATATCCCCCGTACAAACCTTTAGGCGAGGAGAATGTACCGGTATAGGGTTGAACTCGACGAATTACCGCCTGTATGGGAATTGAATACGAAGAAAGGGCTCTACAGGAGAGGGAATAAGGTCGAACTGAAAGGAGCCGGCCACAGATTCATACATGCGGCTCTCCATTCTCCCGCTAGAAGTGGGGCACAATAGCGCCGACCTTTCTCAGCTTAATGGACAACAAAAGGTGAGCAGGGCTTTCCTCTTCCACGCCGAGCAAGAAAACCAGCCAAAGTCCTTTAAATATTCGTGATATTCGCATAATAGGTGGACAAATGATATAAACTGGTTCCTCGGAAGCCCACCCCTAAGAATCTCCACTGCTGGATAGGCGGACACTCTTCAGATTTTGCAATATCTCCGAATTTTCTGTAAAATAGTCGTACAGCGCAATACAGGACTAACCTAAATGCAAATGGTACTTTTCGTGACTTTTTGTGACTTAAACGCCGATCTGGCCCAGAGACCTACAAGTAAATTTAAGTCAAAATGTAACACCCACTGGGTGGCTTCTTTTATCCTGTCAATGTTGATTTACTAGAAAAAACATCTTGAATCATCATTGAATCCTTCATAGATCACTAATTCTGGATAAATATTTATATATTTTTAATTTATACCTGAGTGAAACTGGACACCAGTTGTTAAAAGGTTCGGATGTGGTAACCAAATACTATGAGTTATGACCCCGTAGCTGTTGGTAGAAAAATATACAGAACTATGTATAATTAGAATTTTGAATCAAAACCTTCATGATGCTCGGGTTTAAGTAGTTTAAATAAATTTAATTGTCTTATGGTCTCAATTACCTAGAGGTAAATGGTAATTCAGGTCGAGTCACCTAAACCCGGAGTACTGCAATGGTAATAAATAAGGGATTGTCCGACACAGTACTTGACTACTAGTCGGCTTTCAGTGAGACTTAAACTTAGCGTCGGGGCGTTTGTCTCAATTAAATTTAATAATATACTTTATCGCACACGGCCGCTGGAAAACAACTCTACCAGCCCCTTTTGTAAGGATATTCGTAGAAAATACCTATCTAAATACCTACTAAATATTACCTAAATATTTAAATATTCCTCGTCCGGTAAACGTGATAAGCTTGGTCTTTTCCTAGACCCAGTCTAAGAGTGAATTGAGTAACTCACCGGTCTACAGAACGAAAAGTCTACTGAAGACGACTAGTGAAGCCAGACTTTCGAGCAGAGACAGAAAATCGCAAGAACCATTAGATAAAAAATTATTTTCGCTTTTATTTTGTGTAGCTTGATATTTTTACAGTATTGTGTTTCATGTTCTTGAATGAAATGCTAGCTATTTTGTGCGATAAATCGATATATTTATCTTATTGGCATGGAAATAAAATGGGCGAACGGAACAGACCTCAGGAAATCGATTACAATATTCAAATCGGGAGACCCGGTCTATGTTTATGATTCAAATAACATCCTGTAATTTACTGTAGCGGTGGTGGGTCGCATCCGGTTATTATTAATTTGGTATTGGGCCCGAGCCGAATCAGATTTATACGTCCTCCGATCTAATAGTAGACGAAATTATGCTAATTTCATAGGGCGGGGCGGGGGACGGACAATGGCAAGTGTTCATGGGGCCCGTCAATTAGACGCCCACGTCTAACAACGTCTATTAGCCGGCCTGTCTATTAGAAGTACGACATTAGTCTAATTCTAGCGGCCTCCGCTTCTAATCGAAGCTGAATTTCTAATACACTCCAATTATACGCGCTAAACAGACAACCGAACAATCCTGAACCGCTTCTGGGCGTAACAACTGCAAAAAATTCGAATCGGAAGTGTACATTAAACATGAGCGCACTCATGCACTCATGGGGGCTCACCAATTCGTTCGGATTCCGTTAAGGTAGTTTCACATTGCAAGTGCTGATAAGACGACCTGATGATTCTTTATTTGATTCATTCCACTGTTTCTATCCTAGAATTCAGCTAATGCATCCCGACTTCTCATTCAAAACACGGCTCACTCAAGTCGGTTCCGGAATTCGACTCAAGCTATTAACTTGTCGAGAAAAATCCTGCAGTTCGAGATTAAAAACAAACGGATTAAACAAGGAACATAGTCGTTAGAATGAGTAATAGTTTTAGGGAATAAAATATGAAAACGGACGTGAACAAGGGGAATGGCTTTCCCCAAAATATGAAGGAAGGATGGGGAGGGTGATTTAATCAGAAACGGAGGGAAAAAAGTTCCCTGAAGAAGGTTTCTGTGGGGAAAACTGAAGCTTAAAATATTATCTTCAACATGCCTTGTTTGTATTACACTAGACTGGTTTCGGCACTGGGCCAACCTTTCTAGCGTGGTAATGAAGTAAGCTTCAAGCACGGCCAATCCACTGGTTTGTACTATATCGTGGAAGCCCAAATTACTGTTAACCGACTGCCGTAGTGTAAACAAATTTTGCAAACGAAGGGTAATTTGGAATTACAATTCAATAACGCCTTTTTCCCGGATCTACTCTCATATTTCACAAGTTTGAACAACTGAGCTTTGTGACTGTTTTGGGCTATGTACAGGAATAAACTACCGGACTCTGATTAGCTGAATTTCCGTACTCACGGTATACGGGCGTCTCGGTCGGCGTTTCGTATCTGAAAATTCTGTTCACGCCTGATTCGAACGCCTTCGAACTTAGATTCGCTACTGGTTAAAATATCGGATAACGGAGCGCCGTTTGAAACTGGGAGAAAATTTAAATTCACACGGATCATTTGCCGGTTGAAACGAGGCTGCGGCCACTTGGTTCGAGGACGGCCATAGGAGGACGACACGCCGGGAATACAGAACAGGGGCGAGCTCCGGGCAATCGCCCGCCCGAGGACCGCGTTTTTTCGTTTCTTTTTTGTCTCCTCGCCCCAGAAAATCTAGAATTTCCAGGGTACTGCGGAATTTTCACTGGGATAAGTTGCGGTAAACGTGGTCTCAGCGCGGAATCGACCACCCCCGCAGACCGACCGTCCTGAATTCAAATGTCCCCCGAAAATATTGCCGCGTATGAAGTTCTTAAGCCGACAGAAAGCAGTTCCCCGCCAGTTTCCTAACAGAGCGCATTTCGGTTTAATGAGCTACCCGCCTCCGAACATTTAACACTTGCAATTAAAACGAATAGGCGGAAGAGACAAAGAAGAGGAATAGACGTATTCAGAAAACGGGAGAAGTTTAATTTTAGGTTTTGCTAGACCGGTTTCTGTCGCTCGCGTCCATCTGTAGCCTTCAGTCAGTATTGTAGTGGGGCAGATAGAACGCGGTTACTACAACGGCACCGTAGCCGAAGTACTGTTACTGACGATCAAAACCAAACCTGTCTAGCAAAAGAACAAATGGACTATAAAGAAGAACACAAGGACTGTGATATTCCGATCTTTCGCGGTGATGGTCTACTGTTCAACTTTATATATATATATATATATATATATATATATATATATATATATATATAGACAACGTCAGCACGATGAAGTATCCCTAAGGACCAACTATTAAGTTAGTCGGACCCTCAAGTTCCGAAACGTCGGAAGCAGACAACACCCAAGAGGGGCCCCGTTGAATGGAGGCCATATCAGGGTGGTTTCCAAAAACAGGAAAAATCCCGGAACAGCGGGAGATCAACCCCGGCCGACCGATATTTAACCCAAATCAAGACCATCTCACGGGAAGCCAGTCTATTAACTATTAAGTCGTATATGCGACGAACTATTTATTGTCTATCGAAATATAATTATAACTAAGTATTTTAAATCAGGAGCGAAGAGGGAGAGAGGGTCATAAGATGTAAGAGGAAAGTTTCGTTCGCTAAGCCAGCTGAATATGAATCGATTTTAAATTTGAATTTGAATAATAACAGCGGGGTTGGAAAATCCGGCGAGGGATGAAAAACTGAATTAGGTTGTCCTCCGATCGGCGCTCGGTTCTCTCGGCTCTCTAAGTAAGGCGGTTACTAATGGAAAGGGAATTAAAGGCGCCGGCGTTGTGGATTAGTCCTTTCGCTGTGACTAAGGGCTGAAGGATTATTCGGTTCTAATCTCGTCCTTGGGCCCTTCTCCCCGTTCTCCCCTCCCCGGGGCTAACGACGTTAATTCGACCCTTCTCACAATAGCCATTCCTAAAGGGCGGGGGGGGTGTCGTCTATACCCCACAGATCACATTAAACCCCAAGGGTTCCATGCGGTGTATCCGGTCAATCAACTGAGCATCAACATTTTATATTTCAATGCTATCCCCCAAGAAAGCTACTGAAGATGGCGATCATCCGAAACCGGTGAAAGACTGAAGCAACTTCTTCTAATAACCTAGTGTCATTTTAATGGTTGATTTCTAATAGGATAACACAGATTAGTAATAATACGGTCGCGGCTCACAATAACATTTGTTATTGGGGTCGTCGGACGGCCGAAACCCCGATTGGGCGAAGGAAATTTGTCGAGGTAACAAAATCAGTTGCGGTAGGGGTGGTTTTTTTGGGGGTTAGAAATTTATGACGTCTCTGGTTTTTATGACGCCCGAATTAATAGGTCCCGTCTCAAGGTGGGCACCCTCGTAAATAAGTCGCCTCCCCATCAGAGGAGGGCCTGTGATCCAATTTTTAGTCTCGGATAAACCCCCATGATATATGACGACCTGCCGTATTTACGAACATAAAAAAAAGCGGTATTTAAATAGCGTTAATTGAACATTATAAGCGTCGTATCGACGATGTATTTTTTGAAAAGAAAATTTTGAAGTAAGTTTCGAAACTATACCCCCAATGGCAGACACTTCGGGGTGACGAACTATGAATCTATGAGATACCTAGCGGTGTTAGTCACTTTGCAAAAAGTGAAAGAAAATATGGCCAAACCGGTCTAGCAAAAGACCGAACAGACGGCACATGAAATCTACAGTATTCGAAACCCTCGCAGACCACAAATAGACTAAGGCATATCAGAAGGCCTTATCGGTTCATAATAGAGGCCCCGAGTTCGATTACTGCAATATTATTAATTGAACATTTTTTACTAGAGAGGGCCATACTAATTTTTTCAATCGTTAAATATCTGCTGGAATCAAAGCCAGCCTGTTGTGGTACGGGCGGATGAAGTGAAAGCTGATTGAAGGTGGGGCGCGAAGGAGCGGTTTCATGACACCGTTATATCCGAGGGCACTTTACCGTAGATATCCGCGCCAGAGGTGAAGGGGATGGGGGCTGGGGGTTGCAGACGTACATATCTGCTCGGTTCAGCCCTCCAGGGCCAGGAACCGTTCACCGCGCGGAGAGACCCGGTTTTACGACACAGCCAGGTTTAATACGCCCCGATAGCCTCGAAAGTCATACTCCCATACGCCCATTCAGTCCACGATATGAGTTGCACAGTTATTAGAAGGAAACTAGTTTACTTAAGATTTTTTGGTTCCAAAACCGTCCATAAAGGGATATGACAAATTTTACCTTTTAATTTATGTTAAAACGTAACCTTCAAATTTTATTTCCAGGTAGAACCCAAATTCCAATTATCTTTGTGTTAAGAAACTGAAATGGAATATTTGAAGGATTCGAACATGTTCTATTTACAGAAAAGTTGTATTTAATGCCTGTCTCGGTTGGAGTTCATATTAGCCTAGTTGGCTAGGTCATAGCTCTAGGAATATTGCTGGGTAAGGGTGTCCTGCAGCCTGGAAAAATGTTGAAACAGGTTTCAATATGATTTAATACGTTAAGGTACTGCAATAAAGCGAGGCGGGTTAGTATCAAGGGCGCCGTTACCGCGGCGTTAAATATTGCGGGTTAGTATCGGGAGCGCCGTCACTGCTATGTTACGTAATAGAATTTATTACAGGAAAAAGATTCGGTAACATAATAATGGTTCGGTAGTATTATTAATAGCAAATAAAGTGCTGATAGCGTGCTTCATCAGCAGCCGGACAGTGTAAGCGGCTCACTGATTAATTGGCCTCGCCTATAATCAAATAATTATTACATACAAAAATATTATATACCTAAAAATATTTTTCTATTCATCTATTAACTGCTTGTAAAATTTAGTTTATCATAATTTATCATATTATTTATCATAATGTAGCAAACTTAAAGTAGCAGAAAGTCAAATACAAAAAATATATTTAGAAAAACATATTAAAATCGAAACAGCCATCTGCAAATTAAGCAATGAAATCAGAAGCAGGTTGAAATTAACCTACAACTAAGTACACTCGAGCTTATTAAGAAAAGTTTTCTAGATCTAAAAAGTGAAAATATGCAACGTGTGAGGTACATGAGGTGAGTTGGCCCCATGTGAGGCATGGGGCTCCAGTGTCACATACTGTCTTGGGTGAATACTTGCGGTACCAAACCTACTTTACATAGCGAGTGAGAGAGAGAGAGAGAGAGAGAGAGAGAGAGAGAGAGAGAGAGAGAGAGAGAGAGAGAGCGAGAGAGGGAGGGAGCGAGAGCATAAACCGCCAAATTAACTTGGGAGTGCACCAGTCTGGCAACTGACACACATTTAACTTTCCATTTACCGCATTTCAACGGTAAATCGATACCTCAACTAACCGGAGCGGGGGGGAAGGGGCACTTCCACCCGGGGCTATTCCGAACAAGATGTTAACTAATATTATACAGCTAATAGGTACTATGGTCATTCAATATCTCACGAGAAGAACGGACCTTCATTAAATCAATCAATAACAACAATTACCAATTAATTTTTAGAAGTAATTGAACCTCGAGCACACAGGCCATGATATAAATCGCTATATCGTTAAGATTTCGCTGCAATATTCGTAAATAATCACGATATGAAAAATACATCTCGATTCGTTTCAAGTGAAAACTTCGGCGCTGAATCGTTTAAAATCTCTAGGCGGGAACTATTCAAATTCAAACTATTTAAATTTCAACTATTCATACAAAGAACGTGTCGCAATTGGTTTAAACTCTGACTTGTACCTCCCTGAGATCGAATCTGCGCTAAAAGCAATACATTTTTCCCCATAATGAGCATATCCTGAAAATCCGGCCAGAAAATGATCTACATGGCTCTAAGGATGGCAGTTTCAGCTGTCAACTCGGTAGGGAATTATTTTTTTACGTCATAGTTATTTGTCGAATAAAATAAATTTAGAGAGTCTCGTTTTTGGTTTACAACGTTCCATCCGGAAAATGGTTTTGCGTTTCACCCCTTTGGGGGCTGAAAGGGCCCCAATTTGAGCGCAATTACAATTTCAAAGGTGACAGGAGCCCGCCGCCGCAAATTGAACATTAGTCGTACGGCCTGTGTTTAAACGATGAAATAACCGGATTATATCTGCGGTTCAAGCGATACCGCCGAACGCGATAGGCGTCGACCTTGTTTTATCCGGCTGATATTTCCCGCCCAATTTGCGTCTCGGCGTCTGAAGCTTTGAGGACAATCCACCCCATTGTTATGCTAATAATATCTGGATAATCGAATCGCCCCCACCCCGTTTCAAAAGCCTTCCGCAACCCCCGTACGCGGTGTTCAACTACGCTCAGGGGGTGTTTTATGAGTTAAAAAATAACTCGCGTCACTTTTGGAATTTTAACGAAATGAAGTTTTCCTTTATTAAATAACCTGGTCTCAGTTTGTTTTCCCTCATAATGCCCGAATGAAATTATATCCCCCCACAGCGCGGTCTCGCTATCGCCATCGGATTCTACCCGCCAATCTTCATTAGGGGTCGCATCCCCTACACGCCACGTGGAGGCGTTGTCCGTTGGCGTCGATGTGGGAAAACTTTAATGCACTTGTCGGGAAAATGCGTCCTAACGCTATCACTGAGCTCTCTCTCTGTTTCCCGTAGAAGACAAACAAATGTCTTTCTTAAACGTTTTTTAAATCTGTTTTTAAATTTTAAAAACCACAAGGCCCACATGCTAAAACCCACATGAATGTGCGGTCCTATGTTTTCACATTTTCGCAATTCCTATTATAACCTACTTATAAAATCCCATTTCTATATTATCATCAGAAAACCATCTTCGGTTTCTTAACATCGCCATTGACTAATATTATTGGCGGAAGTTATAAACTGGAGTTACGCTGTTGCGAATTTATGGCCGAGATCTACCCACGGTATTCAGTGGTTAAATAGTTTCATACCTTTTTTGTATGACACATCTTTTAGTTTGGGATGCCATCCTCAGTAAAAGAGTATTTTTTTCTGCATTTCTGAATTGTGGGCCCATTCCCGCCGTCAGTTTCTTCCCAGCGAATCATCTTCAGCGAAACTCGTCCTCAGCAAAAGTTCACGACCGACAGGACTACCAGTCTAGAAAATTCAGCTCTCTATTCGGTTTAAGAAGCTGTTTTAAACGCATTTCAGGCGTGTAGGAATAGACGATTCACTTTCAAAAATTCCTATGCGTTCAATTCCTGAAAGTGGTCGGAAACGGGGTTCATTCCGTCCTGTTTGTCGGTCATTAGAGGGTCCGATCAATATTTGGCGAAAAACCGGTCTAACGAAGCGGGCCCGCTAATTCAATCTCGAGACGTATAATCCTCGTCCTCCAAGAAATAAAATAAAGCGGTTTTTTAGAAGAAAAAAATCGGCCACGCCGATAGCGTTAACGAAGCCCCCCCCTGCCGGAGGGGGGCATGGGAAAAATTCCCAGAAATTAAATTTTCTGGTATTAAAACCTGAGCAGAGACTACGGGGGATCTGGTTTTTGCGCTAATGACGATCCCCAACACCCATACACACACACACACACACACACACACACACACACACACACACAGAGGTGGGCGCCTCGCATTTCATAAGTATTGCAGAGTGGGAACTTAGATTTGGGGGAGGAACTTGAAATTAAAACCGAGTCGAAATTTGAAAGTGAAAAAAATTGAATAAAAACCGCGCCCCCGAATTGATTCGATGAAAATAAAAAATTCGTCCGGCAATTAAAAGTTCGTTTTAAAATGGAACCGGGAGGGTCTCGAGTCTCGACATATTGCCGAACGACTACACTCCTGGTATCGACAGATCTATGCATATTGAAGGGCCAGCGATGTTGGCCGGTAACTGGAAAAAGCCACTCGTTAAATTTGCATATAAGAATTGAAATTTACAACAAAAAAGAAAGAAAACATTTCCGGGGAGCAGAATATGGCGGAACCATTTCCAGCAAAAACTGTTGTGAACTGAACAACACTGGATTCATTCCTCATATACATATAAATATATGACAAGAAAAAAAGGACAACCCCCCAAAGTACAAGTGAATTAAGTGACCGTGCAACATGTGACAAAGTGACTCACAAATCGCTACTGAGGGTGGCGAGCGACCGAAACCGGTCTGTCAAAAGACCAAACCGGCTAGCGAAGAAAGAAGAACGTTTGGCCTACAGGATTATTTTTTTCGTAACTTACAGCAGATCAAATGTAACAAAAGTAAAACAACATTGCATTTTCATTACTCTAAAAACCCCGGGGGTTAATAAATGTACATTTCAGTTGCTAAGACCACTGTTTTTATACCCTCTTTCCGCCCTCTCTCTCTCTCAACCCAAAGTAACCCCTATCCATCACTTACTCAGAATCCAAGCAACAGTGGGCAAGAGTAGCTATTCTTCAACTGCACTTATCCACCTAAATCCGGGGCCCTCGGCTAATTTATTATTGAAACTTTCCCGATACCAAAAACCGTGCAATAAACAAGTATATTTCAGCAAATATTCAGGGGGGCCTGTTTTTTTTATATATACAATATTTTATGTGTTTACAGAAAAAAAGGGTTTGTAATTCTGTATTTAGAATAAACCGTCGTGGGGTTTTACTTGATCTGAAAATGTGTACATTAGAATTCTCCTTGCGGCGTCCTATTGTCAAAACTCGCGTTGACACTCGGGATAACTCCAGACCTAGCCGTGCAACAATAAACATAAGCAGTTCAATAGTGGAAGATCGGTATAACGGAAAACTTATGGCTATAGAGGCGAGAAAAGTTTTCCTCTCGCGGGTGAAAGTCAGCCCGACAGAGCCGGAATACTCGAATTCCCGGTTGACCGACGAAAGCTTTTATTCCGAGCACTTTGCCCCCCGAAAGTTTACCGAAAGGGATCTTTAGGGTCGACGTCCCACCTTAGGGACGACGACAAGTGACCGAAGGGAAAGTCGAGTGTACAAGCGTCGGGGGGAAATTCAAACAGCGGTATATTAAATATTTTCAATATTGGAAAATAATATAATATCCTATATAAGCGCTGAATATTTATGTTTGTCCCTGTTTTAATATCAGAACTGTAAATAACAATGAGCGACATTGATGTTCGACTAGCACTAATAATGGGCATACCCTTTTATTTTTACCGTAGATTTCGTGCGTTCTCGCTGGAGCGAGAGAAGAGAGAAACACACGAAATCTAAGGTATTCCAACCCCTCGCAGACCACAAAACAGGTATGTTAAACCTTTTATTGTTATATTTATCTGGCACATTAGGTCGCTCTGCCATATCCTTTCCGTATGGAACGTTCGAAGGATAGTGGGGTACATATTCATTCATATCCCCAAATGAGTGGGGATTCATTTCATATATATATATATATATATATATATATATATATATATATATATAAGGTCAGTTTAGACATCTCTCTAAGCATTATAGACTTTTGAATTGGGGCTTACCCTTTGCCGAGTTCGCCAGTTTATCAACGCAGTTTAACAAGCAGAGCCTGAGGACCAGCAGAACAGCCGAATTGCTGCGCAAATGGCTGCAAAAGGCAGCCAACCACAGAACAAGAAGACGCCACAGAGCGATTCCGCAGTAACTCCCGTTTGGGAAATAACTTGTGGCGCGCTAATTTCCACCTCCGACCGCATAAATCATCTACGGTGAAAACTAAAATATAGACCGAAGTAAAGGCCGAAAACTGCTGTTGATTTTCTTCCGACCGTTTTTCTTTTCGCTTGCGCTTAACCAAAAAAACTTTGGGGACCCTATACCCCGGGAAAGAGTCGGTCAAATTGAGAAGTTCTTCTGCCTTAAAATACACGGCACTTATTCGAGGGATTAAACGCGGTTGTAAATTGGTTTTTCGGCCAATTCCCGGACGAAGTCAGACCGAAGCCGGCTGTAATTAAGCTGTACGATTAATGGGACGGTTATCCAGTGCAGGCCGGGTATTGTGAGCAGTTTCCTCGGAAATCCTGGGCCGTAGATTACCGTAATTTACAGTCGGGGTAATTAATTTTTAAGTAGCCCCCTCCAGTGCTAAGGCTTTGTGCGAGAGAGGATTCCCAGCGTTATATAATAATGAATACTTGAAGGAAGCAACAAGGGAAGAAATAGAATTTGAATGTGGAAAAAGTTGATTTCACTATAGAGTTGGAAATGATATAAAATAGCTTTTTACATTCTGTCTCGTAGTGGACCTTTGCATGTATTTGCATCGAATTCGTACGAAAACGGAGACATTTCAGCTGTAATACGTTGCACTTTGCGGGGAGTAACTATATCATCTTGCGACTCCATGAAAAGAGTTTTTTTTTAATGACGGCTGCAATGGGGAGAATTCGATCATCTTTGGGGGAATCGAAACAGCCCCGGATTCGAACGCGGTTTTACAATGAAGTTGAAGTTTCAAAAAGTGCAACCACTGCAACTTTTTGTAACTGCAAAAAATGTCCCTATGTTTCGAATGCTGAAATTTATTTTCTCTCCATTAAGAATTTACAACCGATCTATCTTCATTTAAAACAGGCGAGTGGAGACAGACGAGCTCGTAAATTATAATGTATATAAAATTTTGTATCTATTATAGTATTCGATAGTGTAACGGAGACGGTGAAAATGACATGACACACGAAACCTCCATCGAAACTGACCCGATTATACGGCATACACACAATCCGTTAATGCCTACCGGAAGAGTGTCAACGTATTTTAAATAACGTTTTTAGCTTCCCCCCGCAGTGGGGGCTATTTTACTCCGCGATCAGTCATGTCCCGTGACAACCGGACCGTTTCAGTTGGGATATTATGGGCGGCTGATATTAGGAGCGCACGAGCGGGTGGAACTGACGTATCGACATCAAACAGACACATTAGTTAATTATATAGCCCGTTTATAGCGTCATTAGCGCCACCCCGGCGATCGATGGCAGGGGTGGGATATGCCTCAATCTGTATCCACTCACTTTCTCCTGCTGCGTCATGTATATAAAATGGAATGTTTAATTTATTAAAAACTATAAACTGTAGGAAAATAAAAAAGTATTAGTATTACTATTTCAATATTTTACTCTGGGCTATATGCCGGAACTTTCATCTACTCCGACCAGTTCTTACCAAATAGCTAGATAGGTCATCCTAGCTCTAGACTAGGTAGATCATTTTAATTTCTTAACGATAATTAATTATTATATGGTCATCGGGGTCATCCCATTCCTACTCTTTTCCTTCCGCAATCACTCGCCTCATATCCTTCGCTCGATCACATCATCCCGTCTTTTTTACGGTTCACCGTCAGTTCTGTATATAGGGGAAAAAAATCCATCCGGCAAAATCCTTTGCCCAATTGGCCTCCCCTTTTATTTATGGGGAAACGTACTGTAGTGTAGGTGATCGTCTGAAATGCTATATGCGTAAGTTAGTGACAAAGGACAAATGGGACCCCCACTACTCGGGTAGAACAGGATAAGCACGCCGAAATTCTACCACCCTGACGTCTGGGAGCTGGCGGATCGTCAAAGAGGGTATTAGCCGAACGGCCTCCCTATTGTATTACACCGTACAAAAGGATGGGGTAATAAACGGGGCAGACAGTCTCGGACTACACGCCGGTTGTAACGAGGCCTATTTTAGTTGTATTATTCTGTGATTAAACCCTCCTTCGAAGCATCTAATAATTTATTCATACGTGTGTTAAATGGCGGAATAGAATTTTCAGAATTGGGTTTCTGTAGATTGTGGATATTCTATCAAGTATCGAATCATGAATGAACCTACCCTTAGCTGTCCTCCCACCGGTGAAATTGTCGGATGATTAGGGTGGACATGCACAATTGTGCTGATGAAATGTAAACAGAGGGAGATGGTACAAGCATATTGGGGCCTGTTAGGCCTCCGCAGAGCCTCCAATTCAGAAATGATTTCACAACAACGTCCCGGGGTCCGAGCGACCAGGTTATAATCTTAAGGCTTAATAAATTGTAAAACGGTATTATGAAGGTGATAGCCCAGGGAGCACTTTATAGCGCTCTGATATTTCGCATCAAGTGCCTTAAAGTCTTCCCCCTTGCGACGTTTCGAGACGTGGCGAGGTACTGCTGCAGCGGTTTACGGCCTAGAGCTGAGCATTTCAATAATATAACAGGCTTTATTTCATGCTAGAATCTTATCAGTCCGTTAATCTTGTATAGGGTAAAAATCTGGTTAACGTGATGTGACTAGAACGAGGGGACAAACCGAAATATCCCCCTACCCGAGAATCCTTTTTCCTCTCCGGGCCCTGTCCTGAATATTAAAATCCTTGGGAAAGTGCGAAGGAGGAAATAAATGACAGAAAATGTCCCGCAAATGAATGACAATTCAAGATGCTGCGTGGGGAGGAGGGCGTAAATTTGTTTAATGATCATTAAACTTGAGGGCGGTGGAAGGAGGCCTACTTTAATCGCCGTTTGTTATTTAAATGGGCGCCAGCCCCTCGCCCGAATAATTCATTTAGAGGCTTTGGAAAAGGGAAGAAATTCAATACACGAGCTGGCGGTTTAAAATTCCTATTCTTCGTTTCACGGCTATGAACTCGATTTGAGCTATCGGTCATGTTATCGTTCGAAGAAATATCCGCGGAAGAATCATATTAGCGAATATAATATAATATTAACCCTCTATGGGCCGAATTTTTATTTTAAATCCAAAAAAATTGGGGGAACGAAAAATCAGCAATTATAAACCTACATATGCGAATGAAAACAAAATTGATATTGATATTGGTTGTCTTGACAATGTTGTAGGATTAAGATTTATGCGCCATCTCACGAAAAAACTATAATTATTTGGTAAAATTTCGATAAATTGAAATGTGACCTGAAAGTTGCACAGGCCCATAGAGGGTTAAATTTTTTTCGCGTCTTCCGAGTTTTATGAGATTTGGGTGGCAATAAAATATGAAATTTCAAAACAGGTTTCTACGATTGTTTGCGCGCAGAAGGGTTCGAATCCCAAAAAGTTTCATTTTTCAAAAATTTCGGATCACGAGAAAAGAAAAAGTTTTGTAGCTTGCCGGAGATTGTAAACGCCGAACGATTTATAATAATTGTCAATCTGCTCAGTGGCCGGTAATTGATGAATTCTGTAGCTGTATTAGGCAGTATTATAGGCATTTAGGGAAGATAAATATCTTCATGGGGGCGTCAATCTTGACGGGGATTTACCGATCGCTTTTCCTAAAGGGTCTCTTTTTTCAGCCTCGGCGATGGAGAAAATACGAATCCCGAACCGGAAGGAAAAGCTGGGAAGAAGGACCGACGGAAGAATGCAATTAAGTGCAGTATTGGACAAATTCCATTGGCCTAGTATCAGTCAGTATCAGTTGGGGGTGGAATACGCTCTGCGCTGGCATTTGGAACGCTTCCGCACCCCCGGCGGAGTAAATTTATTTCCACATTTCATTCGATGATTTCGTCCGGTTTGAGTTATACGAAATGAATTATACGAGAAAAGATTTAGGGAAAATATCGTGCAAATTTCCATAAATGTTAAATTAAATTTGAATCTATTATATCTTAAGAATTGGTGCATCAGTAAATTGGCAGATAGAACCGCGTGTTAGGTGGGACTCGACGTTCAGTATTATAGTATAATATAGTTATTTTTGCAATTTCTTTATATATCTAAAAATATTATATTTATATTGAATATTGATTAAGTACTTACAAGCTCAGCATGGTGAGGAGGTTGGGTGTCACCGATCAGTCTGGAATATTCCAGGATCTTCCTGGCCTGTAACGAACGATAAGCATCAATTGCGATATCGGATATTTGCTGGCGCATTGCGTATTGCAAACGTATTATTATTTTTCTGATGAAATTGCAAAAAAAAAACTTTAATGTTTCCGAAAAATAAGCGAATGTGTATTGAGTTACCTTTCAATTACTTACTTCAGTTCTTCGAGAGGTTAGAGAAGCGGGTATTATTATTATAATATTTAGTTTTTCCTGCACCTCTTGCTCAGTACACGTGGAGGGATTTCCCCTGGTGCTATAAGTTCTCTATATATTTTAGGAGACGATGTCTACTGAAAACGATTCGTCGTTTCGCTTCGAGCCAAACAGTAAAAATTAATTAAACCAGGGGTTTTTGAACCAGCGCCGAATATGTAACGCCGTTTTTCGTCCTCTTCACTCGTCATGTGAAGACGTCCTTCCAGTTTCCTCAATATACACTGAGTATTCTCCGGCTTTTCACGGCTGCACGTGAAGGTTTCTATCTCTGGACCTGCAGTTAAGTTTCTCATTAACTCAGGGTGGATCCGGATCTTTTATTGTACTCTCAGATACTAGCAAGACTTTGTCATTTCCTATACTCGGCTATTTATACGACTGCTCTACTCCGTACTCGGTCATTTATTATCGCCTGGAAAACGCCTTAAAATAATCGTCGTAGTACTGCGACTAAAAACGCCGGCCTGCGAGGAGCTGCTGTGTGGATCCCAGCGGGATTGCCTATCGATCTCGCCTCCGGATGCATTGAATACAGGCGCCCGGCTCCGGCCTCGACACTCGCTAGATTAATCTTCTTCTAGGCCCCCTTCACAATCCCGGTAGAAATCTTCAATGCGCAACCGACTCCAAAACCGATACCTCGCCGATTTATTCAGTCCCGGACCCCCAAATCCCGGATTGGAATTGAAAGCCGCATTTCGTGAGGATTAATTCGCGCAATACCGTTTACGGTCTCCGCGTTGTTAAAACAGTTTTTTCGCCCCTTCAAATAGGGTGCCCCGCGTGCGTCCAATGTGCCGAAGTGGCCGAAAAACCGGTCTGGCGAAAGGCAAAAAACCAGCGAGAGGAGACGGAAGAACGCGAAAACTGGCAAGCCAGAATCATCTCAATAAACTGGAATACTGACAAAATATTTACTACGGAAAATTGTGTCAAGCTCTGTGTGGGTTCGATAAAAAGAGGAACAATAAAATTAAAAAATATGCGATTCGGGGAATAATGCCAAATGAATCATCGATTGCCGCATTCTGACGCCGAAAAGCAAACGGAGGAAAAACCACCTCGCCCGAAGGCGGAAAATACCGACTTGGATCTCTGGTGTTATCCCACTTTTCTCGGCGCAATAAGAAGCTATGGCGAGTTTCCCGCTTTTCTCGTGAGTTCGCAACTCGAGCGAACAAAAGGGAGTAACAAAAACGGAACGGGGTTTTTTTTCTCATCCGCCTGTCTGCCCCTTTAAACCCTTCCCATTATTTAGTGTCTACAAAAAGAAAATTTTAAAAACAAATTTCGTTTTAAATTTTGGATTAATAAAGAACGAATTTTTAGGAATTTTTCCGCCTTGCTAGAATCCCCCAGAACGACTTGTTCGAGAAATTTTACTGTTTATGGCGAGCCTGCATCACGTATTTTCTATACGCGTCATTGGAGAGGACTTTTTAATTGAACTATAAACCGTAAAAATATTAACGATAATGAATTTATTATAATGAATATTTACCTACAGCGAAATGTGGTGGCGGGGAAATTTAAACGGGGGGGGGGGAGGCCTGAAGCGGACCAAATTGGGGCCGAAACGAAGTTCAACTTCGTCCGTTCGGGAAACATTATCTCGGGGCTTCCGGTCGGAAGGCGGTGCGCGAAATTTAAAACTAAGTTCTGACGGGACTTGGACGAAGTGAGCGGCGAAGCGTCAACAGCCCGCAGCCTGGAATTCCGGCGAGATAGGCCCCAACAACAGCAACAACTCGCTCGGGCAAATTATTAAAACACTATTGGAATATCGGAGGACGAGGCCGAAAAAACAGCTTGGAACAGAAGCCCTCGCGTCCGTTTGGTCTTCTCGCCACCGTCAGTAGCAAGGCGCCAGTTACAACAAGAGTTAAGGGACCTAAATATAATGAGGGTGTGGTTGGAGACATGAATTTTTTTCTAGATTTATCGATTTATCGATAGATTTTTTGTAATAAAAAAATAAAGAGTATAAATATATTAACTGAAATATATTACTGCAGCTAATTCGGCATCTTCGTCATTCATGATCACTGGTCCACATAGTATTTTATGTGGCTTAATTATGTAGACTTAAGAGTGTAGAAGAGTGTGGAGAAGGGGTTTCAAAGGCTATATATATATATATATATATATATATATATATATATATATATATATATATATATATATATAATAAAATAAGTTCCCTACTTTGAGCACTTTCGTTTTAGGTTTAGGTTCCAGCCCCGGGGAATGAATAAATGATTCCTTTAAAAGTTAGTAGTTTAGTATTATTATTTATTTAATGACTGACGATATACACATGGTTATCCTCTTAGAAAGGAACACCTTTCGAGAAGAAAGAGGAGTAGGCCCAGAATAAATTTAAATAAAAGTAAAGTTTGAATTTTGTCTATATTCGTCGGTTTGGCGCAATTCTACAGTTAGAGTCCGCACTGGTCCAGATCTGTTTAGGCATAGTATTATATATTAATAATTTCGATCTATTGTCCAGTATTTGGCGTACATACAGACACTCAAATCCGACCTTGGCCTCCCAGAATTGGTCCGAATTCGGTATCCTTCTACAATGTTAAAGCCGGTTAGACACCTGCCACTCTTACCCTCCCGAACGGGGGGATAGCCTAAAGTATTTAGAGCAGCCCCTTTTTCCGGGTGCTGGAGGCGGCGGCTCCGTTCGCTTCGGGGAAAATGGAGTCGTAAAATTTGCAACCGGGCAAAGAGAACTCGGGCCTAACTCCCCCATTTGTTTTCCGATGCGAATTGTTCAATTTCGAATTTTCCTAAAGATACGCAGTAGCGACGCGACATACAGAACTCTGCTCTAAGTACTAAACAATATCTATACAACATTTACATATATAATTTCAAATATAATACACGACAACTGCACGTATTCAGGTTCATTGGGTTTTTCTATACCGGTGATAAAATTTAATCAAATTAATTCCGGCTAATTATTCCGTTTATCAGGCCAAATCGGGCTGTTAAAGCAGAATATACAATTTCATTGGCCGTAACCCGATCTTCACCCTCTTGTGCAACACAGACAAAATTACAGTGGTGGGATAAAAGGCATTTTTATTAAAACTAATCGATTTGAAAATAGTTTCCGTTTACACTTGTTTGAAATGTGTTATTACCGCGTTAATCGCATTAACATCTGAATGGGGTTCAGCTCTGAGTCGCCAAAAGGAAGATGTGTCTGAAATTTGAGTATCACTCGTTCAGTTTGATCGGAAAAATATTGTTTAACAATAAAATGTCTAAAGTACATTACCGACATTGTAAAGTCGGTTAAGAGATTTATAACAGAGAAAATTGCAGAAACCGCTTACATTTTTCTGCTACCACTAATCCATTTAACGAGACAAATACACATCCACAAATTTATTCCATCCTGCGCCAAATATTTCGAAATTCCCTACTTATTATAAGGATAATCGTCGAGTGTTAATCCTTGTAAATTTGCCCCACCCGTAAAGTCATTAATTGGGCAATAAATATTTTAAAAAATTCTTATAAATTAAAAATCATAATGCAACGTAAATTCGAATTATATATCTCAAATCTGATGTGGTAGTATGTTCGTATCGTACGTGTTAACGGTGGAAACATAATGTTAAACATTATATAACTACATAAGTTTATTTATAAGTTTAGTGTACAACGAGGTTGTTTCTAAATATCGTTTGCTGGAAGAAAATGTTAAATGGATATTCTAGAGTGTTGGACCTATATCATTGTTGTTTGTTGTCCTAATCTCCCTTCTTATGGGGATCCCCTAACGCGTGAAGAAGCTTCGCTTTACACGAATCTAATATCTCAGTTGAATTTTCATCGGGGTTTTGCCCTAATTGAAATAAAACAGATTAATTCGGAAGGCCCCCCCCCTTCCCCGCTCCACGTTCACGGCTCTTCCCCATTTCCGGATCGGCGGAACTGGAATAAACTCAATTTCGGAATGAATCGGTGGAAGTTTCAAAAATTAATTACAAATTCTAGGGCGGCGGTCTCCATTTTCGCGGCATTGTCCCAAATTTATAAAATCCGAGTTAATTAACGCCGGTCGGGCAGAATTTCATGGGGAAAACTTAATTAATAACAGCTCCGGGTGTCAACTCTTTAGTACTGGTAGAATATAAATGAAAAAAGTTTAAACATATACAGCAATAAATTGTGCGCGTAATATTTTATAGTGATATACATGAATTAGGTTGTGTTATAAACAGAGTGTTCTATGAATATTGTTCGAATCAATAAATCCGTCGTATTTCCGTGTAATTGCGATTTAAAACATCAAACGAAAAACTATTCTAAAAAAATGCCGCAGATTTTCCTCTCAAAATAATTGCTGGTTGAATGACTCTTTATAACTGATTAAAGTGCGATAATTTTGTGAACTTATATCCAATTCCTTTGAGGCATAAAAATTTTCGCGAAATTAGCGTAATCTATTACATGTTTCTGCTAGAAATATATATAAAAATTCAAAGCCGTCTGTTTTATTAACTATCAGTCAACAATCTTACATGTTATATGTGCATTTGATTTAAGTGTTGTCCTGACATGGCTCTCATGATGAAGACACTCTCGAGACTTGTTATTCTAGACTAGTGGAGAAGATATCTGGCCTGTGGCGTTTAAACCACCGACGGGGTAGGGATAATGGATGAGTAACGAAGGAAAGGGATTCGAATGGAGAGGGATGAAATTTGGGTAACCCGGATTTTATTCCATGGTATGAGCTACATAATTTCGAAATTCCCTATCAGAGTGTACCTGTCTCTATGGTTACACGTCGAGTCTAATTTTCTAATTAGAAATAATTAGAATTATTTCCAGAGTAAATCAAACTAATCAAAGTGTAGTTGTAAGCCTGAGTGTCATTAATAAGAGTGGTGAGATACCCGCATGTAGCGAGAGAACTAATTTACGAATATCTGAAGTCGCTAGAGATAGAGATCCGACATAGCTCAAAGGCCGAGCTATTAAGCCGAATTTGCATATCGTAAACGCAATCCCGTGTACAGCCAAACAAAATAAAGTTCTCGTGGATCGCAAGATAGAGTGGTTTGATTCACATTTGGAGGAATACGCGTTTTGAGGTCTGAGAGTGTTTGCAATCTTATGTGTTATACCGCCGGTTCGGTTTTATGCCAGACCGGTTTTTCGGCCACTCGCCATCTTCGGCCTAGTGACAAACAAGAGCTACTGAAACCGGTCTACGGAAAGACCACACCAGCGAGTGGAAATAGAAAATTTAAAAACAAAAAAATTTTTTCAGTTTTCAGGAATTAAATATCTGCCTTGGGCATTTTTGTGGAAAAATTTTTGAACTTTCTGACTTACATTTCAACGATTGCAGACCTCATTTCTCACTGGAGGTGACATTATCACTTACTGGCCGGTCCCTCTCGGCTCGCTTCGCTTTCTAAAGAAATCCCCGAAGCCTTAATAGGGGTCATAATTAACGAGCTCCCAGCTCATTAACTCCCTTGTTTAACTCGGACGATAACACTTTTTAATTGTCGGTAATTGCTCAATTAATATTTTCTATCGGGTTGGATAATGGTAAGCCGTGTTGGGAGTTTCCATTTTTTGTTTTCCGCAGCACTTATCTGGGCAATTTTTCAGTGACAATCAATCGTACATCTCAATCGGTAAAACCTGGAATGGGCTTAAAGACACAGAATTTTCTTCGTAGTCTTTTAAAGGACACTCTGAAGTATGAATGTTTTTAATTTTGACTATATATTTAATTGGAACAAATCCATGAAAAAACAAGCAATATTATGGCTTGGGGGTTATAATAAATGGTTCTGCATAAAAACCACATCATTGGCTTCATCAGATACCAATAATATTGGTTCCTTTAACCGCTTAATAGTTGCAAGAATGGTTATTGGAAAAGCCAAGAATTGGCGGGTTTTTCCTGCAGATTTCTGCATTCGGATGAGAGCTTTTATCCCCCCAGCATGGAGAGAAGAATATACAAAGTGAATAAATCCGAACGCTTCCATACAGGGGTAGAACCCATGCTCAAGAGACTACATGAGTTCTGGCCAAGACTGCAGGTTCCTGGACATTTGATAAGCCAGGTATTATCAATCGGATGCAAGTGATTGAAACTAGGCAGATAAAGGGGCTTAATCCTTTCATCGCTGAAAAAAACTAGTGGTCAGGAAATAAAAATATTTTAAAAATTTATAATTGCTTATTTCCGGTTACTAGTTGATTATTTCCGGTTCGATATGATTGGTACCCTGCTGGTTGCATATGAACTGTTGCTAGTTGCTTATACAGCCTTGCTAGTGGCATATACCTCTTTGCTAGTGGCATACACCCCCACGCTAATTGCATATACCCCTTGCTAGTTGAATAATTCCCGTTGGTAGTTGTTTCCTAAGCGCAATGGGTCCTATCGTACGCTTTTTGTAATGAGGTTAAAAATACCGGATATTATACTGAAAATATTTATTCACGAGTTTACGATCTCGTTTAATCGGTTAAAAACTTTTAACTGTAGGAAAATACGGTCTGCCACCGGGATTCGAAGCCTAATTTACAAGCACACTGTTGCTGAGCATAACAAGTGTAAAAATTCCAAAATATTTAATTACCACGATAGAATTATTGATTTTTGGATTGTCTTTAGGCGGATGAACTAAACCTGGGTCTTTTGCTAGACTGGTTTCGGCTGCTGGCCACCTCTATGAGCTATATGCAACTCACCAGTTACTCACAAGAATCGGATTATCCATTCCAGTATAAATTAATAATAATGCAATTTTATATAAATGAAAGTTCAGTTCCGGTAAGATGGGCCAGTCGAGAACGTGACTTAGCTGCTTAGCAGGTTGAGACCAAAATTTATGTCATATTTCGTACATTCATTATTCTATCCTCGCGTGCCATGGTGGTTGGACGCACCATAATTTCCATAAAAGAAAATTTTATTTGCATTCCAGAGCGGCGGGTTTTTTTTATTTTCAGATCATAATTGAAAAAACCCTTTCAGTTATCTCCGTCGCGATTGAAATTAAGCTCAGTTAAGACCCCCGGCCTCCCTAATTAGAGAGCTTTCCGTTTCTTCTCAGAGGCCCCGTCCGCTAAAGACAGCTTAATGCTTTCTTCATAAAAAATTATGCCCGACCCCAGCGTATGAATTGAAAGAATAATCCAAACTCTCGGGGGAATTATACATTCCATACGATTCTGTTGGGCTTGTTCCATAGGAACCAAAATATTTCACCGAGACTAAAGTTTCACTTCGTCCCGTCTGAATATCGTTCAAGTGGCGTCCGCGTTTTGATAAACATTAATTCGGCTAATTCCGCGGGAATTATCGCCCTGAAAACAAATCTCCCCGGCAGGGGGCTAAGCGCCCCGAATTCTCCCGGCCGTCCGCAGATAGCCGGCGAGGGGACTCCTCCCCGGGGAGGGTAGCGAAAACTCCGGTCGCTTTCGCCCGGAAAGCGATAAGCCGGGAAATTTATTCCTCGCAGAACTAATTTGCTTTAATTCACTAATCTCGGGGGAGGGCGCGATGTTTTTTCAACCCCCATCCCGCCCCCACACTCGCGACACCCTCTTCGGGGGCTAGAAACTGAGCCCGGACTCGGAAATCGCTATTTAAATAGACCGGGAGTGCTAAAGAAAACGCAGCTTTAATTAAATTCCCCTATAACTGGTTATGAAATGATGTAGAATAAATAAAGCGTAAAATACTATTACAGTATTTGGAATTACCTAATCCGTTTTTCCTTTAATAACACGCCCGTAAATTCGATCGGCTGACCCATTTAAGGTTATTCAGTGTACTGCAGTTTATTAGCTGCCGTTATTTATTAACACAGTTAAAGGGAACGATATTTTTTTTAGTTCTCTAAAAAAAGTGTTAGTTTTGCCACTTTTAAACCTAGAATTCACCCTTTTAGTTCGTTTCTTAACAACTTTTTTCAGGTCGATAAGTGCAGTTATGCCCTGACAAATTCAACGCGGGGAGATGCGCCCGTAAAAAGGAAGTAAGCTCCGCGGAATAGGGCGATTGAGGTCTGGGCATTATTATTATACCAACGTCATAAAAATATCAAGAGAAAAGTCCGAATATCCCGCAACTGTACACTCTAGACAATATCCTCGGTACTTTCAAAGGAAATAAACTGAAAATTGCCCCGATCACCATAAAAAACATTGGCACAAAACAAGTGTATTTAGTTCAAAATAATTGAAGAAAAACCGGCATTTACGTATTAAAAAACATTTGTATATTGTCTACAATATTCTATGTATATTTAAGGGAAAATACAGTATTTGTAATTTACTTTAATTTATAAACGGCGCGGCATAAATCTCGGTGGTAGACCGAATTTTCCTTTAATTTCAAAGTTTCGAAAATCCCAATCGGTGACCTAAACTATGATTATAAATCTATGATACGTCTATGATTATAGACCAGTCCGATCACCTGCTGGAGGCGTGCTCGTTCAACGATGAGACCGGAAGAGACCTCTTGATAGGAGTGGCTTCGGAAAGACCTTTACACGATGGCACCATACGGCGGAAAAGGTCTTCTCAAATGATCCACTGTATCTCTGCGAAATGTCAACAGACAGAGGCGAATCCCTCCTGGGACGTGGACAGGAGGCTTTAATCGGAGCCCTAACGAAGATTCGGGTGGAATAGGACCATAAATCAAGTTCGTATCTTAATTTAGTCAGTATGAGGGCAGTCCTGAACCCCAAAAATAACTACCCCATATACGGGGGGCTGATTGGAGTCCACTAATACATCCAGAGGAGGGCGGGGAGGGTTCGTTAGCCCCCGAATATGAGAGCATTGGTTCGGGCTAAGGGTGAAAATACATTTTTTCGTTCCCAAGCCGACTCCGTTACTTGGGCGACGGTTCGTTAAACGACCCGGAGGCTTCGTATTCGGCCGGCGAGGACACAAGGAATTATCCTAAAATCCCCAATTAACTTAACGAGGACGTCGTCCCGGGTGTGGCGTTGAGTGGCGGCCACCCTCGGCTGCACGCGTGGGGTCAAAAAAGCCGATATTTCTTTTTGCAAATCTGCTGAATAAGGAAATTTCTCCAAATATCAAAGTTCTGTCTTCTGTCGCTGGTTTGGTCTTTTGCTAGACCGGTTTCGGCTGCTCAGGATAGTGAGGAAATAACGCGGCCATTTCCTCTTGAGGGGGCGCTAAGGATTGTCCGGGAGGTGATATGACGAAAGCTGTTGGATCAAAGGATTGGGACGGTGGAAGAGATTTGAATGGAAGGATTTCTATCGGATAGTTGCAAATTCGTGGTCAGACGGGACTTTTAAATCTGAATGGATCGTGCGGTTAGAAACATAAGGTTATTTTATGAAGGATTCTCGTGTGCTCTGGGAATTTTCTGGTTTGTCTTGTATGTATATATATATATATATATATATATATATATATATATATATATATATATATATATATATATATGTGTGTGTGTGTGTGTGTGTGTGTGTGTGTGTGTGTGTGTGTGTGTGTATACACACACAAGGACAGAACATATAGGATGCCCCACAAACATCCTGTTTGCCAAAGTGACTCAGACTGGTACTGAAGATGGCGAGCATCCGAAACAAATGTCCACTTTGAGAACATGTAAACAACGCAGAACACATGCTTCTACATTGTACGCCAAGACCCCAAACCCGTATTGGGTTCACTGAAAATCTGAGAACATCATTCGTCTTATATTAATCATAATATTATATTACAATGTACAGTTCCCGAGCGCAGTAATACCAACTATCGATTAAGCCCGGTTTCCTCGTATTGCGTGTTGAGAACAATATTACCTGTCACATGAATTGAATGACTGCCACTTAAGCCTTCGGGTTGTTTCGCTCTATGTCGCAATTTTTCCGAGTAATTATTCAAATTCGTACCTATTTTTAACGGTAGCCAGGGTCGAGACGTTACTGCGCTGTAAGACCAAACGTCCGCATTTTACGAGGACTTTAGCGTTTCGAAATTTGTGCCACATATGATACATATGAGATTTTCGGTTGTTGATTCTGCGATGAAAAAATTTGAGAAAAAACTAATTAAATAACGTCGGAAACTCCCTCGACTCCACGGCCATATTGTGCGGGAATTTCGACGACTCCATATTGTGGAAGTGAGCGACAAGATAGAAAAAACTTGTGTCCGACAGAACCGACCTTTATATATCATACAGGAAATTAAATCTCCAACTGTAGTCTCTACGCGCGCTGTCAAAAACGCCTGGTTGATAAAATGATTTAGATAATAATAATAAAATAAGAATTGCTTACGGGTTATTTTACAGCCGATTGTAATAAATTCAAATGTAGATTAGATAACCGGTGTTGCGGAAACCTTAATATTCAACTAATTGAAAATTACTGTTCGCTACGTCAGCATATGTATCCCTTTACGAGGCCGAATATATTCTCATGGAAATTCAATACAATTGAATACAGTAAGTAATTAATATAATAATTAAGGTGAAATCGTAAAAACGGTAAAATAGTGAACATTTTAACAACATAAAAGAATGCGGTAAGTAAAGTAATACGATCCAGGTAAACATGTCAGTAAATTCCATAGTTCTAACGAGGGGGAGTTCAGTATTTTACAATTGCCCTGCGCGTTGGAGTCAATGACAAAGGTAAAATCGTAAAAATGGTAAAATGGTGACAATTTTGAAATCGTAAAAAGAATACGGTAAGTAATGAATACGATGCGGGTAAACATTTCAGTGAAATTCTATAATTCTAACGGGGGGTAACTTCAGTATTTTACAATTGCCTGGCATGGTATCGTTAATATGACAAAGGTAAAATCGTATAATATTGTAAAACCGTAAATATAATACGCCCTTATTCATAACAATCGACGAAGACATCGACGCTGGGTAAGAGGAGGAACGTGGTATTTTTTAATTCTGAATTAGTCCATTTCTTGTTTGGGGAAATTAAATTTAAAAACCGTAAAGTTAAGTCCTTATTCACGCCAATGGGTGAAGAGGTCGTAAGAGTGGGGACTAAGGAAGGGGAATTTTTCAATTGCGGATTCTCCCCGATTTCTTGTTGGGGCCCTTGTTGTAGGGGTTGGGGGGGGGGCAGATAAATGGAATCCTGCCTTTGTATCATCAATCCGACAAAGGGCTCGACGCCTCCGCGCAAGAGCGCAAGAGAAATTTCCTCCCATTATTCAATGAGTTTCCGCGTCACGTAGGTGATAGACACCCTTCTCAATCCCCAAGTTCCACGTCCTGGTTTATACCACTTATAAATAAACGCGTTGCATTCATTCAAGGACAATGTCCGACCTGAATTTTCCCCGTGTATTCTGTTTTTCGATCCACCTTAGCCGGATCTCTGAAATGCCATCCCATTTCCGAACCAACGGCGGAGTCGTACTGGGGGGGAGTATTCTTGGTCCGATCCTGTACTAAGTATATGTTACCGTGAAAGACCGAAATTGGAGAATGTCGACTTTCACCGGTGAATGTCAACACGGTATTTTAATAACGGAATTTTTACGGAATGTAAAATAACCTATTAACCTTTAAAGGAATCCTCTCTTCTGTTCCCGGGGCTAAAACCTAAACCCCCGCTATGGATGAAAATGCTCGAAGTAGGGAACTTGTATTTATTTTATTATTTATATGTATATTTTTAAGCCTTTTAAACCTCTTCCCCACACTCTTCTGCATTCTTAAGCCTACATAATTAAGCAACATATAAAATTCTACATGGACCGGTGAATATGAATGATGAAGATGCCGAATTAGCTGCAACAATATATTTCAGTTAATATTTTTATACTCTTTATCTTTTTAGGTTGGGAAATGCTTTTTTACAGCCAAAATAATTAAAACGATAAATCTACAATAATACCAGTATAACATAAAATACGCCATGCGCGTGGAAATTCAAGGTTTCAAGTGCGAAACCATAAATCGGAATGAATCCTAAACAAAGGTACAAAGGCCCGCAATTTAAATTCATTTAAGTTGGGTACCAAAAGAGACTTCGAACTTTTGTTATAAATACGGACTACGTTTCTTCTGAAAATATAATTTCTCATTTTATACTACGCTGTATACCATATCCGAGCTGAGTTACTGTTTCTTATTTGGCTCCCACATTAGGGTACAATTTATAGCTTCCATATACCTGCCAGTATATAACCCACCTACACCGAGGTCCGTACAAGTTCAAATCGTATTTCATACGAAATACGAGTATAAACGCTTCGGACCCAATTAGCGTTCGGACTTCAATTATAATAGAATTTGCAAATTTGCAAATTGATCAAAACAAAGAGGAGTTCACCAACTCCGGCGCGGTTAGTACTTTACGCGTGCAAAGTGTAGTTGTTTGTTACGGGCGGACAACTTCGAAATTTGTGATACGAAACAGACCCCGAGCTCCCAATGCCTGGACAAGGAACAGAGTTAAGGGAAATTGTGAAATCGCCGGTATAATTTCCTAAATTCTGTGTTCAGTACTCTCGTGTGTCCCTATATAAGTACCATTTGGTGTAAGTACCTGGCTACTGCTACTACGGCTGATGACAGTTAAATCGATGATAACACTAGTGGTCGGCTTCAGTATAGCTCTGTATATTGTCAATTTGATGACTACAGCAAGTTTTTAAATCCTTTTCAGTTTCAACAGTTCAAATTTGCGTTTTAAATCTACTCGTTTCGAACGGATATTGGGATTCCACGTGCCCATATACATAAAAATACTTTAACGACTGTCATTAGCAGAATCTAAATTGTACAATATCTAAAAAACATGTTCATCGGTGCAGGCATGTAAAAATAGCGTACAGAGAAGATTATAAATCGATTATGAGTTCTCAAAAAAACCTAATTCGTGACTGTGAGTGAATTTTCCGGGCGCGGACGTGACTAAGCTCCCGAAACAGACAAATCTAATTAGACGCGATAAATGGTGTCTCGGGGACGCTGGAAACGGACGACGGGAAAATTCAATATTTCCCGCCCGCTTTCCCACCTGACTCGTACAATATGAATACAATATAAAGTCTCTGTAGTACAATATAACGACACAGAGTTTAACGCCGTCGGCGAACGTTGGAAGTACCACCGGCCAACATTTATTCAAAATAACCAATAAAGAATAAAAATAATAAGAGCGCGGAATGGAAATTCACAGCGCATTATTCATACAAATTGATCTGCGAATAAATTAATAACGAATACAAATTTATTCGGATAAATTATCGAATAAAAATGTATCGGGAATAAGGGCTGGAACGAAAACTTTTTTTTTCAAGTTTTCGACCTCGTACTCAACGCCAGTGGCATGCTGACACTTTCGTAGCGAACTTACATAGCCTCGTTTAATAAGCGTGTTATTCAGAGATAAACGACCGTTGTTTCAAACTGGATTATTCAATGGCCAGATTTATATCTATTTTTCCACATAATAATTTCCATATAATTTTTCCATTTAAAACCTTTCTCGAAATGTCCTGACACGCAGGTAAGTTCTCTCACCGAAAAACATCTTTATTCTGCAACAACTCAATAAATTACAACTAGAAGGAACGACTTATACTAAACATAGAACTTCTTCCTTACAGACGCCTACTAATATTTTGTACAATGTTTTCTAGTAATGTTCAGAGTCAAGTTTATGATGACAAATGAAACATAGGAGCTCAAATAAACGGGCATTGAAATACTTGGATAAATGCGTTGAACACATGAAGTTAATTGCGGTTGCATTTGAAAGCATTTCGGCAGCACATACTCAATTCGAGGGGAAATTTTCGCAGGAGATAATCAAGAAGTTAGAGAATCGTGAAACCCCCTTCCCATTCGTTGTGAGACGACGCCCGCAAAACCTGGGTGTCGCGCGGGTTTGCCGATCTAAAGTTTGAAGGCGCCCAACTAACACGAGGGGCGGGAGAGGGAATAAATGAACTGACGTCTCAAAGAAGGGGCTGTTTTATTGCACAAGGCTGTCATATTGCATCCGGTTTCACCGGGCCCCATTTCAGTTTGTCGACTGCTTTAATGCACCCGCTACGTCAATGTGGGACGAACGACAGACTGGAGCGGAATGCCCGCTGAAATAATAAGTAAGAACGCCTTATTGAATAATAAAGTTAGAGAAGGTGACTCGAATTCTTTATTTTATTCCCGTCCGTTAATTTATGCAAACCTGGAATTATTCAGTTAAATCTATGATTTGGAATCATAGTGTGTACTATTTTTTTCTGGGGACATAACAGAGACCTGACCTTTTCGGAAGATATTGCTAGACAGTCGTCCAGCCAGTCACTTAACGAGCTTCTCTCCAATTACGGCGAAAGGGATTGGCCCCCGGGTGAAATTCATAAAGAAAACCTGTCTTTCTATTCGATTAATTAGAGAGAAAGTCCCAATCAGTCCGAGGCCCTCTTTTACTTCGGGCGAAGCCCACGGCTCAGGCGCTCTTTGATCATAACAAAAGGATGATTAAATATCGTCTACGGTCGCTCATTAACCCATTTATTCGGAATTGGATGTGTAATAAAAATATAATAACAATTCAATAATCTGACACGACTCACAATAATTCTACATATAACATTTTTTGTATTAGGCGTAATTATGGTTATGCTTATTGGAACATATAATTATATATATATATATATATATATATATATATATATATATATATATATATACACATCTAAAATTCAAGATTCAAGTGATCCTCTAATTGTTCCTAACGTAGCCGTGCAATTAATTGTCAGACAGAACTTTCCGTTCTGACAACACAAGGGAGCTAGGAGATGTTGTTAGACATAGTCATCCAGTCACTTAACGCGCTTCTCTCCAATTACGCAATAACTTGATATTTGTATAGTGCTAAATTAGGTTTATAGATTTATTTCGCGGGATAGAGGGGGATATTGCCAACCTATAACATCGACTAAAGGATATTAAACGACCCAATAAATTTATTTACGTTCAAAAATGCTCTAGTTAATTTACCAAACTACAGTTACTTCATAGCGTGTACTTTACGATAAATTTTTTTATCCCTTTTTTTTATTGCACAATCAACTTAATTATATTAGTTATAGGTACAATGGGGCCCCAGAAGCGTCCCATGTGACTACTGAAGGTGGCGAGCGGCCGAAACCGGTATAGCAAAACATCAACGAAAGGAGACAGACGATAAAACGGCATCCTCTAATAATAACGACAAATCAATTTCTAAACTACTATTATTTACAGACCTGCGGCATTACTAAAAATCAAAAAATTCCGAATTCGATTAGCCACTTCATTTCTGACGCTGAACATGGACTGATGTAGCTTTCTTGTCAAGGCCGTTGGCAAATTAGTTCAGAATTTAAGGTTAAAGAACCTGTCACTATTGTAAGAAAATATTTGACAAATGCCACCCAGAAACTGACAAAAAAAGCTACGAAGGATTTTAAGAGCTGCTCACTTTTAATGAATTCAAGTCGAATGAAAATTCCGTCCGGGTTCGAACCCGGATTTACCCCGTTTTCCCCGACCGTTGTCCGAATGCGCATTGAACCAATACATTTTGAATAATCGGCGTATTTTATTTCGCCCGTCTGTTTTATCTTTTGTTCGGAAAGGGATGAAAAAATATCCGTAACGACGGAGAGAATTCCCGGGAATTAATTTAGAAAAAAATTGTTCACCGATGCCAATCGAAAAACTGTATAACAGTGTTCTCCATTGTTGTACCCGGTACAACAATGTATACGTGTGTACACGGTAGTGTACTCTGCCCCTGATCCGGAAGTGTCCTCGTACCTCCCGGCAGGGACCCGCACCGTGGACACACTGGTAATATTAATACAACAAATTGTATTCCCGTGTTGGAGCCAGCGCTTCGGAGGTGTATAAATTAACGATTTAATTTGAATAATATTTAATTCAAACAGTGCTCGAGAAACTGCGCCCCCAATTAGTTGGAGAGCGAAAACAAAAAATACCCACCCGGCCCTTTTCAGAACAGAAGGAAGGGCGATCGTGACCCGATTCCAGTTGGCAACAAACGGGGTCGTTAGTGGAATAAAAGTCCCCTATTTGTTGAACGATTGTTTTTCGTTTGTTCCTTTTTTATTTTCTAAAATCGTTATTTATCAATCATTCGGGGTTGGGTTTACGTAACTCGAAAATTGTTCCAAAGTAGCCGATATTTATATGTATATGTATCCCGCCTTTCGATACAAGAAAAATAAGAGCAAAAATGAATAATGGATCGTATGGAATATCGTAAAAGTGTCAGTAGCGTTACTACAGAAATACTAAGAGGAATTGCCAATTATTTACAGCAATTGGCAATATTTTTATCGGTACCAATATTTAAGTATGGAGTAATTATAAATCATGACGTACATGAACACTCCTAGATTACGGATTACGTGGAATACACAACGTATTAGTAGATTTAGTGGAAAAATTGATAAAATTTAACTTTTTGAAGCAACTTTAACAGTTTTCCGCGCTTGTTTAATGGTCTGCCAGGGTTGGGAATTTAATGTTTCCCCTCACAGTGCTCAGGCTTCTTGCAACACCGTTTTTCGGCTACTCGCCATCCTCAGTAGCTTTCCGTCAGTAGGCTGGTAAGTCAATTAGGCATGTCGGTAGCCTGCGGGGGTTGCTGAAGAAGATGACAAGCAGCTAAACTTTTACTTAAAACCTTCCCTTAGAATTAAATTATTCTCACACGTGTTTAGAGAGAATGAACTCTATCTGTATTTTAATAATTAAATCGTCTTTTTAAAAAATGTTGTTTCATGTTTAATATTATCATTCTTTGCTTAACATTTTCAATGATTGGTGTCTTCAAAGGGCCCTTCTCTGGCTCTGCTGATTAATTGTCGGATATGAATCCTAATTGAACTCAACTTTCCGCCTTTTCATTTCAGTTATTGCATAAAGATTCTCCCTTCAAAAGAGGCGCCACTCCCCGCAGAAGAATGGTGACCCATTCTAAAAACTTAACGACGTTTAAATCGTGAAAGCTCCCCGCGAGCCCTTACCCTTTGGGCAGGGTCGGACGCCGTCTCTCGAGGCGAAGTACGAAGGGAAGGGGTACTTTGAAAGGTAAACAGAGTGAAGTAATCTTTAGAAGTCCCGTTTCAAATAAAGAAAGCAAACATTGGCTCAAACGACGCCCTCTACCCCCACCCGACTTGCCGTGTCTTCATTAGTCCTTTATTTCACGTCAGGCCATTTTTCTTTTTTCACTTCGTGCGGTCCCCAGTGAAAAATTTAATCGTATCCAGCCGGAAAATTCATGCGACCTCAAGTATCAATCAAATACGGATAAACGTCCGCCTTTTTCGGAATTGTGATGAAGAGAGAAAAGGGGGTCGCGACAACGACGGAGAATCGGAACTCATTGTTCCAAAATAGCCGAAGAAACGGGAGGCAAACAATAGCTTCCTGGATGACAGTCGAAAGTGATAGCAACGGGGAGGGGGGGTTGAAAGAAGCTCAACTTAACGAGAGGAGCTCTTGCGAACCGGCAAAAATGAAGAAAGCGCTATCCGGTGACAGACAAGAGGTCTACTAAATGTAAGAGACCCGGTTCCCGTTTTTTCTCCCTTAAACCTAACAATTAACCTTAAACCTTAAAAATAACAGAGGCGTAACTAGCCTAAATAACTGATTTAGCCGTCAGGGTGGACTACATATTGACAGGAGGGTTGAAATGAGCTGGTTTAATTCCTTCCACGCAATAAACACTTCTTTTAAATTTTATATTAAACCAGTACGATATATTTTCATCGTATATTTTAATATACCTCGTCGACAGCATTAACGCGATACCAAGCATAGTCGTTTTGCACGGTACGGTAATTCAAATCTGTAAAATATATTGTTAAGTACTCAAATTGAATTTTTCGCCGTTTATAGCTAACAATATTACTATATAAAAGTAGTTTTAAAGATATTATGATTTCGATTGGGGCTTATTATGCCTCGTCGGCTATAAATTCAGAACGAAAGATTGATGACCCAGTCGCCGGCCAGTATTGAGAGCGAGCGGAACTTTCACATATACCAACCAGAAGAGAGAATCAAATAGAAAAAATAAACAACCCCGCAACTATTTAATATTTAATTTTATTTAATATATTAAATACAAAATTCCACGTGCAGATATCTCACGCTGGCATCGCCTTTGTGCCGAGTTTATTTTTAAAGGGGGAGAGGATCAGGATAGAGGGGAGAAAAAAATCCGCCGAAGGGGTAAACTTTAATTGGAAAACGCGTCAAAGATTCGAACGGAGTCCCTGTTTTTGTCCGACCCCTAATTAAATCCGGAGATCTGATATCGCTTGTATTCTCTTACTTTTTGGCGCGATACAAATAAAAGCAATGAAATCACCTCATTAGAACGGGATAGGGAGTAAAAGAAAATAATAAAGTTCGCCTTGAAATTTATTAATCTACAAACACAGTGGGAAGACAAGAATTATACAATTAGTTTAGTTTACCGTCGGTTGGAATAGCGTCTACTAACACCGCGGCAAAAGACGAAACCCGCGAGAGGAGAGAGAAGAACCCGAAATCTACCGTAGTTCTACAATTGAAGCGGTATACTAATCTTCATCAGTTGTAATTACATCATGGCGCTTGTGGCTTCCGTTTCATAGAAAAGGAGTATTTCCGCAAAGCCGTGAGAAGGAACGGAAAGAAGAAGAAGAAATCGCGAAACGCCGACAACGGTACAGATCCGGTGTACGGACAGCGCCCCGTACGTGACCGGACGGTAGCCCCAGACAAATATACCTCCATTTCTTAATGCAGAAGGATGGCATTTAGGGCCATTTTGCCCGAGGGAGGGATTCCTTTTTTTACGCTTTATCCGCGCAGAAACATTACTTCCCGACAGCGATGTTAAATTTCATCGTTTGGGCCAACCCGCTCCGAAAAGGGGTTGAAATATTCCAGCGTTCAACGTTTTTGTTGTACGGTTTTTTTACCCCAAAAAAGGAGAAAGTCACGCCGAGCTACTGCCACAACCCCCAAATCCTGATGAAACGCGTCGGATTAGAGGGACGATTTTTACACTGAAACTTTTCCCCCATTATAAGACGCACCCTTATTTTCAGGGGGAAAAAAGAAAAAATTGAAAATCCAGAATTTTCTTCCAATTAAAAATTTTCAACTGATATATTTCAACAATTATTGTTGCCGTTGACGGCCGATGTAATACCGGGGGAGGGAAACGGCGAATAGCGGAGTTCAGAGTACGAGGGGCCAATTCATAATGCGCCGGCCTTCAACCCCCAACCGCCGCGGCCCCCATCGCGCGCGGTGGGGACTAAGATTAATGAGCCTTCTATTAGTCAGGAATGGGCTTCAAATGGGCGGGCCCATTAGACCGGCCGGCCCCACTATCTGGCGCGAGCCACGAACATCTGTCCTCGAGGGCGTACAACGTTGACCGGATTACCGTAGGCCGCGTCCAGGTTCCGGGGCCCAATCTATGATTTTCGCCGTCCGAAACAGTAAATAAGGGTAAACACGAGAATAGCGTAATAGGGGGCTCAGTTCTAAACACTAAAAAAATAAATACGATACCACTGGATGTCGTTTCCAAGCAAAGCGCCCTTTGTCACGATTCGGGAGGTTGTACGGGTGTTTGGGTAGATTATTTCTTTAACTTTTTTTTTATTGCACAATCAACATCGTTTTCATGTTATAGGTGCAAATTATTTATGCGTTGTTCTGATATGATGAAGAAATCACCCACTGGAACGTTGTCTAAATAGAGAAGATCCCTGGGCCAGCGGCGTTTAAGCCGCCGAGGGAGGATAGAGGACGGGGGGGTAACGGAGTTTTATGACTCGGTCGACTGTTGGTTTTTTTTTAACTCTATTTATTGTACAATCAACTATATGCCAGTTATAGGTACAATTACGGTTTGTTCGATTAGTTTCACTCGATAAAGACGCCGTCCAGTGGCGTTTAAGCCGACGCGGGGGAATAATGGACGGGTAAAAGAGGAAAGGGACTGAACGACTGGATTTGGATGTGGTGAGAGGCGGGAATGGAATTTAAAGAAGCGTGATTTTGCGACTTCGTCCACTGTCGGGGTATGTTGAGGTCATTATGGATTGTTCGGTTAGAAACATACCGGGGAGCGTTAAGGATGGTAAGAAGGACTTTTGACCGGAATGTTTGGATGCGAGCGATTTCGGATTTCTTGGCAGAACCCAGCATAGTTCTATTCCGTATGTCCGTGTCAGTTTTAGTATAGCTTTATATATTGTCATTTTGCTGGCTATTGTAAGTTTTGATGTCCTTTTCGAAAGAGGTCTCAACAGTCCACGACTGTTGGTAACTGTAAGAAACATACCGGGGGGAGCATAGAGCTATTTTGGATTTTGGCTATAGTAATTTTTGAAGTACGTTGTCAATCTCAAGAGTCCAAATTTCCGGTTTAAATCAGGGGTGGTATTCGGTATTATCTGTTGGAATTGAGTGGGACGGGCTGGATGATATATTGGCGCCTGTGTTTGTCTCCTCTGTGTCGGCTCGTTACTGGCCCCCCCCCTCACCTGGGTCCAGGCTGCTCAATCATACGGCCCATTAGGCCCCCGAGGGCCTTATCTCCGCCAGACGCTACACCGCCAGCCCCACACCTACGGCCACTTTAGGCCTGTCCTGCGGGGGATGGAAGACGCGTTATCGCCGCCTTTCTAGGGGGCTGGGGATGATCACTCTCACTATTCATCACACCCTGCTTAGCATCCGGCGAAGCGCCTACCTTCTTCACTACCTTTCGGTTCGGCCATAGGTGAATTTTTTGTTAATCCTTTCTTATTGTACAATCAACTGATCACTTCGATCACTTGAGATTATTCCTTTTGTGAATGGGGGTTTTTCCTCTGCGAGGTTCCCTCCGCCTCTACGAGATTCGAGAGAGGAAGCTGACGCGGCGGGAATAGGCCAATGATTCAGTTCTTATTGAGAGTTTGACGAGCCAGTCTTAGCAGCCAGTATTGAGAGCAGAACTCTCGCAAATGCCGACCAGAATGGAGAATCAATTGAATTAAATTGAACTGAATTATATCAGTTATAGGTACAATGGGTGGCAACGATAAACAGCAGGGTAAAAGGATCCACCCAATAGTGGCACTCGGCATGAACAATTACCTAACGGTAATGATAACGACTGCAGACTAAGGCGGTCTCTAGGCCAGTTTAGCACGCGTTAAATTCTTATTGAATCCATTTTGATCCCGAAGAACTGATTACCATCAAAAAGTGCAGTTCGTTCGAAAATTCTGGTAATATTTTCAGGGCGGACCGTAAATTTTATTTTAAACCCAAAGCGTCGAAATTAATCGGAATTCTGAGGGACGTAAAAAGATATAGATTAAATGATACTCCGGGGGGGGGGAGATGAATTGAATCGTCTTTAATATATGGAAAATTAAAGATCAATGGATCATTTTCCAGGCCCTTCGGTCCCAAAGGCGCCGGGGTAATAAATTTCGGGCCGAGGAAAAGAAAAATGAATTCGGATTTCCTTTTTTTCTTCTCTCTCTCCTCTCTCCCTCTCGTCCGGCTCTAACAAATCATCCGGAGAACGATGTGGCAAAAAGGGGGGTTAAATTATCGCGGACGAAAAAAAGAACCGCTGCGGGGCTTAATCCGGGCGTTGGTGCCGTCTTAAATCTTAGGGGGTGGGTTTTGGGGGGGGGGGTGATTCAAAGGAAGCCGGAAAAATTAACGTCCTCCCATTTTCCCAATCGCAATCGAACCCGTCCGACCGAAGATCAGATCCCCCCCCCCACTTTGTGGGGGCCCGGTTTCATCCCTAATGCACACCAGGCTATTTACAAAATCACTTCCGCTTTAAGACCCCCACCCCAAGCTGAACTTATTAATTAACGAGTAATTCTCATTAACTTCCGATGGGATAGCAACGGGGGAAAGCACGGTCTGCAGGGATTATTATTATTACATTACAGTGTACGAGATTTCACCCGAAATTAGCGATAATTCAAATTCCGATCGCGGAAACCTTCGCTCACATAATGAGCAATTCTGTTATTAGGGGATTTATTATATTACGCGATTGTTCTGTTTACTTTTTCTTATATATAATAGCATAATTAGCAGCTACGGTCGGTTATTATTAGATTATGGTATCAAATTATATTTTCAATTAAAAATTTATGATAAGTAACAGTATTATCATATATTAAACGTCCCAGTGGATCTGCACACGGCACTGTGACACGACAGCTCATTATTTTGTATTGTTTTCCGGTTACCGTGTTTGAAATTTTCGCTCTTGCGCGACCGGTTCTTAAACCTTTACTTCTGTACTATTTGCCCGAATTTACAGATTATTGATTGAACTCAACTATTTCTTCATCGCGGACTCATTCATGCCTCATGCTTCCTCTCCGCGAATATTCGATATGTATACAAGTTGAGATTCGTAGATTTCTAAGACAAAACCAGCGAGAGGAGACAGAAACACGCGAAATCTACGGCATTCCAACTCCTAGCAGATCACAAAACAGGTATTCTAAACAAGTTTAGTTTCTTTTTATATCGTTCTCTGTTTCGGTGACAATATGTGAAAGAATTTTCTCAGAATACTGCCTGGCGGCTGGTCCTTTAACCTCTACTTCCGAAATAATTTATTCCTCCATCTTCCTTCATGGGCTCATTCTCACCGTAGGTTACCCCCGCGTACCATAGCATTTATTCCCGGTAGAGCGCCCTAAAACTGACAACACTGGGTTTCGTTGCAGCGCGGTCGAACAACCTATTTAGTAATAAACGTTGAAATTCAGTTTGGGGCCGAACGCGGTACCATCAATTCCCGGCCGGGGGTCTCATCCTGCGTCTAATTTGCATGCGGATTCAATTTATCGGCCAACGAGATTAGGCCGGCTAACGGGGACCCGAAACGTTCATACCACTAAGTAAGGAAACAGAATTATGGCAGCGCCAAAACGTACATGTCATTTTAATTACGGACATTTTACATTATCGCTTAGGAAGATGACAAATATCCTCAAAGAAGATTAGGATTTTCCGTCTTGATGCCTAAAAATCTTCTCCCTCCTAAAGTTTTTTTTTTAAATTAAGTCTTCTACTTAGTTTGTACACAAAAATATAATAAGGCATAAAGCCAAAAGCACTCAATATAAAATCTTCTGAAACCAGAAGTGTATTACAACTTATAAGTCTAACACGAAGTTACTTAAAATGAATAACAGGACAATTGGTAACAGAGTAACAGTCATCTAATAATTAGTTGATAAAAAAGTATTTAGTAGCGATTTGAATTAATGACACAAATAATTAGGTAACACGAACAAATATTCCATGAATTCTTCTCCGGCCACTGAAACCGTTTACAGAGTGTTATTTAAAAGTGAAAAGTTTTTTCTCACAGGGAAGGAAAATGGAAATAGAATAGACTGTTCTTTCAGGAAAGAGGTCTTTATGAGAGATAAGAGGTGATGAACAGGATTGAGTGGCATGCTCAGGTCTACTCTTTGGCTTGTTTTTTCGAGCGCAGAATCCGATTTGCGGTTTCCACACAAGGTTTTATCGCTACCGAAACCGTTTAGGGCGCTCGAATATCCGAGGGGATTGAACGATGCGAAGCAGCACTCGGAAGTCCCGCATACGCCGAGCAGCGTAAATATATCAGTAAGCAACAGCTTGTTGTTAATGCGTTCTTCATATTGTCGCGGACTGCTACAAAACTGGTCTAGCGTCAGACCGACAGATAAGACCGAGATAAAAGACTGCTGTAATAACAGTTTTTTTCCCGAATCCTCGTATACAGGTGTCGTAAAGTTGGTGCCATTATCGCCCTTCAACACCGCATAAACAAAGTCCTATTGTCCTTTAAGCCGTAGTCCCTTTTTTTTATATTTCTCTTGCCATGAATTATTAAAACGTGCAGTCGTAAACGTGTTCCGAATTTAGATCCGGACTTTATTGCCGGCCCCATGACCCGTTTTGCCGAATATATATTTCCGAGGGGCGCTTTTGAGGGGATGGGGGAACGGGGGGGGGGCAAGCATAAGTGGGACAAAGAACGCCGTAAATTTTCCCCGCCGCACAAAGAGTTTCCCTGCAACTCTCACCCCTGCCGTCCCCCCCCCCCGCGGTCCTGAACACTTTATGAAAGCCCCTTTCCAGCTTAAGAATTGTGCCTCTCTTACTATTTATTCGCAGTGCCAACTGTTGTATGTGTGTATGGGGGCTGGCCTTGTTTTACCACCTCTCGGCCGAATGAAATACATTCATTAAATGCCCAGTCGCATTAAACTTTACGCAATGAACGCATTAAAATGACGATAACGATTCTGAATCCGGGAATGATTCAGTTCCTAAAAAATAATAAAATTACCTTATATAATAAAGCCAGAACAGGCCTCGTGAGATAATTGGGACGCCCTTTGAGTAGGAGACGCTATTGGGGCAGATATTTAGAGCTCTCAGACAGTTCCCAGTGTTTTTTCCCAGTGATCCACTGGGAATAACCCTAACCAAGATTCGGGGTTGAGAAACCAATGGAAGAGGAATGAATTACTAAAACTAAATATTAAAGAACCAGTCGCCAGGAAGTATTGAGAGGAAAACTTTCACATTTACCAACCGGAAGAGAGATTGAACTAAAAAAACCTATCTTTATATATGTAGATATACATATTACGTACAATTTATATTTAATGAAAAATTTTAAATACGGTCGCCAATATAACACTGGCGGCCTCATTTCCCGGTCGAGCATTGATTTTCATGCGCCACTGGCTCTTTAGGAAAATGTCCGGCAAGGCGGGTCCAAAGTCCGCATCGTATTTGCGTCGCAGAGACAGTGCTGACAGGATGCTGCTCCGCCAGGGCGGAACAGAATTGAAGATTAATCAGGATTGAATTTTCCCAGCCGGGGATATATAAAACTGGACGTTATTCGAGTCTTCGGCGATTCTTTTCACAAATCCCGTGTTTTAGATCGAGTGAAAGCTCCGAATAAATAATTCATTAGCGTTATCACGCCTCGCGCTACTGCATAGAGCCCCGAATGCGACAATAAATAATTCGCCCGCTCAGCCCTCCGCTTTCGTGGGCCCTAAAAGGGGTTTTAAGTCCCGATAGAATGTCTCAAGTTCCATTCAAGTCCCCTCCCCCCTTCTTTACTCCTGAGCTCCGGACAACTTGAGGGAGTCACACATTTGTCCAACGTGTCCAACGGATACAATTCAGGAAAAGTTATTCTTGTTTCCACCGTCTTCCATTTCCTTTAAACTCAACTAAAGTGTTTTCCGACTCAGTTCAACGCCTGTGATAAATGTGAGGAAAAATTTTTCAGGATTTATGCCCACGTAACAGTTATTCTTACATTATATTTATTGAGCGTATTACCGAGTCAATTTCAAGGCGGAAATTCGCCATTGCGATATAATATTTACTATCGGTCTCCACAGCATCCTGTATTGCACTTTTACTGTCCTGAAAACCGGTCCAGAAAAAGGCCAGACCGGCCAAATCACTACGACGCACTATCTTATTATTATTTCGTGATTCAAGCCAAACCTGGGTTTCCGATCTATATATTTGTTTGTTTTGTTATTTGAAATCGTTTCGGAAATAGCGCAGATTTTGCGATATCCTGTCTCACGCTGGTCTGGTCTCGAATAATGACCCGCTCGTAAAAAGACGTTGCCCGCCACCGGTCTAGAGTTCCAGACTAAATCTAGAACCTAGATCAAACCGAGAGGAGACAGAAGAACCAATCTTCCGCAGACCACAAAGTAGGTATTCCAAACGTTTTAGAACTGTTTACAGATTATCATTGCCGATCATTCGCACCGTTAATGAAGGAATTTTTTTGTCAGAAATATCGTATATCTAACGGGTATGACCCCTTGGCGGATGACTAGTGGACCCTATAGTACTGTCCTTAAGCTCTGAGAAATAAAAAAATAATATCGAATAATCCCAGGTTCGTAGGACATAGCCCGGTCTGTACATTCGGTGTTTCCTGCCGGAAGAAGGAGCCCATTGTTCGGCGGCAAAGAAGAATGGCTGGACCGCGTCAAAGGACAACCCCCCCACCGCATGACATGGAAATGAAGAACCCATTGTGACATTTTCTGAATATTCTGAAATAATACCGCACGCCTCCACTAATATTCTTTCCGCCAATGTACAGCGTATTTATCCGCCAGGATATATATTAATTACTCCAATCAATGAGAATTATAATTTCCATTATAATTTGACCTCTAGGAGGGGACCTGGCTTCCCCTACTCGAGGGAATTTTTTCTGGTGAAAAAAAATATTATACATCTTTCTGTCATATCGTAACATGAAGTTTGTAAAACTGGGCATCGTGAACATTGCGGAGACAAACCGCTGCACTTAAATGAAAAAATATGCGTGAAGACCGATCCAATATTCCCCTGTTTAACCGCATCGATACGTACAAGTGTATAGACTTCTCCATTCCTAATCCGTTATTAATAATTCCATTAATCTATTTACAAACTACGAACATTGTAATTATGACAACAGGATTGTATAAAGTACAATACTATAGACTCAAAAATATCAGTTTGTTCGATTCGTGGCCAAATGATCCGGTTCAGCTTCTGATAAACGACCCCCGTCAACTAAGGCTCCGAGCGCAACAGCTGAGAAGAAAATCAAATACTAATATTTTTTCACCTTCAAAGTTGACGTAAATGTTTTTAACCCAGAGCGTTAAAAGCAGAAGAAAGTCAATATAAAATAATTCACTATCGCCTGAATTTCTACGACTGCGTATTCTCATTAAGGACTAAACCTCTTATCGTTTGAAACCATGAAGTTCCTGCCCGCGAATCACCTTCAGGGAGGGTTTTTTCGCCCTCGTTTGCCTGTAAAAGACCCGTGTACGGGCGTTATTTATGGGTGGAACCCTCTTTGGGGTAAAAAAACAATCCCCCCGCACTAACGTTACCCCAGTCTACTTGTCCATAAATTCTCCTTTTCCGGGCGGCAGGTAGAATGAACCGCGTTAAGCCGCGACCCACCCGGCGAGGGTGGGGGGAAATTTAATTGATAAAGTTGGCCCAACAGCCTTCCCGAAGCTAACGGGAGGCCTAAGTTTAAATATTCGGACCGAACTTAGAATGATGGAAATCTCTCTGGTCGGCCGTTCAGAAATTAACCCCGTGGGCGGGGGCGGGGGGTGAAACTAACCCCCCGGCGTTAACTTGCAGCTTAAGTTAAACCGCGGGAATGCCAGATTCTCCAAACTAGGAACAGCGGCCCCCCAACTTCGACCCTAATATATGGGCTGCCTTAAAATTAATTTCAACCCCAATTACGATAAAATTGCCGATAATTAACCGACCCGTTTGGTGCACCTCGGATTTTCAAATATATATAATAAATTCCGAACGAAATTAGAATATAGGGGTTTCTCTTCTATTTATTATTTGTTTGACCCAGTTTACTTACGATTCTGATTTAAAAAAGAAGGATTTTTATGAGCTGTTCCTAATAAAAATGTCTCAAATTTACCTTCAAATACAAATTTCAAATGAAAAATAAACCTATTATAATTATAAAATTTATAGAAACACGATGAAGGTAATATTAATCACAAAATTTAATAGGACTGACACTTAAATAAAAAAATTAAATAGATTCATGTTGCAGAAATTTAATAGTTAATCAATTTCAATCAATTTACAGCCAACATTAAATAAATATTCAATCAATGTTAAAAAAACTTATTTGCAGTCAATAACAGCACTCTTGCTATCTTCTGTCTACACCCCTAAGCTAGCCCAGTTACGATTTCTCGCGATAATCACTAGAATATTATATCAGCAAAGTAAATGAAATAGATACCTTTTACTGGAATTTAATATTTAACCAATATTCAAACAGTTTTCAATCAATACTGAATCACTCTTGCGATGTTCAGTAATGAGTTAATGAGGCTTCCACTGAAGCTTCGTCTAAGCATCGTCGATGAAATGTTATTGTTCCGATAACTGACTTTGGAGAAACATCAGGATTCGCATTCACTTATTTACTGACTGAGTGTTATCGACGGTGGCGAAAAGCCGAACTCTGTCCAGCTAATTAAGCGGGTACAGAATGCGTTTTAGAGGGCGAGACCATCGCTCAGGGGGCTGGAGCCTAAAGCGGCCTCAGAGGACGACTCGAATTTCATTTAAACTTTATTCCATACACTGGGTTTCTAGACCGGGCTCCACCTCGCGACGCCGCCGCCCGCGAGTCGCCGCATTTCTCGGGGCTTAACGAAATTAAGTACCGCCGCCGGATGAGGAAAACAAGACATCGGTGTAGGTGCGGGGTTGTCGCACTTAAGGGATGAAACTGGGAAAAGTGGGGCGCGGGGGTAGAAGGGGCGGCCAATCTATTTGAAGTTAGGCCCTTCCCAGGGGCCGTTTAAACGTCGAACTCCCACGAACCTTCTACAGTGTAAACTCCCCCTCGGGCACCCATTAATGGAATTGACCAATTAGGCTGTTGGAGATTCAACATGGCGACAAATATTTATGTTGTAAATAGCTCGATGGACGGATTGGTAGCGATTAACCTGAATTTCAAGGCGCCGTGGAATTTACCGCGTCTCTAGCAATTTATCTCGGCTAATGCACATTAGTCTAACAATATAGTCTGCGCGCTAACTTAAAATCAGAACTGTTTCAGTGCGCTTCTCTTATCAACTCATCAATTTAGTTTCATCCGATAACAAAGTAGAGACCAGAATTTGAATGATCACTAACTTTCTGTGGGAAGAACCTCGTTTAGCCGGGGTTTAACCCTTGTGAACCACCCCCCCTTGTGAACCACCCTCTAGTAATGCTGTGTCCAATATCCCTATACTGATGTTATTTTTCTTGTATATCTCTACCGCCTAACTAAGAATCCTGTTTTAGTACTTTTGCCTTGAAAGGATTTTTGTTTCATATTTTCGTTGCTTTATTTCAGATTTTTCTTTTGTGTTAGTCTGATACATTTAGTATCAGTACAGTATTTTTGTATTTGTATATAATTTTTGTAATCTCTTATTGTATATATATATATATATATATATATATATATATATATATATAAACGAAACGGTCGAGTTTGGAATTCCTGTTTCGGATAATTAACTCATTGAATGCCAGGTAATGGCTTTGCCCGTGTCTTATCAGATAGCTGCATTCAGTCCGGTTTAACAGGCCCTTTTGGACGGGGGGAAGGGCGTAAGGTCCGAGCCTGCCGGCCATAACAAAAGTTCCTCGGCAGGTAATTAAGGGCCGATTGAGAGGGTGGCGGCGGCCCCTACGTACGGGGTAATCACCCGGAACGGGCGGTGCAAGGGGGAGGGAGGCTTTGCACCTCCTGTTAACGCACTTCCGACGTGCCAATAACGTGCTTTATCGCGCGATGGGCTCGAATCTTAAGGGCGAGATCAAAGTGGGGGGGGGGGGGCAGAAATTCGTCGTCTCGACGCCGAACCGGTTTCGGCGTGTCGCCACTTTCAATCGAATTGCGTCGGTTGTCGTTGTTTGCACTCGATCTTGCAGCATTTTCTGAAATTTTCGGATTTCTGCTTTTGAAAATCTCATTATTTCCTTTTCTATCTTGGTTTTATACGGTTCGTGCGAAATATTTCGATCGTGGGATAAATTACTATATTTTATCCCATCCATGAACCTCTCTGAGGCATATCTCGGGACTCTCGACTTACTCCATCTTTGAATTAATATCAAATTATCCTCATGGAAAATAGTAATAACAACTCAATCAATAAAGGAGACATGGCTATGGACTGCAGTAAAGTTTCGCTTTCAATGCTACCTGGCAACTGGCTCGTAAAAATGAATGACGGAATTAAATTAATGCCATTGGATTTTCGGCTGGCGAATCTTTTTCAGGGGTATTCTTCTTTCTGTTGTGTCCTCTACCGACCGTGGCAGGAACCCCGCAGGGGGGAAAAAACTTTAATCCACTTAACCTTAGATAGCGGATAGTTGGGGGGGGGGGTTGAAACACTTCCCGTTGATTGTCCAGGCACTGCCTGTGGTTGAGGGTCGGACCCGGGCTTCCACAGTATTCATTATTGCCGGGCGGTATTGAGAGAAAAACTTCCATAAATGGAGGCCGCACTTGAGACCGGACTAAGAAAAGAACGGGGGATAAAGGAATTGCGGAATTAGTCGGCCGAAGATGGAGCTCTACGCCGGACCGTTGATTACCGTAGCGTTCGTATAGAACTACATTAGAGTGCAGTGTTAAGTCGAAGCCCGTCGTATTAGCGGTAATTAACCGAATGAACTCAGTTGGGCTAGGTCCCTTCCCCTCCCAACCATCTCACACTCTCTCTCTCTCTCTCTCTCTCTCTCTCTCTCTCTCTCTCTCTCTCTCTCTCTCTCTCTCTCTCTCTCTCTCTCTCTCTCTCTCTCAATTCAGACTTAATTAGAGCCTCTTGTGAAACTTCAGTACACTTCAGACGGTCTTATAAAGTCGGGCAATTTCAAATAAATTAGATACACGGGAAGCAAAATGGAGTCGCATAATCAGCCACATCAGCGCTCAGGATAGCCCGCCCCCCGCCACTAGCAGCATCCCCTAGCTCTGCTCTGGGGTCGGTTTAAATCTAATTTCCCTGCTCCAAAACAATACTACTTTTGTAATTGCCCCTCAAAAAGAGATTAGGACCATTCGGGTTAACGGTTTTAGGCGTCGAGGTTCCGCCCACCGTCAGTAGATAAGTCGAACGCCCCAACATAGGGATAGGCATAGGGCGAGGTTTGTCGAAAACAGTGACACATTAATCCCGACCTCTAAGCATGAAGGGTTTGAAGGGTGTTTTAATAAAAAACGGTGGGTATAACGGATGGGTGATAAAGGAGAGTGACAGGAGTGAGGCGGGAATGGAACTTAAGGAACCGAGGATTATGCGATTTCGTCGACTGTCAGGTATGTTGAGGTCAAGATGAACTGTCTGAAGATATCAGGGAGCATTAAGCATGGTTCGGACTACTTTTGATCGTAATAAAATGTATATATATATATATATATATATATATATATGTATATATATATATATAATAAGGTACTTTTCCGTTAGCCGGGCGCAAGCGAAAAATCGCCAAATAATGTAGAATTCTGCCAAATTTCATACAATCATAAGGGGAATGTTCGTTTGAGGCCATGTGCTATATTCTCTAAATTCATTCAAAACAAAGCACGTTTTTCTTTTTTTCTTTGATCTTAATTTTTCTATAAAAAGGTGAAAATTTTGGATTTACTGAAATTAAATTATTTTGGAGAACTGAAAAAGATGCTGTCTCTTTTTTTTCAGGAGGAAGGTATATTGGCAAAGAATGCAACATGAGATCAGAATCATGAAATAAAACGTCTTTTAGTGACGTTGGCGGTGCAACGCCTGGCTAACGGAAAAGTACCAATAATAATATTCCTTTGTTCCACCACGTATATATATTCTGTTGACACGGAGTAGTTCCTTTCCAGGAGTCAACTGTCTGAAGAATACATTGTGCAGGGTGACCGTACAGGTAAGAGATGGTTTACGTGCCGGGACCCTAAGGGGGATGAATAATGCAGGGGGAGGACGCACACGGGCTGAATTCGAAGGGGACAATCGAACGGAGGGGGGATAGTAAAGCCCTTTTGAAGTTGTTTGTTTTTCCTGAAAACGAGCCTTCCGGACGTCCCACGGGGAACCGCCCTGGGGGGAAATATGGCGGCCAGCTGAGGGTGGAAAAACGGAAACGTTCGGTGTCCCCCCCCCTCCGAATTTACGGCCGGAATTTTACTTTCCACCCGCAACTTTCTATTAGAAACAGGGAAACGAAATCCGGAAGGAAAGTCAAACCCGGGGAGCCGAGTTCTCCCGGTCATAGCGTACACAGTTTTCCGTTTACGCCCCTTTCTGAATAAACAGAATATATACCTTATTTAGTCTCGAATCAAAAATTAATTTTACGCATTTTTACGAGTGTTAATATAATACTGTTACAGCAATATCCGACAGTCACGGTACTACGAAGACGAGGCTAAACTTCAAACAACTATTATGGAAGATACAGTTTAATTTAACTATTTAAATTATTTTAAAAACGTGCAAAAATTAACTCACCGCTGTCTGCTAGCAGTGGCTGACCTATCCCGAGCCTTCTAACCTGAAAAAATATACAAACAGTATTATTGCAAGGATATTTCATAAATTTAATAATAATAATAATTCAGAAAAAATTAAAAATTTAATACATAATAATAGACAAATTGGCAAGCTCGAGGACGGCGCTGATACTGTACCGCAATGCAGAGCTGTTAAGCTGGTTTCTATAACTCACCCCCAGCAAATCAGTAATATAATTAGCATAATCGAAACGCCATATAATTTTGTATTCAATGATTTATCCTAATGCAAAAAGAAATCTAGTCACCCTGTCATCAAATTTATTAAATATTCCTATCCATAAATATTACTTTTGTTTGCGAAAATTCCTGTGATCTTCTGTCTTCACACCGATTTGAACTTTGAGCTAGACCGATTTCCTTTCCGTCTTCAGTAGCATTCCGAACAGAAACAGAGGACGAACCGGCGAGAGGAGGCGTTCAATTCAAAGCGAGTATACTGGAGAGTTTACCTCTCCCGTTTAACCAGTTATCGTTTCCAATTGAAAACTCGGTCCACCGCCCGGGTATTCGAACGCGGAGTTTCGCAATTAGTAATTTTACTTCAATTGCAAATTTTAAGTCATTAAACAACGGGTAGCCAACCGACCCCGATTGTAGTTATAAGGCGACCGTTCTCGAACTCAAATGGCCAAGCGTAATGAGACCGGGTCCCGGGAATAAGTCATCAGCAGTTAGGAAGTTTTATATTCGTATTACAACAAAATTATTGTAATAAAATGGTTCATTGTACGTACCTTTAGGTTGCACCAATGTCGTCTATTGAGTACATTCGAGTTTATAAGATCATCTCGTTTAAATATTATAATTAAATCTTCCCTCAATGAAGAACTTCAATTGAGCTATTTCTAACTCTTAGTTAATTACATAGTGTCAAAATTTACCAACACATGATGAATTTAAATACAATAATTGGAAACGAATGTTTCAATGTTCAATCTCTTATCAAACAATTGTTTGATAATCTCTTCACCTTATAATAATTTTCTCAGAGATTATTTATTTACTATATAAGATATAAGAGCTCATGTCAATCATTACTGTGTGATTCACTTTAATTCAAATTATAATACTATTTGTTCCCAACTCGTAAAGCTCCCCATTATTGTTACCACCACTTTTTATATAACTAATTAAACTAAGATATATGTATAAGATAACTAAGAAATCGCGGCACTGTTATGCGGGTTATAAATACAGTGATTGGGAAACGAATGTTTCAATGTTTGTCGAGTGAAATGGCGGCACGATGAGAAGAAAAAAAACACGTTGCAGCTATCAATGAAAGGGAACGTTTCACAACCGCTACAGTTGTGATTCACGGTCGTAAGTTCTCCTGGGTTGAGTGGATTCGGAAAAAAAAAGCAGAACTGAAAAACCCCCTCTTAACTCAAATCCCTCGTGTCCCCCCACCCCCCACCCACCGGGGCGTGTTTTAAAGTCGGAAACTCGGATACAGGAAATAAAGGAGGATAAAAAGCCGTCGGAGCTTCCGGCCGAAGTACATGACGGGGAAATTCCGGAAAATGGCGGCTAAAAAAAATTCGTTTTCAAAAGGATTAAACGTATAAAAGCGGGATGTTGCCCCCCGCAGAAAAAACCCTCCTTACCGCAAGAAAAAAAGTCGACCGTTTTCTCAGCGGCAAACGACCCCCCTCCCCCCACACGGCCAAATCCAGGGCTAAGATTTAGGGGCTTTCAGTGCTGGGACATTTAGCATTTAGACGAGCGAGAGTAGGAGTAAGGTCGCTGGGTAGACATTTGCATACCGGATCTTTGCTGGGTAAACATCGGATGAACATTATATATATATATATATATATATATATATATATATATATATATATATTTAGCCACCATCACTAGATACACCAGCGGCCATTGGGAGGCCCCCCTCCATTTTGAAAAGCATTTGTGAAAGTTCGCTATCAAAATTGTCCGGGGATCGGTTCTTTAACTTTAAATTCTGCACTAAATTGCTCCCAGTATTACCTTCCAACGATATATCCAAAAAATTGTTCGGCCCCATAAACTACTATGAGACGGTTGGTGGCCCTGATAAGGCCCGAAAAAGACCACGATAAATACCCCACGCCCCACGTTCCTCGGCAGGACCACCGTCTCAATTTATATCGGACAGTGCGTATTGGATGAAAAACAAGATTTTCAGATTTTATGGAACACCGGAAATAAGAGGGTTGAAAAATACAAACACGAAAGTCAAGCCAAAATGTGGGCATCGTTCTTACGTCACACGTCGTCGTAACGATGACGTCCGTGCGCTGAATAACGAAATATCGAATACGGTCAATGGGGGAAATGTTGGGACGTCTGTATGAATTTATACATGATACCGCCGACGCATCGGTGGGTGGATCAAACGGATCTGGAGATGTCCGGTTTGAATATCAAGTCGGATATTTGAATTCATTTAATTCCTCGACGTCGAAATATTGGGCGTAGAGGATGCTCCGGAAAGATTATGTAAAATTCTATTGCGAGACCGAAAAATTTATGACTGTAGGTAGTTTGAGAGGTCATGGTGAAGAGTATGATCGGAAACATACCCGGCGAGCATTGAGTACGAAGGACTTTCAATTGGAAGTTGGATGTCTCGGCGGATGCCCACAGTTCGATACCGTCGACATTAATATAGCTTTGTATACTGTCAATTTGTTGGCTATAGTAAGTTTTGAAGTCCTTTTCAATAGAGGTCTCACCAGTACAAATTTTCGGTTTAAATCTGTTCTTTTCAGACGGGTATGAGGTGTTTCTGTATATAGCCCAATGTAGCAAGACTGCTGAAAAAGAAGTTTCAATGTAGTAATCCACAATGTATTCCCCATTCCGGTCGGCAATACTTTGCCACTTTCCTGGCAAATTTTCAATCCCCCATCTTGAAGAACTCCACTATCTGCGAGGCAAAATATGACTCGAGGTGCTTCCCCACTACTTCTTCGGAAGAGAATGCCTGACCCTTAGGGAGCGCTACAGAGACCCGAACAAATGGCATTCCGTTTGGGGCAAGATCTGGGGAATCGGATGGATAAAGCCTCGTGGAAGCTCCTTGAATTTTTCCTTGGGTAAGTCTCGGTGCATGGGGCCGTACTCCAGTTTTCGTGCTGCAGTATCCTCTTGACTGAGTCTCTCCGGTTTCTAGCAACTCATAATGGTCACATTCAGTAGATCTTCCACTGACAAGGCTTGTCAGCGTTGTCAAAAGGACCTCCTATACCAACGTCCAAACGTCAAGTTGTTGATTACTTATGGCTACCCCAAATACATTATTGCCGAGTAGTAAAAGCGGAGGAATGTTAAATGAGATTTATAGGCTAGCCGGAAGGAAGAATAATTCATCAAGCCTTTGTGGTTCGGTGGCCTTTTGGTTTTCATGCCATTGCACGACGCTCGGTGGTGGATTCCCGTGCAGAGAAGACCGAGCAGCCACTTCAGACGGCGCCATCGCCGATGATAAATGGACCGCTAGGGCGGTTTTTGGCCCGCGGGGGGTGGGCGGTTGAAGCATCCCCCTGCGCCCGACCCTGGATTATAATTGGAACAACGAGCTGCGGATCGGGAAGAGACCTGTAATTAATCAACCCCCGCGAAGGATGCAGTTGACGGCTGAAAAAAAAAATTATTTCTAATCGATTCTCAAAAATATTTGCAGTTTACGTCCAGTTCAGGAAACTTCGCCCCTATTGTTCGAATTCTGTTTAAAAGTCTGTATAAAAGTCGCATCCAAAACTTTTTGAAATGACAATTTAGTAATGTCCCTTTAGCCATTCAATTTTAATTATTTACTTCCAATTTTCAGCCGAATAATTTCACTCTGGAATTTATTTATCCGTTCAGATCCCACGTATTCAATTTAGACTTCAACCATGATAAGTCATTGTCATAATTTGTTACACATAAAAAGATGGCTACGCCGGAAATTAAAGTTTTTATTGAACGAAATAACATTTTTTGTGAAAATATGTTTACCTATAAAACCTCTAACAAAATATTTTTATCCCACGACCTATTCTCATATGTAGTATGCGATTGTATTCTATTTTCTGAATAATACGACCTTCTTGTTTAAATTAGCAATTAGCAACGATGTTTATTGTTGTACAAACATCTCCAGCTAAGAAATATATAATGTTGTTGTTGAATGCATTCCGAAACGTGCCAGATTTCGGTTTATGTATATATATATATATATATATATATATATATATATATATATATATAAAGTGTTAGGCCATAAACGAACGGAAGTGCCCGGTAAAGCCCCTGTTCAATGGTGCCTGAGGCTTAAATGAATCGCGAATAATTTCGGTTTGGCAGCCCGAACGCCAAGGCAGTTGGGGAATAACAGGAAAGCGCTCCCATCGAGTTGTGCCGCGATACGGCCGTGTACGTTCCACGGCCAAAAAAGATAGCGCCCGTTTCTACCCCTTTTTCCATTTTATCCCGTCCTGGAAAAACAAGCCGGGGTTCAGGGGGGAAATGTACTATTACAGCGTATCGATTCGGTTTTATCTGAACGGCTGAAGTGTTGCTGGCGTAGGGGGGAGGACGCGTTAAATGTCCTGCCGAATATATAGCCCAGGGGGCAATTATCGAAAACATATAACCGCGAACGGTGGCCATTTCGGCTCCCGCCTAATAAATGCTTCGACCGGTCGTTGGGGGGGAGGAGCACTAAAACAATATTCATTATTCGACTTCCCCCGACAACGACCCTCGTGTCTAGGATATGTGAGTTAAATTTAACTCGCGCCGCTTTCTGTCGAGAGACTGCGTGAATTAAATATAGCTCCGACCTTGGCCCGGATTCCGTGTCGGAAGGAAACCCCTTTTGGCATTTACGATGTAGACCGAGCGCAGGAACATTCTGAATTGCGGACAGGAGACGTTTCACCGGGGTTTGTTTGTACACTTAAGTCATGAGTGCGCAACAAGATATGAGTGTTTAAATCAGCGACAAGAAGTGCAAGAATAGTGGAAAAGCCATTCCTGAAGCTTTCGGCCTTCAGAGAGAGGTTTTCCCCCTGCATAAAGAGAAGAAGATATAAAGTGGATAGTGCTCAGAGGGCACACGGGTCTCCGGCTAAGACAGTCGATAAACCAGATATTATCAATCGGATGCAAGTGATTGAAACCGGGCTTCATTGCTGAAAAATTGAACTAACTGAAAAAAAACTGAAAAATTGAACTTGTTGAGAAGTCCGGAACTAACTATCAAAACCGACGGTTCGAAAAGCCGGACCCGGTCTTTTTTTTGAGTAACGCGTCTGTTTTCTGTGAAAGATTTCTTCTCAAGACAGCCTGATGGCAGTTCGTTAACTGTGCATTCTGAATCCTGGTCTGAATTATGGTCGGTCTGGCGGTGTTTAATAATGGGATAATAATCCCGGAATAAATAATGGGGTAGGATACCGCTAATGGGAGGAAACGGACCGCAACCAAAAAGGAAAAAGGGAAAGGGCGTCAACGAGCCGTCCGTTCGAAGGGAGGTTTCGGTGAAACTTCCCGGCTTAAACCCGGGCTATGAATAAAATACGACGAACCGCTAACCGCGGCTTCAAACTCTGACTCGTCCCTACTAACCAAATTCGGGCGGAATGGAGAATTGAAACTCGGACATCAAACGTGAAACGATCGCCGAATTTAATATAAAACTCATCGACAAAGTTCTAACAGCAGTAGTCGGTGGGGAGAGGGGGGAGAGTTATGGCCCTAAGAAACCACTGCGGTTGCCATGGATTGCAATTATTATTCGATTATTGGACGCTTAGAGAATCCGAGGAATCCCGTATTATACAGCGGAGATTATAACAGATCAAAAGGTTGAGGGCCGCTTGTTGGAAAATGTTTTAAACTAAATTTACAGCGCCGGTTCAAAGCATCAAAATCGAATTTTAATTCGATTACTAATTTGAAGATATAATATTATTTGAAAAAGACCCGGTCTTTTAGAATAATGTTTGTTCGGCTGTTGAGAAATTGTATTTCCGAGAACTAATTTGAAATACTTCGAGTAAAATAATCCAGAAAATGTATTCAGTACAGAAAAAGAAGTGGTCCCAAACTGACTTTTTTACTTGTTTTACGTTTCGGATAGTGTCATACTGTAGGAAGAAAATCGCATCGTTTGTCCCCTCGCTATTTCTGGATTTTTCCTGTTCTGGTCGGTCGGACCTTGACGACGGTACCAGTAAAAATTCCAAAACGTCGGGAACCCCGCAAAGGGCCCCGAGAAGGGCAAAAAAACCATCCAATGCAGCAAAACACGCGAAAAATCCCGTATATTTTCGCTCACTTGTCATTCTTTAAAACACTATAGCAACTGAAGTACAAAATAATCGTTTATATTAATAGAATAATATTTAAAAATAATTAATTCTGAATTCCAAACATTTTAAATCCGTCCTTAGGGGGTGAATACAATTTGCGGTTTCGCTAGGGTTATAAACACCCCAATTTTCGCAATGTATAATTGTATATGTGTCCAAATAAGAATGGCAGCCAATACCACATTCTTCTCCCGTTTTATATTGATTTGATAATATAGACCGGGCTTGCCCGTCCCGGCCAATGCACTTTAGCCGGGGTGCATAATTCAAGGGTGGAGTGAGGCCAGCTGGGCGCATGAAGTTTGCAGTAAGTAAGCCGACCGTGGCGTATGCAGCCTAGCGGATTTAAGTCACATCTGGGATCAAGTCCCCGTTGTACTCCGATCGTATACTCTCTCTCTCTCTCTCTCTCTCTCTCTCTCTCTCTCTCTCTCTCTCTCTCTCTCTCTCTCTCTCTCTCCTATCTCTCTCTCTCTCTCTCTCTCCTCTCTCTCTCTCTCTCTCTCTCTCTCTCTCTCTCTCTCTCTCTCTCTCTCTCTCTCTCTCCTCTCTCTCTCTCTCTCTCTCTCTCTCCCCTCTCTCTCTCTCCTCTCTCTCTCCTCTCTCTCTCTCCTATCTCTCTCTCTCTCTCTCTCTCTCTCTCTCTCTCTCTCTCTCTCTCTCTCCCTCTCTCTCTCTCCTCTCTCTCTCTCTCTCTCTCTCTCTCTCTCTCTCTCTCTCTCTCTCTCTCTCTCTCTCTCTCTCTCTCTCTCTCTCTCTCTCTCTCCCTCTCTATCTGGAACACGGAACATATTTTAAATCGATTCCGTCGAAACTCAGGTAGATTGAATACGGAACAGTTCAAGAAACTCAATATTACAAAATAAAACTCAATATATTTGTACTAGCCGAACATGTGAGCTGTTCTGAATACTCGCACCTTCGGTCACTCCTCGAAAGTACATTTCGTCAGTAGCGAGGGTAGCGATATTTTTCTCCTGACTGAACAACTAAATTCCACTATTCTGATTTCTGAATATGAAACTGTCGGTGATTATTTTCTCAATATGAATTTCTCGATATGAATATCTTAAGTTTTATTACATCAATTTATAATATCTCAAATTCATGAATTTTCAATTTTTAACTTCCAAATCTCTTGAATTTTTTCATTTTTAATTTCTCAATTTCAATTGTCAATTTTAAAACTCAATTTCATGAATCTGAATTTATCAATATGAATGAGTCAAATTTTAATTTCTTAATTTTTAAATTTTCAGTTTTTATTTGCGAATTTTAGTAATTATTCTTCGGACTTAAAGAATAGAGTAAATAGAACGAGGCCTCGGTAATACAACAGTCATTTGACTGACTGTACTGATTCTTCTGTTTTTATATACCTGTGAACTCGTTCTTAGCTTAGTTCAAATTGAATCGAATGGAAAGTTCAGGTAGACGATCTAAAGAATACACGGGTTATAAAATAAGTGGAATTAAAACTTTCTTCCTGCGGCCGCGCTGGTAGCTCCTAAATAGTGGCCGGGCCACGAACGGCCTCCATTTAACCGTATTTCAACCGGGGTGAACCGGGATTATTGACTTAAGTGTCAGGAGTCGAAGAGAAGAAAGCGGCGTTTAAAATTCGATTGGACCGGGTCTGACGGGGGCGGGTAATCGGATTGTCAGAAAGTCCTCCCCTAACGCAGTTTAGACGGGGCCCAGAAATTAATGTTGGAGGGTTTTGTTAGAGCCGGCACCGCCTTCTATTTGATTAGCGCGAGACGTAGGGGAAGGGGACGGGGGTTGAAATGGGGAACAGGCGCCGGGATATTACACCTGCGGGTAGGTCCTATTGTCCCCGGCTATGAATAGGAACCCGATATCGCACGGCTCGAACCTGTTAACACAAGCTTGATCCGGGACGGTGTGGATCATCGACAGGATGATTTATTATTATCATCAAATATATACGATTGTCAGCCAACGATCCCGTTTTAGCTCCATTCGGGAACGACGCCATCTTCAATATGGGTTAGCCGAAAATAAAAAATAATAAAAATCTAATATATAAAGCAAAAACTATGCTTGTTTTTTTCGGAGTAGACACCCATACTACTGGGTAAGAAATCAGGGACTTGCGATATTTTCACAACATATTTCATATACTGTCATATATATGCACCACAACTCCACTATAATTAACATAATATAACCTGTTACAATATAAATTAACAGATTTTCTATATATATTAAATAGTCCCAAACGAGAGCATAAGCGACATAACGACTCACGTAGAATCCTCAAACACGCCTGAAAAGCTAACTTGGGCTGTTGAAACGTCCACTGAAAACGACTTCCAAAAACTTACTATAGCCGAAAAATTGACAATATACAAAGCTGTGGACATACGCTGTATCGAACCATGGGTTCCACCTCATCCACATCATCAACGCTACTGAATCCAGGAAAATTCCCCCCCCCCCCCGGTATGTTTCCAATTCCTAAAGTCGACCGAAACATAAGATGTAGGCTTCGTTATTTTGACCGAGATCCGCGCTTCAATTTTTTACCCTGATGTTAATATTTGCCATCATTTTACGCTGTTTATCAGTTTTAAATTTGTACTGTTTTAGGCAGTTTTGGCCCAACTGGCTGCAGTTATAATTGGGAATACCAGTCCAGAGCGCGGTTCCTGGACCTTCCTGGACCTGGATGGATATTTATATATAAGTACATAAATATATATATAGAGAAAACACGGGGAGAATTTCTACGGAAAATGGCTACGGTCTGAACAATTTTCTAACCGAAAGGCATTTTTTTAAATTTAACCTAATCGAAAACTCTCTAAAAATATTTCCCTTTATAGTACAATAATAGATATTTATATATAAGTACATAAATATATATATAGAGAAAACACGGGGAGAATTTCGACAGAAAATGGCTACGGTCTGAACAATTTTCTAACCGAAAGACATTTTTTTAAATTTAACCTAATCGAAAACACTCTAAAAATATTTCCCTTTATAGTACAATGATGGATATTTATATATAAGTACATAAATATATATATAGAGAAAACACGGGGAGAATTTCAACAGAAAATGGCTACGGTCTGAACAATTTTCTAACCGAAAGGCATTTTTTTAAATTTAACCTAATCGAAAACTCTCTAAAAATATTTCCCTTTATAGTACAATAATAGATATTTATATATAAGTACATAAATATATATATAGAAAACACATGGAGAATTTCTACAGAAAATGGCTACGGTCTGAACAATTTTCTAACCGAAAGACATTTTTTTAAATTTAACCTAATCGAAAACACTCTACAAATATTTCCCTTTATAGTACAATGATGGATATTTATATATAAGTACATAAATATATATATAGAGAAACACAGGGAGAATTTTAACGGAGAAAATGGCTACGGTCTGAACAATTTTCTAACCGACCGGATATTTATAAATAATCGAAAACACTCTAAAAATATTTCCCTTTATAGTACAATAAATATATATATAAGTACATAAATATATATAGAAAAAACACGGAGAATTTCAACAGAAAATGGCTACGGTCTGAACAATTTTCTAACCGAAGACATTTTTTAAATTTCAATCAAAACACTCTAAAATATTTCCATATAGTACATATATAAGTACATAATATATATCAACAGAAAATGGCCTACAGTCACTCTAAAATTATTTCCCTTAATAATGATAGTACATATTTATATATAAGTACACATAGAGAAAACAAGGGAGAATTTCAACAGAAAATGGCTACAGTCTGAACGATTTTCTAACCGAAAGATATTTTTAAATTTAACCTAATCGAAAACACTCTAAAATATTTCAGTAGAATGATGATATTTATATATAAGTACATAAATATATATAGAAAACACGGGGAGAATTTACAAATGAAAATAGCTACGGTCTCTATTTATACGGGAGTATTTCAACAATAGATATTTATATATAAGTACATAAATATATATAGAGAAAACACGGGGAGAATTTCGACAGAAAATGGCTACGGTCTGAACAATTTTCTAACCGAAAGACATTTTTTTAAATTTAACCCAATCGAAAACACTCTAAAAATATTTCCCTATATAGTACAATGATGGATATTTATATATAAGTACATAAATATATATATAGAGAAAACACGGGGAGAATTTCAACAGAAAATGGCTACGGTCTGAACAATTTTCTAACCGAAAGACATTTTTTTAAATTTAACCTAATCGAAAACTCTCTAAAAATATTTCCCTTTATAGTACAATAATAGATATGTATATATAAGTACATAAATATATACATAGAGAAAACACGGGGAGAATTTCAACAGAAAATGGCTACGGTCTGAACAATTTTCTAACCGAAAGACATTTTTTTAAATTTAACCCAATCGAAAACACTCTAAAAATATTTCCCTTTATAGTACAATGATAGATATTTATATATAAGTACATAAATATATATATAGAGAAAACACGGGGAGAATTTCAACAGAAAATGGCTACGGTCTGAACAATTTTCTAACCGAAAGACATTTTTAAATTTAACTAATCGAAAACACTCTAAAAATATTTCCTTTAAGACAATGATGGATATTTATTAGTACATAAATTTAGAGAAAACACGGGAGAATTTCTAAGAAAATGGCTACGGTCTGAACAATTTTCTAACCGAAAGACATTTTTAAATTTAACTAATCGAAAACACCTAAAAATATTTCCCTTTATAGTACAATGATATGGATATTTATATATAAGTACATAAATATATACATAGAGAAAACACACGGGGAGAATTTACAGAAAATGGCTACGGTCTGAACAATTTTCTAACCGAAAGACATTTTTTAAATTTAACCTAATCGAAAACACTCTAAAATATTTCCTTTATAGTACAATGATAGATATTTATATATAAGTACATAAATATATATATAGAGAAAACACGGGGAGAATTTCAACAGAAAATGGCTACGGTCTGAACAATTTTCTAACCGAAAGACATTTTTTTAAATTTAACCCAATCGAAAACACTCTAAAAATATTTCCCTTTATAGTACAATGATAGATATTTATATATAAGTACATAAATATATACATAGAGAAAACACGGGGAGAATTTCAACAGAAAATGGCTACGGTCTGAACAATTTTCTAACCGAAAGACATTTTTTTAAATTTAACCTAATCAAAACACTCTAAAATATTTCCCTTTATAGTACAATGATGGATATTTTATATATAAGTACATAAATATATACATAGTGAAAACAAGGGGAGAATTTCAACAGAAAATGGCTACGGTCTGAACGATTTTCTGACCGAAAGATATTTTTTTAAATTTAACCCAATCGAAAACACTCTAAAAATATTTCCCATTATAGTACAATGATGGATATTTATATATAAGTACATAAATATATATATAGAAAACAGGGAGAATTTCAACGGAGAAAATGGCTACGGTCTGAACAATTTTCTAACCGAAAGACATTTTTTAAATTTAACCTAATCGAAAACACTCTAAAATATTTCCTTTATAGTACAATGATAGATATTTATATATAAGTACATAAATATATATAGAGAAAACAGGGAGAATTTCAACAGAAAATGGCTACGGTCTGAACAATTTTCTAACCGAAAGATATTTTTAAATTTAACCAATCGAAAACACTCTAAAATATTTCCCATTATAGTACAATGATGGATATTTATATATAAGTACATAAATATATATATAGAAAACAAATTTGAACGGAGAAATGGCTACGGTCTGAACAATTTTAACCGAAAGACATTTTAAATTTAACCTAATCAAAACTCTCAAAAAATATTTTATAGTACAATAATAGATATTTATATATAAGTACATAAATATATACATAGAAAACAAGAATTTCAACAGAAAATGGCTCTGTCTGAACAATTTTCTAACCGAAAGACATTTTTAAATTTAACCTAATCGAAAACACTCTAAAATATTTCCCTTTATAGTACAATGATGGATTTATATATAAGTACATAAATATATATAGAAAACACGGGAGAATTTCAACAGAAAATGGCTCAGTCTGAACAATTTTCTAACGAAAGACATTTTTAAATTTAACCAATCAAAACTCTAAAATATTTCCTTTATAGTACAATGATAGATATTTATATATAAGTACATAAATATATACATAGAGAAAACAAGGAGAATTTCAACAGAAAATGGCTAATCTGAACAATTTTCTAACAGAAAGACATTTTTAATTCCTAATCGAAAACACTCTAAATATTTCCTTTATAGTACAATGATGGATATTTATATATAAGTACATAAATATATATATAGAAAACAAGGAGAATTTCAACAGAAAAGCTCGGTCTGAACAATTTTCTAACCGAAAGACATTTTTAAATTTAACAATCGAAAACACTCTAAAAATATTTCCCTTTATAGTACAATGATGGATATTTATATAAAGTACATAAATATATATATAGAGAAAACACAGGAGAATTTCTAGGAAAATGGCTACGGTCTGACAATTTCTTGAAAGACATTTTTTTTAAATTTAACAATCAAAACACTCTAAAAATATTTCCCTTTATAGTACAATGATGGATATTTATATAAAGTACATAAATATATATAGAGAAAACAAGGGAGAATTTCAGCAGAAAATGGCTACGGTCTGAACAATTTTCTAACCGAAGATATTTTTTAAATTTAACCTAATCGAAAACCTCTAAAATATTTCCCTTTATAGTACAATGGATATTATATATAAGTACATATATATTATAGAAAACACGGGAGAATTTCAACAGAAATGGCTACGGTCTGAACAATTTTCTAACCGAAAGACATTTTTTAAATTTAACCTAATCGAAAACACTCTAAAAATATTTCCCTTTATAGTACAATGATAGATATTTATATATAAGTACATAAATATATATATAGAGAAAACACGGGAGAATTTCAACAGAAAATGGCTACGGTCTGAACAATTTTCTAACCAAAGACATTTTTTAAATTTAACCTAATCGAAAACACTCTAAAAATATTTCCCTTTATAGTACAATGATAGATATTATATATAAGTACATAAATATATATATAGAGAAAACACGGGGAGAATTTCAACAGAAAATGGCTACGGTCTGAACAATTTTCTAACCGAAAGACATTTTTTTAAATTTAACCTAATCGAAAACACTCTAAAAATATTTCCTTTATAGTACAATGATGGATATTTATATATAAGTACATAAATATATATATAGAAAACACGGGAGAATTTCAACAGAAAATGGCTACGGTCTGAACAATTTTCTAACCGAAAGACATTTTTTAAATTTAACCTAATCGAAAACACTCTAAAATATTTCCTTTATAGTACAATGATAGATATTTATATATAAGTACATAAATATATATATAGAGAAAACACGGGGAGAATTTCAACAGAAAATGGCTACGGTCTGAACAATTTTCTAACCGAAAGACATTTTTTTAAATTTAACCTAATCGAAAACACTCTAAAAATATTTCCCTTTATAGTACAATGATGGATATTTATATATAAGTACATAATATATATATAGAGAAAACACGGGGAGAATTTCAACAGAAAATGGCTACGGTCTGAACAATTTTCTAACCGAAAGGCATTTTTTTAAATTTAACCTAATCGAAAACTCTCTAAAAATATTTCCCTTTATAGTACAATGATAGATATTTATATATAAGTACATAAATATATATATAGAGAAAACACGGGGAGAATTTCAACAGAAAATGGCTACGGTCTGAACAATTTTCTAACCGAAAGACATTTTTTTAAATTTAACCTAATCGAAAACACTCTAAAAATATTTCCTTTATAGTACAATGATGATATTTATATATAAGTACAAATATATATATAGAGAAAACACGGGAGAATTTCAACAGAAAATGGCTACGGTCTGAACAATTTTCTAACCGAAAGACATTTTTAAATTTAACCTAATCGAAAACTTCTAAAAATATTTTATAGTACAATGATAGATATTTATATATAAGTACATAAATATATATATAGAGAAAACAGGGAGAATTTCAACAAAATGGCTACGGTCTGAACAATTTTCTAACCGAAAGACATTTTTTTAAATTTAACCTAATCGAAAACACTAAAAATATTTCCTTTATAGTACAATGATAGATATTTATATATAAGTACATAAATATATATATAGAGAAAACACGGGGAGAATTTCGACAGAAAATGGCTACGGTCTGAACAATTTTCGAACCGAAAGACATTTTTTTAAATTTAACCTAATCGAAAACTCTAAAAATATTTCCCTTTATAGTACAATGATAGGTATTTATATATAAGTACATAAATATATATAGAGAAAACACGGGGAGAATTTCAACAGAAAATGGCTACGGTCTGAACAATTTTCTAACCGAAAGACATTTTTTTAAATTTAACCTAATCGAAAACTCTCTAAAAATATTTCCCTTTATAGTACAATGATGGATATTTATATATAAGTACATAAATATATATATAGAGAAAACACGGGGAGAATTTCAACAGAAAATGGCTACGGTCTGAACAATTTTCTAACCGAAAGACATTTTTTTAAATTTAACCTAATCGAAAACTCTCTAAAAATATTTCCTTTATAGTACAATGATAGATATTATATATAAGTACATAAATATATATATAGAGAAAACACGGGGAGAATTTCAACAGAAAATGGCTACGGTCTGAACAATTTTCTAACCGAAAGACATTTTTTTAAATTTAACCTAATCGAAAACACTCCAAAAATATTTCCCATTATAGTACAATGATGGATATTTATATATAAGTACATAAATATATATAGAGAAAACACGGGGAGAATTTCAACAGAAAATGGCTACGGTCTGAACAATTTCT